>JAEIGP010000850.1:19210000-20410000 GCA_018904095.1 Zaprionus ghesquierei | reverse complement strand
CGCTGCTGTTGCTGCCGCCTGAGAAAGTTTTGACTGCAGGTGTGCGAGCGTGTGTATGTATACATGTATCTGTATTTGTATGCGCCTGCTCGCTCTCTCTCAGCTGTCTCACTGTATCTGTCTCGAGCTTGCTCGCTCTGCGCTCAATATATTCGCTCTGTTCCTTTGGCTCCAACTTGTTGCCTGGCCAAAGCTTTTAAGGCTATGGGTTTTCAAGCTTTTGTATTTTGCTCGACTGTTGCTTTCTCCGTGCGTGTGTGTGTGTGTGTGTGTGTATAGGTAGGTAGCTTCTTGATTTGTTGAGCCTACAAAGCTTGAGTAGAGCTGGAAAATTTGTCGAAATGTTTTGCAAAATTTGTTGAAATGGATTAAAAGACGTTTCTTTTGCCTTCTTTTTAAACTGTTTACTGTCTACAGACCATATGTATTTGTTTGTATGCATGTAAACATGTAGTTGATAGCAGACCCAACGGTTTATACCATCTGCGGATAAGGCTTGTCTTGAGTCCTCCTTTCCAGGTGTCCGTCATATCGCAATGACATTAGCCAACTTAATAGGCTATTTACACAATTGCCTGATCGATTGGGCCTACGTGTCTATGTATGTCTGTATGTCCGTCTATGGTATATGTATGTCTGCCTGTACGGCACAATAGTTGACCGTCAAGAGACGGATAAGTAATGCAAAAATTTCCCGGTAGAGGGACAGCGAGAGAGACAGAAAGACAGACGAAGATGGAGACGGAGACAGGGAAACAGTTTACAACAATAGCCGCATTGTCCAATGCATTAACAAGAGAGACAAGGCGTCGTCTTGCTGGACGTCTGTTCTGTTTGGCTCTGGGTCTATTGCAATATCGACTGATGTTCATTTCCTGATTATTACATTATGTAGTCAGTCACGGTGGCTGACAGAGAGAGGGACAGAAAGAGCGAAAGAGATAGAGAGAATTGTTTTGTTCAGCTCGACTTTATTTTGTGTCGTTGTTGTTGTCGTTGTTAAAGGGCTTCTCGAAATGATAAAATGAAGTGAAACAGTGAACAGTGTGAAAAACTGCCTACCTCAGAGTTCTCCATTGGCCACGCTGCATAAATAAACCGAAACTTAGTATCGCCTGGCGGTCAGTTAGTCAGTCAGTCGCACAGTGTAAACAACATACAATGGGCAACGCTGCCCAAACAAAACCAATAAAAGTAAAATATAAGCGAGTGCGCGATATAAAAATACACATGCATACAGTTATGTGTATAAGTATACATACGGATACATACATATGTATGTACAAGCATGCATACATATTTATATCGTATATAAACACTGTTCTGTCTGTCTGTCTGTTTCATACTACGAAATGTGCGTCAGTGGAGCTTCAAGCTGACTCGACTGGCCTTTGCCTTATTCCCTTTTTCTCTGTTTCCTCATCCCATCTTGCCTTTTCCCATATCCATCTCGCTCTCGATCTTCGTCACTCTCTGTCTGGAACAACAACTTCGTTAGTGATTGTCCTCAACTTCTGAACTTCTTGGCTCAACGTCTCGCAAGTCATAACGAAGATATTTGCCAGATAAACCCAGTTACTCCATCCATACAATCGGACTTCGTTATGATGCACTTTAGGCTTTCTTTCTTTTTTGAAACTTTATCTAAGGTATCTACAAGTCGACGCCTCTACTCAAATGCAGTCCCTTTTCCGGCTGGTTACTTTAGCGATTGTCATTGTGATATATTTCTGCACTTTGTCTCACATATATATTGAGCCATACAATATCTTTGGATGTGACTGTAAATGGAATATATACTGTGTGTATATATTTAAAAACTGCTTCTTTTTATCGCGATGCTATTTTACTTGGCTCATTATTATGACGTATTATCATCTGCCTCGTCTTCTTATTTCTTATTTGTGTTATTGTATCGTCGCCAATAACAACAAACAGCTTCTGCGCGCGATTCTTTAATTTTTGCTAAATTAACACAAAGACTTTCTGGGGGCAAGAAGTTGTAGAGCTAGAAGAAGCAGAAGGAGGACAAGAAATGAATATTGATGCAGCTGTAGACGAGCAGTCGCGATCTGAAGATATATTTAGAGAGTCCAGACTGAGACCGCAGTTTGGAAGGGAAAAAGCTGAGCTTGCGTTAAATATATGTATCTGTAAAAAGGGTTTACCATACCATATGTAGTGCATATTTATATGCATGACATACATATGAATGTGTAATATATAGATGTGTCATATTATGTGGTAGGGTCAACTATTGCCAAACTTAGCTTTCTTTGTTAAGGTGACTTATGTTTGCATACGTGTAAGTAAGAGGTCTATTCTTAAATTAGCTCTGATTACTTCTTCGATCGAGAAACCATAATGCGGAAAAATGTAGTTGTGGACGATATAGTTCCCATTTTAGCTTTACATTTCTTCACTTTTGATTACAACGACTCTTATCACAAACAATTATCAATATATAAGTCATGAGGAAACTCTTCTTTCCTTATGCGTTTCTCTTGCCTTTTCTCTTCCCCTGCCTTTCCTGCTCCCTCGTTTGCTGTCTTATCAGCCGGTAAAGCCGCACATCTGAAATCTTTCAAGTGGGACAAGAGTTGTGGGAATATCAAAACTGGTTTCGCTGTAGGGCATTCAAAATACGTAACAATGCATATATAACAAATACGCATACACATCTATACTTCGTATGCGTATGTGATATAAAAACTGTAAAATCAAAAAAGCAGAGAAAAGGCAAATCAAATTGCGGCACTTGAAAAGGCAACAGAGAGAAGACGAAAGAAATAAGTCTTGTACTCGTCTGTAGACTGTAGACTGTAGACAGTCGACTGACATATTTCTTTTTTATGAATGAAATACACAATAATAATAAATGAATCATCTATAGAGTGTGACGCAGCGTCGCGACGGCCTTAACACACACACACACACGCAGTAGCACACACGCACAGAGATACAACAAATATGCAGATACGAAAAACTATTTAGCATCTAATTCACAGAAAATGGCTCTCGATCTGTGAGTTTGTGTACATGAATATGTATTATACTATAGCCGGTTTCTTGGCTATTATGTAAATGGCAACACGGCGCATGCGTAACGCGTCGCTAGAGACTCTCGCTTTATATAAGAGATGTGCCCCTCTAATGTATCCCATTAATATTGCACATCGAATCAAAATGTAAACAAAAAAACTTGACAGAAAGAAAGAAACCAATAGGCGGCATGGAACTTAATTAGTTAATACATTCGCTTTATACTATGAAAATTAAGAATAAAATATAAATTAATATATTTAGCTTGGGTTGCTAGGTTATTTTTGATTTTTATGTGTTATACAATCATATGAAGTCTAAATATTTAACTGCTTTCACTCTCGCAAAGTCATTAAAGGTCTCGCAGAACATTTTGTGGCATTACCCAACACTTAAATAATTAAATAACACCTGTTTTTAACAATTTGCAATGGTTTCCGACAGCTCGTAGATTTTATTAATTTGCCATACTAAACTCTTAGAACATTTTAAGCACAAAACAGTTTTTTAAAAACTTGTTCTATTCTCAAAAAGGTTTCATCATTCAATATAAGTAGCTTTCAAAGTTTCTTAAAGCTCTTGTATACATGCAAAGTACCATTTAAAGCTGCTCAAAGCTATTTTTGGCTTAGAGGCTGCTTTCAAATAAACTTAATGCATAGAAGGAGCTTTCAAAGTTCCTTAAAGTTAAAAAGCTTTTCTACTCTATGTTATCAATACATACTTGCGTGTTACACATAGGGTATTCTCTTCGAATCGAATTGATCAATGCAGTAAATGTACTCACGATAGTGAAATACGCATTAATCACCCATTAGGGTTTCGTAGGAAACTGTCGTGAGTAAAGCTTATCGCGCAGTGATATCAAATAACTATAGACAAAGTCAGCTTGGGCAATCGCTCGATCTTTATGCTTTATTTTCGAAATTTTAATGACATTCCTAGTAATTATTGCAATTTGTGAACAATTTGTACGCACTTTTTTGTGGCTAAACAAAAAACAAACAATTAATTGATAATTGTCGTTATCAGTTGTGGCAATTTTTATAGTTTTTTTTGGGTTAACGCTCGAGGCATCCCTTGTTTGTTATCAATATCCTCCTCTGCAAGAATAGAACGCAAAGAAACTAGACCTTGTGATAAGATTAGATTCGGGAATGGGAGGGGATGTACGTAGATAGATAAAATACTATTATTGCAACGGCGGCACGTTTTCATTTTTGAATTTTTTTTTATGTATTTTCACATCGTCGTTTTTGTTTGTCATCTGGGGTCGTTGATATCGTGGGGGCCAACAGATCTGAAAAAGTTCAACCGATAGGCTGGGCGGACATTGCTCGGGTTTGCTGCGTCTTGGTATCGCTTTATTTGCTGGTTATGTATGTATGTTTTATTCTTATGTATGAGGAAACAACAGGTGAGTGCGCGCGCGTTGATAGTTTAGAGATGAAGCAATGGCAAAAAGCCTTGACCTGCGATAAGAACAAGAACAAGTACGTTGTAGAACCTTTGTTTATCGAGCTTGCGGCAAAAGTTATCGACTCGAATACAAAAGAAATTAAGAATCTTATTTAGACTGTGAAAGAAAGAGTAATTGAAGAAGAATGAATTGTGGTGTGCTGTAAAATATCAAGCTATCTTTTCTTCAGGTATAATCGTATTACAGCATTGCTACTTTCTATACTTTGCTAGTTCTTGCCTTATAAGAAGTGCTATAATTTCTTATGACAAACGCATTAACTCTCATTTATTGCTTATTATAAATTCTCTGATCTCATCAATGCATTAACAATGTAATTTACAGTTTTCTCGATTGTCTGACAAACAGAGGCGACTCCTTATAGACACTGAGACACTGTTGTCTCAATTCATTGTCGAGCTGCAGAGTTTTCACTTTTTGTTGTTGCAAGCGTAGAAGACAAGGGGCGGCGGTGGAGAATGAGTTGAGATAGAGAGAAAAGAGTAAAGAGTAAAGAGCATTAATTGATTGGTTAACTGTGATAGTTGCTTACTTCGCTTGGCTGCTCTTCGCTCTGCAGTTGTGTAACGTAAAAGAAAGAGAAATAGATAGGGGAGGGAGAGGGAGAGATATACCAGTTTTGGAGCATGTTTAGTTTGTGTGTTAGGTATACCAAATGAAAGTGTGAACAATTCAAGCGGGTAGCTGCCTCTATCCAAATCTCAGAGCAGCGATCCATTCGCACTCCCCCCGGTCTGTGACTTTCTTTGATGGCCCTGGCCAGACAATGAGTCAGTGCACTTTGTAATAAGTACAAGAAAAACAAAACATGAGTAACAATTGTCGCTCTACCCCCCTACCAACCTCATTCCCCGGTACATAAATAGATAAGCTGATCTTTACTTGACTTCCGTTTGACATACATACGTAATTTATTATTATTGCATTTGCGAAGGCATTTCTAATTTCTACCTTCTTTCTTTTTAAGACTGTTCGCCTCACTGCCCAAGTATACGCAACATCTGCTAGTTTTACTCTTTGGCACATTCCGCGTTATCGCCAGCAATGCGGCCCACGCCTCCACGGGCATGACCAGCGAAGCTATCGGTGTCTCTGTGGCGCCCAGCTTTTTTCAGAGCTGCGTCAGTGATGGCAAGACGGCACGCATGGAGGATGTGCTCAAGTTTAAGGTGAGTAGCTAGTAGTCAGTTTGCAGTCTGTGCAATTTGCTAATCTCTTCTCATTGCAGGTGGCCACAAAGATCATGCAGTACATCATCGATAAGTTTGCCACACATGATATCTTTGGACGTGACAATTATGAGTACTATGCACGTGTCACAGGACGCATACTCAAGGTGCAGGATGAGTGGATCTGCAGCTTTCAACACCCGCCGCCGCCTCGCGGTAAATTGGCGCAACAGAAATACGCATGTGAGTTGGAGTTGCAGTGCAGGGTTATATATACATATATGTATATGTATATTGGATTTACTAACTGAAATCCTTCTTTCTTTCTCCCACGTAGTACAACATTCTTTGGAGGCCGAAAAAACTTGGCTACAGTGTCAGTGCGAGCGTTGGGGCTTACGTGAGTACCTAAATCTGACTGAATATTACTATATAATCCTCTTCTACATAAGCCTCTTCCTAGCTCCAATTGTGTTGGGCTCTTTTATGTGACTATCTCTTAACTCTATTGCTTTGGGGTGTACTCCACTTGTGCTTTGGGCCTAACACCGCGTCCGTTTCACTCTATTTTCCTTGCACTCTTTCGCTCTATCTACTTATCTATATCGTTCACTTTCATTTTGCACTCTGCCTCTGTTACACTCTCTCTACACGCTTTAAGCCAAATCAAATCCAAAATTCTATGTCTACATATTTATGTCTATTTCATTGCTCATACCGATAATCGATATACTACGGTAAACGTCTCGCTACGATATACGATATATACGTATTACGATCTATGATATACGACGTACATGGAATGCTGCAGTTGCCCAGGAGGAGTCACGCTCGACGCCAGCTCTGCTGACCAGCTCCAGTTCGGCGTTGGAGAACAGTGTGCTCTCGTTGGGCGTCTCGCCAGAGCATTCTTTTATCGAGAGCTGTGCTCGCCTCTCCGTTTCGCTGGAGGGTCCCGGCATATTTGCCATGACAAGTTCCCCGTTGCCCGCCAAGCGCCTGGGCAATGGCAATGGCAATGGTAATGGTAATGGCAATGGCACAGACTATGACTACGATGATTATGCTGACGATGATGAGGACAACGATGAGCTGACACAACATAACTTTACCGCCGATCTGGAGCTAAGCAGTATTGCTCCGGCGACGCCTCAGCAGCAGCTGCGTGGCATGCCGCGTTACAGGCAGCGCCAGCAGCCGCAACATCAATTGATGAGCACAACGAACCATTCTCTGGACGATGATGAGGACGAGGAAGATGATGAGGATGACGAGCTGACCATAGTGAAGCGTCGCTATAGACAGAACAAGAAGAAGCCGCTGCAGACGAGCAGTCATCATCAGCGTCGACTGCGCAGCGGCACCAAGAGTCTTGACGGTGGCGGCGGCAGCGCCGGCAGCGAGCGACGTGGCAGTGCAACATTGGCAACAACCACAACTGCTACGGTAGCAGTTGCTGCCATTGCAACACCAACAACGATGACTACAACAACACTCAAGCAGCCGCAGCAGCAGCAACAACTACAGCAAAAGCAACGCACCTGCAGCCGTTGCAATCGCGGCATACGCCACAGCAGCTCATGCAGCTCGAACTCTGGCGGTGCAGCTGGCTCAAACGGTGGCATCGGCGGTGCCACGGGCAACAATGGAGGCGGCAATTCGGGCGGCATGACCATGGAGGAGCTGCGCGCCGTCAATCGCTATGCGGAAAGCACCAAAAGCCTCTCGTATTTGCCACAGGTGAGGGATAAGTTTTGGCCTGGCTCAAGAATATCTGTTTGAAAAGGACCTCCTCCATTTTCACATTCTCCTCCCCCCCCCTTTCCAATACCCCCCTGACCACTACCTACCTGTCTAACCACCCACCCGCCTACCTATCCAATCCTGCCTTGAGACTACTCCGGTTTTTAAGTTCTATATATTCTTTTTACAGGTTTGAGCAAGCAAGATTGATTTATCTAATACTTTTAAGTTTTCCCCAACTTGATTTTTATAACTTTAATTTTTACTTTTGATTTGTATTTTATTATTTAATGAATTAATTAACGCTGTGCATTAGTTTATTATTATTTCTGATTATGATTTTCTTTAAATATTTAAATATTCATATTTGTTTTTAATTCGATCGACAAACGATTTACCCCTTTCGCTCTTCTCCCCCTCTCTCTCTCTCTCTCACACACACACACACACATAATCTTTATCTATATCTTTCGTAAGCACAGACTGAAGTTTGATACGATTTCCTTGTTCGTTTTTAATTTTCGAAATTCTGAACGCTTTCCGATTGTTTTGTATCTCTTGAAATTGAAATCTATTTACTACATATATCTTACTAAAACTGCGCCTGCAACAACAACAACTTTTTCTACTCTACACACACACACACACAAACACAACTAAACAATCCTACACACATGAAACAACAACAACTCATACTTTATTATTAAGTGTATCTTTTAAGAGCAAACTCTAGAAAACTGGCACTAAAACCCAGACAAAAAACAAGCAATCCTCCCCGAACAGTACAAATACCATACACACACGCACACAAACACACTGCTGTACTAAAAAACAGAATACATTGACTATATTTACATGTATGTTTTATATATATATTTATATCTTTATGTGAAATTACTTTAATGCAAACGCGCAAATCTAACCAAGTTGACGAAACAATTTTGCGCTATTTTTGGTTTAATAAAAGAAAAGAAGATTTAAATGATATATGGTTTTATATAATTTCTCATATTGTACATATTTATTATTTATTTAAGTTAAGCAAAATTCAGTTGTAAATATTATAAATGAATTGCCTTGAAACGCACACACTCAACCGAAAACTATTCGAATTTATCGTACTATGCCTTATCATTTAGAAGTTAAACAAACAAATAATAAAAATACACACGCAAAACAAACAAAACTGCACAATCGCATTTGTCTTTAGTCGTTTAGTTAATAATAGTGTTTAAGCTATGTCTAAGTCGCGCGCAATTGTTAATTGTTATCTATTGTTAGTTTGTAGTTTTGTTTTATGTTTTGCTTTGTTTTGTTTGTTGTCGTCATGTCGTAGCACAATTAACATAATTATGTTTTTATTTCGATTTGATGTAGCTTGATTGTGTATCTCTTTAATTTGTATCTTGTATCTTGGCTTAGCACTGAAGTTGTACAAGCCACACACACACACACACACACACACTTGCACTCACACACACACACATATAGAATGCCTGCATTGCATTTGATATTTCCGCAATTATCTCATCTTTGTTATCTCAGCTTGTCTGCGATTCTACTTTGTTTATGCCAAATTGTAATTAACCATTGTACTTAGCTGAGCTTAGTTAAGTTTTGTGCTTAATACCTAGTACTTTCTTTTATGGAATTAGGGGTATTCTCGATAGGGAAAGTGTTTCTTCGAAGAAGAAAGATATCTCCGACTTTATACAGCAGTAAAGTATATATTCTCTATGTATTCTCGAACAACGAAACTATTGACTGATTCTAATTGTTTTTTGTCAATTCAACATATCTAATTCTAAATCGGACTACTATATCATATTGCAACTGTTATAAAGAACCTACGAGTTAATATTCAAGTTATTATAAGTAAACTTTTATTACTTCTCATCTTACTGTAACTTAACTGTTTCCGTTTCCACTTAAAAGTGGGGTTACTTTATCCGATGTTATCATAGGAACAATCAGTAAAAGAAAACTATATTTTCCTACTAATTTTTTACCTCTTCTTCCCATTTCGGAGCTTTGAAGCCTGCCTGAAGATGCTTTAAATACATTTGACATAAATGGTAATTTATAAAACTAGAATCAAGCGATATAAGGCGTATGGCATAAAATATATAGGGGTCTACATATAAAATCCTCGGCCTGCCGAAGTTCTCTTTATTTATGTTCTTATTTGAAAGTTCTTTGTAGTATGCACAGTGTACACTGCTAGTCTAATTAATTTAGTCACATTTGTATTGCAGAAACCACAGTACTTTGCTATAATAGCCTTAATACTCGTACAATCTTTATTTGATCTTTAGTTTCTTGAAATTTGTTAACCATTTTATTTTAGTACTTGCCACATTGCATACACTTTTTATTCCATTTATTTTCTGCACTTTACCGCCTTGCCATTAATTTTGTCAATAATTTTATTTAACTATTCTTTGTGTCTTATTTTTGCTTCCTTATTGTTTCTTTTATTGTTATTTACAAAAAAAAAAAAAATTGAAATTAACTAAATGATTTTTTTAATTATGCGACAAAGCTGAAAAATTCTCTTAGAAATTAATCAACCAAAAACAAAAACTTCAATCTAATGCGAAATTTTCGAATCCCCGTCTTCCCCAACAACAACAACAACAACCACTACACATCACAACAACCACAACAACAACGCCGACGAAACGCGACAACAACAACAACAACAACAACAAAACAAAACATATAAACAAAATTTCGAAACGAAAACGAAATGAAACTGGGTTAGGTTCATGAACGGCAAACCGCACGCATGCGCACCCGCTCCGAGTGGTTCCTGGGTCCGCGGGACACAGTCGTCTCGCTTCAGCTGCCGGCGGACACGTGCAGCAATTGTTGCCTGGCCGCCGTCGCGGGCTACCTGGGCGGCGGCAGCACACGTGATATGCGGCAAACTGCGGCAAGCAACGTCGTCGGCCTTGAGGCAGAGCGTAGCCAGGCGGCGCTTCTCTATCACTTGTATCGCCGGCAGCAGCGAGAACGTGAACTGGAGCAGGATCAGCAATTGGACGACATGATGGACACCGAGGACAGCTACAGTCGTCAGCAGCAGCAGCAGCAGCAACAACAACAACAGCAACATGTACATTCCAAGGGGCTGCTGAGGCCGCCGCAGCCGCAGCAACAGAGACGTTTGCTGCTGGATGCAAATTCGGGTAGTTATATAGCGGCAACAGCAGCGCTGATTAACAACAACAACAATCACCACCACTACCACCACAACAACAACAACAATCACCAACAACAACTGCAACAGCAACAGCAACAAGAACTCACCAATAACATCGGCGATTGCAGCAGCAGCAGCAACAGCCAAAGCTTTCTTCTACACGATACGATCAACAATTCATGTTACTACTCGACAACTGCAACAGCAACTGTTGCTGCCGTTGCACCTGTTGCTGCTCTCGACATTGTTGACGGCTTCGATTGTTGCCGCGTGTTGCTGCGACATTCAACGCCGCATCAGCAGCGGCGCCAGCGCCAGCGACAGAGCAGCGTTTCGTCTGTCTCCACGTTGTATCAATCGCTGGAGTTGCCGCGCAACAGTAGCAACGGCCGCAACAACAACGACAACAACAACCGTAACAGCAGCAACACCGGCGGCAACGGCAGCAACAAAACAATAACAATAGCAACGGCAACGTTATCACAGTCATTTTTAATGTTTTGGATTTTCTGTTTTGATAATTACTTAACGCTTTTGTTTTACGTTTAATCGCAACTCATATGAAATCGAGACCTGCAAGTGGAATGTGCAGGGTATTATAGAGCAGATATGTTTCATAATAAGCATCCAACATGAATGTTCTTTATGTTTAATTTAAATTAAATTTGCATTTATTCTTTTGTTTAACCAATTTTGTGTTCGTTTATCGTGCATTTTCATAAGAATGAATATATTTATTATATTTTCATCACTTTTCATAGTTTTTAAACAAAACTTTAATGTTGCATACTAATTATGATATAATCGCAAGTCCAATCATATCTCAGTAATTTTACAGGATTTGGAATTAGAAAACATAACAATTTAATGAACAGAATATTCTCAGATAATAATTTCAAGATTTTTGTTTCAGCGAGCAAGAACAAATTCGACACTTTTAATATTTATAAACTCATATTTTTTTTTGTATGAAAATTATAGATATTACGTTATTTATGCCTGATTTAATTATACATATTATCGTATTTAGTTAGTACACTCACTGTGTACTAAGTTGTAAATAGAAGGAGAGAGCGCGCTATAATTAAAAACATTGCTAAGTTTTATGTTTAATTTTTGTGTTTTATACAATAAATTGCATTTATTTATTTGTTTCGTTTAGTTAAGTTGGACATGTCTTAAGAACTTTTACTTGTAACACACTCACACTCACACACACATACACATACTGTATACATATACATATAAACATACATATATAAATGTGTTGTAATTGTTGTTGTTTCATTTAATGTGTAAATAACTCGAGCAGATTTGTGTGTTTTTTATGTGTGTGTGTGCTACTTTCTCGTCTGTTGTGTTTTTTGTCTGTCCAAAGCGCCACACGCCCGCAGCAACAACAACAACAACAATAGAAGAACCTATATACTACAACAACAACAACAAGAACAATCCAACTAACAACAAAAATACCACGATTATCCTATGAACATATTTCATTTTTTGTTTCTTTCTCTCTTGTCTCGCCCCCCGCCAACCCGATATATAATTATATATATATATATATATACATGATTGCGACCTGTGTACATAATCCACGACCATCACGAGCAGTTGGCAACATCCGTTTAAGCAACAGCGCCGAGTCCATACAGTACACAGCGCGACGCAGCAATCCCGGCGGTAACATCATCAGCAGCGGCGGTGGCATCAGCAATTCCAACAGCGGCAGCGGCGGCAATCCACGTCGTCTGCTCATCAATGTGCCACGTCAGTACCCACTACGCTCATCGCTGCGTCGGCACAAGGAGAAGCAGATCGGAGGCAGTCAGAGCAACAGCAGCAACAGCATCAGCAACGAACAGATAACAAGCAGCAGTGGCACAGCGGCAGCGGCAGGAGGAGCAGCAGCCGCAGCAGGTGGAGCATCAGGGGGAAGTGTTTCCGGCGTGACGCCGCTAAACAAGCCGCTGCTGCTGGTGGGTCTGTTGCCTGGCGCCGAGCAACCACCATCGGTGCGCAATTCGATCGCGGATTGCGGCGTGGGTATTGGCATGGACTACGACAAGATGGACACCATGGAGCATCAGCTGGGCATCGAGTGCAGCACAACGTTGAGCTTCAAGCCGCCGCGACTGTAACAGCAGCGGCAGCAACAGCAGCAGAAGGAGCTCCCAGTGGAGTCAGGCTCAAGCAAAATTTCAACAGTTTAACCTACTGTTTCACCGCCGGCTAAAAGTCTCTCAACACACACACACCCCCACACACACACACATCTATATATATATAGTCAATAGTGTATATGTATTTGTATTTATGTGTATAGCAAGAAAAGGCTGATTTTCTTTAGTTTTAACAAAAAAAAAAAAAAAAAAAAAACAAAACGATACAAACGATTGACGGATATTGCAACAAATTGCCAAATTTTATTTAAACAAAACTAAAAAAAAAAAAAAAAAAAACTTAATACATTTGTTGTGAACTCTTCGATTTGAGAATTTGTTTACTTTCGTAGCCAAGCAAAAAGAATCTCTTAAAATATCACTCGAAAACATTGTCAGAACTTAAACTCTAGGCTAAGTGCATTTTTGACCCCAACAACAACAACAACAACAACGAGGTGTCATTGATTGTAAATACATATAACATATAAAATTTAATACTTTATACTTTATACCACTTAGGAGTTGGAACTGCAGTTTCCAATACCAGATTCGCCCAAATCAGCAATCAAAATGAACAGTTCAAGAATTAAGAAACTCAAAAAACTCAATACTATTATTATATACGTAAAAGTACAAAAAACAAGGTAAAAAGAAATATAAAAAAAAAGATGGAAGGAAGAAAGAAAGAATGAAATGCTTACGAAAACCCCATGTATGTGTATATAAACTATTGTGTAGCATTTAACTAAAGATTTTTTAAGATGAAAATTCGCTGCAAAGCTAACAAAGTTGTATTGTATTTATAGCTAATGTCTGTGTGTCCAGAAGATATATGTTATAGATATTCTATGATTAACTAGTGCTAGCACAGTTTGAGAAGCACTCAAATCGAGGCTAGGCAACAGTACAGAGCAGAACAGAACAGAACCCACAGAAACATGGTGCTGCAACACAAGTGCATGTGCCCATAGAAACCTTTCGTAAACTGAACCATTTCGCATCATTATAGCATCCCCGTTCTTACACTGCCCCGCCCATCCCAATCATTATTGTATTCTCCTAGTTCTTTTTTCGAACTTTCGGATTTTTCGCGCACTTCTGCGAAAAATCCATCAAGGTTGCAGAAAATTCACTCGCTGTGCTAACTGAAATTTGTGTTGTTCGAAAAGTAAAATAAAATAAAAAACAGAATTTGAATTTATTACATACATATATGTACCTAGACTTAATAAATGAAACTTATGTATAAATATTAACGATACGATGTATGTAACTTTCGATTGGTATTTCGTACATAGTATGAAAGCAGTCGGAAAAAAATAGAAAGAATCCGAGATGAAGGGAAACCAGGAAACACCAATTTGTTGATTAGCAAACTTTTATTATCAACATCATTTTTTATATTGCCCATTTATGTTAGGCTGTAAGCTATATAAATATATATAAACTGTAGCGTTAAGTATATGTATAAATCTTACCTAGTACGATTTCGAGTGAAGTACATTCATTAGCCCTTAATATATATAAATATAAATCTAATGTTTATTGTAAAATGATTGAGAAACAAGAAAGGAATCATCTGTTCCATTTTCATAGACGTAGCCGTTTTCAAATCTTCTGCGAATGCATTTCGAATACATTTTTTAAATATATTTTAAATTGGCTTTTTTTTTTTTTAATATGTATATGTATAAAAAAATAAATCGACATTCTCTGTATTTTTCTCTCATTACAAAAGTTGCACATTCAAATTAAAACTGTATACAAGATTTCAAAGAATCATACATATAATGTAACTAATTACTGAATGGGAAACATAATAAATAACTAAATTGCAAATCGTAAATCGGTTAGTGAGAGTTTGAAATTTCCTTATGCTAAATATTAAGTGCGAACTTCGGAACACATCGTTTGGTCAGCGCATATCTCTTATCTATGTAATTGTTGATATATATATATATATCGATTTTTAGTTATACAGAGCTTTATCTACTATAATGCCGTGCTCGATGAGGAAGCTCTCTACATCGGAGGCAAAGAAATCATCGCTTAGATCGTCGGTTAGACGCACAAAGTTTCCAATCAAAGCTTGAGCTTTGTACACCAGAAGGGCGGGCAATCCCTTGGTGCGAAAGTCGCGGCTCATACCAGCAACGGAGCTGCAGATCTTAGCGAACTTAATGGACGGATATTCGCTGGCCAATGTGTCCAGGCAATTGTTAAGCGTAGTGCAGGCGGACTGAGCCCGTTCGTAAATGTGGATTATGATGGTCGTGTGCTTGTTCTCCTGCTCAACGCAAGAGAGAAACTCCTCGTGCGTGGACAGCTGCTGTACCTTGCCAAATTGTTGATTGTGCCCAGTTTGACGCAGCATCTCGGCCATGCGCTGCTTTTGATATTGCTGCAAAAAGTCCTCGCTCATCAGCTCTGCAAACTCGGCGTCTAACTCCTCCTGGCGCTTGCGTTCTTCGTCTTCGGCGGACGTAGCGGTAGTCATACTAAGTTTTTTGGCCAATTCCATGCGCTGACGTTCAGTCTCTTCGCGACGTTCATTTTCAAGTTGTTTGAATCTTTGCCAGTCCTTGACCACACCCTTGGGACCAGTGTTCATGGATCCCTGTTGACGAAAACCTCCTGCAGGCGCAGCATTTGGATCTGTATTGATAGTCAAGCCAGATCCACGGGCTCCTTTGCCTCCAGAGCCGCCAGCGCCTTTTTCATCCCCATCGTCGCCATCATCTCCATTGTCTTCTTCTTCGCTGCTGCTGCAGTAGTACTGCAACTTCTCTCCCAATAATTTATCCTCTAGCGTAGCCATTTGATTTTTTTATTACTTTAATTTAATTAGAAAAAATTTAGAAAATGCAACCTCTGTGAGCGTATCAAAAGTATCGATGCTAGTTGTGTACACTGCAGCAACAGCTGTTTGTTGGCGTAAATTGCGAATGCTACTCCCCTGCCCGCGTTGGTTGTGAATGGCAAACAAAAGTCTTATCGAAATGTTTATTCATCGCTTTAGCTTGCGCGGTCTTTTAGAATATTATTACTTTATTTTATGAGTTATGCGTATGATTCTAAAGATTTCTTTTAGCTTGTGCGGCACCTCGAACTGGTCGATTAACTGATCCATGCTATTAAAGTCTGACTTCTCCAGTTCATCGCAAGAGTCGTCATCGCTGCGAGAGGCGTTTGTCAGAGCCAAACGTTCGGCAAAGGAGACAATTCCACACCAGGCGCGGAAATCCACCTCACCGCTGGCAGTTGCCTCGTAACTGAAATATGTAAGGGTGTTTTTCACATTCTCCTCTGTGCCATGAAACTCTAAGACATCTTCCAGTGCCTGTGGCAGACTGCGCCACACCATGGTGCGCTCCTTGTACTCAACAAGCGGAGCATCGTCACTTCCCAGCGCCAGTTCGCTTTCCTGCTGCTCGCAGCGATTGAGGTATTTGAGGAAGACGCGTTTGTAGAGCTGCTTCCGCTGTTGCGAGACCCACACATATTTACTCAGGTAATCCAAGGCTGTCATGTCTGCAAGGACAAATAAAGTAACCTTTCCTTAGCCTCTGTTTCCTACTTACTCTTCAGCATGGACAGGTCCATGGGCACATCGAAACGCGTAGCAGACTTGGAAAACTTTCGTGGCATTTTAGAGGAGCTGGATGAGCTGGTCGTAGTCTTCTCTACTTCCTCGACTGGTTTGTGACTGTGAACGGTCTGCGGCATGTACTTAATGGCCTCACGTAGCGCGCGATTGAGCTAGCAAGAAGAATGGGATAAAAAGTTAGCCAGAAATGGATACCGCTCTGTTACTCACATATCTTCCAAAGGTGTTTTCGATGAGATCCACTGTTAGATCCGTCTTTAATGCCTGGAAAGCTTCTTCAGTAAGGAAGCTGCCCTTGAGCAGAATGGGCTCCCGCTCGGTCTCGCGCTTGTCCTTGGGCAGCAGACCAACTGCATTGGGTATTAGACTGGGACGCGTACTGGCATTCAGGGAGTCAGGTCCCAATGCAGCCACCTGTGTCTCGGGATCCTGGCTCAGATGGAACGTGGTTGTGGCTGAATGGAAGAACCCCTTGTTAACCTATTTAATTAACGCAAAAGTATGCAGGACTTACTCTGTGTCGACTTTAGCTTCTTGCGCTTCTTTCCTCTTCGTGCATCGTCGTCGTCAATTTCGTGTTCATTAATGCAAGTCTTGGGCGGCTTTAGCTTAAGATCTGCACCTGTGTCGCCGTCTGGCGCCAGAGTAGCAGTGCCAAGCGAAGATTTGGGCCTTTGCTCGTTGGACTGTTGCCGTCGGGGCTTCTTCTCCTCGTTGGCACCTGCACTCTTCGGTTTCTTGCCCTCGTCTATGCCACTCTGTGTGAGCTCCGAACTGGGTTTCCAGTACAGAGTCTCCTGCGAATGCGAACGCCGTAGATCCAGTATTATCTTCTTGCGCTGAATGTTCTCATGCTTTCCCCATTCCGGAGTAATGCAGCGCCTGTAGAAGGAGCCGGCACTGGTGCGCGTATGAATGCTCGTCACCGTCGGAGTGGGCGTCATGGGTCTGGAGTCAGTTTCCGCATAGCGTCGGAACAAATCTTCCGGTATATTGTCCGCCTCATGCGGCTGCAGGTGCTGCTCATCGTGTGGCTTCTCCTTGGCTGCCACTGGACTTTTGCCCTCGATGGCTAGCGATGTCTTCAGCTGATTAATTACATCCTTTACAGCCGACGGCGCCGGATGATTACAGAGCACCGAACAACCCTTGGCGAACGGATTGAAGAGACCGCCAAATGGTCGCAGGGACAAAGGCATCGGTATCGCTTCGAACTTCAATGGCATTCGCGCATCATCGTGATGCCTGCGCTGTGAGTAAACAGGCGGATGAGTTGCGGATGCCTGCGACTTGAATTGAGATTCACCTTACCCTTTTCACATATTTAATATGCCGCTTTGGCGTAGGCACCAGTCCACTGCGTGTTGTTCCGCTCATGGCCAACGGGAAGCTCGTGCGGGCACAAACTGAAACCGCTGCCTAACAGGCAGGCAGGCAGGTGAACCTGTCAACAGCCAAACAAGTCGGGAACGGTGTCTGTTACCATGACGAGTGACAAATATTCCCATTGTTAGGAGCACAAAGAAAGCGGCGTGTTCTCGTTTTCAGGCAGGAAAGAAAAATCTTGTGTCATCATTGCGAAGGTTAGGACCAAAGCAGACAGGAGGAGAAGCAATGAGAGAACGGAACAGGGACAATTTCATGCTACCTAAAACTTAAGGCTCGTCTCTCTAATGACGAAATCGTTACTCAGAACACGCCGTGAAAGAAAATTTTCTTTTTTGATTGGAAATAAAACACACGCAATTAACACATTTACATAAACACTTTATTATTATATAGAGCAGTTTGTTGTTGTTGTTGTTGTAGCTTATATCTATTTGAGGTTGTGAACCGTGGAACATCTGAAGTGCCTCCTCAGTACAAGGAGCCGCGATGATGCAGATGCCGCAGGCGCTGATCGAGCAATTGGCGTTCGTTGGACAACGAAAGTGTCGACGAGGATCGATGTATAGGCGTCAGCACTGGGGTATCTCTGGGTGTGGCAGCCGGAGCTGTAACACCTGCAGCCCCTGTAGGATCTATGGGTCCCAGGCCGGCCGTATTCCCCACAGCTCGAGAGCGAAGCAAGTGATTGCGTAACGTGGAGCGCGAACGAGAGCGACGGCGCAGTGAATTGTTGAATGAGATCTGCAGCGAGAGGCGCTTCTGGGATAGCGAGGCCAAGTGTTCGGGTGACAGCTCAATGACTTGCGAGGTGAGTGCTGCGCCCGAGGGCGAGGCTGCAACAAGGGCAGCTGCGGTGGCAGCGCTGTAGCTGGGCAGCGAGTTGTTGATGCCGGGCGAGGTGCCGCCACCACCACCACAATTGCAGGTGATGGAGGTGAGTGAAATGTTGTCACCATTGGGTGATTCGCTGCCACTGGCTGCAGGGTTTTCCACCAGAGTGTAGGATACTGCTGGCTCTTTGGCACCACCTGCCTCATTGTTGGCGCTCTCGAAGATCTTAATGACGGGTACAAAGGCGGGCGTTAGAATGATGCCAGCTTTGCGGAACTCCTCCAGTGCATCGTCATACGTGGGCAGGCCCGAGACGATCGTGTAGCTGGGCAGTGATTCGGCTTCGTAGTCGGGCGGGCAATGGCGGCAGACCTCGATGGTGGCCTCATTGTGGTTGGCACGATCTGAAATGGAGAAGAAATTTCAATTGGAAAAAGTTCATTGTAAAGTTTAGCCGGAAATAAACTTAAAACGTTGTCATCAGCTAGGTCACGTCAACCTCCGCCGGTTGTAAGCGCAATTCCCTGCCGGAACTCATGCAGCATCCGGAGAACAGCGAAAGAATCCAACAAAAAAAGCATTGTAAAAACAATCGGAATTACCAAATCAATTTCTGTTTTACCTCTGGGACTCCTCCCGCTGCCACTACCTCCACACCTCCACACCCCCACTTCCCCCTAGTTTTGTCTATTGGGGTGTGTGTTTTGTGCATTAATGAAATTTTTATGCTCAAACGTCACAACGTTTTGTTAAAAGCCACTAAAACTCCCGCAGGCGGAATGTGCAAGCTGCGTCCAACCCTTAAAAGTAGGCAACAACATTTTTTATTGCAATTGGCCGGGTGGAAATACCCAATGTCCTTCATTCGCTCACCTTTCTCCCCAGCTGAGATGGTGAGTCAGCCACGGCTTCTGGAAAACTGTTGATGCGGCAAGCGTTTAGAGACGTGCAACATGATTTTGAAGATTAGCCGCATGCTGCGTGGCTTTAAAAAACATACGAAAATCGCACACGCTCCGTTTCACACCCTTTTTGTGTGGATTTAAATTCATCTAAAGCAAGAGCTGGAGCAAGAACAAGAGGTAAGGCTGACTGGCTGGCGCCCGGGGAAAAGCTACCGGCACGCCGGTGGCGTTTTCACACCCACACGAACGGACGCTCATTTTTTATGTAACGCTTTGTGAGCTTACGAAATTAAATTGATGATGCACACAGGGCGCACACTTTGGGGGGCTGCAGACAAAATGGAAACTCATTGTCATTTGTCTGGGTCTGTGTTGCGGGACAGCTGACGAGCTGCGGGGCCAGATTGGCTGTTTAACCATATGGAGAGTTTGCCCTGACTCTGTTAAGCTGCTCAGTTGTGCAAACAGCTCAGCCCCAGCTTAAGCTTTTATGCAATTTTCAATTGACTTTTGTTAATTACATTGAAAGTAACTTGCGATTCACATGCGTGAGTAACTATCGTAGTTATCGAACTTTTGTAGAGCGCTGTAAGCTGTGATATCGATAAGCTGTGGCATATCGCTGCTCACTTAAAGCTGCGGTCGTAGACAAAAAAAATACTTCGTAATTATTTCAGTTTTTCGTGTATGGCTGCGGTAAATACTTCTTATGAAGGCGCAAATATTAAATATATGAACTGAGTATTAAGCTGAATTGGGGACGTGGGTTGCTCAGATGCTTTATTTGTTGAGCAGACGGCCACACGCAAGCCCCAAGGGACATTTTAATTTCCCTTTGAAAGAAACTTAAAATTAACTCGCATGCGTAACTATCGTAGTTATCGAACTGTGCAGCGTGCTATTAATGTTGATATCGATAAGCTGTGGTACATCGCTGTTTACTTTAAGTTGTGGTAAAATTGTTTCTTATTAAAGCGCAGATATTAAATACACAGGGAGGAGTGGCGCGTCGAATTGAATATTAACTTATGAACCGAAGCTGAATTGGGGACGCGCGGCACTTAGAAGCTTCATTTGATGAACTGACGGCCACACATAAGCCCCAAAGGACATACGCATTTCAATTCCCCAAGCGCAGCTTAGCGCCACAATAAAATGAAGTGCAGCAGTAAAAGGAATATGAAAACAGAAGAACGAAGTAGAGGGAGAGGGAGAGAGAGAGAGAGAGGCGCGAAGAGTAAGTGCGGTGGGCATAAAGTATGCGCCGCAAGTGATAAGCCAAAAGCAAAAGGGACACCGAAAACCTCACTAGTCAATATGCTAAAGGTCATGGCAGACTATAGCAACAGCAGCCCAACAACATAACCTAGAACTATAGAAACGGGCGAACAGCAACGGAGCTTATAGGGCGCATAACCTAAGGCAGGCCGAGTATATTGGGGCGTTTACGGTGGCGAAAAAAGTTAAATACACTTTATGTTGGGGGCCGTTCCTTGTGCCCTGCGTTTGCGGATGGATTTGGGCGCCAAAAGCGGCGAGGAAAAACCAGGAAAACAAACGGCGGAGGCCGAAACTGACGTGCCCGAGACGATGGCGACATGCCCGTGCCTGCCAGGCGTAAGCAAGAATAACAAAAACCAAGGAGACGCAGAGAGGAATGAAGAGGTCCTCGGTCTCCGATGCTCACCAGGCACGTAAGCAGTTGATGCCCGTTCGTCCGTCTTTCTGTCTGTCAGTCTGTGTTACCCCCCTTCGAAATGAAGAAGCAAAAATAATATTGTACACGCAGGCCAGGAGATGAGCTTTGGATGCTGTTGCCGTACACGCTCGTCTTGTGTCCTTTGTCCTTGGGGTTGGTAAACACGGCACCAAATTGCCGTTTAAATTTCTCCCCAATGTGTGTGTGTGTTGGCCCCGTCTAGTGCGGCGGGGGGCCAAGGCGGCCTTGAAACATTATTATGACTACTGTAAGTTGCCCGCGCCACCTGACTGACTTCCTTATCCTTTGCGAGTGCTCCAAACTTTAGATACGCCTTGTGGCTGTCAGGAAAATCGTCTGGAGTATAATTCGTCGAGCCTCCTCCCATGGGGTCTGTGCCATGTCAAACGCTTGAAACCACACCAAAGTGGATGCGTCTGGAAGGGTTTCTCTCCGCTTAACTAATTAAACTTGTTCAAGGTAGAGAAACATGCAAATATTTTTTTGGAACCCGAAAAAAGACGAAAGCACCAAGGAAACATATTGCCGGGGTACACCTGGAACGCATGTTGTGTGCAAATTGCACAGTTTTTCCTTTGTGGGCAGCAAGAAAAATGATTATGAACATGTTGGCATGCCTGGCGGCTCATGGCAGACGACAGGCGGGAGGAGGCGACTCGGTTCGATATGGTAACCTTAGGATAGGATCCTTCCCGTACAACTTAAAGACGAACTTGCCTCATCCCATTAGTCACGGGGCTAATTTCCTTGGCTAGTTGTCAACTCGTTGTGTCTATATCTTGTTGTCTTAGCGCATTAAAACTAACTGTTAAATTATTAGGAAAGCAACCCATCCATCTCGGGCATCTACTCGGCAACTCGGGAGCTGCCAACGCCATTGTGCACGGGGGAAAAATGAAGAAAAATTGCGGCATGTCTGTTAAAGGCACAACAACAATAAAAAGGACAAAACAGACGAACATGAAGACATCGCAGGAGCCACGGAACACGCGCCAAAAGCATCTAACAACAAGAGCAACAACAATGAAGGGCATAGGAGAACTGTAGCAGGAAGAGGAGGAGCTGGAGTCGCGCTGCCAGGACGAAAATGTAATAAGTGTGTCTATTTGTTCGCAAATATTTCATTTCCCGTGCCTTTTTCTCTCAGTTTGGGCCAACCCGCCGCCATAAAGACGCCCGCACAAAGCTTGAGCTGCCAGAAAAATGAGAAAATCACGAAAAACGTAAATGAAAACTTAATTCAGCTTTACGATAACAAAAGGCGGAATATGTTTTTTTGTGTTTACCTACACGGCGTGTATGTCCACTTATGTATGTGGGGGAGTTTAGTATAAGATCATTGTGGACTCTTTCGAATTGAATTTATAATTTAATTTCATCATAGCTTGTTAATTTAGCTAAAACATATATTTGACTTATAATGTCCGCGGCGGCACAGACAAAAAGCACTAGACTGAATTATGCAGTGCGTCGCACACATGTTGCCACGGCGTTGAACGTTATTAAAAACCATATAAACAACTTGCAACAATGACTTTGCTGCGGAAGGGGCGGATGGGGATCGGGTCGTGCCGTGCCGTGCCGGCCGGGTTGTTGTTTATGTGCGTGCAACGCGTGGACCACAAAGCGGCAGCAGCACCAGTTGCCAGCAGGCAGTTTCCACAGTGTCGGGGGCACTCTTGATGGCAGGGCGTGGCGTGGCGCTGCTGTGGCTGCCACTGCGGCAATTTTCAAATTGACTTTTGCACATGTTGCCCACCGTAACGAAATGCGGCCAAACAATGTACACACACTCTTAGTTTGGAAAGAACGAAAAAAAAACCAACGAGCTGTTTGCACCATAGGCCGTTATTTTATGTGTGTGTTTGGCTGATTGTGGGCTGGCATAACGGTTAACCGCGAAGTAGCGCAGCAAAACGACCACGACGTAGGGGCCGCACAAAACGAAGAAAAATAACCGCTGAAGATGCAGTGGAGGCAAGACACTTAAAACGTGCCAATTGAGCGCGTGAGGCGCATAAGCAAAATGGTTTTTTGGCATGGTTGCCAAAAGGAGTCAAATATCTATCAAAATGACATTAAAGGCCGCCAGCAGCAGCTGCAGCACGTTTCAATGTGTTTACATTTCGTTTAGATTATCAAAAAATCAACAGATCGTCAACTTTGGGATTCCGTCAGTCAATCGATTAAACGCAAAAATCGATTGATCGCTGTTGTCTAACAGCTAACAGTGCATTAACATTATAACGTATTTTTTTCGCTTACATTATGTTTGGGCATAACATTAACAGCGCCTTTATTGCCACATGGGTGCAGCTGTCAAGATCTTAACTGGTCTGGCAATAATGATCTGCCCTGCTGCTGTCTGGCAACTCAATTTACCGACTCAAGTTCACACAATGACAATCTGGCATCACCACGCCAGAACAAAAGAGACGCAGCGTGAGAGAGCGATAGAGAGCAAGAGCGCTAAAAATCTGCCAGCGGCGTCAGTGGATTTAGTTTTGTTGTAGTAGTCCCAGTGGTGCGAGTAGTTGTGCTGCCAAAGCAGCAATAATTATAATTTTTAAACAAAAAAGCTGGATTTTATTAATATAAAACGCACACAACTAATTGGCTACATTGTGAAATGTTAAAAATGACAAATGTGCCGATGCCGACTGTGCTCAAATTAAGCAGTAGCAGCGGCAACAAAAACAACGCAGCAGCAGCAGCAGCAACAACAAAAAAGTCACAGAATAATGGAGTAGCGACCGTCGCAGCTGCGTCGCTGCGCTGCGCAACCGACGACACGGACGAATCGGATGAGGATTCTGAGTCTGAGCTGGATATAGAAGAAGACGATGATATTCTGCTCGACGACGCCGATGATGTTGTGCTGCAAATTGACAGCGAGGACGAGGCAGAGCTGGAGGCGCAGCGCATACGCTTGGACGATATGAAGGCAGCGGCTGCTGCTAAGTCGCAGGTCAGTAACGGTAAAGAGACAGCAGTAACGGCAGCGTCAACAACAACGACAAAAACAATAGCTACAAGAGAGGCGACGCTGCAGCCGCTACCTTCGTCGCGAAAACCGCGTGGGCGTCCACCCGGCAGCTCGAATAAAAACAACAACAAAAATCAGCGAAATAAAAACAAAAGCAAAGACTCAAACAGCCCCTGCCTCGCTGCCAGCGTCGATGCAAGCATCGCAGTCGCTGTCGCTGTCGGCGTTCCCGTCCGCGTACCCACCCCCACGCCTCCCATCCCTTCTCCCGCTGTGGCTGCGCAAATACACGCCGACGAGAAGGCACATCGCTTCGTCTACAGCTGTGCCAGCTGCTCTCTGCTTTACTGCGATGCCGTGTCGCTCTGCCACCACTGGCAGAAAGAGCATCAGCCGTATCAGGTTGAGAAGGAGAGAAAGCGAGAAAGCGGTAAAGGCACATCTGATGAACAAGTTAAGTTGGAGCCGCCATTGGAGCTCACCGATGGCCTAAAGATCGAGGATTTAAAATGCTGCGCGCGTCTGCTGCTGCTGTTGCCCGCAGAGGATGAATCCTGCAAGCAGCAGTTTGTCTGCTCCACGTGCGCAGCGAACTTCGAGCACAGCAAGCCGCTGCAGGAGCATCTTAGCGAACAGCATGGCATCTTCAAGCTGTTGGTGCCAAAAAGAGAGCCCAGCGAACCCATGGTCAGCATACCATGTGAGTTGGCCCAGGTACATGCGAAGGGACAGCCACAGCCACAGCCACAGGTATCCCCTGTGGAATTACCAGAGACGCCGCCGCCGGAGAAGGAGGTATCGGATAAAGACGATCTCGAATTGATAAGCGCCATGGTGGCAGAAATAGCTGCCGAGAACCGTCCCAAGTCTAATCCAAAGCTAAACAAAATGATCATCAAGTTGCCAGTGGTAAAACGGGCAGGACGGAAGCGCAAGGAACAGGAACTAGAGAAGGAGAAGAAGCAGCATGACGAAGAGCTGACAAAAGATAACAAAGTTGATCCCGAGATTGGCAACAGGAAAAGGAAGCGGGCGCGTAAAGTACAAAAGTCCGTGGCGGAAGAAGAGCAGAAGAAGAAGGAAGAGCAACAAAAGAAGAAAGACCAACAGCAGGAGGATCAGAAAAAGGGTGAGAAAAGTGTTGAACAAATTCATCTTAGTAAAAAGTTGGAGAAAAGAGAAGAGCTCAAAAAAGTTGCTGAAGAAGCGGAGAAGAAAGAAGAGGAGCCCAAGCAGCAGCCTAAGGAACCGCAGTCGGAGATCAAACAGGAAACAGAAGGACGTCGTGCGCGCAAGGCACGTAGCTTCGTCGACTACGTAGTGGATGTCAAGGATGAAGATGACGACGATGAGGTCGAGGATGATAAGGACACCGAGTCAGATATGGAAACTCCGCTGAATAGCTCAACAGATAGTAGCCACGCCACTGCGTCGATTAAACGTGAATCCTCCGAGGAATCCCAACGCAATGGCACCATACACACCTGCAACTTTTGCGGCAAAACATTTCAACGTTTCTCACGGCTACAGGATCATCTGCGTCTGCACACGGGCGAGAAGCCGCATGTCTGTGGTCAGTGTGGACGCGCGTTTCGGCTTAAGATGCGCCTGGTCGAGCACCAGTTGCGCCATCGCACCGAGAAGGCGTACAAGTGTGAACTGTGCGCCCTGCCGCTGGCCACCAAGCAGGACATGGCACTGCATATGCGGCATCATAAAAACGATCGACGCTACAAGTGCGATCGCTGCGGCAAGGGATTCGTGCGCAGTTCCGATCTGGCCATACATGTGCGTGTCCATACCGGCGAGAAGCCCTACAGCTGCGACCTGTGCGGCAAGGCTTTTCGCGCACGCCAGAATCTTGTCGTGCATCGGCGCACGCACAACGGCGACAAGCCCATTCAGTGTGAGCTGTGCGACAAGCGTTTCTCCCGCAAGATTGACATGCGCGTGCACATGCGCCGGCACACAGGTGAGTGCCATGGATAGCTTAGTTTGCTGGCACACCTTATTAAACCCTCTTATTTCTTTTTAGGTGAGAAACCGTTTAGCTGCAGCTCCTGCCAGCGCGGCTACTCCTCACGCGTCAATTTGCAGCGACATCAGCAGCGCGAGCATGGCGATAAGCAGGCGGAACGGAATAAGGAACAGCAGCCACAGTCAGTGTCGGAAGAGGGTAAAACGACGAAGCCTGTGACACGGCGTCCACGTCGCGAGAAACTGCAGGAGAAGATTGCCGCACAGGAGAAGCTGTTGGACGAGCTAAAGCGCAGTCTCAGCACACTCACCGACATCACTGAGGAGTTGGTGGAGACTGAGGGCAAACACACTATGCCCGCTGATGTCGCCAGCTGCGCTCAAGTTTCGGTTACAGTCTCGATGCAAGTGGAGCCGGCAAAGGCAACAGACGACGGGGACGATGACGATGAAGGTATTACTCCGGAAAAGGAGAACGCGCTCTCCAGCAGCTCCACAGCGGATGGTGTGTCCAGCAGCGGCAAAGCGAAGAGCAATCGCAAGATTACGAGCTACTTTACGGTTGTCGGACAACATGCGGAACTCTAAATCTTACTCTGAAGACTTAACAGATTCTCTAATCTCTCAGTTCTCCAATCTCAACACTCTCCACTCTCCACTCTCCACTTCCCACTTCCACACGCCCTCTCCACTCTACAACACTTACTCATTAGCTTAAGTATGCCTGTGTACTTGATACAGACTTCTGTAGCTTAGTGTAGAGCACACCTCGCAGACTTGGAGACTTTCCCTCATTTCTATATAAGATTTTCAATTTTGCAGGGATTAAGTATTCTCTATATATATTATATATAAAAAAGAAGGAAGACTTTCGCAAGAAAGGAAACTTTTTCGCATTTAGCATAACTTTAAAAAGTAAAAACAGAAAAGACTTCGTTTGAAAAGCATTAATCATATGGAAAAACACATGAAGAAAAACAAAAACAAAAACAAAAATACAGAAAACCGAAAAAGAGACTGCAAAGAGTTTATACACACACTACTATAATCTTTATATAAACAGTATACTATATGAACATAAAGTCAATTGATAAATGAAATATTGTGAATATCATTTAGTGCAGTTTATGCATTGAGAGCGAAAAACAAATATTTATGGCAGCTTCAAGCGTTAAGGAAACACTGCGCGGCCTTGACCTTTTCATTTGAATCAGGATAATCAAATATTGAACTTGAACTTGCACGAGAGTTGGTGCATTGAACTCTTGAACTTTCGACTTGAATGACAGCTCAACAACGACTGTACCTATCAAAGCACATGAAAATGATATACTATACAAGGAGAAATGCATATATAATTTTGTAAAACGAAACGTGCGAATTGCAAAGTCATGAAATACGCAATTAATGCAACAATGTGTGTAGCAACCTAATCGACATTACGCATACTCAAATTCCAAATTACATTTAGCCGTAAACACATCATCATATTCTATAAGAACCTACAACTCACATAGAGCAGCTAAACATGCATACATATACCATAAATATATATAAACTTTATCTAATTAAGGGTTCTCTATAAGCACGCAGTAATCTCGAATATTGAACTAAGCAAAAAGACAAAAAGAAACACAAAGGAATTCGAACAAATTGTAACAAGCAACATATTTTTTGTAGTCCTAAGATACGAAGAGCATTTATACTTATAAACAACGTTACGATTATTGTACGACTATGATTATTGTAGCATTTACACAAGTCCACTGAAAATACATTTACTTTATGCTTATATCGATGCAATCAACCCCTTTGCTCGACTCTCTTCTCGTCGTTGGGGTGTGTCTGCTCGTGGTCCTCATTCTGGTCTAGCAGCTGCCTGCTTACGGCGCGAATCTGGGATCAGCCGCAGACGAGGGGTGAGAGTGCACGAGAGCAGAGTTCAATATAGTTTGTCAATGCGTGAACGAGGGTAGTCGCTGCTGCTGCGGCTCACAGGGGGTGGCCAAGAGAGTGTTGGCAAGTGAGAGAGATCTGCTTTAAAGCGAGTCAAGCAAGCTCAAAGAACAAAAGCTCAGAAATCTACAAAGTATAACCCGATGATATCACTTCGTGATTGATGTTTCTCCGCCAGATCGGAAGCATGTGGCATTCCACAGCATCGAAATATATGTATGTTCCGACACATAACTATCGGCTGATAGTTTTTTGATTTGTGTTTTCTTGCTATCCATTACTTGCTCTCTCTCTCTCTCTCTCTCATGGTTTGCTTTTCGTTCAATTTGCGCATTTGTCGGGTTTATTTTATACCCGTATTCGTTATTATTCTTTCATTTTTTTGGGGGGGTTTTGTTTATAACTCGACGCTTATCAACATCTAAGCGACGCAATAGCAATTTATTTCGCCATACGATATTTATATAGTATACCTTTGCATACGTATGTGTGTGTGTGCGTATATGTTTTTTTTGACACTCGGGCGGAACAACGTATCGTCTGTAAACAAAGGCGAGCGTCAAACAAAAGCTGCAAAATCTGTACTTCTTTTTAATGCCGCTTTTTTTTAGCCCGAATCAGCGAAACGGCGAAAAAACGTAGCTAAGCAAAATAAAACGGCGAAACAGAGACAGCAGCGAAACAGCAAAACTGAACTGAACTGAACTGAGAAACATATAAACATTTTTTGGTTTTGCAGCTTGCGCTGGCAATGCAATATTACGCATACGACATGGTGCACCAGCTGGGCGTGCGACTGTGTGTGTGTGTGTGTGTGCTGTACAATGGCCAAAAAGATAGTCAACGTGACAGCCAACATGCAGACAAGCACAACGGGCGATTTTTGTTGTAGTTGTTGCTGTTGTTGTTGTGCAAAAATATGCAAATTAAGTGTGGCGACTTTTGTTGTGCTCGCTGCTCGTTGCTGCTGTTGTTGCTCGTGTAGAAAGCGTAAAAAGCGCACAACAAATATGAATATAAATAATAGAAAGAACTACATACACGCACGCACGCACACACACACGCGCGCATACGTATACACATTATTTGGGTGATGGCTGTAGAAAGCAAGCGAAAAACGAGTATACGGCCCGTTGTACAGTCAACAAAAGCAGCACAACGCCGCTTTGAGAAGTCGTACATGTGTGTGTGTGTGTGTGCTTGCGCTGATCGCCAGAACCAAAGCCACAGTCTCTGCTACAGCCACAGCCACAGTCGCCGCAGACGCCGCCGCAGCCCTTTTTTTTCGGCTCTGTCAGCATTTTCACACTTTTCTGCCGTTGCTTTCTAATTGAATTTCGTTTCAGTCAGCGACTTTGTTTGCGCCTCTTCTTTGCTTCTTTTCGTACTTCGTACTTCGTACTTCGTCTTCGTCTTTTTCTTCTTTTTTCTCTTTTGCAGCTGTGGTTAATTTTAAAACTAGCCATAAAAGCCACACGCAACGCCAGCAGCGTCGCCACCGCAGCAGCAGCAGCAGCAGATGCGCGAACAGCGATAGCGACAGCGACGGCGACGGTGACTGCGACGACGACGCTTGGCTTTTTGTGCCAGCATAAAATACACAGGCACGGCAAGTTCTTGTGTTCGCGCTCTCGCTATCGCTCGCACTCTCACTCTGCCGCTGCCGCTGCCGCTGCCGCTGCGGCGATAATGTTCTGCTCTCTTGGGCTGTCAGCCAAGTCGCAGTGCTGCGCTCTCTGCTTGCGCGCCGCGCTCTGTTTGGACGCTCTGCCTGCTGCATTCTTTGTGCGGTCGTTAACATGCGGCGCCGTCAAACTGTGGAACGTGTTTGCTTTTGTTGATATTGTTGTCGTCTGGCGGCGTCTGTGTGCGTGTGCGTTTGAGTATGTGTGTGTGCGCGTCGCTTGCTTTGTTTTGTTTGCGCTCAGTTGCACATGCTCTCACGCTCTCACGCTCTCCACTCGTTCTTTCGCTCACTCTCTGTTCGATTGAGCAGCTGGCTGCGTGAGAGAGCGAGTCACCCCGTTTGACGTTTTACAACACTCCGCGTTGAGCGCGGTTTGCAGCTGCATTTGAATTGGCAACACTGCGATCAGTTTTGCAATCGATTCAAATTGAATTAAACTCAATGAAATGAATAATAAATCAAAAGCGAAACATTTTACAATTTTTAGCATCAATTTGGCTCGTCTGCTTTCAGTTAACATAACAGTTAACGTTCTGTGCAAATATTTTAAAACCACTGCCGTCGCCGTCGCCGCCGACGCTGACAGCAGCGCAGAGCAGCGAAAAGCATTACAATTATTTATCCATAAATCATGCAGCGATTAATAAATAAAAATCGCAGTTCATTTCCGTTGACAGCGAAAAGACAAACATAAATGAACAAACAGACGAACGGACGAAGGGACGAGCAAACAGATGCAGTCATAAAGAAATGCAAAATAAAAAGCAAAAAGCAAATAAAACCAAGTCAAAAATGTGCATAAATAAATCATAACTGAAAAAAACATCATAGCGCGCTGGCGGTAGTTGTTGAGCATGCAAATAAACATAGATTGCAAAAAGGGAATAAAAAACAGAGAATGAAAAAAAAAAAAAAAAAAAAACCAGAAAAAAAGGAAGCCAGTAAATAATAGCGAAAAAGAGCTAGCAACTAACCGCGCTGCATGTGCATAATTTATAAAGCTAATTAAACGCGCATTTAACTAATTAAAAATATAGCGTGCATCGATTATTGAAATATGCTGCAGCGGCAACAACTGCCCACTGCCCACTGCCCCCTTGCCTGCCCGCTGGGCCAATTATGATGATGTGTCCAGGCGAAATTTACAAATTTGCAATTAAAATCGCTTTGGCAGTTTTTCGCAATGCATTTCGCATATCAAAGCGCGACGCGGCGTATGCGCAATGCTGCTAATCAAAGTGCGCGTTACGTATACGCCAGCGTGACATGTGTACAGGGTGTGTGCCGTGTGTGTGTCTACGCGTGAACTAATGTCCGTCCGCGTGTGTGTGTGTGTGCACAGCTAATTTGGTGTATTGTCGATTTTTTGGCTTTTAGCAGGCAAATACTAATTGACATTTTGCTATGCGCCGCACAACAGGGGCGGGGCAAATTGAGCGGCATTGAGCGGTGGGCGGGGCGAGTGGTTGTCCCTGTGTGTGTGTGTGTGTGTGTGTGTAAGGGTGTGTGCGTTGGCCAACAGTAAATGCAATGCAAAAACAGTTTCAATTAAGCAATTAGCGCCATTGAAACAAATCCAACACGTTTTGCGGCTTATAAACTGAAGCATCGTGTCGACATTGGTTACCCCGAAACGAAACGAAACGAATCTGCTTCTCAATTCCAGCACAAGCCCCTGCCCCCTAGTCACTGTCTAGTTACGCTTATTAGTCGAGGCTTAGCTGTTACTAATTGTGGCATTTCCTAAGCGAATTGCGCTCGATTCTTCTGCCCCTTTTTTCGCCTCGGGTTTTATTCATTTAGCATATTTTCGCGAATTTCGCGCTTGATTCAATGCAGCCGCAAATAGGCGAAATAACAAATAATATTTGCGGGTAAATTTAACTGAGCGTATACTATATATATGTGCCATATATAATATATATATACTATATATAGTATGTATTAAACGATGGCAAAGCTGTGAAGATCGTGAGATAAACAAGCAGCAAATCAATTGACGTCACTCCGAGTAGAAGGTGTAGGGGAAGGTAGGGAAGGACGAGTGGGGGATGAGTGGCAGAGGGGTGGGGGGTACCTGCAGAAAGGTGAAAGTTTTCAGTCAACATTTTGGCGTTGCAATTTGAATTTGTGCTGCGTGTTAATCAATTGCAAATGAATCAATGCCTAATTTAATTAACAACAATTTCGGGCAAAAGTTTAATGACATTTGCGCAATTTGATTTGCAAATGGAAAACATTCTGGGAAAACTCATGGAAATTCTATACGCTTTAAGGAAAACACTTGCAATTTCATTTAACTGCATTCTGATGCTTTAATTGAAAACTGCCAAAGGCAGCAATTATAAAGACGCCAGGCAAATCAGTTAAAATAACAATAAGAACAACACGCAACACGCAACACACAAACACACAACAATGGCAGCTGCAACAACAACAACAACAACAACGATTGCAGCATCAGCAGCAGCGCGGCTCTGCCACAAAAGATAAACAACTCATTAAAAGCAAATTAAACAGGCATGAAACGAGCGCGTCACTCATACGCACCGTACGCCGCGCCGTGGCAGACAATGCATACAACGCTGCGTATGCGTGACGTACTCCATGGACTGATAAACATACACAACAAATAACACACACACTCGCACACACACATACTTCTTACTTGTTGTTGTTTGAAAAAGAATTCAAGTTTACGACAATTGTGGCCCATAAAGCGCTATGAGTATCTGTATCTGTATATAACTTCATGTATCTCTGCATGTCATAAAATAAACGTGAGTAGACCCCGCTGCCCACCGTCGCCTCCTGGATTGGCAAGTGCTAAATGGCTAGCGCCGTCAAGGCTCAAAGTTTTTGGCTTCATCAGTTTTGCTTAGCTCTCTAGCTCGTTGTGTTTTTCTGCTTGGGGTACGTGAGCAAAGTCATGTTGCAAGTTGACAGATTGCAGCGCAACAGCAGCGGCAACAACTGTGTGCAGACACTTGATTGATGGATTGCCGCACAGGTTCCTCTCCCTCTCCCTATCACAGACCTGTCCACAGTTAAAACTACTTAGCCTGCACTTGCCGAGCACGCTTGGCTTTAAGAAGCCAACTTAAAGGGAGCTCGAAAGGAATCCACTGCCTGCTAATGGTGTCTGCTTTCAGGCTCGTCCCTTACTTGTTTTCTGTCTTGGTCAAAACTTCTGTTTCGTATTGCCCTATCTTTGCCCTAGATGCGCGCAATATCCGCCATAAGCTATCGTTCATTCACCCGCCAAGCTGTTCGAGTATTAGGGGCGGGGCGCAAAAGTGGGCCAAAGAATCAGTTGGGCCGCTTTTGTGCGCTTTTAATTAATTAACACAAATTTGCAGTGTAATCGAGCCACGCACTGCACAAACAGCACTCGAGTCGAGTTGGACACGACTCGACTCCACTTGAATCGACTCTGTCTCTGCCCCAGTCTCTGTCTCTGTCTCTGTCTACGTCTTGGGCTGCTCTCGAGCCACTTGACTGCAGCTTTAATTAACTGGAAATGTTATGTTTGTTTTTGGCCAACAAACAAAAGGCACAACCCAAAGGGGGGGACGGAGGCCAAAGATAACGCAGTCAGTTGCATTTGTCTGTTGCCTCTCGAGGCTTCACTTGTGCGTGTGTTTCTCTCTGTGTGTGTGTGTGTGTGCTGTTTTAATCATTACAGCTTGAAATTTATTAGCTAATTGCCTTATAATTTATAATTACAACCTCAAGTCGGAGTCAGAGTCAGAGTCAGAGTCGGAGTCGACATCGAAGTCGGACTTAGGGACAAATTATGATGGCAGCTCGCTCTGCTTTCCCAACTCACAATTATTCGGCAATTGGCAAAGCAAATAAGCAGCTAAGAGACATAAAGACAGACCAATTTGTTTGCTTATCAAGCTGTGAAATATGCGAGAAATGCTTTTGTTTAGGCATCAGCAATGACACAGATATATATACACATATATAGACAGAGTCACAAGACTTCTGGCAGTGCAAATAAATAGCGCTAAAATTTCAATTTATTTGCATTAGTTTTTGTTGCCGTGTCTAATTGTGAATCATCAGCAACAGCGACGACAACTTCAGCAACAGCCTGCAGATCATAATGAGCTTAATCATCATCATCATCATCATCATCGTCGTAGTGGTGAGTCGTTGCCAGAGTTTAGTTCTGTGTTTTTCTTCCATTTGCTGTGCAGCCTCTGCTGCTGCCTCTGCTGCTGCTGCGCCCGCAGACTTTGCTTTGGCACTTTGTTTGTTTGCTTTTCTCTTTGTTTTACTTGCCCAACTGCCCAAGCAGAGTCCCTCCCACTTTCACTCCCTTCTCGGCTGGCCACTTCCTCTGCTTCCGCTCACACACACACACACACACACACAGATAGACACTCACTCTGCCGCGTGACTCAAAGGGAAGGCCGAAACCAGTTCCACAATCAAATGGCGTAAATGAAAAGCTGTTCTTAAGCCCAAATCGCAAACTTCGATAAATGCGTCTTTTAATACACTTCGTTCCCCTAGCTCCACCCTTCCCGCGCCTACTGCTTGCTTTGCCATGATTAAGCCAGGCTGTAATTAGCGCCTATATGCCAAGTAGCGCAGGTAGCGCCTCTATTTACGTCGTTCATGAGCTCAGAACAGAATCGATAGCTGCCTATCGATAAATCTTAGTAACTTATAACAGCTTCCCCCGCACAACACTGCGTATACGCAATGCGTCAAGTATACGCCCCATTGGACACTCACATGAATTCTTCCACTGCGTGAACTTGTGATACAAAAAGCAGGCACAAATGAAGAAGATCACAAACACAATGAGCAGCGTCAGGATGACGCCAATCCAAATGTCGCTGACGACGTGCGCAAAATCCTCATCCTCGCCCGTATAGATGCGCGATCCGTGCGCTATATGCGGCGGCGGTGCACGTGCTGCAGGTATAACATCGCTAAAGAGCAAATCATCGGCCACATCGGCCACATCGTTCGCTGAGGCACCGCCACTGAGATTGATCTCCACCTCCTGGCGATCGATGGTGAAGTTGCCCAGCGCCGAGTCTAGACCCAATGCCAGCTGCTCGAGCTTGTTGATCAATATGGAGTAATTGCCAGGCAGATCGAAGCCATCCAGTTGAATCTTCTCCGCACTGCTTGCTGTGGCATTTGTGACAGTGGCCGCTGTGGCTGCCGTCGTTGTGCCCGCTGTGCCATTTAGGGCGACGCTCTCGAAGCTGTTGTCCTCGAGACCTGCCAGCAAGTTGCCCGTCAAATTGAGCGCCTTGAGAAACTCGACCATGTTGTGGGGGAAAATTTGTGGAAACGTTTTCAATAATCTTTTGTGTAAAACACACTGTTTATTTTGCACTTGTTGTTGTTGTTTCTGCTGCTGCACACGCGTGTTTTTTTCTCTCTGAGCTCAGCTTTGATGCTGCGGCTTCATAGCGCGACTGAAAACCGCCGACGATTGCAAACTTGCGAATTTGTTGTGGCGCTTTTTGTCGACAGTTACGCGCTGCGTATTATCGATACTAAAATCGCATATAGTATACCATATATGCCGTTGCTTCTTCACTTCTCTTTCTCTTACTTCGTTTCTGTTTCTGTTTCGTGTGTGTGTGTTTTATAGAGATCCGAGATTTTTCACTTTTTAACTAATTGCATTAACGCGCCCGTGTTAATTCGCCATACGCATCTGTTGCCGTTGCCGTAGCGCGAGCTTGTATCTTGTAGATACATGCGCTGCTGCCTCAGTCGCTGCCTTGCTGCCGCGCTGCCGTTGCTGTTGATTTGTTATACAAATATTGATAGTGGCTATTAAACTCCTTGCCGGGGTTTATCTTGGCAATAAACGTGGCTAAATAAAGTATTGACCGCCCTACAACAGCCACGGCTATCTGCTCGTGTATCTGTATCTCAGTTGCCTGTGTCTTGGCAACTGTATCTAACTTGAATCTCTGTGCGCTGTAGCGCTGTCAGTTCGCATCTGATTTTATTGATCTGTCGCTGCCATAAAGCGCGCTTCGTGTCGTGCCTGCGCTGCGCTCTGTTTCATTTGCGCCACTTGCCACCTTTGCTCGCCTTGCCAGCCATAAAAAAGGTTCCTCTTGTTTGGCCAAGCAATTGCCAGGCGTCTGTCAAGCGCTGCACTAAGGACGCACGTGCGGGCGAGAAGGTGCAGCTGCACCCAGGTTGTGGAAGTGAATGAAAAGTGTTGGGGGAAATCCCCGGAGCCCCTATTACCCGTAGATGTCTACTAGAACTACTATGGAAATATAGAAAAAATATTACCCAACCCGTGGAGGCAGCTAATTATCGGATTAAACACTGTCGTCAGAGTCGTCAAAGTGTTTTCGCTTCACTTATCTCGCTGCCTCCAATTAGAGGCAATTGTATTCGGGGCGCAGCTGATTGCAGCTCATTAAGCTGAACTTATCGCACTTCAGACCTCAATATCTTAAGTAGTTGTAGGGCATATATAGCATATATCATATAGATATATATATATGCTATATGTGCGGGCCATAAAGGGCGTAATTAATGCATAAATCAAGCGGAAAAATTTCAAGTTCAAGTACGCTTGTTTTTCAGCTCACTTGGGAAAGGGAAAGGGAGACTGAATCAGATCTGAGTAGGAATAGATGTAGTTGCCTCTGTATAGGCCAGAGTTAGATCATGATAAATTGCCTCTCTGCGATCACTTAGATAATTGGAACAGTGACGTCAAGTTAAAGCAGTTGGGCAGCTCTCTTGCTCAGCAATTAAGTCTCTCTTATGGGAAAAGAGAGGGAAGGAAAGCTGGGGAGGGGCTTGTCAGTTACACGACAGTTTGATCTAGTGATCTTAGCGACAAGATAGGTTATCTCACAGCCAACGATCTTTCGATCTGCAAACGATCTTTCATGCGCAATCTTACAAAGCATCTGCCTGTCGTGTGCACTTCAATCAAGTCAATCAATCGACAGCTCTGATTGAAGCGCACTGAAATTTCCCAGTATTCCCAGTTATTAACACTTTTTATGGCAATGACAGCGGGAGGGGGGCGGAAGCGCAGCTAGTCACGCCAAATGTAAAAGCAGGAAGAGATTGCCCACACTTTGCACTGAATATTTATAGTGTTTCCCTTTTCTGCTTACTTATCAAATATTGAATATATAGATACTGTATATACTATATATTCTACATGAATATCGCTCGTCTCTCGTTGCTCGTCTGTTCGTTTTGGCGCCAATTCAATTGATTTGCATAGACGCTGCCGCTGGCGCTTCCACAACGAATTCCGCGACCTCCGGCAACAGATGAAATTAATTTTTCGACAACTCGCGCGCCCCTGCGTATCTGCACTTGCGGACTATGAATCTATATAGTCACTATATAGGAAATTCCTTTTCATTTCATTCACTCTTCGCACTTTGCCAAACCGAACGCGCGCGCTTGTTTACAACAATTAAAAAGTGCTCCGCGGCGTCAACCAATTACAGCCAAGTTAACTGCGATAACTTAATGTTAATGTTAATGTTAACGTTAACTTGCCGCGACAGCAACGACGGCTGCGCTGCCAGCTGCGACTGCGACTGCGACTGCGGCGATTGCTGGCACTGTAGTCGCATCTGTCTGCCTGGCAGCAGGAAGAGGGCGCGACGCAGAGACGCGAAGACGCGAAGAGAACGAACCCAGCTGACTTCTGTCTACGACGCTCGACGGTCGTGCGACGGCTGCCTGAGCTGGCGCTGCTTCGGCTTCAGCCGCAGCCGCAGCCAAGACGCGACAGCGAAATGGGGGGGAAAAAAAAAAATTAAATGAACTCAAACAACGCGAGGAGAATCGGGCGCAGCGTCAAATGTTTTCACTATCGGAAATAAATTAGAAAAACAAAAACAAGCACAGCTCAGCTGGGTTGGGTAGTACAAACTGTGGAGATACTCTACACACACGGTAAATAGGGAGAGTAGCCTATGTATGTGGAGGCATTATATTTATTATATTTAATTAAAGTATGCGATATCTTCCTTTACCTGAAACATACATAAAGCTTCAGGAATTGATTTCCTCTTTTTAAAATACACGTATAACCCTTGTACAGCCTGGTATCTACAAGATACATTTGACTTTAAGTAGTCGCTGGCTATATATATTAAAATCAAGTAATGAGTAGGCTTAGCTCGATCAAGACCCAAGTGATTTATCTGTGAGATACAACCAAGTGTTCTACTAAATAAACGTTTTTAGAAACTTGCGAGAAAGTTATACTACAATATATATATATATATAGAACATACGTATTTATAATGTCAATTGAAATTCACTGAATATATATTAACAGTATCTTGTATAGTATCACAGCATTAAGTCACGTAAGAAGTGCAACGATAGTAGAGAACAGGATAAGATCGACCAGTTAAGGATTTGCAACGATCAACTAGAATGAATAAGAAACTTAAAGCCCGACAGGGTGTACAATAGACCCTCTAGGCTCTAGAATTCCCATTTTTATAAACTGCAAGCAGCGCTTTCAATCTTTTCCCTACCCGTCACCAACTTGACGACCCCATCAATATGCCCTGCCTGCTGTAGTGTGCCCAAGACTGAGACTACAAAACAATAACAAAATTGTGCCGATAGCAAGGCGACTTTTGCTGTTGTTGTTATTATTGTTGCTGTCGTTGTTGTTGTTGTTTATGATTTGCTTTTATTTGTCTCGCTCCTCTCTCTCCCTTGTCAGCTGCTGCCGTTGCCTTCTGTCTTGTGTCTTTTGTCTCTTGTTTTTGTCAGTGTTTCATCTCATTTGTCGAATTGAAATGTCGTTTAAAATGTCGTTAAATTTGTCAAGCGAATTTCACTTGACTTTCGCAATGCGCTGCAAGCGAATGCGTATTTATTGCAGCGCACTTTGACCTCGCTTGGGTTCGCTTGGGTTCGCTCTGCATAGTTTGCGAATTATGCAGATCGCTTTACAGTTAATTGCTGGATTTAAATAAAATTGCAAATTGTACGCACAATTTTCTATGCACGAGCGTAATCGAACACTCGATTGAACACTGCAACACGCACTTTACTTTGCAAACAATACCCTGTAAAGTAGGGGATAGAAGGTGTCTCGGCGTGGGGTGGCATGCGTTGATAAGTGGATGTGGATATGAGAAACTGTTATACAGACGATGCCTGCTTGGCTCTTGTTTATTATGGCCACTAAACAGGGTAATTGCTAGTCGTGCATACCCTATGGTTGCTGGCCTTGCCACGTTCACCTTGCATGTTGATTAAAATTTGCATTTAATTATTCTGCAGCAATTTATTGCCCAAAATTCCAGTTTGTGCAATTTGTGGCTGCAACATTGATAATGCGAGTTACGCGCCGCACGCCGCATGCCGCACGCCGCACGCTCGACGACGCCTCCTCGCCTGTGGCTGCTGCTGCTGCTGCAATTGCATAATGCATAATGCCGCCCTCTAACGATTATTGCCAAGGCGAAGAGAGCGAGGGCGGGTGCGGGGGTGGACTCATTGCACTCATTGCACACTCAATACACTCGTTCGCTGCTGCACTCGCATTGTTTGCGCGCTTCTTTGGTAAATTATTGTAATTCTCTGTTGTTGTTGTAGTAGTTGTTGTTGTTGTTGTAGTAGTTGTTGTTGTTGTTGTAGTTGTTGCTGCTTGTAGTTTTAATCGTTTGCCTGCAATTGAATCCACTTACATGCCCTGCAAAGCTGCAGGCAGGCGGCACTGCTGAACAGACTTGTTTGGTTTATTGTTCATTAATATCTACAGGGTATATGCTAGTCGTGCATTCCGCACTGCGCACTGCCCCGCCAATTGCAATTAACATTCTATGCGGCTTAGTAACACATGAACTGAGTTATCAGCGCAACTCGCGGCGATGCGATTGATTATGGCACTTGAAAAATGAAAAAAAAAAGTGAGCATCGCTCGCGGCACGTGGGAGAAATATCTGTGTAAGCGGTGCACTGCCTCCCTCCCCCTCTACCCCACTGGCCGCCCCACTGGCCGCACCCCTATGTGTGTCACAATTGACGCAGAGGCTTGTCCAGTTGTGATTGCAAATTTCTAATTCAGTTGATTAATTTTTCCATTTGCAATTCGAGTTGGGATAAATGTAAATATTATTTGAGATTAGAGGGAATAATCTATATAAATATCATGCATAAATAAATGTAAAATAAGTATACGAATGTAACTTAATTAAATTCGAAAATAACGAATGTTTCGCACAATTCGTGACCATTTTCAGTCACTTCTCTAGATGACAAATCCATTTCGGTTCTTTTAGTCTATTGAAAGCACTACGGGAATTATGCAATGCAATGGCAATTACACACTTGAATTAGGCTTCATTTAATTGTGCGTAGGGAGGGAGTAGTGCATGTAAATTAGTTCCGTTCGGGGACTGGGGACAGACAACGCACTTGATTCGAGTGCCCATTCAAAGCTAATTTATAAATTACATTTAATGGGCTGCACGCTGAATTTGTGAATAAACAAAAAACCAATTGAATAATAAATGCGATTTTGCAAGGCTTTAAGAGGATTAACCGAGGGGGAGGCGGGCGAGTCGTGTGACTCACACAATAATTTGTTCAAATGGCCATGCGAAAAGGATGAGTGCAGGCGATGTGTGTCCCCGCTCGAGATCGAAAACTGTTCTAATTGCATTTCATTTACCCGATTCACCAGGCGGCGTGAGCGGCAAAGGTTTAAGTCCCGACTAGGTTGACGTTCTAAGCAAACTTTACAGCATTTGTTGGCAATTTCGCACAAGTTTTAAATGTAGTGGTTGCTATGCTGCTACAGGGGTAGGGTATTATCAAGAGTTGCGGCCATAAATTGATTATTCTATAGACATTCCCTTTATAATGTAAATGTAGACATAGCCCATTTACAGTTGCGATATAAATGTGTGCTTTAACTTCTATCCCCCTGCTGCCCCCCTGCTGAGTGGGAATTCTACTAGAGATTCTGTGCGAAATTCGCATGATTTACGAGCGGGCTGCATTCTATGGCAGCGGATGCTTATCTCAAGTGCCGTTCGTTATCACCTTGACAGCTCGAATGGCCGATTGTCATGCCGGGCCTATCAGATGGCGGCCAGTGCGCGCTGCCAGCATTATAAATATGCGTGTCGAGTGTCGAGTGCGCTCGTAATGTTCTTTAAGCAAACACGAGAAATGCCCGCTATTTGATGTTATTTATTAGCTGCAGCTCGTCGGCATTGATTGCACTTTGTTTATTGCTGTTTGCCTTTTGAAATTGTGCAAACAATCGATGGGCGCGCTTGAAGTGTGTGTGAGAATTAACCAAAAAACTGACTGGAATTAACTGCTAAATATCAGTTACAGCTGCTGCTGTTTATCGTTCACCTGGGGGGCGGGGCAGGGTGCGAGTTCATCAGTTAAGATTAGCCAGGAAATAAAAACGTTTTACGACGCTATTAATTGAACTGGGAGAAGGCAACTCGTGAGATTTTAATTAAGGTGATAATTTAATAAGCTTGGCAATTGATTCTTCGCACTTGAAAAGGATTTTTGGTGAGGTGATGTGTCCCCGCTGTTTAGAAACTGGTATAAGTGTAATATACATTTCCACCACTCTAAAGGACTGTTCTATGTTGAGATCAAGATTAACCAATTAAATTAGCAATAAATTGTGTTAGTGGTGTGTGTCTCTACTGTTCTAAGTCAGATCAGAAACTGGCATAACTTCAATGCACCCATTCATCAGCTCAAAGGATAAGTGTTAAGGGTGTGTGTCTTCACTGTTATAACACAGATCACCATGATTGCTGTTTCTGCTAGCGGTTTAAGTCCTGACTATGTTGGAGAAGTAACTTCCGGTTTGCGCCTTCACTAATGAGATCAGTGTGTCCTCGCTGCAGTACAATCTGTTATATGGATTTGAGTCCGTGCTTGAAGGTGGGATCAGTTTTACTAGATTTCTACGATGTGCGTCCTGCCAATTAGCATGCACCCTTTCCAACTAATCACTCAAATTCACGGTAGGAACAATAACAATAACAATGACAATGGCAATAGAAACAGTTGTGCAAGTCATGGTTGAACTTCGATGTGAGGCCAACAACAGCAACAACAGAACAAACAGGTGCAATTTGGTAGCAGGTTGCGCATGCGCGATGCAGAGTCCAACAAAAAACAGGTACAGGTACTGAAAAATATTCAAATCATTGTGACTTGCGTAGCAATGACTCACCTCGCTATAGATCTTATGGTATGTAAGTCCCAAAAGTTGTTATACACTTCATTGACAGACCCCACTGCGTGAGTTCCCATATACCATAGCAAAGATCATATGATCTACAGTAAAGTGAGTCAAGCGACTGCTAAAATGAGAAGATGATTTAATATAAAACCGGTAGATTGCGTAGATCGTAAATTTGTCAGTCAACTATGCGACTATCTGAGGAATTCTCTTTGCACTTTGCATACGCGACGAGTTATTCACCCTGCGTACACGAGCTCTGGGGTCGCATTGCTTTAACAGCTTTAACAGCTTTAACAGTTCGGCAACGTCATCGCTGTTTGCACTTTAGCCGCGACTCAGCGACGTGTGGGTAAACACGTCGTTCTAGACCCGAGTCTATTTTTGGTCTGTAATGCGCTGCAATCGGCAAGGTTCCGCCAAGGCTTATGCACAACTAACTGGTTTGGGGTTTGCTTAAGCTAGTCATTTCTTGTAGGGTATTTCACAGTTGCCTTTCCCTTGCCCAGACCTTTAGACACTTGCTCAACTGCTTCTGGCAGTTATTTTCGAACAGAAGCGTCCAAGTTCTTTGGACTTTCGCCTGTGGTGCTACGGTCTGTGACTTCGTAGTGTCAGTTCTAAAGTGACTAAGCGGAAATTGGCTAGGCAAAGCGGGGGTTGAAGAAGAAGCTTTGCATAGTAATTGGAGATCTTTCCGTTGTCCGATATATTGACACTAATAACGATTTGTATTCACATGAGAATTTATGCGCTGCGGAACGGAAATGATCAAACGCCTCATTACGCATCGGTTCCAGTTGTGGTTCCAGTTCCTTTTCTCCTGCCTTTCTTTATGCATTAATGTGACAATAAAGTACAAAGTAGATTTCCGTGTGGACATTGTTGACAAACAGCTCGTAAATTACACGGCGTATTATTCGAAGAGGCCTAAATTGGTAGCTAGGTAGCTCGGGTAGAGGAGGAAGAGGGGGTTGAGTTGTCACCTTTGTCCTCCCGGTTCTGTTTGAATGCACAGGAGGCAAAGGAAGTCGCCGCTTCGGGGTCAGCCTCAAAGCATTGAGATCTCTCTCTCTTTCCCTCTCTTCCTCTGTCTGTCTGTCTCTGTGAATGGCATCGATAATCGATTGGTCTCTTTGCATAGCCTGCAATAGTCGCACTTTGAGCTGCACCTCAGCCCCTTTTCAATTTCCTGTGCTGCCACAAAAGCGTAGCCCAAAGGCAAACAAATCAATATGAATAAAACGAGCAGTAGATGATGAAAAACGTAGCTGGCGCAATATGCGGAGAAGAATCTCAGCAGCAGAAGCAGTTGTAGTCTCCTTTCCCTAACCTTTGCCTCTCCTTCTGCCAGTTATACCTGTAACCCTGCGCGCCTTGCGTGCGCTCCTTAAATGTTTCCGTTTGCCAAGGAAAACAATAACAACCCAAGCAGAGAGAAGATAGACAGGGAGAGTCGAGAGATTTTCCACGCAGATACCGATACAGATACAGTGCCGAGTCGGGACCGTGTCGGGGGGTTTTGTCGGCTGCTCCGGAAAAGCGCATTTAACGCGATTTGATGGTTTACAAATTGGCTTAAACAGCCATCTCCGGCTAAGCGGCAACAACTGACGCGCTTGTCCATTGTCCTGCCTGCATCCTTTTTGCGCCTTTTCCCAGCCACGAACATGTGTTGCACGCTGCACGCTGCACGCTGCAGATGCGGCTTGTTGCAAGGGCCCAGCGAGTGGCGCGTCGCTTAAGACAAAGAGGGAATCCGTTTCCGTTTTTGCTTTCCCCTTTCTTCTCTCTTCTCTCTCCGCTTTCTGTCTGCGTTTTGATTGATTCGTCGCGCCGTCTGGTCGCAGTTGCCACTTGGCTAGGTAGCCCAATTAGCTGTCTCTGTCTCTCTCTCTCTCTCCGCTCTGTCCTTCTTACAAATAATTAACTCATAAGCAGCGTCTTGGGGGTTCCTGCAACTGAACTGGTTCGTTTGCCTCCTGCCACTTGGCAGCTTGATTAGTTTTTCACAAACCCAACGCGGACACGTCTTCAGCAGCGGGCGAGGGGCTTGGGGTGGCATCTTTCGTTGCACAATCAATCACAATTGTTTTTCAGTTTGTCAACAAACTTTGCTGCACTTGTTGGAGTTGAAGCTGCCACTCGCACACCCACAGCAACACACACACTAACACTGTGCTATCAGTCATGCCACGCCTATGTCCCCCACAAGTTGCAACCAAAGGCCGCGTGGCGCCTTGCATAAACTTGCACAAAAAGCGCGTTGAGGGAGGCAACGCGTCGCGGCAACTGATAAGCGCTAAAACGCCAGCATCCCACACCCCCCCTCGCTCTATGTGTATGTGTGTGTGTGTGTGTGCGTGTGCGTGTATTGACAATATTGCGACGTCGTCAACGTGTGACAAATAAAAACGCAACCAGCAGCGACTCACGAGGGCCGCGCAACAGTTTGCCGTGCTAGCGGGGGGCGCAGCAGTTAAGGGGCGTGGTATCTGGGAGGGGCGCAGGAGTTAAGGGGGCGTGGCTGCAGGCAGAGACGGAGCTGAGCTATCAGTGCTGCCGCTGGAATTCCCCCCAGGGCGGGCAGCGCGTTGGCGTCTAAAGGCTGATGATATGCAAAGAGACACGACACACACACACACACACAGACACATCTCTTCTTACGTGTGTGTGTGTGTGTGTGTGTGTGTGTGTAGCTGTGCAAGCAGACGCGTTAACATATGATTGTCGTGTGTCTTGTGCGCTCTCGCTGCACATAAAACGGATAAAGGATAAGGCATAAAGACGAAGGACGAACGGGTACGCAAGGACGCAAGGCAAAGGGATAACGAAGCGCAAATTTCAAATAATCATGAATATTACATGAGCTGCAGAGTAGACAAATGCTGCAGGGGAAGCAGGGGGAAGGGGAACGGGGCAGGGGCAGGGGCAAGTGTGGGGGGGCAAGTTATACGAAAATCATTCACAGCAAAAACCCAAATTATTTATTAATGTGGCAGGCAAAACGAGTTGCCTCAAGAACACATCAAGGCAGGCAGGTCTCCCCTTCATCCCCCCCCCTCCCTCTTCCCCTGCCCTTCCCTCCCCTCCTCACCCACCTGGCTGAACAATCACTGAGCTGGGAAATCGATTATAGAGTTCGGGACACTTTCCAAGTGTGTGACAGGAATTAAGGGAGAGCTCAATCAATAAGCTGCTATTTATAATATACAAAGCAGCATGTGGAAATGTGGAAATGTGAAAATGTGAAAATGGACTGCAAAGTTGTCAGGTGAGCAGGAGCACACACAAAGAGTGAGGGAGACAGAGACGGAGATAAAGTCAAGTTGAGCTGGCAAGCACTGCAAGTGCTCCTCCTGCAGCAGCAACGCTGACAACACAAAGGAAAACAGGCAAAGTCGCGTTGACTGATAGCAGCAAAAGGACTTGAGATGGCAGAGGAAGTTGAGGGGGTGAAAGGGGGGGGCGGCAATGAGCTTGCAATAATGCGATAAGCGCAGCGGAAATGAAAACAAGCGCAAGCCTCGGTGCGCCTCACGACGAATGGATGAGCATGACAGGCGACAGGCGACAACAACAGCAACAACCAGCGCACACATGATGACGACGACAGGGAGCGACAGCCGAGAACCGACAACAACAACAACAGCAACAGCAACCAGAGTGAGAGAGTGAGAGAGAGAGAGAGAAGCCACAACAAAGCGAGACGAGACACTTAAAAGTCAACGTCAAGTGGCGCGCAATAAAAGCAAAATTGCCATCGAAGTCGAACGGCGCTGCCTTCCCTCTAGCATCCGCTGCCCCCTCCGACTACCCCCGCTGCGTCACCTGCAATTGTTGTGTCTGCCCTCGCATTTTTCCTCAATTATTTTTATTGGCGCGGCGCAAAATTTATGTTGCATACTTCGTGGCGTTAATTTCGTTATGGCAAACTGCAACGACTTGACGTGTGTGTGTGAGAGAGACAGAGAGAGAAAGGAGGGGGAGGTGTGTGTGTGTGTGTGGGTGGGTGGGGAGAGTGAGGAGTGTGCGCACAGTGCAGCTTGCGGAATATTGAAAACTTCTCGAGCATCTTAATTAAAGGTTAAGTGGGGGCGCCTTTTGAAAGCGCGAATTATGCTAATTTGCGTTGAAAGCCAGCCAAGTGGGCGTGGCACAATGGCAAGCGAAGGGGGCGGGGCAATTGTGGGTGCATGTGCGCCAAGAGTGCATAAGTGAGTGGGGCGAGTGAGTGCACTTTGGGGAGCAGCTCAGCAGCTGAGTAACTGAAAGTGTTGCCAGAAGTTTACTTAACACGAAAGAGACTGAGAGAGAGAGAGAGAGAGGGTGGTTCGAAGAGTTGGGAGTACCTTAGTGTCTGCTCTGCTTACAGGTTGCACAGACTGTGCAGTTATGCAATTTAAAGCAATTTAAAGCGTTTTATTCAATCAATTAAGGCGTGCGAAATCCGCTTAAAGCGCAGCCCTGCATAAACTTATACAGGAAGAGAGGGCGAAGGGAGGAGCAGATTTCAATAAAGCCCACTGCATTCAGTCAGCAATCGAATGGACACAATTCAGTCAACTGCAATACACACACACACGCGTGCATTTAATATAATTAATTAATATAAATGACACTACAAAACGCAACCAGAGCAATTTGCATTTATTTATTCGCCTACAACAAAAGCAATTAAATACAACTTAATCAAATTGCATAATGTCAACTTCAAATGCAGCTCAGGCCACCCTCTCCCCCCCCTCCCATCTTTCCAATTGACCTGAATACGAGTGCAAGCCACACACACACAGAGAGAGGGAGAGAGCGAGAGAGAGACAGCTGTGAGTGAGTGGCTGAGTGCATATCTGCCATGTTGCCGCGTTGCTTGTGGCTCGAACAATCAATAAAAATTACGCACAACGTGTGAACTGACCAAAGTGCCCCTCTTTCTCTCCCCCTCCCCCCCCCTCCCTTCTGTCTAAAAAATGTAAATTTTATGCACAATTTGAGAAAAAAATGCTGCACAATAAATACAAATTAGATGAAATGTCCAACAACGGATCAAGTTCAAATAAATCGAACGTCAGCCTTGGATTAGAGTGGACCCATTTCCCAGAGAGGGAGAGAGAGAGAGAGGAAGTGTGTGTGCCATGTGAATACTGTTTGAGTCGTGGAGTAAAGCCAACTTGGCTTAGGAATTTATATTCACTTTGATCAAATATTCCTCTACACTTGATTGACAGCCAAGGCGAGGGGAGAGGGTGAGGATTGAGCAGCTCACCCAGCACTGTTTGGGTTCACTCTCAAGTCAAGCCTTGGCTAAAGAGCCGGCAAATCCAATATTATGCGAGGCGCTCCACGCAGCAGCCTGCGGCATCCGGCGGCATTCGGTGGCATTCGTCGACACTGGGGCAAGTTGCAAACTCACGTAGCGCTGCCCGCGGATTGCTGCCGGCGATTGCTGTGCGATACGATGCGATGCGATGCTGTCGGTAAGAATTACGCACATTTAGTTAGTGCCCAAGTCCAAGAAGGAGCAGGAGCAGGAGCAGCAGCAGCAGCAGCAGCCGGAGCTGGAGCAGGCCGAGCTGGCGTGGAAGTTGGGCAACTTGGCCAACGATGCCGGCGGCAGGACATGAATATTTTAAAAAATTCGCATTGCTCTCAACGCGCCGCGCTACGTGGGCAGCGACGACAGGCAGAGGCAGAGGCGCAGGCGGAAGGGGGGAGGGGAGAGCAGAAAACACGCACAATGAATAATTTAATATGATTGTGGAGTGTGGAAGAAAAGAGAAGGAGAGGGAGGAGGGGGCGCCATCAAATAAATGCCAAATGAGCAATCAAAGCGCCGTGAAGGACTAACTAAGCAGCCCCGTTCCCCTCCCCTCCCCTTCCCTCTCCGCGCCCTCCTCCACGCGCCTCTTTTACATGCTTGCGCTGATGAGTGTCTGTAAAAAATGATGTACACGAGCAGGTGCCGTTAGCCAGAGGCAGAGGCAGAGGCAGAGGCGTAGGCGTAGGCGACGAGGGTAGCCGAGTCCAATGAAGCGTATAAACAGCAAATAAAGCTCTGAATATTTTTCCATTATAAATAAAAAAGGAAAAACAAATTGCAAATTGTCTGAGAGCAAGTGAAAATGTTGTCAATGCGACTTGCAAAATACCCTGTAAAATGCATTGAGAAGCTTTAGAGTGGCTTGCGTGCAGAGAGCAAGAGTTGAGACAGGGACAGGACAGTGGCTTAGCTGCTGCTCGGTTACACTCCCTCCCTCCCCCAATCACACACAGCACACCCTGTGCACATGGTATGCCAAGTGAATTTAAGATGAAATTGAGGCAAGCTAGAGACACGGGGGAGTCGCCATGTGCAAAGACAAAAAACTTATTATATGCCAAAGCTAAAGCTGCATCAGCTGCGCTCCCAGTGGAAGAAAGGGGCAGGGGGAGGGAAAGGGGGACCGACTGCAGTCAGTTATTGTCTCAGTCATATTGTCGATATGTAAGTTATGTAAGTAAGTAATTGGTATGTACAACTGCGCCTGCTGCCAGCTTCGCCAGGAGGAGAGTCTGCAAGCAATGCGGTTATGAATTTCTGAGCAGCGAGAGAGAACTAAGGAGAAAGGAGTAGGAGAGAAGGGGAGAGAATGGCAGGGGGAATAGCTATTGCAGTCACAGACACAGAGGGAGGAAGAGCAAGCCAAGTTTTATTAAAAACTTGTGCAACAGCGCGTCGTGTCGAGTCAGGGCGAGGCAAGTCGATGCACACGGGCTGCCGATACGAACGGATGCGGACATAAAATATAATATAAGAGGCTAAATAAAATGAGAAAGTTTCATAAAACATTTGCTACTTTCGCAATTCTTTTATGGCTGCAACTTAAAGTTCTCCCTCTCTCTCCCACTCGCTATCTCACTCTCAGTCTTCCTCTTCAGGTTTTGCGCAAATTTATCGCATGACACACTGAGGCGGGTCTTAGCCATAGTGGGGGGGAGGGAGGCGCTACACTTGGTTATCGAAATGGGCCAACTGCTGTGGGACACCCCATCGAATCGATTACTTATGAGCTTTTGGCTGAGCACTCGTGCTTACGGTTTACAGCTACAGCAGTTTACAGCTTGTGGTTTACAGTTTCAGTTTACAGTTTACAGTTACGCGTCGCGGCCTGAAATTGCAACCGAAATGCGTAAAATCATTTGATGACTCTTCAGCAAAACAATGTTGACTGATTTCAAATCAATTTGTGCGCTTAACGTGCCAAGATTTTATCGATAACAGTTTGGGTAGAAGTAAGAAGGAATTTCGAAAGCAGCTGAGCCATAAAATATCGCTAAAAATCGACTTAAGTAAAGCTGCCATATTCTTTAAATCGCTTGACAATTGCAATTAGGATTGTATCGATTATTTGCTGCATAAATGTCGATAACACATTAAGTAACTAACTTCTGAAGTTGACTAATTCTACAGATATGGCTGAAAGTGCAGTCAAGTTCTGTTGCATTTTTAGCTTTTATCGATAAATGCATGTATAGACATCGATAACAGCTTTTGTAAAATATCTCTTGGGGTAGCATTATCTCTTTTAAGTAATTTAAACTGCTTTTCTATGTTGCCTTACACAATTTATCGATAAATTTATGTTAAAATATCGATAGCCGATTAACTAAGTGTGCATGTGAAGAAGCCTTTTTCCTATTCCACTTGTTTAATCTGCTTCCTCTATTACCATATCAAATTTATCGATTTATCGAAAAGCCTTTGTTGCAATAGAGAATTTACCGATAAATCTGTGCAATAATACCGATAACGGTTCGAGGAGACGACTTCTTGCAGCTGCCTGCTCACTTCTCAAGTTCTTAAATTGCTTTCTCTGTTGCAATTTGCAATGTATCGATTAATCTCTGCACAGAAATTTCCCTTGCTGAAATTCTCTTTTGCCCTTATCGCATGCCTGCTGCCTTGAGGGCCTCATAACTTTCAGTTTGCATAACTCGTTTGGGCAAAATCGCATTTGGGCAGAAATTTATCGATTTACTAGAGACAAAGTCGCAACGAACAACGGCAACGGCAACGGCAACTTGCAACCTTGCCCCAAAGAATGCCGAACAAAACGAGAGAGCGAGAGCCACTGGAAGCCACTTGAAGCCACTGGCCACAGGAATGCCAACCAGGGCAATATAAATTTGCAGGCAGATTTTGTGTTATCGATACGGGCGTCTAATGACCCATTGACTGCAGGCGGGCTGCAGTGCCAATCGGACAGCGAGTGGGCCAGTGGAGTATTGGCCTAATGAAAGCCAATATCTTGGAGAATTTAGGGGAATGCGATAAGCAGTCCAGAGGCAGGGGCTTCAGAGGTGTGAGTGTGTGTGTGATTGCGGCTTAGGCTCGTTCTCATAAACTAAAAATGATGCCAAAAATATGGTCAATTGATGTCGGCAGCCTGCAAGTTTGGCCAAAAGCCAATTTCGGGCAAAACGCATGCCAAATTTGCCAATAACAAAACCGAAACGAGATACGAAAAATAGCTAAATATTTTATGATATTTTACGATGAGGCAGTCAGAGCTACCCTTCACTTCGCCCCACACACACACACACGCACACACACACGCACACACAAGTGGAAAGTGCAGGCGCTGCACAATATTCGTAGAATTGCGAATTCAAAACACAAAACACATTTGCATGGCGCGCTCTCCCTCTCTCTCTCTCTCTTCCGTCTCTGTCTCTGTTTGTGAAATTGAAGTCCCCCGTCCGAAAGTAGTTCAGCACTGACAGCGCCATACAGATGCGTTTTCATACCCTAGCACCCCAGAGAGATGGCACATTGTTCGACACTCGCATATTTCGTAGATTCTGTATATTCCGTATTTGCGCAGATTCCCCACAGGAGCGCAAAGTTCTAAATTCGCAACGCACTCGACGCAAACTGATGACTCTTAACTTGAAAACTTTACGCAAAATATGCGCTGCAAAAGGCGGCAAATGGAGAGGTGAGGCAGATGGGGAAAAAGAGGTGCTTGCTATTGATTGCGAGTGTGTATTGGGGGCAGTCAAAGAACAAACTTAATCGCACTCGATTCCCCCCTTGGCTGCATGCAAGTTAGCGTATTCCACAGTCGACCTACACTCGCCCATTGTCTGCTTGAAATATGTTTGCATTTTGCTGGCTGCGCGCACGCCTCGCCAAGGCGAAGCAGCAAACAAGATAAAGTTTCATTGTCATTGCTGCAGTAGTTGTTGTTGTTGTTGTTGCTGTGGTTGGGCGTCGCAATTTCTGTGCCGCGCCCAAAAGTATGCCACACTTTCCGCACGAAAGCTTTGCTGCTGCAAAGAGAACAAAAACTCACCTGCATGAAGGTCGCTGCGTTCGCTGCCGCTGCTAACGGCGACTGCGGCGACAGCAGCAGAACCTGAACTGGCCGAGCCACTTTCAATGCTGCCCAGTGAGATGCTGGCCCGCTTTTTGCCCCGCCACACACTGATGCCAAAGCACTCGGCGCAGCAGCAAAAGACAAAGCCCAAAATCAGCAAAATCCACGCGGCAACCATGAGGACAATCGTCGATGTGGAGCGGTAGCTGTAGTTCTCCTCCAGCAGCAGCAGAAAGTTGTCGCTGCTGTGATTGTTGTTGCTCCCACTCCCGCTCCCGCTCCCGCTCCCGCTTCCGCTGCCTTCGATAAAGTTCTGTGCGTAGCCAATGTCGACGTTTGCGAGCGCCGCGTAGCTGCCGCCCACCATGTGGAAAATGGGCTGTAGCTTGCTGAGACGCAGAATTGTGAGATTTGACATGTCCAGCGGCAGCGACAGCTGCACCCGCTCATCGAAGCACTTAATCAATCAATTAATCGCGCCTCCGATCAAATCTCAGCGCCGACACAATGCGCGCCCGACGAGACGTGACTGATTCGGACTCGGACTCAAACACTCAAAACTCGAATTCGGATTTGGATGCGGATTCGTTTGCGTTTGCGTTCGCGTTTGCGCTTGCGATTTTGGTATTCGTTTTCGACTCGTCGTTTTCAACTGTCAACCGTGCCGACTGCGACTGCGGCGCGACGTGCAAGTGGCTGATTATTTGGAGCGATCTCCGATCTACGCGGTTTGCGTTTCGCACTGCGCGTTTCGCGTTCTGCGTTTGTTTGTGTGTGAAAAATTAACAACAACAACAACAACAACAAAAACAACAGCCACTGCGACGAGATGTGGTAGATGATGACAGCGACTAACGCCGCACAAAATTTTGTTTTTGGCTCGCAATCTTTATTATCACCGTGTGTATTTAAGCAGATAGATCAACTGACAAACAGACGCGGCACACACGCACACACACATGCACACCAACAAAGGTAGTTGTCTGCTTGCCGCTCTCCCCACGCCCGCCGCTCTCTCTCTCTCTCTCTCTCTCTTATCGTGTTTTGTTTACTTGCGAGCACGCTCGGCGGCGCTTTGTTTGTTCTCTTTCGGCCGTGGTGAAAAGAGCGCCAAGCTGGGCTGAGCTGTGCTCGTGGTGAGGTGAGTTTGCCGGCAGTGTGTGGAGAGCATTAGCGACAGAGAGCGCGAGCGCGTGTTAGCTGATAAGCTGCGCTGCTTTGTTTACATTTGAGGCGGAGTTGAGTAGCAGAAGAAAGGTGAATAGAGGCAAAGAGCGTGCATGAGGTGAGCGAGATAAGCTGATAATTGAAGCAGCTGCAGCTTTCGCTAGTTGTGAGTTTGAAGAACTTTTGCAACTTTGATTAGTTTAATTGCGACGCGGAATATTTCCCAACCTAAATTAAGTTAACACCGCAAGGAAGGGTGCACAAATGCTAATGCGTGCTAATAAGAGCCCAAAAATAGAAGCTCTAATTTTAGCTTTAACGGCAAGAGGCGTTAATTGATCCATCGCTGTAATAAACTAGTTGTAGACCACACCAAATTGTGCTTTCATATAAAATATTTATTTTTATTTATTGCAAAAGTTGCGGAACTTTTATGTGAGATTTAAGGACGGAGTATCCTAGCGATTTGAGCGCAGCTTAAGGGTCCACATCTGGATAGAGTGGCTGTAAGTGAATAGATAATAATGGATCAAACCATTCTCTTTAATTTGATTGTGTACTTACCTATGCAGCCGGCGCGTTCCAGTTGGCAGCGCGAGACATTTCTCCACCGCGGATTCCTTCGTCGGCAGTCCCTGTTAATGTGTCTGGTAATGACATCCTCGCGTCCTACTCGGGGCTCTTCCCGCAGACATTGTCGCGAGAGTTCCTCGCAGGTTCGGCGATTCTCTGGCGACTGCGCCTGGGCAGCAACTTGCAGTAGACACACGCAGGCAAGCACTATGCAGAGAAGAAAGAATCCTTAGATGATTTTTTAATCAGTGAAGACCCGCGCTTGGCTTACCGAAGATGGTCAGAGATTTCATCATGTAAGCTTAGAGTTGGAACTCGGGCAGAAGTCTAACTGAGCTAACTGAACTGCACTGTCTCTGCTATTTATAGTCTAGAATCAGGTTAAGGAAACACTGTCTGGGCTAGTGAATAGTACCGGCTGTGCTTTATTTCGAGCACATAATGGACCTACAATGGATTCAGTTGTGGAATTATTTCGGGTCATATTGTCTTGCAAGCAGCTGTGGCTACTGGACCTCTGTTCTATTCTTAATGCCGGACTATATAAGCCCGTTACTAGGTTGATTTGATTATCAGTTAACGACTGTCATTGGGTCTTTGAAATGCAAGTCCAAACTGTGCTGGCCCTGTGCCTGATTGTAGGCTGCGGCTACATCAGTGCCCAGAGGAGCGACTGCGAGCGACTCTATAGAAGTTGTACAAGTTGTCCCGCAAGGGTGAATCAAAGAATTGACATCAATCGACCAGATGCATGTCCAATAGTCACTCGTGGACGTTGGATCTGGAGGGACGTCAATGGGTGTCAGCTTCAGCGTCTCTACTGTCAAAGTAAGTCAAGTTGATGAGAGCTTCCAGAGAAAAATGCAACCTACTTATCCTCTTCGAAACTCTACAGATCCTGGAAGGCGAATGAATTGCGATACTATTGCTCGTCTTAGCAACATGCCTGTTGTTCGACATGGAGGTGGCCGAAGTCCCCGTAGTGCCGCAAATCGCCCGACGCGTAGGACTACGCGCAGACCAACAAGAAGAACCACACGACGACCCACTCGTAGGACCACTCGACGATCTACCCGAAGAACTACACGCAGATCCACCCGTCGACCCACTCGGAGAACGACACGTCGACCCACACGTAGGACAACCCGTAGGTCTACCAGAAGAACCACTCGTAGGTCCACACGTCGACCCACCAGAAGAACAAGACGTAGATCTCGCAGAACAACATTGCGGCCTCCTCGTAGAACACGTAGACCCACACGCCGAACCACACGACGACCCACTCGTAGGACTACTCGCAGACCAACTCGTAGGACTACCCGTAGATCTACCAGGAGAACCACACGTAGATCAACACGCCGACCCACGCGCAGAACCACACGTCGACCCACTCGCAGAGTAACACGTAGACCGACGCGAAGACCCACACGTCGCCCCACACGTCGGACTACCCGTAGATCTACCCGGAGAACTACACGTAGGTCCACTCGCCGACCAACTCGCAGAACCACACGTCGATCCACCCGAAGAACTACACGTAGATCCACTCGTCGGCCAACTCGTAGGACTACCCGTAGACCGACTCGCAGGACCACACGTAGACCCACAATAAGGCCAACAGTTGCAACCACTCAGGCTGCATAGGAATCCCGAATGCCCGTTGTCTTTCTGAAGATTATGTAAGAAGGTATTTTCAAACCATTTCCATTTGTTGTTGAAGAATTAATGAAAATAAACAATGCGTTGTAATTTCAATATGCTTTCAATGCGATTCATGTGAGTCCTCTCGAGCTCGAGTGCTTTTTAAATACTTGTAACGGTTTAAGCTTTCACAGCACAGACACCCAACAGGCCGACAGACCGACAGACCGACAGTCCGACTCAAGCAGCTCCATACCCATTCTCCATTCACCACTCTCGACCAGACTTCGCCCCAGACCCGGACCAGGGCCCAAATCCACTTGAGCTCACGTCATGAACATGATTATGTACTTTATGAATGTGCAGCATGATGAGTGCCAGCGAAGTGTATCTCTGTGGGGAGTATACGAACAGAGTGATGCTCTCTTTTTGGGGAAAGTGCGATGTTTAATTTAAGGGAATTCCCAACCGAATTGCAACGGGCTACAAAGGTTAAGTTATTCTACCCATTCAATAATAAAAACTAGAAAGAAATTTAATACAAATTTTAAAATGGGATATTATATGATTTGTTCAGTGCATACTCTATGCGGTCTTTCTCGATTTCCGTCATGTGGTCAAAAGGCCTTTCGTGGCACAAATGCGCCATAATGAAATGTTCCACAGGCGGCAAGGGCAGCTGCAGTGCGGAGGAATAGGGATAGGGGAGTAGGGGGTGCGCGGGGTGTAAATGGTCTTCACAGGCTGCCAACAGCTCGGACTGCTTATATAATACTCGTATTTGAAATTGAAAATCTTTTTGGCGCTGCACTTGAAAAATGCTTAGGACCAGGCCCTGCCATGGCATGATGAACTTTGTAAAACTCTTGACCACATTTGCCGCAGCAAGTTTGCCCCCTGTACCCCCACCTCCAGCAGCTCAGGCCTTGGGTCAGCCTGCAACACTTTGAGCATGTCTGACCAGCTGACGGTAGTTCCAAAGGGAGAGGGGTGGTGTGCGGTGTGGGGGGTTTGGATGGTGCACTGCACTTGACTTTAGCGCCACTTGTAAGTGTAAATTTTATTTGAGCCAAGCAAGTGTTATAGATGCGCACACATACATATGTAAGTGCTTGAGCTGACTGTGAGTGTGTGTGAGTGTTCCCCCCCTCTCTCTCTCTCTCTCTATCTGTTTCTCTTTCTCTGCTGCTGCTCTTGGCACTGGCATCGTGTCGTGTCGTGTCGCCTCGTGTCGTGCCGTGTCGTTGACAGTTAAGTGCTGATAATCGCTTTTGAATTGAATCTGAAGCGAGTAAATTTTACACGCAGACAAAGTTTGGATCCAAAAGTGCAATACACTCCACAATTTAACGAGCCCCCCTCTTCCTTGCCCGCGCCACTGTCTCGCTGGACAGTAGACAAAGGGCCTTAGTGGTCTCTCCCTCTCTCTCATTGTGTGTGTGTTTTTTGGGGGCGTGGCTTCTGTGGCTTGGCAGTGGCGAAAACTGATTTTGTTGTTGTTGCTGCTGTGGTTTGTTTTGTTGTCGCTGTTGTTGTTGCTGTTGTTGCTGTTGCTGTTGCTGCCGGCTTTGCGGTTTGCAATTTGTAAGCTAGATTCGGGGCTGGACTCGGGCCCGTCTTAGGGCGTGCCAGCATGTAAGTCATTCAATCAAGTCTTCCCACTCGCATATTCAATGCGTTGCCGAACTGATTAAATATTATTAAGCTCAAGTTAAAGTTTCACGCCTGCCTTAACAGAGAGGGAGAGAGATGGAGGGAAGACTGGCAAAATCCATAAAGTTTCTTAAACATTATAATCCTCAATGCTTTTCCCTCAAAGGATCTATAAAAAGCTGCTGCTGCTGCTGCTGCTGCTCTTGCTGCGCATTTTAATACGTTTTCCCAATGCTTATTCAACTGCTAAGCGAAAACGTATCTCTGAGATACTTATTTATCTGATGAGCATAATCTTGTAGTAACTTTTTATGTGCGGCTCTGCCGGGCTGTTGCATTTGGAAAGAATGAATCTTTCTTTGGCTTTTGGCAAATCTCAGCTTGCTCTAGCATAGTGAGAGGGGGCAGAGGGTGGCTGACTGTAAACAAGTGTCTTCGACTTATATCGATAAATCTTGTCTGGCGCACTGATGTGGCGCTGCTGGCTCTGGCAGCCGTTCCAGGAACGTTCCGCAGCCAAGTCTGCTGCATCTTTCACGTACTTGGCATTACCATAAAACCCAGACAGACAGCGGGACACACACACACACACACACACAGAGGCAGAGATCCAAGCAGCTCCGTCATCATCAGCCGGCACGCACAGCCTCAGTCTCGTCCCCACATTATCGTGATGCTTGTCGTCCACTTGATGCATCCTCAAGCGATTCGTGGTGTGTGTGCGTGTGTTCCATGTAAGAATTTTCCAAAAAAACATAATTTTTCACACGAAACTGTTTTGATTTTTCACAGGAATTGCTTTTGTGTTGCAGGGCAGTTTATTGGGGGAAATATTGGAGGGCAGAAGCAGAAAAGAAGTTCTTCTAACTTATTAGAATATTGCCCAAACGAGTTGTGGCTGCATTCCAAAAATATATATGAATACACTTCAATTCAACCCCGATCTGCCCTGGGGGAAACTGTCAGGATATGTTTATGAGCTAATCGCTTTTAATTATTGCACAATTCCTGCGCTTCAAAATAATTACAATTTCGCCCCGGGCCGCAAGTTGAATAACAACATAACCGAAATCTAAATCAATTTCATGACCTGCCCGCCCCTGCGACGCCCACTTTGACGCCCTCTTGTGGCACACGTAGCAACTGCCACGTGCCACAGCAACAGCAACAGCAACAATAACAACAACAATGCTCCCTGCACTCGAAGCCAAAAAATTTCATTACTAAGCTGGGAACGAAAAGAGAAGGGAGGGGAAGGGGGACAGTGCTGCCCTTTGGCGCTGAGTCAATTACAAAGAGGAAACTGTTTTCCGCGCTTCCCCAAAAATAAACAGCCAACGATGACGTCGTCCGCTGGCGACAGGCCAAGGACCAACCCCATCAACTCCCCTTCCTTGCCCTTCCCTACCCGCCCGTCCCCATCCTTCGTGGGGAAGCTGTTATAAAGTTGCCTAATGTTTATCTAACATTGACAATCGGCAGACGCAGCGCTGACATGTGTCGAGCATCTTGATAAGGAGACGAACCCAAGCGGAGTCCGAGAGAAATCCTAATCAGGCCTGATTCAAATGAGTTTTTAATAAACTGACAGTTAATAATCAAATTTACAAGCAACCCCAGGGGGGCTACAGATGAGATGGGAGGGAGAGAGATAGGGGACAGGGCAAGGAAGGTAGTTCTCCATGTCAGGCGACGCGTGCTGAAAGTTTTACTGAAGGTGAATTTAGCTGAGTGTGAAATTTGGCAGCTTGTTTGGGCCACTCGAAAGAGGGGCGAGTAGATGGGAAGGAGCGAGGGGTGCTGTAGGGTGTAGGAACAGTGTCTGCTAGTAGGCACCCTAACGACCCCAATCATGTAGCAGCTTGCGAAATGCGCGCGTGAAAAGAAAATTGAAAAGTTGCCTCTCACTTGTGGAGAGTTTTGAAAGGCTGTTGATTTGAGAATTCTTCAGGAAGTTGCAGCAAGTTTGGTAAGTTTTTGAAGGGGCATGGCACGACAAAGATGGTCGGGCTGGAAGACGAGCAGCTAATGGCAGCTTAAGCAACTGCAGCGAAAGTCACACAATGACACTTTAATAAATGCTCAGCAGAATGGATAGTTTATTATGATCTGATAGAGATACTTCCGAAATTCCCTTAAAAATGTTCCGTTTTAAACAGCAGTTGTTTAAAACGCTTCAGAGTGCTTACTTCTCTGGAATATATGTATTTCTTAAGGTTACCAATGAAATGTACTCTTCTCTCATTAACTTTAGGCATGCGACCATCTGGTTTAAAGTAAAAGCAAGGAAAGGATTACCTTTCTGGCTCTATTTAGAAATTTTCAATTTGCTTTTGTTAGTTCATTTACTGATCAGTTTGGTTGACCCTTTTAAATGTACAATCAAGTTTTCAAATCTTCAAACATAATTAAATTTACAATTAATTTTTATGCCGCCTTAGGTCGAATCATCATCTTCACTTGCTTCAATGAAGCTAAGCCTTCCCACAAAATGCTTTCAGAACTAGACCAAACTGATTGAAAGTATTTTCCATTTAAATTGCTGCAGCGAAAGAAAATTTCATTATATATAAATGGAAAACATATTTTATATTTTACTCGACAGAAAGAAACCTACGTTCGGGAACAGCTATTATACCACCAGCCACCATGTCGTATTTCTGCGCAGTTTCTTTCATCTGGGTCATTGTCGCGATCATACGTGGAGAATCTCATTGCTTCTTCAAATCTAAATTCGTCTATTGTGCTACCAGAGAAACTTCCCAATTTCTTCAGTCGGTATTCATCCTCTGCATCGGAAATACGAAACTCATCGTATCTGGCAAAGTATGTGCTGCCATCGAATCTTTGCATGTGAATGTATAGCTCGTGGGGTTGCTCTGTGGTTAATCTATGTATCTTCTCCAGGCCGAGAAAAAAGTCTCCGACCCAGAAGTCGCCAAATCCATTTTGGTATGTTTTCCAATCCCTGTAGAAGTCCACTGCGCCATTAATTCGTTGCTGTATCACAGTCCATCCAGGACCTGCAATTTCTGAATTACATAAGACCTCAAAGGTGTAGTCCTTGGACAGGGTCACATTTAGCACCCCCGTTGACTCTCTATCAATGCAACTCTTTGGTCGCTTTTCATCGAAACTTTTCAGGTGATTAATTTCTTGATCTCTTGCAGCAATTATGTCTTCTTGATTTTTCTTTTCTTTCTTACATTTCAAAAAATTTTCCGCATTTGTACTGCTATTTGCTTTCAATCTCGTTATCTCTTCATTCTGTTTTGCACAAAAATTTGTTGATAGTTGCTCGATTTGTTTTCTCAGTTCTTCAAGTACATTTGCTATTAAATTCTCCTTCGATTTATTTATCGTATTCTCAGTTTGAAGCTTCGTAATATTTTCCTCCTGCTGTCTGATTTCTTCTTTCTTGTTTGCCAATTCCCTTTCAAGCTGTGTCTCCCTTTCTTCTAGATGCTTTATTCGGTTAGTCTTGCTTTCTAATTCCACAAGCTGTTGATTAATTTCCTTAAAATAATCTAACATTGGTTTAGTTACTTGGTGGGCGTACACTGCACACTTTTCCTCCAGTTGAGGAGACATTTGACAGGACTAACAAGCAGATAAAAAGAATTCGTTTTGTTCCCCTTAGGTTTCTAATTTGATTGTGAAACTTCCATACTTACCTCATGGTGTTCAGCATCTCCTTGAGTCGTCTGCCAGAGAAACAGCCAGAGAAGGATTGCAGAAATTTGTCTCATTTCGATTTGATACTCTTGCGAAATATAGAATGATATTTTGAATGCAGATGCGCATCTTTTATAGCTCACATCATGCTCCAAGCGCAGAGCCTAGGCTGATAAGATGGTAGCTGACGTCAAAGTGAGGTGATTATTTAGAACGGTATCAAAGTTATCAAAGCAGTAACCTGACCTGACCTTAAGCGGAATCCGGGCTCGCTGTAAGTGAACCATTTTTACACTTTTGCAGTGGGTACATTAATTTGCACAAGAAGCTTGCAACGCACCATGGGAGACTTCTCCGATCCTATAAAGTGAATCCCATCTCTGAATCATCATCAACAGTGAAGTCGAATTACCGATGTCCGTCTGTCCGTTCATGTGTCCGTTCGTCTATCTTTTTGTCTGTTCGTTCGTCTGTCCGTTTGGCTACCCGTTCGTCTGTCCGTTCGTCAGTTCGTTCGTCTGTCCGTTCGTCTGTCCGTTCGGCAAACCGAATGAAGTCTTTCCTTTTTGGTTTATTATTAATTATGAAGTGACATAGCTTAAGAGCTACAATGTGTCAGCATGTTTGTTTAAAATGTCTCGGACAGATTTATCCTTTGATTTTGATTTAATTCTGTCAAATCAAACAAAGACACATTCCTTTAGCTGCTTTTTAAACCCTTCGATATACGATTTTGTTTGACTTTAAGTCGCGCTACAATGGAACACTTTGGTGGGCGCTTCTGCAGCACTCCCCAAAAAACTGTCTACCCGCATGCAAGCCACCCCCTTTTTGTGTGGCACCCAACCCCAAGGGGTGAGTGCCACTCCCCCTGTCCCCTGTATTCTTCGGCCACAGGCCCCCGCCTCTAATCTAGGCATAACGATGGCACGTTTTGCTGCAATCCCAATGAGGAAATGCTAATCCGCATGTAATATTCGAAAATGATATGAAAATGCCAAACCAAACAACCACCCAAACTTACTCAAAAGGGGGAGGGGTTAGGGCGGCTGCCAATGCTGCCAACATTACTCAATGTCAACGTGGAAATTGCTTTGGAATTCATGCATTCATACTCACTCATTCGGGTATTCATTCCGGCATTCGAGATTCGCTAAAAAACTAACGTGGCGCATTGAAATTTTCCAACTGCTGTTTTGGGTACTCTAAATAGCTGCGCAGGCACCGCGGCTGATTAAAAGTGGCAGAGTGGCACGTGGAAGGGGTATGGGTGGGCGGTGTTAGGTGGTGGGTGCGTCTCGTGTTGCAACCTTTTGTGGACAAAGGGTCGTCCTACGCCGAGGGTTGCCGGCGACGGCTGCTGCTGCTGCTGCACTTGCTCCGCTGCCAAATTTCGTCACAGACTTTGGCGTAAAATTTCGTAACGAATTCTCTAAACAACAACAGCAGCGGCAGCGGGATTTGAACTCGTGGCATTTTGTAATTTTTGTAATGTTTCAGTATCTGCTGCATGGGCATGACACATCACGCTGTCTGAGAGGGGGGGGCAGGATCAGAGGGGTCTGAAGGAAGAAGTTTGTTTTTGTTGAAAAATTATTAGAATTCAGTTGGTTGTTTTATTCACGTGCTGGGTCGCCGGGGTGAGTGGGGATGGTTGATGCAGGGGTTGGCTGCCGCCGCAGCTGGTGCCCGGCGATGTGGCCGCAATGCGGTCGTAGTGAAGTGGGCAACATGTGCCAGGCGTGGGCAGGGGCAGGGGCAGGAACGGGGTTCCTTCATTTTTTTTGTAATATTTCTACAAAGTGCAAATGCTAAGCGATTTGCCAGCGAGGGGTGCTCAGTGTGTTTGCATTTGCGATAAGCCAAATGAAGTGCTGCAGTGCGAGTTGATAAAATCGGTTTCAATGATCAGCCTAGATGTTTGCTTAGCACTCCCCCTTCCCCCGTTAAATAAACAAAGACTGTGTGCAAGCGGTGACTCCTTGGTATCTCAACTGTAGCCCATAACAAAACCCGTCAAATTGTCGGCTAGACAGATAAATTGACTGGGAAATTGTCCTTGCCACGAACTTGCAAAACAATTAACCTGCCCCGATTCGATGGCGGCTAATCGAAATGCCAGACAGGTCAGGCACAAACACACACACACACACGCACACACGGAGACCGGGGAGGTAGGGATGGGGGTGTTCTGCCTGTGTTTGGAATGATAACAAAAGGTGTTGCACATTCACCTGAGGGCAGCAGCTCCCGCTGGCTCCCGCTGGCTGCTGCAGGATTTATGCGATTACATAGCGCAGATAGAGGGAATCTTGCAGGCTCGTCTTGCTCATTAAATGTTCATCTTTTTTCCATGTGAGCCACATCAAACGGTGTCCAGCTGCGCGCGTGTCGCATCGTTAGCGAGTCCTTGTCCTGCACTTCGTGTCCGGCAGGACAAGTGCAGGCGGCGTCCTTTGAAGCGGGCGTGCACTGTGCCGCGGCCTGAGTTATAATTTGTGTGCTGCCTTTGTGTCTGCGTCTGTGGGTGTGTGTGTGTGTGTGCGTAATATCCCTTTCGCATATGTCGCTGTCCCTGCTTGTGTCCCACAACTGTCTGACCCGTCGGCCACGCCCTCGTTTTGTCTTGTTTTCCTTTTCGCTGGGCGTTCTTGGGCAGTTAAGGCGTCGCGTTCGCAAAGTTTTCGGGGCGTGTTTGTAGCGTAAATTCCCTTTTTGCTTTCTTTGGAATTGGATTTCTTGTGGTTGTGTGTTTCTTCTGCTGCTGCTCCTCCTCTTCTTAAATTGGGTTCACTTTGCGCTTCAAATTCCATAATTATCGGGGCGTGTGCGGCAACATTCTGGCAGTCCCTACCGAGTATGTATCCGTATCTGTAGATGTAGCTGTAGCTGTATCTATATCTGTAGATGCACAAAGATACAAAATCAATTTATTGTTGTTGTGCTGCGGTCTGCTTGGCTGCTTGTTGTTGTTGTTGCTGCTGTGGTCAACCAAGTGTTGGACAGCATTATAAATATTTCAGTTCGCTTCTGCAGCTTATGGGTGTAGGCGAGGGGCGTGTCAGGGAGGTCAGGGAGGTGTAGTGGCGGACTGCATTGAATTGTTCAAGCATCCGCAAAAGCTTCGACTTTTGTTTGCCAGAATGTTTTGTTTCTGGCTTTTCGTGTAAGTCCTTGTAATGAAAAACTTATTGTCGAGCAGCAGAAGCAGCAGCAGCCTAATGAATGCGACAGCCAATGGCCATGGAAAACTTGTTCATTGAGAACTCAATTTATGCTCATCGATAGACCAAAGTTGGTCATAATCAAGTGGTTTTCCCTTTTGCGCAGCCTTGACATGGGTTCGCCACTTTGATCTTAACGTAAATGCAAATTGCAACAGAGGTGGGTGGTAAAGGCATAGTAGATTGTATTTATTGCAGATTAACTTACTTAGAGAAATAATTTAGTACCTATATTCACAAGGAACTTAGCTAATAGGGGAGAAATTCCAACATGTAAGATACAATTCCAGTTAAGATAGTAATCAGACATATTGTCACCAAATTTGTTAGTTCCACCTTTTATAATAGCTGAGCTCTGCACTTTCATACGGACACACACGGACATGACTCTATGGACTTGGCTGTTGATCCTGAGCTTTAATGTAAATACTTTATGGGCTTGAAAATGCCTCCTTCTGCCTCTTACATACATTTTTGAAAGAAAGCTATCCTTCTACTTTATGAACAGCGGGTATTAAATGTAGCCCATGCCTATGCAATACTAACGAATTAATGCAATAATTTCAGCTTTGTACAATGAGTGAAGATACTATTTGATATCAATTCAGGTATTGAGATTCCTAAAATTTGTGAAATAATTTTACAAAAATAAACTAAGTAACATTTGAACTTCTTTATTAATACATAAATGTACTAAATGTTTATTCGAAGACTTTTTCCAAGCTCAAAAATTTGTTTCATGAATCAAACTTCGTGTAAGCATATTAACAAGTATATAAGCTTCATAAACATCAATTATTTTCTTTGTAACAAGTAAGCAATGTAGAAAAGATTTTTCGAATGCTTATCTGTTTCCCCGTATTAAACTATTCTGTGAATTCAAAATGATTGTATACCAAAAAAAAAATCAATTATTAAATTTATTTTTAGTTATATTGAGAAAAAATTGGATGTAATCAAATTTTTTTTGTTTTTTCTAAGGCAGAGTGTCTTTAGGTCGGTTTTGCTACGCTGTTGTTGTGCTTGCTTTCATTGGTTTTAAGTTAACTGGAGTTTGGCATAACTAAAGCCTTATTAATATTCTAAAATGCAAATTCAACAAACTAAATTCTACATTTCGTTCTAATCCAATGACACTCTTTGAGCCCTATTCACTTTATCGTGTGCCTCTTCTTCTGTCCCCTGCAATTTGTAGACAATTAAAACTATCGTAATATCGTTGCCATTCGCAGCTCTCCCGACCAACTTTTGCTCAATAAAATGACACATTTGCCAGTTTGCTAATTGCGGGCCATAAATTAGACCAAATGGGCCAAAGCCGGCAGACAAGAAAGAGAGAGAGAGAGAGAGAGAGAGAGATAGAGACAGGGACCGGGTGCGAGGAGAGTTCAAAAACTTTTGGATTGCATCAGGCTGCGAAGTGGTAGGCGCAACTATTTAATATGCGACAGAGCGGACGACAAAGGAGCTGCAGGACATGTAGGCAAATCCGAGACAGAGCCAGAAAATATTAATTATGACAGTGCGTGTGTGCGCCGAAGAGAGCGAGGGGAAGGGAATGTGTGGCAAGGAGGTGAGTGTTGCCAATGCGCTGTAGTTGTTGCCGTTGCCGTTGGGCCAAATTTGCATTTATATTAAAAACAAACAACAAACCCGGCTACGTCTGAGGCTGCGTCGGCGTCTGCAGCTCGCTTCGTGCCACGTTGACTGGCGCCAAGCACTTGCGGCGTAATCAAAGACACGTCACCAACAGGCTATGACCAATTTGCAGTTGTCCCGGCATCGCACACAAACACGCACACACACACGCACACGCTTATCCCCTCCGATGCCGGGCATATTTGTGCTGCGGTCTGCGCTTTAATTATATCTCATATATCTTTCTCTCTTGCTGCTTTTGGGCTACAGTTTAGTTTTGGCCAAGCATAAGAATAATTTCGTTTTGATTGCAATTACAAAAGCTTGCCGCCTGCCCCCTTCCCCGCCCCTGTCTGTCCTTTGTCTGCGCCCCCTTTTGTGGCAAGTGCACTCGAGGGTTGCTTTGAGAGTCGCAAGTGTTGCCAATTGTTGTGCTACCCCAAGCAACCCCAAAAAAAAAAAAAAAAAAATGCCGCTTGCTGCGGTTGCTGTGCAAACTTCCACTCCCTTCCCCCTCGCCCTCCCCCTCCCACGCAGGCGTGGAAAATTATTAGATTTTATTGCACGCAACATTACAAAAATGAAAATGAAATGAAAAATTTGTCCTATGGCGATTTATTGGCACTGCGACTCGTCAGATGTACCCCTCTCTCCCCTCTCCCCTTCCCCTTTCCCATACCACTGTGCTCCTTTTTAATATCTCCAAGTGGCTTTTGTGGCCAACTCCGGGTATTCGCCATGGACCAGCTGGCGTCCAGAGAGAGAGAGAGAGTCCTTGCAAAGGGGTTCGCCCTGATAATGCAACATAGCGTGAACGTTTTGGCAAACAAAATTAGTTTGGGAATTTGCATTTGAATGCGTATGTGAATGCGAAACATTGCATAGTGCTCTCTCATACTCTCTCCCTCTCCCTCTCGCTCTCTCTATCTGTCTCTGGGCTCTAAAATAAAAGTTGATGACAGTTTCTCTGCCGGAGTGAAATCTGTTTTCCATTTGCATATGTAATAAGTAACAGAGGACCCTTTCGGGCAACTGATGGATATGATAATGAGGCGGGACAAGGGCGCAGTCTCGCACTGAAAAAGCAATAATAATAAGCACTGTCAACATGAGCGACCGATATACATATAGATATTATTATATTCACTGTAACAATATAGAAGTATAGTATAGTAGTGCATATAAAAACAAATGACGATGAACTTATTGGGTACTTTCCATTGGAATACAGTTTATTGAGTAACTTATTTGTTAAGTGACTTGTTCATTTAAAATTTGGAATATACTTGTATATGAATATTGTCTTGTCTTTATTGTCTTTCTTCAAGCTTACAGCTCAAGGGTTAAAGAATTTATACGTATGTGTGTGTAATTTTAGTATATAATATGCACATATTGCCCATAGGAGGTTTGGTAAATATTGAGATGGAGTATGCTAGGCAAGATTTTAAACGAACATAATTTGCGATATATATTTCCAAATCCTTACACAAAGTTTTGTCCCTCTTGGTATTATAAAAGTTGAGTCGTGTTCGCGTTCATACGAACATATAGCACAGCTAAGTGAACATAAATTGCTTATAAAAGTGTTTTAAAAACTATGAATGATTATCAGGCAACAATCAGAAAGTATTTCACTATAGGAAGAAGTATAGTACAGAGAAGTGTAAGTAATACTGATTATCATATAACATATAAACATCATTTATCTCGTAACATATCGAAACTATGCCACTTAGAGCGTACTTTGTAGGCAACTAACATCTATGATAACTCGAGATCTTATCTTGTGTTGCTGGGAGTCCTTCACTGTGTGGTCACTCTCGGCTCACTTTCACTGGGCATTCTTGTATCGGGATACATTCTCTTCTCAAGAATGCGAGAGTGTGAGAGAGGGCGGGGAGGGGTAGGGGAAGGAGGTACTTTGAAAGCCATTCCACACGCGCCTTGTTAGCAAGCCAGAGAATCGTCTCGATTTACGCTTGACCCAAGGCAAGGCAAGGCGAGCCGAGCCAGTTGGCCCTGGCATTGGATTACACAACTCCGGCAGATGCTACGTTACGTGGAGGCGGGGCCGAGGGGCATTTAGCGCATCCTAACAACTGCTACATGACACCATATTATTAAACTAAATGCGAACACGCGCAGCACAGACTCCCTGCTCTCCGCTCTCCACTCTCCACTCTCACTGTGGGCCACCTAAATCGAGTCGGGGCAACAGATGGAAAGTAGTCTTAGCTTGTTCTTGTCTTGACCAACCATTAATTCCGGCGTCTAAACGAGGTCTCAGCTTGGGGCTTGTTTGCCTAACAAGCAAGTTGGGCCATTCCAGGAAACTCAATCGATAGAATCGATGCCCTATGCGATAGGCCTAATGAATGCGTTTTAATTGTGCCTCTGCCCTCCTCTGATAGGGATCAATGTACAAAATCTGTGTATGATCATTTCATAATTCCAGCTGCCCTTTGTCTGCGGCTACCTGCGTCTGATTTTGTGGCCGACAGCTGCTGCCGCTTTTCGACTGCCAAATGGATGACGACAGGTTGCAGCGATCCCTCGACTGATCCCGTCTGTTGCCTGTTGTCTGCTGTCTGCTGCCTGCTGCCTTTTGCCCATCCGTTCCTGACGCTAATCGACTAAATTGTGGCAGCTGAGCTGTCACTTTGGCTAAGTGGGCAACCTTGCGGCGTGATGCATTGAGGCACTTGGCCAAATTCCAGCGGGGCTGGCGGTTGCTTGAGCCTTGATTAATGTTAGCGCGACTCATTAGGGTCCTGTTTGCGACTGTATCTGCTTATGCAGTCTGCACTTGTCCTCCCCTCCTCCCCTCCTGCTCTGCTTGCCTTCCTGGCCACGCAATTAGTCGTTCTTGTTGTCATAAGTTGCCCTGCAAATGCGTTGAAAAGTCACATTTAATTGCGCTGATTTACTGTTGCAACCTTATTCTGCCTCTGCCTCGCTCAGGTGTTTTCGCTTGCCAAATTAATGAGGTTTCTGCAAGCCGAAAACATGTTTCGCGTTTCGCAGGTGCAAAAGGAAGCACCGAAAATCATCGCGGCAGCTGCTTTTGCGAATACTCCAGGCACAAGGAGGGCGGGAGGTGTGGCAACAGACAGGAAATTAACTGAATATTTGGGGAGCATGGGATCAAAGGGTCTTATTCACTTGCAGAGCTGCCTACGATATCATCGATTAGTGCATTTCACAACTGAACAATTCGCTTTATAACGACTTCAATTTATTTACCCAGCAAACAGTGGAGTAACTCATCGATGAGGCTGCTCCCCCCCTCTAGAAAGTCGATATAATTGAAACTCATCGACTTTTATTGGGTATGTAAGAAGGTGTCGGCTGAGCCGTCATTAATGCCCTCATCACGTATGCCATAGTGACAAAAGGGGGTCGCTTCCGTTGCATATGTGGATCAGGGGGATTTGTCTTAAAATTGCCACCCTTAATTACTTGTAAGCTGGACTCACCCCCCATCCACATCCCCTGACGCCCCCTTGACGTGACAAGGTTCACTGGGCAGTTTGACTTTGCCCAGATTGGAACACACCTCGTCCCCTTTTGGGGAGAGTCAAGCGACTTCCTCTGTTGGGCTGCAGCAACGTTGATTAAATTGATGATGTTTGATGACTTCTGCAGCTGATTTCGTCTTAGATTTCGCTGCCTGCTGCCACTGGACAAGGACCACATATGGCGTCTGGGGTGGCCACCCCCCGCTCATTACGCTGCATTGGACATGCATCAAGCGGCAAGCAGAGTGTGTGGAAAGTGGAGGCAGTGGAGGAGTGCGAGACGCGGGAGGGGGGAGTGGAGTTGTAACGCGAACTAGGCGCAGTGGCTGCGACTACGACTTGGCGGTATTCTTCTGAGAACGAACTTGCGGCTGACCTTAATTAATCTTCTCTCGCGGCTCTTGCATGCTACAAGTGCAACGTGCAACGTGCTGCAGTGTGTCTAATGTTGATTAATATAGTAGTATAAGGCGCAACTTACCGCGTGACTGTGCGTCTTTTTTATTTGGGGCGTGGCAGTCTCTGCTAATTGTGCCGCATTGTGTGGCAACAACGTTGGAATGCAGCGCAACTTTACGCGCTGCCCTCGCCAACTGACTTTGGACTGCCACTTGCCTCCGGGGAGCAATATAGATGGGAATACGTATTCGCGTAATCAAAATGCGAATGGAACTTGCAACTTGCTGTGGCTGCTGCACAGCTCAAATAGAACCCAACCCCAAGCGTGTTTTTATGCACCTTTCTCCATTTTCTCACTGCTTGAGCAAATACAAGTGCCAACTGTGTGTGTGTGTGTGTGTGAGGGTGTGCGACCCTTTGCTGACACGCTGAAAATGACCTCAGGTAAAAAGAGATTTGCGCGCGCTTTGCAGTGGGGCATGCAACAGGGAGAGGTGGGTCGAGTCGCTGCTTGTTGAAGGTTGTTGGCCTTGGGGCACGAACAGATACGAGATACAAGATACGTCAGCGATAGCGCGACTCTTTTTCGGCTGTGAGTTCATTTTGCTCTGCATTTTGAGGTTATGTGCGTTGGATTGAGGTTGTGTGCCTCTGTTTGAGGTTATGTGGTACGTCTAAGCTCTACACTAGTTTTCAGTAAGGCCCTGCCTGATCAGCTGCCTTAGCTCATTACAAAGCCTCCGCTTCCATCTCTGCCTTTGCCCTGACCAAGTTGTGCATTTCATTGAAACTTTGTGGAAAACTCTGAGGAAATGGAAGGGCTGACCAAGCGAGCGGGCGTGTTTGCAACCCCTTTTCGGTTGACAGATCGGCAAACCACTTGAACCGTAGCCCGGCACCGAGCCCAAGGAACTATAACAATAAAGAGCGGAAATTAAAGTGTGAAAACCGGCAGGAAGTTGACTTGATTACGAGAGTGAGAGTGACAGCATGCATGGGCGTGGGTGTGGGTGTGGGTGTATGTCTGATAGAAAGGGAGAGGTGGAGGTGGTGGTGTATAATATGCTAGCATGTCTGACAAATGGAAAAGTTTACAATGCATTTCATTTGCTCAACTGTCAACGACTGCGAACTGGAACAGCAGAGAGGCAGACAGAGATAGAGAGTTCTCAGAGAGAGAGAGAGAGAGAGTGAGAAAGAGAGGGAGTAAGGAGTAAGGGGGAGATAGAGATAGAGATAAGAGGTGATAGTACACGTTAGACAGGACATCGCCGCAGGCCGCAAATGGCAACGCCTGTGATTGAATGTTAAACATTTAATTTAAGCTTGCCACACACACAGTCAGGGAGACACACACTCGCACACACTCGCACACACACACACAGAGCCATGCTCCCAGTGAGGCCTGCAGCTACCGTCTGAGATTGGGGCATAATTTATGCACGCACATCAATTCGAATGCATCTAATTTGGTAAACAGACAACTCTGCTCGTCACACCTGCCTGGCAACCCTGGCCCGCCCCCCTCCCGCCTCGCACAGTCTACGCCTCTGCTTCCCGAAATAGTTTTCGTTTGTTCTCCAAGTACTTTGGCTCTGGCGTGGCTGCAACATGTGGCATTGGCATTGCCACTAAGTAGCCTGTCTGCAGCAGCATCTGTGTCTCTGTCTCTGTCTCTGTCGCTGTCGCTGTTTCTGCCTCTGCCTCTGGCTCTGCCTCAGTGCAGCAGCTTCGGGGAGTTCGTTGCGCCTCGTTTGCGTACATGCAGCTCATTTAGTTGACATTTATTAACGTCACATAGCGCGCAATGTTTGACAATTAATTAGAGCGCAGAGCCATGGACGATAGATAAACATCGCAACCAGATACGGATTCAGCTCCTGGTTTTAAATTTAGCTCAAGTAATTTATAAGTGCGATTTGTTTACTTCATCGAGAGTTATCCCCGTGCAATGGGTATTACATGGCATAGCCGATCTAATCCGCTAATTCAACAATCGTTCAATTTCGAGTTGCCACTCCAAGCGGAGCCCAAAAACTGACCGAATCACAGCGCAATTTTCTATGTAAACACAGGGTGCCCCAAGCAAAAAAACGCGCCAGGACTTTTATTTATAAAACACTCGAGGAAAAAAAAACGCTGAACTCAGTTTCAAGTTCTTTCGTGCTTCTTTTTCGGCGGCAGCATATTGACGCAAGGATTTTGAGAAGGAAGCAGGAGAAGGAAACAGAAAGCAGAAAGCAAAGGCGAAAAAAAACAGTGGCAAATGTGCAATGAGCAGCGGGCGAGCTCAGAGAGAGATCAAACAGCGGCAGCAGCACCAACACGTCAGGGACGAGTCCTTTGAGGGGTTTTTTTGTACCTCCCCCCCGAAACTCCCAAACGAAAGTTTGTTTTGCTTTCGCAAATGTCACATGAAAAATGCGTTCGCTGTGCAAATGCCGGCACTTTGCATCATGGTCTCCCTGTGGGGTGACCATATTGAAGTTTGGGAGGGTTGCCTCGTCTTGCTGAGCGAAATTTCCATTTAATGTGTTTGCACAAAGTATTAAAAGGCAACGACGATTGAGTATCGAGAAGTAGAAAGCAAAGCAAAGCAGCAACCAAACAGGGCAGCAACCATGGCCATGGTTGGGGTGTGCGTCCATAACGAGCATTGCTTGCAGCTTGCAGTCGCCAGAGGGCGCCAGCAGCGCGCTGAGTGATTGCCATGATAAGTGGCCCATTATGATGCCAGTTTGCACAGTTTGAGATTGCGTTGCGCTCCATTGGAGTTGCGTCGATTTTTCCGAGTTCTCTCCCTGGTTTTCCCCCGTTCGCCTCCTTCTCGCAGTTCGCCACTTTACCATTTGGCCAGTTCCTCAATTCGTCAGCTGTCTGCCGGACAATTCTTTTTAATGCATATCAAAGTGGGCAAAGTTCTGCGCCCAAAAAGTGCGTCATAGTTGGGAAGCAACTGATGCGATACCCTACAGTCCGTATACCCCTCTAGTTTTATTAGGGTTTAAGAAAGGATATGATAAAGATCTCTTATACATAACAGCATATAGCGACAAATGGAAATAATCCAAGTCCCCTTTAAGGGGTGTAGAACCACTTGGCAGCTTTGTCAGCTTATTATCTTCGTACAGGGTATGCTAGCGCTCATCAGTTTGCCTCGCTTAATGTCTACTAAGTTTTTTTGCCGAGACTATCAGCATCTTTAGTGGCACGGCTGTTGACAAAAGACATTTAATTTTCCCTCAGTTTGCTTTTGCCTGCTTCGAGTAGCTTCTCCATAAAGTTTTGCGGTCCTCTTTCTGTAGCCTCTTTCGCACACCCTCTTTCCGTTCCCTGCTCCCTAGTCTTTAGTTCCCGCCACACTATACCTCCAACACTACTCTGTGGTATCGTTTTTTTCTTGCTTGATTTTTGGTCTGCGAAAACTTTGATAAGTGAAATTTATTGTGGGCGCTTTGAGTTGTCCACTCTCGGCGTGGACACAGAATGCGCAACTGACGGGTCTCTGATGGTTTGCTGTCCCTCTGACTCTCCTTCTCCTCTCTTCTTCCTTGTCCTCTGTCTAGTGTTTTATGGCATTCGTAGTGCAGTTTTGAACAGCAATCGCGCTCCGATAGGAGTCATTTATGGCTACACTACAGAAACTTTGCTGGCGCGACAATCAAGTTGCAGGTTTCAGGATCGTCATTGTTTTCGGGGGGAAACTTTTCAAGAAACTGAGGAAATTTAAGACAGTCTTTATGTGTTTCTAGGTAATTGTATTCCTTATCGAATCAGATAAACTCCCCATAAGCTAGATTGAACCCCAAGATATCTAAGCCTCCTTCATTATTTGATGGCAAATTTCCTGTACTTGTGCCCCGCCCCATGCACCTGACATGATGCATCGATCATTACTCATGCTATAAAAGGAATCCACTTAATCCCACAACGAAACATTCAAACATTTATTAAAGACATGACATATCCCTTTCTGAGCGGGGGAGGGAGTTTTCCGCAACAAAAGGTATAATTTATAGTTCGACACCCTTGGGGTGCAATGCCAGGCGATTTGGGGAGGTCGCCAGTGCGTTCCGTCCCTGTGCGAGCCAAGGACATTGGGTGGGTGGCAAAAAGTAATTGCTGCCGCCCCAAAATTTGGCATAGACCTTGAAAAAAAATGAAAGGAAAACCCGCCAGTTGACTGATAGTCGAACTTAAAGCTCAAACGGAAACGCGTGAGCAATGAATATTTACGGGTGCTCCCCTGGTTTGCTCTCGTTGGGTCCTCTGAGGATTATTCGGCTTTATGCAATTGCGCGCAAGTAAAAATCTAATTTATCCGGCTGCCACCCTGACAATTGCCTGAAATAATGCCAATGCATTGGCATGAGGTGCTAGCTCACTGCCGGCACGTACCCGGGGCCGTACCGGGGCCGTACCGGGGCCGTACTGGACCCTGCTTTAAGGGAATTTAACGTAAATTGCTTTGCTACCGACTGCAGCTACCCTTTTGTGTGAAGCTTAAAGGTTTTGGGGGTGGTTGCAGTGCCCACTCGGTGGTGGGTGGTAGTTGGGTGGTTTTGGTTGCCCGATGAGGTCTCCAGTCTCATCATAACACCACATGTTCTGAAATTGCCACTGGCGTCACCACGTCGCCATCTCTCGTACTTCATGTAGATTTCTATCTATTCTATTGTCTCGTTCTGACTTTGGCCCATGCTCATTTCGTTTGATGAGGCGCAAAGTTGTGGAATTTATTGCGAGGACTCGACAAAAAGTTAAGTGGATTTTACGTAAATTAATGAGTGTGCACAGACTCTCCTGCCCCCTGCGAAGTATAGCCCCCGGGGGTTGCAGCTTGACTATTGTAATTTCTTTAAAAAATGCAAATTCTTCTGCAGCTGTCTAGGTATTTGTTGCAAAGGGTTGAGCATCTGTATGTGTGTAGTTATTTTAAGAAGTTATTGTATTTCAAAGTCGTATTAAGTAGAAGAGTTTATCAATTGAGCTGTAGAGTTGCTTTTCAATTCCAGGTATTTGCTTTCAATCTAGCTAAAGAAATCTCTAAGCTTTTTTAAGTTCAAGAGTTAATCGAGTCAGCTGTAGAGTTACTTCACTCTTTGCTTAAGCAACCTTTATGTTTTTCCTTTCTTTTGTTTTAAGCTTCTTCTACTCCACTCTTAAAACTTGCAAACTTTCACAATACACGCGATCGCAGCTTGTATAAGACTCTTCGATCGCTCCCAAAGTTTTCGCTTTGACTTAGTCTTGATCGCAGCGTGTTCAAAGCGTGTCTTGCCTTTTCGTTTGTGACATATTTAAAGCTGTAGAAATATCTGTGATCTACACTGATCTGTGATATTTAAAGTGATCATGTTGGGTCGCGATCTCCTGCTGCGGCATCGCAAGGCAATTCTGCTGCTGTTGCTCTTCGCTGCCATCTGCAATGTTGTCATTTATCTCTACCTAATGGAGAGCAAGACAGAGCCCACAATACATTCGACAACACATTCCACAACACATTCCACAGCACTGTCCACAATGCAAGCAGACAGCACAACAGTCGAGCCAAGTCAGCTGCTTGCGGGATTGGGTGCACTGGGTCGAGCGGCGCGCGCCAACTGGACCCGCGAGCAGCTGTTGGCCATGGAGCTGAGCGAGCGTCAAACGGGTTACAACGCTTGGCTCTCCGAGCGCATCTCGCCCGATCGCACGCTCCACGACATGCGGCATCGCAGGTGAGTCAGCGCATATAAGAGTAATCGTAGTAGAAGAGCTTAACAGTCTCCCATTTTCTCTCTCTCTATCAAAAGCTGCAAAAAGCTCAAGTACCCCAGGGAAAAGCTGCCTCCAATCAGCGCGATCATTGCTTCGCACAACGAAGAGCGCAGCGTGTTGCTGCGCACTCTGAGTAGTCTACGAAGACGCACGCCAGTTAGGCTGCTGCGAGAGATCATTGTGGTGGATGATGGCAGCGATCGGAAGTGGGAGAACTTCACACTAGACTCACCGCCGATTGTGCAGTTGCGTCTGCCAAGACAGTTGGGATTGATGCAGGCGCGTCTGGCAGGCGCCAAGCGTGCTCGAGCGGATGTGTTGGTCTTTTTGGATGCCCATGTGGAGGTCACCAGGGGTTGGCTGCCACCGCTGCTGGCACCGCTACTGGCAGCCAATGGCACCTGCACCACACCCGTGGTGGATACCATAGACTACAAGACCTTTGCCTACAAACGGGGTAAGCCTTCGCGTGGCTTCTTCGATTGGGATTTCAATTATGTTCAGCTGCCACTGCTACCGGCGGAGGAGCAGGCACTGCCGGCTCCTCACTCCAATCCCATTATGAACGGCGGCATCTTTGCCATTGAGCGTGCTTGGTTCTTCAAACTGGGTGGCTACGATGAGGGTCTACGCATCTGGGGAGCTGAGCAGTTTGAGTTGAGTCTCAAGATTTGGCTGTGCGGCGGACGCCTGCTGGAGGTGCCCTGCTCCAGGGTGGGACATCTCTATCGCAATGGCAGCTTTCGCGCGGACTACGCCAAGTCGGAGAGTGCCAGCAAGGCGGTAGGAAGGGTAAGGCTTGGCAATCTTTATACGGTATGCACTGCAGCTCATCTTTCCTTTCCTTCATAGAACTACAGACGCGTCGCTGAGGTCTGGCTGGATGAGTACAAGGACAAGTTGTATGCCAACATGCCCCACCTGACACACATCAAGGTGGGCTCGCTGCGCAAGCAGAAGGAATTGCGCCAGCAACTTCAGTGTAAGCCCTTTAAGTGGTTCCTCGACAATTTGGCACAGGACTTTCTGCAGGTATATCCAGTGGAGGAGCCCCAGGACTATGCCTTTGGCGCAGTGCAGAGCTTGGCGTCACCCAATCTGTGCTTAGAACGAGTCGACGCTGCTCAGCATCCACAGCTGCTGCCTTGCGATGCAGATCTGCTTTATCCCAAGACGGAGCAGAAGTGGACCCTTAGTCATTATCCGTGATCTTCACTCTAGTTTCCACTGCCTGGAGTTGCAAAATCGTGAGCCACCGTCGCCGGTTTGGGTTTGGCAGTGCCATCATCAGGCGGGCAATCAGTTCTGGTCCTACGACGCCAACACGAAGCAACTGATCAATGGGAAGAAGAAGGAGGAACAGCGTTGCCTGGAGGCACAAGTGGAAGAGCGACGAGTCGTGGGGAGTTTATGTGACCCCCAGAAACTGGAACAACAATGGAAATTTGGCTTTGATAATGAGCGGCTGTTGGAGGAGTTCTGGAAGAACCTTCCACAGTAAAAAGCTAAAGAAAACAAGAAACGCTTAGAGTACAAATATATTCCTCGAAATACTCCCAATTATAGAATTAGACTACTTTTGTTAATATAGACCCTATATTTCCATATTTCAACTTGACATCTAGCTTTTAGGGTTTGATGCTCAATTCATTGCTTGGTTCCACCCAGTGTTCTAGAGGAGGAGCTCCAAATATTCTCACCTTATATACGAGGTAATAGAAATTGTAGATATGCGGCATATATTCGAGATGCGATGAAATCACCCGGGCTGAGGCCAGTAGAATATTCTAAAAGATCATTATCAATGAAGATCAAACTAGCTTAGGTATTTCCTATAAACTCACATCAGTCACTTCATAATAGGTCCGATCGAGAAAGCTTTTGTGCTGATCCAACGATGCATTCAATGGATTGCCCATATGTTCCTTCAGCTGGAAGGGCAAGAAGCGATGCAGACCAAGGTGATCGCGACTATCTCCAGCCTCCACGTTCACATTGCTCAGACAGCGACCCAAATGCTCAGCTGCTGCATCGCCCTGGGGCAGCGGACTACAGAGAGTCCCATCCGGAAGAGCTTTCAGCACGAACTGCCTAAGAGCACCGCTACTTAGAACCAGGCCAGCGCGATCGTACATATAGGTCTGTGGAATGTAGAGTGAGGAGATTAGTCTTGGGTTAGGAGGGAACGATGAGAGAAGAGAGTGGAGTGGATCAAGGTGGGTAGAGATATATACACGACTTAATAATAGTTACAAAAGCAATATAGCAGTGAGTAAGTATAAAATCACAGTTAAAAGCTTGGAACTAGGTGGAAGGACTGCAATGAAGTCTAGGCTACAGTTAGGAATTCCTAATTTAAATGCGTACCTGATTTTTGCTGGATCTCATCTTGCAGCCAAAGTAAATGAGCTGCTCGGGACTGTAGGCTTGCAGCATAGAGCGCAGGTTCTCCACCACGACAAAGCTAGAGGTATCAAGAAGTCTTAGCTGGAGATACCCGAAGATTAATCCCTCCCACACTTACTTGTCATCATTTGCATAGAGAAACCAGTCGCCTTCGTCAAAGTGATACTTGTAGACATACTCCAGCTCGGCGCGCAGCCGTTGCCATTTGTCCGGCAGATTCTGGAAGGTGGCGGGTTCCAGTTCCTCGTGTGCATCGTCGCTGACGAAGAGGAAGTGGTCGCATTGCTGGGCCCAGGTGCGCTTCACGTGCACAGCCGCGTGTCCATGTCGATACTCGTACGTGGCAATGATGCAGAAGATGCGCGGCTCTTCTGGCCCCGATGTCCGTGCCTGCAGCTCTATACGCTCTGCCTGTCTCTGCAGCAGCAGCATTGTCAGAACACAGAGTGTGCCCACCACGGCGAGCCGATGGAGCGTCGAGCAGATGAGGGACGACCAACCGCCGTACGGATTCAAAATGCTAATTTTGTTTTTACCGCTCAGAAAGAGGCGTCGCGTGCCAAAGAACCGTCGCATTGTGTAGCCGGCACTGAAATCAGTCTCCAAGTCTCTCAGTCTCCCAGACTTTACGCCGATGGCGTTGGCGATGACGTTGGGTTTCTCTCTGCGATTTAATTATATTGAGTGCTTTTGCCTGTCTGTTGGTTTGCCCCTGCCCCTGTCCCCTCACCCCACTCCCCGCGTCACCATCTTTTGATTGGTTCGCCGCATACGAATTGCCTTTTTCAATTAGAAATATTAACTCACCTGGCGAGGTGGCAAGTCTTCAATTTCAAGTTGAAGTTGAAGTTGAGGTTCATGCAAAACTTTGGTTATGCTTCGTTTGCTGTTTCGAATTGAGAATTGACGAGTGCACTTCGTCGGGAGGAGGGAAGGTAGTGGAGTCACCGTAGGCAAAACAGTTGCAACTACATGCAGACAGTCAAGGATGGGCATTGTCTGCACCTTTAGGGGAGTTACAGGTGAGAAAGGGGAGCGAAGAGAGGCGTTGGCAGCTTTCAAATGCTGAATTCGAAATGTGGTTAATGGGCTGAGCAGCAGCTGCTGAAAGTTGTGAAGGCAGGGTAGGAGTAATAGAGAGATAGGAGGAGTAGAAATGACATAAGAACTAATTCAAGCAGGAAAGTGAGAAGTTACCAGCAGAAGGGTTGACGGCGGATTATCCACGTTGCACTTTAAAGTTAAACAAAAAGTTAAAGAAAAAGGTAAGAAATCCTTTAAAATTGGTCAGCTGAAATCGGGGAACAAACGCTATAAAAAAAATCTTAAATATTAAGAAAATTTTTCGAATTTCTGTATAAAGATTTTTGTCACATAGGAAAAATATTATTAGAGGAAAGACATTTTTACACAATCATATATCAATAACACAAAGTGCACACACGTTTTACTCTGACCATCGGTGTACATGCTAAACATATTTATTTTATTTCCTGAAAAACTCAGCTCTTTTTAAACAAAATAAATATGTATCCCTCCGATCGTTCTTCGCCTAAGCTTGTCCCAGTCAGAAATCTTTGCAAACTATGCAAGCAAAACAAATACAATATATGGAAAGATTTGCGTACGAAATCCCAAGAAAATAAACAAACGACTGTCAAGCTGGGGGAGGGGGGCATTATAACTCAGCTGTTGTTTTTTCTTTTGGCAAAACATGATAGATATAGCAACACTTATATAATGCCTACATGTGAGCTGTGAGTTCGTAGGAAACTGTCAAAAGCAAAACAAGAAAAAGAAACACGGTGAAGGTAAACGATATATATTTCTACATATGGAGCATTAATGTCTCAGTTTACGTGCTCAAATTACCAGATGAGTTGTCTTTGCGGCCTAACAGGTTGATGAACAAAGGTGATGGAGCGGGGGAAAAGACTGAACAACAGACAGGAAGCTGAAGGGAGAAAAAAAGCGCAATATTGCATACAATTTACCTTTCTCGCTTCCAATGAAAAATCCGATCCCAAAGCAAGCCCTGAGGCTGCATCTGTGTCTGCGTCTTTGGCAGGCAGGCATGATGCAACAATGACACTTTGCAGTTGCAGTTGCTGTTGCAAGAAAACGGAAGTAATTTTGCACAGACAAAAGGCATGGGAAAACTGAGACCCGATAGGAAAGAGGGGGAGGGAAAGACACACACATAAACTTCATTGATGAACACGTATCTCAATCAACGTGCCTGACAGTTTGCACATGTGGGTTGAGTAATGTGAGAAACTCTTGGCTTAAGTAGTTGCCTGATTATGAATGATATGTGGGTTACACGGAAGTGCCTGTAAGGCTGACCAAGGGAAACCCAATTGAACCATCAGCCTGACCGAGCAGCTGTAGCAAATATGGCATACCTTATAAAGGTGGGTAGTGCCAGAGTAAAAATCATGTATGTGTCTCTTACGCAACTCTCCTACTCTATTTACACTTTTAATAGACGCCTCCATAATTTCCAGAACTGCCAGAATTGAGCGCAAAACAACTCAAATTCTGCAATTCCCCTCGACTTGAGACGACCCCGAAACTCGTGCATAGCGACAAATCAATCGCTGATCTCTTGAGCAAATCTCGAAACCTAAAATTGAAAATTCAAATAGCCGCAAAGCGATAAGCAAACAGTTCTCGACAATTTGAAAACCGAAACCGTGTCAACACGGACACGGGACATAGTCGAACAGCCCAGGCAGATTTCAAGATCCGTTTCTGAATGAATGGCGGACACGTAGCGTAAACAGTGCCAAGCTCAAGCCGCAAATGTGTGCGGTAAACAAACTAGGAAAATAAAAGACCAAACTAAAAATAAGAATAATATTAACAAAGAAGAAGCACTTGAACGGCACGGCAGGTCAGTTCGTATGTGCGTGTGTGTTGTGTGTTGTGTGTTGATTTATTTGCCAAACAAACGTCCAAAATAATTGTAGATAATGCGATAAGGCGAGGTGCTACACGTTGTTGTTTTCTGCCATCCTAGTATGACAAACAAGCCGAAACCGGTTATGCGGCATGAAGAACCTCTCTCGAGATTGCGTATTTGCCGACTTTAATGGATGAAACTAATTAACCCGCACGAAGCGCTAAAGTTCTTTCTCCTCCCGGGTAGAAGAAGTAATATTTTAATTAGACGGCGATAAGACGACAAGTGCCAGACAAGTTGTCTCATTTCAGGGTCCATTTAGAATGGTCCGCAATTGCTCTCCTTATCAATGTGGGGTGTTGACATCTCCCGCAATAAATTTCCAATTATGTATGAAGTCATAAATCACAGAGAGAAACTTTGAAAGCTCAATTGACCCTTTGGCACGAACTACTGAAGAAATGAGCCATGTATCGATAAGCGAAAGGGAGCGCAGAGAGTGTGGCAGTGTCTAATCTTCTGCTCGAGTACTTTGACTCTCCGCTTCGGGTCTTTGAAACTGATTAAAGATCTGCGTAAATTATAGTCCCATTTGTTTTCACAATTTCAGTTTGCGCTCGTGACATGCTTTACGACGACAGAGTGCAATCTTCTTTGGCACATTCAACTCTGTGATAAGCCGTGGCTCGTGGGTCTTCAACGAAATCGAAAAAAAAAACATTTCTAATTGCTCAGCAGAATTTTGGGAATGTTTTGAAGATCATTGGCAACCAGGATGCAAATGCTTCTTATTATAAGCGAGTGATATGAACAGAATATTATTGCAAGTAATGCGGTTCTATTTATTGAACTACCTCCGGACTCGAGGCTAGGTTTAATTCCATTGATAGCTCGCCATTGTCATCTCTTTCTGATCTAATCAACATAATCTTTGGCCTGAGAAAATATTTGTTTCACTTTTCAGTCTCAGTTTCTTTCACATATACTAACGAAATTTGTAACAATTATGTAGGGAACTCCCTGGAGTGCAATCGGCTAAGCGACATGTGAATGTAGTTTGCTTCTATTTATTCCTTGTTGTTGTTGTTCAGTTGTCTCCTATGACAAAGGCGAAGCAACAGATAAAAGTGCTCTCTAAAGATACTAAGACACTTCCTTTTTGCCGTGGCGCAGTTGATAAAGGAAACGTTGTGTGAGCCAAACCACAAAAACGGTAGAGGAAGTAAAAGAAAAACGTTGAAAAACCCAGAGAGATAGAGAAAGGCGGAGAGAAAAGAGCTGAAAAGAATGAAGGCGAACCGAAACGGGACAAAACGGAACCGTAGTGTGACAGAAACCCATAGCCAGAGGCTGATAACTTTATCAATGAAAAGTCAAATGCAGGAGAGCATGGGAACGGGTAGAGAGAAAGGGAAGGAAGGGGAAAGAGATAGATAGAGTCAGCGATGGGGGGAATAGGAACATAAAGAAATAAAACGAATGTTTTGAATGTCATAACAATATGCAAGCGATAAAATAAAAGAAGGCAGAGATAGAGACAGAGAGGAGGGAGGGATAGGGAGGGGGCGGGAGCAATTTATGAGTGCCACAATTCAAATAAAGTTATGAAGATTACGACCCAAAGAGACCCAATGGCATTGGGCTTGTAGCGCCCGGCTAGAACCGGTTAACAATTGAGCATACGATGCACAATGCAATTCGACAGATATCATTGCAATGACAATACATTTCATACGTTTTATGGGGGGTATTTATACTGAGAGAGTACAATTTATATGGCATAATTTAAGCAGCATCTTCTGCAAGCCTGCATCGCAGTTAAATGGGGAAGCTACTCGCATTTGCTTCCCTAGTCAGTCAAATTAGCTAGACAATGTGCTCAGTGTAGCATTACGCTCGGATTCTTACGGAAGTTGACACCGACCGCCATAAGGCAAACCGGCTTTTCTCTATGCTTGAGCAATTCCTTTAATGCGTATGCTAGACTGTCTTCGCCCCCCCACTCTGCCTCCCTCTCTTCATCCTCCTTCTACTCTTGCACTCTTCTCTATTTAACAACAGACAATTGTCTTTCCTTGCAAGTGCTTTGAACTTTACCAAGTGAATCGAGCCCCCCTAGTCGGGCTGGTCTAACTACTCATTATCATAATTATTGTTTAGACGATCTTAACTTTAGTTTCTTTTCAAGTGTTAATTCACGAAATTAGATTTTAAATTGCAAGCGATTGTTTTGTTGTTGTTGGGGGATGGTCTACGCCGTGTCTAGGTCACCTTCAATTTGCCAAACCATCGAATTCCAAGACGGTTTTTTCATTTTCCCTTCAAGTTTATGTAGCCTAATCCATTGTTTCCCTTTGTGCTCCTTCACTAATCTCTTGTTGTCACAACAAATGCCCGCTCTAAGCACTACAAATAGCCACAATTAGGGGCCTTACCGAGTAGAGCCATAAAATGCAAATCCCCAACGCAACTCCAACTCCAACTTCAACTACAGTCAGCATCCCGACTTTTTAGTGTGTGCGTTTCTTCGAAGTCGCAGTCATAAAGACAGAGACAGATATGGAGCCAGGGACAGAGACGGAGCAGGCAGCTGAGCTAGCGACAACCTGCTGCTCTCCAGGCCAATTCAATCCAATCCAATTCCAGCCAAGTCGAGTTAAACAAACATGAAGTAACAAAATAAAATCTTTGGCCCATAAAATTAAAACACAGCAAGAGAAGAAAACCCCCAGAGCGGGAGAGAAACAGAGAGTGGGGGGAATGAGATGGAGGCAGGGCGGGATGTGCAACACGTTAATCTGGCGGCGCGGAGCTTATCAGCCAAACTAGCAACCTGCAGGCAACCTACATTGTCAGCGTATCTCGCTCTGCAGCTGCTGCTCGGCTTGTAGCCGTATCTGTATCTGTATCTGTAACTGTAGCTGCATCTGTAACTGTAGCTGCATCTGTACCTGTTTATGTACGAGGGTCGTTTGATAAGACCGTGACTTTTTGTATTTGCCGCGCACCTGCTCTAAATACAACACTGCTCCTGTCAGCAGTTATCGATTAACAGCTGACTGTAAAATTTTGAGAAAGCTGCGTTTTTTGGTTTGCGTTTTATAGGCATTGAAAGCAGACGATCTCGTGAATTTTAACGAAAATGGAAAAAAGTGAATTTCGTGTGCTAATTAAGCATTATTTTTTGCGTAAAAAATCCATCACCGAAACCAAGGAAAGACTTGATAAATATTATGGGGACTCTGCACCATCAATTTCAATGGTTAAGAAATGGTTTACTGAGTTCCGTTGTGGTCGTACCAGTACAAGTGATGCCGAACGTTCAGGTCGCCCAAAAGAGGTCGTCATGCCAGAAATCGTCGACAAAATCCATGGAATGATATTGGATGATCGGAGAATGAAAGTGCGTGAGGTAGCTGAGGCTGTAGGCATCTCAACTGAACGGGTACATCACATTTTACATGAATATTTGGACATGAAAAAGCTTTCCGCGCGATGGGTGCCGCGATTGCTCACACACGACCATAAGCGCAACCGTGTGACCATTTCAAGAGGAGTGTTTGGCGATGTTCAACCGCAATCCAAACGAATTTTTGCGCCGTTTCGTTACCGTAGACGAAACATGGATCCACCACACCACACCAGAGACCAAAGAACAATCAAGACAGTGGGTTTCTCCGGGTGAACGTGCACCAAAGAAGGGCCAAGGTGGGTCTGTCGGCCAACAAGGTCATGGCCACAGTTTTTTGGGATGCACAAGGTATCATTCACATCGATTACCTTGAAAAGGGTAAAACGATCACCGGCGAATATTATTCAGAGCTTTTGGACAGATTCGATATTGATTTGAAGCAGAAACGACCGCATTTGGCGAAAAAAAAGTGCTGTTCCATCAGGACAATGCACGGGTGCACACGTGTGTAGTGAGCATGGCAAAATTTCATAAATTGGGCTACGAACTGCTACCCCATCCAGCATATTCTCCAGATTTAGCCCCCTGTGACTATTTTTTGTTTCCAAACATGAAGAAATGGCTCGGCGGTAAGAGATTCGGGTCAAATGAAGAGGTCATCACAGAAACAAACGACTATTTTGAGGGCCTTGAGAAAACCTATTATTTGGAAGGAATAAAAAAATTGGAAAAACGCTGGACTAAATGTATAGAGCTAAAAGGAGATTATGTTGAGAAATAAAACGCTTCTTTGACGAAAAAAATATATTTTATTCAAAAAGTCACGGACTTATCAAACGACCCTCGTAGCTGTAACTGTAGCTGTGTGCTTAACTGTTGCCGAGGCTGCTGCGGATCCTCGTGGTGTTGTAACCCTTCTGCGCTTTGATGTCTTCAAATGGGTGCAGATAGTGAGCCCCTCTCTCATTTCTTGGGTTCTATTCTTTTTACGAGCTGGATTGAGCTGCGTCTGATACATCTAACTTTTATTTGCATTTTGTACTTTTATTTGTCTCTTATTTCCGAGAAGATTGTTTTTCGTTGTTTACTAAAACAAACAAACCGCTTTTATTAAGTATTTTCCATAATACTTGGAAAAGTGCATTCTCTAGCATTATTTATATACACGTCAGTCTTGACCCAATCAGCCGGTGAATTAAGTCCAAGTTCACGCCAAGCTCGAGTTGGCTCCAAAGCTCTCAGAGAGCTTAAGTGTTGCTCTGCAGTTGTGTTTTCAAGAGCATAAGCTTCTTAGGGCAATGCTCGATTAGTTCCATTGGCTTCGCAGACCTTTTGTTTACATGGCTCATTCTGGCCCGAAACCATTACCACTGTAAATACTTGATGCACCTGTTGAAGTTAACGATGTAAGTCAAGCAAATAATATTTAACATTGAAAACATACTCAGAGTCTTTTTATACCCTTTGACCATTCAAAATGGTCAAGAAAGGGTATACTAGCTTTATGCTAATGTATGTAAAAGGTATAACGAGGCGTGATAGATCCCACAAAAAAAATTTTTCTTGCAAGTATCACTAGCCAAGTAGAGTAAGCCATGTTCTTCTACTTGTCCGTGTGAATGTCTAGATCTTAGGTATTTCAATAGCTAAAGACACATTACGGTTCCTGTATATCATACGCAGACAAAGTTAATTACAATTTTCTTTGCCACGCCCACCGCCTTGTAAAAGTTACAGGCTTACGCTTTGGTATAAGAATAGTTGAATAAAATTCAAATCTTTTCTTCAAATTACAATCCGATGGGACTACAACCAATGTGTGGGAGACGCCTTTGTTGTTGCTATTTGTTTTTATGTTTGCAACGCTTTTTTAAAATTTGGGCGACGAGGTATCTTACTGTCGGGAGCACTCAACTGTTGCTTTCGTTACTTGTTTCTACTCAAACTGTGTCGCAGAGCAAGAGATAAGTATTTCAAAACTGAGCACAATTGGCGCAAGACTCTTTGCGACACGAGGTGCAAATATTTTGAGGCACTGTGACTCTTAATGCGCACGTAAATAGAATTGTTTGTGGATTTTACAAGAGTTTACCCAAGATGCGAATGGCTTGAATTTTTTATGGGAATTAATTGTACTAATTCCAAATAAAATGCAGGGAGTAAATTCTTTGTGATTTTAAAATTATTGGCCTTAATTGTGCCGTAATATTTACGCAATTTTGCTTTCTTCTATTTTGTTTACAATTTACGCTGAAATATTTTGAATATTTCCAAAGTGATTTAATTGTGTAGGTAACACTTTTTCAATGTATACATAAAATTCTCACATTTCAGCCAGGGTTTTTGCTAGCTTTTCGATGTTAATAAAATATTTATCCAACTGCATTTACCCAAATATGGGGGATATATTTGACAAACCAAATTCTTTTTTGCTTGATTCACTGACCAATTCTGACCCAATAAAAAGCGTTTTTTTTTTGATTGTGCAAATATTTGTGAATTTATTTATGAGTCCGCTTTGAAAAACTGGCTTGCCAATTTGTTGTTATTTTTTTTTTTTAAAAAAAGTGGGTCAAATGTTGCGTATAACGATGACGACAACGTCGACGCCGACGGATTCGAACTCGGACTTGGACGCCGCTTCGATTTTAGATTCGTTTTCGAATTGAGATTCGGTTTCGTTGCTCGACCGGTTTTCACTTTCATGAGTCGCAGCAGACGGAGAAGACGGAGACGGGCTACGCTCAGTAGCCATTCCCGACTTGGAGCGATGAATTTGGCGCTTAATTGAAAATTCATTTAACTAAATTCCATTTTGTGGCCCAACACTGATCTCCACTCTAAGCTTGGCTTTGGGCCCAACCCGTGGGCTAATGTGCATTTTTATTAATAAATTGTTCGTTTCATTAGGCCACACCGAGCAGACAGCCTCCGCTAGCGGGCAACTTTCACCGCATCCGCATCCACATCGGCATCTGCATCTTTCGACTGCATCTCGTGGATGGTTTTTTAATAAATTGCTCGCCCTTTGGATGCGCTTTCTTTGCATATGAATGCCAGTTCGAGTCGTTTAATTCGGCTTGCAGGCTAATTATGTTGTTTATGTTGTTTAATATTATGATCTGCCGAGCGGGCAACACATGTTTTCTGGCTTCGCCAAACCTCGATCCCCCCACTCCCTGCTCCAAATGCAAATGCAAATGCGGAACGCTTAAGATGACATTATGATAGCCAGTATCGCACGGGCGTGACTTAGCTGTTAACACAAACTGTTGGCCAGGTCTGTTGTGTTGCATCAGCTGGCATGGACGGCGATTCGCATCCATTAGTCGGGCAATTAGTTTGCATAAACAAAAACTCATTAGCAACAGTTTCGAGTACGCACTGCAATTGCCGATAAGTTCCCCATCCACTCCCTCTCTGAGCAGCCTTTTGTTTGCCATGCATGACATACATACACACATGCTTAACAGAAGTGCACAGTGCGAGTTGCGAATGACATAAACTGTGTGAGATACTCGTGAGGTAATCGTTAGCAGAGCTAAGCTCCTTTCTTACTCCTTAAGAGACAGTCTGCTGTTCTCTTGAAAGCGTTAACAGCGCTGTTAAATCACTAACATATCGCTTGGCTTATTGAACCACAAACGTTAGCTACAATAGATACAACAGACAAAGCAAAAAGCTAAATAGACTCTTTGACTAGACCGCTGTTAAATATTAACACTGTTAATCAATTAGCAGACTGTGCATTGTTTGCTTTTATGAACGTCATCAGACTAGGTAACTTACGTAGTTCTCTTCCTCAATCGAGTCTACGTGCATAGATTTATTATACCTAGTGGAACCCTCCCTAGGCAGGCCGAGCTGCTAAGCGGACTGGCCGCTCCCCTCGACAGAGCAATAACAGCGCTGTTAAAACGTTAACATAGTGCGCTATAATCGATTAGCCGACTGTGCTTTTCTGGTTTGATAGCCACTTATAGAACGAGAAACGTCATTATACTGGCTAAGGTATGTGCCTACATTAAGAGTACGTGCATTGATTAATTATAGCTAGATCGATAGACCCCTCTATCACCTCCATCTATGTATGGGGCACGCTTCGTTAGGCACGCGCACGCGCAACTTGCTTTGGAATGTTTTTGCGTTGTTTGTTTTCGGCTCGATCAGTTCTCAGTTCTCAATTTTCGATTTTCGAATTTCGATTTTCAAATTTCAGTTTTTGACCTGCTAATGAAATAATTTGCACACATTGCCCGTGGTCAGCTAATCGTCGCGCGCTGTCGCTGACTCAGGCTCAGATCCAATTGGAATGTATGGCGGCAGTGAAAGGGGTGTCAAATAAACTTGGATCTGTCATAAATTGTGGTTCTACAATTAAAATATATTGTTTTCTTCGCAATGTTCCCAGCACCAGTGACTATAGAAATAATATGCAAATTTTCCCTCCCGGTATCTTTTCGCGCAAGCATATTAAGTGGGTAACCCCCCGAGTCCTCTTCTCCCTCCGCTCCCCACCCCCTGGTTGCACTCGTTTCCCAGCCGCGCCCTCTGATATATGTTGTAGTATGTCGTGAATTATTTTTATTCACTGGCTACGGCATGACATTTTATCACCTGACCGGTCGAGGTCTTTACAACAAATGGTTGGCGACTTCGTTAACCATTTGTTATTGTCAATTGAGGCAGTACACTAAATAATAATAGCGCGCCGTATTGCCTGATACAAAAGGACAGGAAACTACAGACTGGCGATAGTGAAAATAAATATATAATTTTCGAAGCACCAAACACACACACAAATCGAGAATGCAGGCCAATGCAGTGTGTTTGCCAATGAGATTATAGGCAGATATGGAGGGGGGCTAGGCTAACCAAGACTATATAGTATATGAGGAATGGGATTGTACTCTACATATTACTTGACACTGTTTCGTGCAGTTGTTGCAGTTGCCTGCTGACGTCTCTGTTTTGGATGCGAAATGTAAAACGTATTAACAGCATCAGTAACGGGCATCGTGAAGCGTATTGCGATCATTGTTTGTGCAGTCCCGCACGAATAAACAGATTTGCCCAGTCCGAGCTTATCAACAAAATAAATGACTATAAACAATTGCATTCAAAGCTCGCTCACGTGGCACGTCCTAAGCTCAATGTCAAAGTCGGAAAGTGTCTCCATCTCCATCTCTGTCTAGCTAGCTGTCCAACTGACTGTCTGTCTGTCTGTCTGTTGGTCTATCTGTCTGTCTGTCTGACTCTCCGTTTGTCTGTCTGTCCTCGCCACAACTGTCTCAATCTCGTCTGGCATCTATTTATAAGGCGCAACAAAGAAAGTTGCTGGGAAAGCCCTTCGACGGGTTGCCATGTCTGCGATTGCGATAAGGACTCAGCTTTGATTGAGGCATCAGCTGCTGCTGGCTTTGATGTCAATCAAACCAGTTGAATGCCTCCATTGATTGATAGCTGGCAAAGCAATAACAACAACGATAACACTTGAAATCAGTGTAAGATGTGAAATCAGCAATAAAAAGATTGTTTCAGCTTTAATTTTACATTATTATTTAAATAATTTATTAAGAGGTCGAGTCGAGTTGGTTGCTCTACTTAGGAACTAGTAACAATCTTTGACCCAGAGTTCTATGTTAAGTACGTATCTTTCTTGCGAGTTGTCTTTTGTATAATCACAGCGCTTAGCTTAAACTTAAGTACATATATCGTATATAGACTATGGTATAGTATCTTTATATGGGGTATGCAGCAACAGCAGATATCACAGAGCAGGAGCCATCCCTAAGGATGGGGAAGAGGGGGCAAAGCCTTCCTAGCATTTGTCGCCTTTCGTTGAGTTCTTCGTCGCCGACTGCTTCTTCTTCTCGTCGACGGTTTTGAAGCCAAATACCTCAGCGTAACTGGGCACGAAATTTGGCTTAACGCCCTCGCATGTGGGTGTGGCTGTTACTGTTGCCAATGTTGCTGCTGCTGTTGTTGTTGTTGTTGTTGTTGCAGGCAGCAAAGGTGCTGTTGCCTCGCACAATGTTGCTGTCTGTGTTGCTGCTGCTGCGTCTACCACATCGACAATTGTTGCTGCTGCTGCTGTTGCTGTTGTTGTTGTTGCTGTGTTGGCTCTTTCATGCTTATTGAATACATTAAACACGCTCGGGTAGACAATCAAACATGACGATTGCGGCGTCTTTTGCAACAGCTCCAGTGCGGCCTCATAGCTGGGCAGACCCGAGACCAATGTGTATTCCGGTACGGGATCCTCGGAGTCGGGTTGCAGCTTAAGAGCTTCGATATCGACGATTGTGCACTGAGTTGAACCGTTCGCATTGTTGTGATCTGCGGAAGAAGAAGAAGAGGGAAAGTCGTTGATTAGCTGAATGTGTAAGAGAGAGAAAGAGAGTGTGTGTGGGTGTGTGGAAGAAATCGCCATAAATAGTGACCCAATTGCAGTTGCACATACGAGCGAACATAAAGCTCGCGATTCGATGCGGTTTCTAAAGATCTTCTCGACTAACCGCCTCAGTGAACTCGCTTAAATGAGTTGAAGTTCGGTATACGAGTATATGAACTAAATGCGGAACTAAATGGTTTGAAAAGCAAAATGTGAGACCTAACCCAATGCATAAACTGAAAAGTCGCAGTTAAAAGATTGTAAAAATTTTGCGAAAATTGTAAACTTGCGCAACTCATTGCCTGGGCTGGGCTATTCCCTGGTGCTATCCTCTCTCGTGCCTTTATTAACTTTAATTTATTTTTATTGTGTGTTGCCCAACCATATTCATTTATGCGCGCACCGCTCTGGAATTTCATTTCATTTCAATTGTCATTAAGTTGTTGCACAAATATCTGTGCATTTATTGCATAAACAATAAATAATTTTATTACTTAACGTGTGTCGGTTTGTTTTTTTGCTAATTGCCTTGGCGCTGATTTGCGCTGTGCACTTGAGCTCATTTTCGACTGAGTTTCGACTGAGTTTCGGCTGAGCTGAGACAGCAAACAAGCCAAGGAAAGCAAACACCTTGGGAAAGTTCTTGACGAAACGAAAAGAGAATCCGAACCCGAGAAAGAGTTCTTCACCTTTGCGGTTTATTATCTTTAGATAATCTACACTCATAGACCTACTATGTCAATTACACTGGAGGCCAACTCAGGCCAGCTTCCATTAGAATCAATGTTGTAATCAATTCATGAAACTGGTTTACACGTCTCTCTGGATATGAGATAATTCGCGTTATCGCACGGGTGATAATTTCCATTCATGATCCGCCTCCTATTCATAGTTGTTGCTTCTCAAGATGTTGTTCTAGTTTTCCAACATTTTAGCACGTAGGCGTTTCTTTTCGCCGTAACTTCGCTAATCACAATAACTAATCAATAGCTAATCAAAGCAACAAAAATACCTTCGCGGCGATAAGGTCTCGCATCGTATCGATTCAACTATATGTGTCAAGATTATGGCAACTTGTTTTTCTTTCTTTTTGGAGGGAACGCGGGAAATGGGTACTTACAATTTCGCTTCCAGGTGCGAAACTGATGGTAGAGGAAGCACGAGCAGATGCAAAACACCATCGAGATAAGGATGAGCGTGAAGACGATGCCGATCCACACCTCGTTCATGAATTTGTCGTACTCCAGTTGCTGCTGCAGCTGATCCACACTGCTGCTGTCGAGCACCACATGGTTGGTGGCAAAGTCTAGGTCCATGATGCTGCTGCTACTGGCCGCTACAACTTCGCTGGCGTTTTGGGCAACCTCGTTGAGTCTTTGTCGCTTTAATTGGATCGAGTTAAAGATCGTTGCACCGATCTTCTGTAGAAATTCACTATTTGCAAGCACGTCCAGAGTGCTGATTGTGGGTGTTGATGCCTCTGCAGCGTCCAAATTCTTCTCGTTGTCTAGTATCTGCTGGGCTGCTGCTCCCAAATTCTCGAAATGTAAATCGTGGGACAGCTCGTAGTTTAATGCGTGCGGCAGGTGCTCCATATTTGGCTTTATAGCTTGCGCTAATTACAATGTGAGTAACTTTTCTTGCGTTTCTTTCTTTCTTTCGTCAGCGGCGGCGGCGGCGGCGGCACACTTTCACTCTATTCGTATTATCTTCTTGTTAATAATGTTTATCTTGGCTTCGCTTTAGCTCTCTCTCGGCACTGCGCAGTCGTCCGGCGGCGACAACGTCTGCAAACAAACTGATTAGCCGAAGGCGGCTCGGCTCGATCAACACCGCAAGCCGACTCTACTTCACTCAAGAGAGAGCGATAGCGAGAGAGAGAGAGAGCGCCGCTGAGAGTGTTGAAGTGAGTCGATCGCTACCTGGCCCTCGCTAAAGAAGCGCTCAAATACGCACCGCTTAAAGCCGATCGCTACATCTCTCTCTCTCTCTCTCCCTCTCTCACGCTCTCTCTCTTTCTGGATTTCACGCTGATCTGCTTCGTGTAATGCTCGCGTCGGCTCGTCTTTCGTGCCTGCTCAGACAATGCCTTCAAATTACGAGCCCATAATTGGCGTTACAAAGCGGCGCACATGTTGCCCGACTGCCCGAGCAGTTCCAGTCCCAGTCTCAGTCTCAGACCTAGTTCTTGCTCTCCTTCTTCTGCCTCTTCTTCTTCTTTTTCCCGTCCCAGTTTCAGGCGAACTGTTATGGAGCATCGATCTTCGGGTCTGTTCTCTGCCTGGCAAATGACATGTCTGCATTTGTATTGTTCGGCCAGAGAAATTATTGCTGTAGGATAATGTGTGTGTGTTGGCTCGACTACGGGGCCTGAGACGTTGCCTGTTCTTCTGCTTTATTTTGGTATTCTTTTTTTAATTCTCTTTCTTTTTGGTTGGGGTTTTAAATTACAGCTACGTGCAGATATCTTATTTCGGTACTCGGCAGCAATTGGTGGGCGCACAAGGCTGCGTATTCACCTGGTGGAAGATGAATTTAGCAAGATACGATCAGGTAGGGGAGGACAGCGGGTCGGGAGAATTTTAGAGTTGCTCATTCGACATATTTGGGGGGATTGATGTATTTGGTAATTATGAGACTGTTGCGTAGCAAATGAGCAGAGCAGAGAAAGAGAAAAGAGAAAGACAGGCGGGGTTAAGGAGAAATATTTGTGATCAGTCAGGCTTACCTCTTAAGGTATTGTCTAACCTATTTTGCAAGTTTCCCTAACCACAAGTCTTAGGCAAATCAGACTGTACGAAATATCAAACACGCACTCAAAACATTGTCGCGATAAGATCAGTTTCTCATAGACAGCAAGCACATTAGCTGGCAGAAGAGACGAAATTGCTTTTCAACTAGGTTTGTCTGAGATAGATTCGAATGCAATTTACAAAGGGTTGGACATGCTTGCCTGATGAGGAAAGGACAGACAACGGTGATAGTAATGATGACGCTGAGGATGAGCTCATCGAGTGCACAAAAGAACAGTCTTATCACGATCGTCTAATCTACACAGCGGGAGATGAATCAGCAAAACAGAGAGGAAAACACAAGAAGACAATAATTTTGCAGACCCGACAACGTACCCCGACGAAGAGGATTGTCTATTGCTAGAGGAGGGTCAGATTAGCGAAGATTCTTGGGTTGTAGCGTCTGTGACAGTTAAAGACGTTCTTTTGCTGTTGTTGTTGTTGTTGTCATTGTTGGTTAACCATATGGGCCCTAAACGACTTTCGCAATAACTTCTACACACAACTGTCAGAGCATAAGACAATGGCTCTCTAATTAGGTAAGCCCCGATAGCCCCGTTCTCTGCCCCTTTTCGTTGCCTGACCCCGTCACGGTTTCAGTTCCAGTTCCATTCAAGCAGTTCCAGTTCTAGAAACAACAGCAGAACACAGTAGCTCTTTGGCTCTTTGGCTCTTCGACTGACCCTTTGCCGAGCTTGGGGCCTAGTTGACCGAGTTGCGACCGAGTGAGCGGGGCCCAGCCAAGTAGCTTTAATTTAAGACCCTAATGAGCCATTTAGGCATTCTGCATTCTGACTTTGTATTCAATGCCGACTACTGTGCAGAGCCCCACGAACAATTAATGAGTCCACGGCCAGCGGAGAAGTGCCCCGACGAGCCTCTGCATGCGGGTGATGGCACTGATAAAGCCGCTTAATTTTTCACTGACCGTCTCTATGGGGCTCGACTCTCCGTTGCTCTGCTTTGCATAATGCATCGGACGACCTAAGACTTAACATAGTTTATTAATTTTTTACAGATTTGGCTGACGTTAATAAATCGGCTTAAATTTGATCTTGACTGTAAATTCTCTCCATCAGTTGATGTTGATATTTCCTTACATCCTAAGAAGAATTTGAATATGTAGAAAATTCTTAGTTTCCAGCTCTCCCCACAGCTTTCTTTCTCTCAACTGTTAGAGCACCGTATTGATCTGTACTCCGATTTGCACGAAATGCCTCCTCGGTGGAGTGTGAGAGTCGTCTCTACTCTGGTTCTGCGTAATTTCATGCATTTCTGGGCAGTTCTCATACTCTAATTGAGTAATCAGTTGAGCATCGCCAAGAAAGAACGGGAAACGCACGATCTAGGCAGGGGTTTCTTGCCTAGACACAGTCGGACATCGACTCCTGGGGTGGACTGTGCGCCAGGAAAGTTAGAACTTCGAGCTCAGATTGACTTAGCAGGCGTCCTGCCAGCACTGGAAGCACTTGTTCCCTGACCCCGCAGCGTGACTCGAAGGGGCTTAGTTCCAGGCCGAGGCTTACAACTGAGCTGTGACGCCGGGAGGCAACAGTAAGACAAAGAATAAGAACAACAAGAAGAAAAAAAAACAACAAACGCTGCCTGGGCAGGTAATTGCCGAAGTCGGGAATGCAGTGATGTGAAACATTTGTCATATGGCCTAAGACAGCGACAACGAGGGTTGGAGATGGGAAAGAGAGTCAGAGCCAGAGCGAGAGCAAGAGCGAGACGTGCCCTGGGAAAGTTGTCAACGTGATGCCTTGTTCTTCTACTGCGAGGTCGTGCTGGTTTGTCTTTAATCTCTGATATAGGTCATGCAACCCTCAAGGTTCCGCATGCCGCATGCCTCGGCATTGTCTTGCCACTCGCCTCGCTTTCGTGGAAAATACTGATGATGGGCATGAGTCCTGGCTGCTCCTAGTTCCCCCTTCCTCTCTGTCCCTCTGTGTCTACCCTGGATAACAAGTGCACTTTGAGTGCCGCTTTCATTGCATGCACAATTAAAAACGCAGTTGGACAAAAACAAAACACAACCCGACGCGACTCAACTCGGCTTGGCTTGGCTTGGCTTGCCTTGGCTGGGCTCAACTCAACTCCAGCTGCAAATCCCCCACTAAACCCACCCAAGCCCAGGCAACCCATTCAATGTCAATGAACCGCAGACACACACACACACACGCCTTGTGTCGCTGGATTGAATTCTTTCCTTATTTGTTTATGGTTTTGCCTCGTCTCAGATAATCTTGGGCGCGTTAGTCTTCAAGTTCGTTGCGCTTGGACAGTTTACACCGTATGCGGTACCTGGGCTACAGGCAGCCCGTCTTGCCCGCCTCCCCCACCTAGCTGCCTGTCTGCCTGTCTGTCTGTCCGTATCCATATCTACAGTACTTATGATGTTATTCCATTTTATTGTCGTCGCTGTCGTCGTCAACAGTTTTTGTTGGTTTATCGCTTCAGAGGTTCTCAATACTTCAATACTCGCGCAACAATCGATTGAACATTATTAGCACTCAAGCATAAATATTTCCGACAATCTCTATAAGGTCTTGCCACTGCTGGGTGCAGCTCGGTGCTGAAACCCTTTTGGGGCTGCAAATGTGACTTTGATTGTTCTTGGGTTGATGGGTAAAACGGTTTTTGTGGCCAAGTCGAGAATGTCGTAGGGAACTCCCCGTCAAACCGATCGATCGATGTTCTTATCCAAGTGCCAAAGAAAGCAACCTATTCGCAATTTTTATTCGTCAATAACAAATGAATCCATAGGGCAGAAAAGAAATGATTATGAATACTTTTCATCGTCACTTTAGATCGGATAAATCGATTCTTGTCAATATTGAATGAAAGGTCTCTATTATTTATTGCATAATTCTAATCGATTTTAAGTCCATTTCAATTAGTACCGGCTTCAGCTTGCAAATGATAAATTGTATTATGGAACACGACCAGACTCACATAGTATTAAAGTATTACTCTGATGAAATGACTATGCAAATGGGCACTAGTATATCGATTACATACATTAGGAGCACATGTTCTATAAATCTAGCAATAACCGTTCTGTTTATACTGTCATTAGAAGCCACTTAGCATCTGTACAAACATATGTAGTACGTCAGTTGAAGGGTGTGATTTACGGTTCCTTGGGAATTTTTTAAAGCGCAAACAGAGTAAAAAGTGTTTATTTGCTGACAAATTTCATAATAATCCATTAGGTAGCACAGCAACAAGGTAGAGTCTAGGGTTAGCTAGACTAACTTGTTCCTAGGGTTAGAGCCGAAGCGAAACAAGTTAGCAAGAGAAGATAAACTCGTGCGGCTCATTAGATCACTAGGGCTCGCTGAGATCGTATATATATATAATGTATGCAGTTTGTAAGTTTCCGATCTATTAAACACATAAGCGCTTGTGCAATATGTTCATACGAGTGTGTTCGATATATAAATATTCATTGTGAATCAATCAATTAACCTTAATACCGCGACGTGGCGCCTAACCCGACCCTAATTGATGTCTCTGAGCTAAGTTGGAGACTGGTCAATCAATAAATGCATTTTATGATTGATTTCGAAAGACTCTACGAGGGTTGTGAAACCCCGGTGCGACGCAAGACCAGCGCCTTATCAGGGGGGGATTCTTATCGTGCAATGCAAGGTGCTTGGCCAGGCTTACTGGACTGGGCAATTCATCAAACTGATCGAATTCATCGAGCCATAAACTTTCAGTTTCGAGAACTAGACGACGCCTTGTCGGACTCTTGTCATTATTGACATTACAAATGTTATTGATTGTCGAAGCGAGGCGAGTCGTGCAGGCAGTGCTGGAGGAGGAGAAAGAAAGAAAGAGAGGGGGATCCTCATTTCGTTTCACTTTTCCTCAAACTGCTTTTCTTTCTTTCCTTTCCATTTCTCGGGCCCAAGTCACGAAATTGAAAGTACATGTTAATTATTTCCCCACACAGCAACAACAGCAACAACTACAATCACCTGCATTCATTGTCGTCGACGCAGCCGATCAATTTCAACTGATAAGAGCATTAGGTTTCGAGTGTTACCTCGTATACAACAATGCTTTCCCTCTCTCTCTCTCTCCCTGTTCCTTTCTCCCTGCTTATGCCTCATTGCGTCTCTGGGTGTCAATCAGTTCCAATTCGAGTCCACATCTTGTTTGTCTATTGACGTTTCTTTCTGCCTCGTCAACGTTGCATGCAAACAATGAAGTCGCTTTTTGTGTCTCTTTCGATTGTCCCCCTCGATTTTCCAATGTATGTTTTATGGAGCACCGAGCGAGTGTTCACAGTGTTTGGCTCCATTCACCTGGCGACAGTAGCATTACCAAGCATTTCCCTTTGACTTTCGACTGGGCGAATTCTGGGAAAATTGTCACAGCGGCGCTTTGTCTTGGAGAAAGATATGGGTAAAGGTATCGCCATGAATGGGGCCATGTCTAGGGTATAGCAGGTTTACCAAGGTGGGGACGCAGCAACTGAGAAAAGCCACATCTAGCCCAGAAATAATGCGTACTACTTTTTATAGAATTTTCTTTAGAGTTTTCTTTTGCTTGGCCAAGCATAATTTGCATTCGTAACGAGGTTAACACGACGGCGCAGCTGCTCCTTGGCCACTTGGCTGCTCTAATTACACGGCTTACATATCTCTCAGCCACGCCCACTCGCCGACTCGTCCAACTTGGCAGTCATTCATACAGTCCAAGTTGCTGTCGCTACCTTATGAAAACGGAAAAGTGACAAGGGGTGGCCTGAGGCAACAGAAGAGGAAGCGGCAAAGAGAGTCGCGTATTTAAAGTCCAATCTGCAACAATTCAATTAAGCCAATAACTAAACCAATTTGTAATATGCTGCAGCTTTTTAGTGACGACGACGGCGACGATGATGACAGGCCACTGAGAAACTGGGGTAAGTATGGTCGTGGGAGGGAGAGGAGGAAGAAGAGTGGGGGGGGGCAGCGCGAACTGTGACTAAGCTAATGCCAAAGACAAAGCCACGCGGCAGCGGGGCAAATCCAATTAAAGTGGTGACAACGACGCGACGCTGCACTAAAAAAGGGCACAAGAGACGCGATGAAAGAGAAACAGAGAAACAGAGAGAGAGAGAGAGAGAGAGGCAGGAAAATGGAGAGGAATTGGATGAGGCAAAGAGCTTGTGCAGCGCATAAAAATTGAATAAAGCGCAATTTCAAATGGACCTCGTGGAACGATTGTGGAGGAGGCGGAGGAGGGGGAGAGCAGCAAGCAAATGCCACCTGCTGATGTTGGTTTACATTCGCCGGAGTCGACTTCAAAGCAATTGCGACATAATTAAGTTGACAACAACAACAACAACAACGAAGACGCCTTCGTCGATTGACACCAGTGACCCAGTTAAACTGGACCCAGCTCCGGCTTCGGCTTCGGCTTCGGCTGCGACTGCGACTGTGACTGCCTGCGCCTCTCTTCCTCTGCCTCAGCTCCGACTCCAATTCCAGCTGAAACTGACTAAAAGGCGCACCGTGTGACGTCGTCAGCGTCGCCGTTAAAATTGAAAATTAAAATTATTAGACAGCGTGTCGCGCTGTCGCCTGTCACAGGCATTAGCTCAGCACATTACGTATACGTAATGCCCTGCTCTGGCCGCATGCCGTGCCGTGCCGTGCTGGACTTCAACAAAGTTGGAAAAAAATAATGTACTATATGTAGTCGTAGCCAAAACATAATAAAGTGTGCGTAATTAATTCTAGTCCGAACTGACTTTGTCGCTAAAATTAATGGATTTCCTGGCCACATTTAGTGAGAATTTAATGAACAAATACTAAATGACTAAATACTATAAAAAAATACAATTAACGAAAATGTGAATGAACTTTTATTTGCGAATAGCAAAGGAAATTAAAAAACACGTGGCTAACATTAAATGAAAAACGTGTGGAAAATAAAAAAAAATGTCGTAGGTAATCCGAAAATGTAAAAGAAAAACTGGTGAAATATATAGCAAAATAATAAAAATGCCTTGTTTTAATTATTGTAAATTATTTATTTATCAAATTTATTTATGTATATAATGTAGGCCATAAAAGTCAATTAAAATGAAAAAAAAAATTGATATTTACAAGAAAGTTATTAAATAGTAAAAAATAATAAAATTAAAATTTAATCATTTATTTTAAATTAAAATTAAAACTTAATTATTTTCCCCATTTAATTTTAAACTTTATTAATATCAATCTACATAGAAGTAAATATTGTATAAATATTAAATTATTTTATATAAAGAATAAATAATAAAATTAAAGTTTAATCATTTATTTTAAATTAAAATTGAAACTTAATTATTTTCCCCATTTAATTTTTAACTTTATTAATATCAATCTACATAGAAGTAAATATTGTATAAATATTAAATTATTTTATATAAAGAATAAATAATAAAATTAAAGTTTAATTATTTATTTTAAATTAAAATTGAAACTTAATTATTTTCCCCATTTAATTTTTAACTTTATTAATATCAATCTACATAGAAGTAAATATTGTATAAATATTTAATTATTTTATATACAAAAAACTATTATATTTAGTAACAAAATCTTTCGGAAATGAGTCGAGTAAATAAAACAAAATCTTTAAAATAAACAAAGCGCAAACCCTTAACGGCTTGCTACTCTATTTAAATTTTAGTTTTTTTCTATTATATTATATAAATAATTATTATAAAATTTAATATAAAGCTTTATAGCGCCTATGGCAGTTCATGCGGCTGAAGCCAACCGCAAATCGCGCGTTTTGAGGCCGCAAAACTTAACGGGTTTTTACCAGCTGCCTGGCTGTCTGGCAACTTGTCTCCGTCCGTACGTCCGTCTGTGCGTCCGTCTGACTATCTGGTTTGGTTTTGTTGGCAAATGCTTCTTAATTTCACACCGAATGCCTTTGCGGCGCTTTCAATACTCGTGTTTGCTCGCGCTGCCGGCAACTATGACGACAAAATCCAATTAAAGAAATTATATTTGCACACAGTAGCACATCGAGAGTCATGGGGAGAGGGAGGGAGAGATGTGTAAACCTGGTCACATTTGTGGCAAATTGTTATTAAAACCATTACAAGAACTAACAACATGGACACGAGCGGAAGGAGTTTGGAGTTGAAGGCGTTGGTAGCACTCAAAATCTTGACGCCTCAACCGCAGAGAATTTTTTTGTTTCTTTCCCGGCGCACCGAGTGGTTTGTAAAGGATCCGTGATTGTTCTTAGAGCATGTGCTGCTAAAAGCGACCGCAGAATCTCCTCGTCTTCCCCATCCACACATGCTCAAGTCGAGGGTTTGAGTGATTCTTAACAAATTTTTTAACGTAATTCTAGCGAAAACACACACACACACAAAGTGAGCACAAGTGAGTGCGAGATACAAGATACGAGATTCCATTTACTGCTCGCTTCCTAGCCACATATTGTCTGAGGCCACAGGAATTGGAGAGAGAGATAGAGGAGAAAGAGAAGTAGGCGAAGCGCTTATGAAAACAAATTGCTCGAATTACAAGAGGTTTTTCTATTTTGTCTAATTCCATTCTTTGGCCCTTGCCAACATGTTTCTGCTGTAGTTATTTGTATCTGGAGGATATCGCTTAAGTGCATTACGGTATGGATTACGCCCAACAAAAATTGCTGAAAGTGAATGAGAAAACATGTGATGGAATAGTGAAATTCTTATGTAAACTAAACTGAAAGTCTTAACTAGAATTTGTTGAAAACATTTTGCAGATGAGAAATCATGTTAGCTATGAAACTGAACATTTGTTTTACTTTTGTCTGTTGTCGGGCGAAAAGAATCCCCTGTGAGTTATCACTGAGATAAATTTATCTGTTCTGATTCACTTACGAATTCACATGATTCTTAACACTCAGCATGAAATTTAACTAGTGATTAAGACTGATAATAAATACCAAGCAAAATACTTGACTCACATTGCCGAAAGCAGCAGCAGATAAGGATACAAAATTGCAGATCATCTCGAAATCAAACATGACTAACGCAAGGGGAACCTTGGCACATATCTTCTTCTTAAAGATATTTATATTTATTATAAAACATTTACAGATACCCTTCGTTATGCACGCTTCTGAAATTGCATTAACCTATCTATAAACAGTCCCTGGCTGCGTATTGAACTCGCCTATATTCGCATTGACAGATATTATTTGATTTTAACTGCTAACCTAGTCAAGCTCTATTGGCCATCAATTTTGAAAATCTCGAACAAGTCATAAATCTAATTTCGGGTCCTTGGTATTTTACGATGCCCGCGGGCCGCGGATCATTTGGAAACAGCATCGCCAAATACTCGGAATGATGTTCCTGATGATGATGATGATGATGATGGCGACGCTGATGGGCTATCTAAGCGCCCGCAACGCACCACTCTAAATCCATTTACACACCTGTCTGTAAGGTGGGAGAACGACAAGCCCAGCTCGACTAGCACATGCCCTATAAAGAGAAATGACTGCATATTATACTACTGAAAAGGTTTGCCTTGAATGCCAGCTAAGCGGAGTGGCATTCCACACACTGGGCACCTGCTCGGAAAGTTAAAAGCCATTCAACTTGGCCATCGCAATAAAACGTTCCAAATGCGAGCGCGAAAAATTTTCTAACGCGCGCACGAAAATTATTTTATGATGCTTTTAAACTAATTTTCCGGAAAAGAAAAAAAAACATCAAGAAAAACAACAACAACGTGCGAAGGCACTCGAAATGGTTAGGAAAATACGAATAAAAGGCGCAACTGTTGACGGGACGCGTGGGCACGTAAAAATTTTATTTGGCCCCAAACGATGTTTGGCAGTCGCCGGAGGGGGGCGGGGAGAGTGGGGAGGGGGCACAGCTTGGCCCAGCTTAAAGCCAATTTAATGCCCACCTGCGGTGCAGGAGTAACAGGTCCTGATGCGTGGTGCGGTCGTCAACGAGTCCACGGACTAGTGCTAGTTGTAATCCCGTTACTACAGCTGTAACAGCCATAGTTGCCGTAGGTCACGAACAAGCCGTAAATGTGTACGGAAATTTGTAGCCACTTCCGTTTGCGAACGCCGTAGCTAGGACTTTTATGCTAGCTGCCCATCCGTCTAAATTAGAGTGCGAACTTTACATCCTACATCCTACGTAGTGAGGTAGTAGGAATAATAAAAATATTTTTATGATGTTTTCTGACATTGAGACGACAAATTGATTTATCTGCGTTGAGTTTGAGTTCGAGCTATGCTTCGCTCTTTGATAGATTGTCTGCTCCTGCCGCTCGCTCGCTGGGGGGGATTGACATGTCTTGGGCGACATAATGAAGCGATCAGTGGCAGCAGGCAAAAAGAGAGACTCAAAGCAGTCTCGATGCCTATTCATAAATTCTGTGCCTGCCTGCCTGCCTGGAAGCCTGCCTGCTGATTTGTCAGCACAACTCACACATTGGCATTGACATTGCGTGTCTGCTGCTTGGGCAAGGACACGCACTCAGGTAACCTGCTCAGCCCGGCCCATCCCAGATCATCTCGTTTGCCCATTGTCTTGCTCTTTTTGCCATCCTGCCATGCGTCTTTTGCAACTGACAGGCAACGGAGAAAGACCTCTAAGCGTGGGCACAATTATGCTCTTCAATCTATTCCAGGAATACACAACGCAACCAGCTACGAGGTCGGGGTAGGAGGTCGAGTGTGGGAACTTACTAGGAAACTCGCTCGCTGCCTCTGCCTCTGCCTGCTGCTTCGCACTTTCTCGCTCAACATTTGCTTTCCCCTTCATCGATGGCAACTTGTGTTTACCTTGTCGATACACTTATTTATCCAACAGTAGCCTGTCATCGACATATCATATCTTCAAAATTTTCCCCAACTCATGCCTGCTCTATAGTAATTTCCTGTATTATTTATTTGCTTTTAAGTAATCCCAGAAACATACAAAACTGGCGCATCATCCTGCTCGTCCTGGGGGAAGTGTCCTGCATGCACTCATTCATAAATCAAGGCTGCAAGTATTGTTAGTTCTCGATGTTTTTTACGACAGCCTCTTAAGTGTTTCCAGCAAGAAGTGCTTCCTCATGGAGGCATCTGCGGGAAATATGATAGCACATAACTCCGAAACGAATTGGGCGAGCACAGGAAGGAAAAGAAGCAAGAAACTAAAGACATATTCGAAGCGATATATTGTAATTCCCTGTACAGTCCACACAGCTTGACTCATCCGAACTTATGCACTTGTTTGCTCCGTTCTCGATTCTTTCTACTGCCAATAAAACGTAGAAGTTTTCGGGAAAAACGTGTCGCAGCCATAAATATCAATTAACCTGGACAGCGATAGTGGCCCTAATATCGCAGCTAGGCTAATTGCTCATGGTCGGTGGCCAAGGTGGTCCATGGGTTTGAGTGCAGTCGGGGCCGGGCCAAAGGAAGTCGTAAAACTGATAGGGACAGTCTAAAGAAAATGCACTGCGGGAAAGACGAAACGCTTATGGAATCGGAGCAAAGTGCCAGGTCACGTTCCATGCTCCGCAGATGACTCACACATGGAGAGAGAGCGCATTGAGCTTATCATCTGCCTTAGTCGTAGCTGGTGGCGACGCGTCGCCTTCCGATAAGCTGCTACAAATTCGATGACGCAAGCGACGGCATCCACGGCGGGAGGAAAGGCAGTTTTCCCGGTAGTTTTAGGTCTCTAATTTGTTGCTCACTTTGTTTGATCGATGTGACGACGGCGACGGCGGCTTTGAACTTGCCTGCTGGCATTCATCTTCGCATTCCTGCCCCCTTCCCCCTTTCACATCATCACCTACATCACAGCAGCCCGGTGTGGTCCTTATCTAGGCATGTGCCGCCTGCCCCTGCTCCTCCCTCTCTCTCTCTCTCTGCCTCTCTCTGTCTGTCTCGGGGTGGCCTGTTTGCGAGTCATATTTGCATTCGACGTTAGTTGGAATCGCTTTGTTTATCTCTGAACAACCCGACCCTGACCTAAGCTAATGCATTGGCCTTATTCTCTCGCCGAGATACCAGATAGGGTAGATATAGTAGATAGTGCTGCAGTATCTGATTACGAGCAGCAACAGGTTAAACAACTTTACCCAATGTAGTTCACACTTGTCGCTTATCACGCTTATCTCTGTAATACCTGAATATACTGGACTATCCCCAATGTGGATCTAGCTATTGCCACTCTACTATGTAGGCCAAAGCTAGACGCTTACTTAGCCCACAGCTAGAGCGCGTATTAGGGCGTAACGAGTGGAGACTCGCTTTACGGCCAAATCATAAACACGAAGCGAGTCTGATTAAAATTTCATTTCGCACTTTCGACTGCAACGGCCGAGATTCGCGCCAGAGTTGCCGCAGTGCCTCGTAAACCCTAGTGCAACCCGGCGAGGGGCGTAGCGGGGCGTGGCATTCACTGCAATGCAGCTGCAGAAATGTCAGCATTCGCCTCGAATTTTATGGCAAGCCGGAATGTATCTAAGCTGAATGACCAGAGGAGCTAAAGGGGAGGGGGGGACTACGAGTCCGGGTTCCTTTCTGGTACTCTGACTGTGTCTGGGCCAGACTCTAAATTCGGTTAGGGCTAAAGCGTAAAAGTTTTATGGCTGGCGCAGCGCAGCGCGTGGAAACAACTCGAGCCGCAGCTAGGGATGGGCGCGTGTTTCAATTTGCCCAGCACTAAAATGGGCAACTACAAACGGGGGTGCTCTAAAAGGGACAGGCAAATTACTTTTGCTGTTTGGAGTATTCGTTTTCAGAAACATCCTAAATCATTTAGCTATTGGTTTTTTTCCGTTCTTGTCAGCTCGTGTCACGTCACGAGCTCAGCTCCGTGTCAGCATCGTAAATAAATTTCTGGCCGTAATTAATTTTGCATGCAAGTCAGACTAAACCTCAGACCAGAGGAGAACTGTACGTAGTAGTAGAACGCATGAACTACCGCATATGTGAGTTGTCGTTTAGGTCGTGACTTAATACGCGTTTTTGGCTCTTTTTGGACAGGGAAAGGGAGAGCAGAGGGTGGGTTTGCGCAGTTAATAAACGACGCACACACGTCAAGCGACGTTGGCTGATTGTGAATGCCGACGCATTAACCGATTTTGATATGCCAAATGTGTCGCTAAATGATGCCCCTTTTTGCGTTCTCTTTACTGTCTGTCAACTACAACACAGTAGCAGCTTCTCTCCCCCCCTACCTTCTTCCCTCCCTACTGCAGCCTCATTGCTGTCTCTTGTTGTGCTGTGTGTGATGCGTGCGTTGCGCATACGCCCCGTGTGACTGGCATTAGCCTGCGACTTGGCGCTTTTTGTATGCAAATTGCCTGCGAAGGGAGGAAGAGAGGGGAAAAAGGGGGAGTGGCTGCGTGGAAAACTTTGCAGATCGAGAGCTGCGACCGAGGTTCAGGTTCGCTGCGGGTTGTGAGTTTGCATTTGCATTTGCCAGGCAGCTCATTAGTGTCTCGCATTGTTGTTGCTGCTGTCACTTGTTGTCGTTGCCGTGTTGTTGTTGTCGTTGTAGCTGTAGCATTATTTATTTGACATTTTTAACACTTGGCTTGGCTTGGCTGACTGCTCGCCGTGTTTTCAGCCTTTTTAGCGCTGTTTACACGCGCCAAGTCAAATTAGTTCGTCGAATTGACTCGAAGATGTTGCTGTTGTTGTTGTTGTTGTTGCCGAGCATCTGCTGTTAATTTTTGTTGACTTTAGCCAACAGAGATGTGAGCAAACTGTTTGGAGCTGAGATCATTCCTATAGCACCCATTCCCCTTGTCTGCCACGCACTCCCCACTCCTCTCTCCTCTCTCCTACACCTTCGACATCTGCATTAACTGTCTCAGCTGTCAACTTGGAATCAAGTCTGCTATGACTTCGATAGGCTTCTCAAGTTCAGAATTTGAATGTTTTCCATATTGACAAACACACAACGTGATGATATCAATAAACCCTTCGTTCCCTTCGTTCCACTGCATTGAAGGTGCGACACAGGAGGAGGATCGAACCAGTAGTGCTTCATGAACTCTACATACAACATATACCATGCATATAGGCAGGCACGCAAGAAATTCACCATCAAGACATGTTTTCTGTTAATCCTTTGGCTGCTCTTGGCACTGGCGCAGTGGTTGACCATGTGTTTTGTGTAAGTAAACATTGATGTGGCTTCGGTAGTAAAACTAATTTACACTCCCTGCAGTAAGTCTATGCAGCGAGTATTTCTGAAAAATTATTACATATGCATTTTGACGTTCCTTTTGGCCATTTTGTTGTTCGCCATTTTTTTGCTAGTCGAGAGCTTGCGCTACAACAACATTGGATCCCCCGTGCTGACATTTATTATTGTGAGTACAGGATATTCAGATTCCCAATCGATCGGTAGATTTGTTGGCCACTTAACTAGACCTCTATCTAGGTAGAATTACAGATAATATCCCTGTTCGCCATCGTTGCCAGCACCTACTGGGTCGAATTGTTGGTGACCTTTGTGATTTGTGTCTTGCTCATCTTCAGCTGCGCGGTTATAGGCGTAGCTCTGCCCAGAAAGGTGAGGATATCATTAGGATATCATCATTTATCATTAGCTTTTCTTTTATCCCCCCAGTTTGATTTGACGCTGCACATTGCGCTGCTCTTCATTCTCGGCTTTCTCTTTCTGCTAGTTGCCGTTTTCTTTCTAAAGATGCACATGCTCGTCTCGAGGTTCCGCAACGAGACAAGTGGCTACAGTTTTCTGCTGGTGGAGATACCCATAACGGTTACAATGCTCTTTGTAAGTATGTGCTCCCTTGGTGAGCTACTAAGTACACTGAGTGAGTGAGTGATTGTTCTTTAGTTCGTCATGTATCACGCTCAAACCGTATATGGAGGTCGCTTTGCTGAGATGCGTCTGCATGACTTTTATCTGGCATCACTGATATTGTTCCACGACTTCCTGCTTATCTACTGGTTAACCTTCTACTGGCAACTTACATCGAGGCTGCTCACACCCGATGAATTTGACACCACCAACTCAAATCTGCCAGCAAAGTCAATCAGTTTGGAGCCCCAAGTCTATCACGATGGTAAGAGAGATCCCCGATAACTGTTGCATCCATGTATAAGCCACAATCCAAAATATTATCTAGATATCGATCTATATCCATCGGATAATGCCAGAACAAACATTCCCAAGTTCGGAATAACCTTGGACTTCATGAGCGAAGATATGGTCAGGAAAGCCAGCGAGGGGGAACAGGAAGTGTGGATAGCGCAGGAGGATGAAGGAAAACCGTAAGACATAGCCAAGACTTTAGAATCAACATGTTATATAAATATATGCTATAGAAAAGCAAAATGGAATTGACTTTTTAACTTTCATTATTTCAGTTACTTTTTAGTTTTTTGTCAGATAAATTTTTGGTTTTCTAAATTTCTTGTCGCGTATCCCGTTAAGTTGTTCCAACAGACTCATCCTCAGACTCTCTTTGTCCATGGACTCCTCCACGCAAGAGCACTATCGCCTGTACAGAAGGGCCCGTCGAGGTTTTGCCCTCAAGGTATACCTCTTTCTGATGCTCTGGCTAATACTGGCAATAGCGCAGTTTGCAGTTGTCAGATTGGTGTAAGTTCCCAATGCATGCTCTATATTATCCCAATCTTATCCAGATATGGCTCTTTCCTTTCAATGCATACAGAGGTGGCGCCAGGAAAATCTTTCAAGATCATTACTACGGCTCCTTCGGGGCCTTCGCTCTCGCTGTGCTGCTGCTGATCTTGTTCGTGTTCATTGAGAAACTACGATTTGTCAAGATACTGAATATAATAATATGCTTTATAATTGTAAGTGAAGTGAAGTGGCGGATGCAGGGGGATTTCTGCCAATCATCATTGAGTTCTTCTTCACTTTCACCCAGGTTGAACTGCAAATAGTGGCGACATTCGCTCTGGTGGCCCAACTCAATTTGTTCGATATTTTGGCCTTTTTCTTTGCTTGTGTACTAATCCTACTGATATTCTTGCTGCTGGGCTCGGTAATGCCCAGACGGGTGAGTTAAGTAGTTCTCTTTTAGAGTGACCCATTGTGAAATTTCATTTCCATTTCACTCAGCTCGATTTAACCCTGGATGTCGCCATACTCTTCATATTGAGCTTTATTTTCCTGATTATCGCAATGTACTTTCTCACTGTCATATTCGTTTTAAGCGCGTCTAAACCGTATTCGTATATAGCAATGGAAGCTTGCATTTCGATAATCATGCTGCTCGTGAGTATATCGAAAGTAATCGAAGCATATATCGTATCGTCGTCATTCTCCTTCCTTCCCCTTCTGCCAGTTTGTGATGTACCATGCGCAGACTATCATCGGCAGTCGATTTGCCGAAATGCGATTGAACGATTGGTTGCTTGGCTCCCTGATACTCTTTCACGATTTCTTGATCCTATATTGGCTAACCTTTTATTGGCAATACAACTATAAGCCGCTATCATCGAATGAAAAGGAATCGACAGTCGACACGTCAACAACTACAGCTGCTGCATCTGTAAACACAGTGGCTGCAAGAATCGGAAAAAATCTTTTCGCCGGATACTTTACAACTAAATAAAGATGCAGAGTGTGTAAAGAAAGTTTCTACAGTAAATTTGCAATGTTTTATAATTATACCCTTCTTAAAGTATATATGTATTCTTAATCGACATCAGCAGGGGGAAAAAACCATAACCAAATAGAGTTATCGACTAACTTTAGTTGTAATACCCTTCGACTATGGGAAATGATCAAAATAGAGTATACAAGCTTTTTGAAAATGTATGTAACAGGCATAAGAATGTGTGGCAGACCCTACAAAGTGTATGTGTTCTTGCATAAAGTTACTAGCAGATTTGATTGATCAATGTCCGTCTGTACGTTCGTCCGTCTGTTTGTCTGTCCGTCTGTACGTTCGTCCGCCTGTTTGTCTGTCCGTCTGTCCGTTTAACTTCTGGATTTTGCATTTTCGATTAGCATTTGTAACTTTTTTTAAACACATCGCCATTAAACTAAGTTAAAGCGTTTTTAATCTAATCATAATCGAAATCTTATTATAACTTTTATAGGTATATCCTCTAAGAGTTTATGAGGTACTCCACATATTCATTATACGTGCATTTTTAAATCTCGTCATATATCTTCCTCATTTACTCACACCGATCTAGATCTTTAAAAGCACGTTACTCGAAATTCTTCAAGTAATACGAGAAGAATGAAGACCCTCTTCTTGAGTAGGGAGTAACTGCATGTCGAGCTGCTGCTTTCAGCACTGTGCGAAGCTTTAAAGTCCAAGCACGACCGCAGCAGAAACCCCACTGCATTTGGCGCTGGTGTTGATGTTGGATGTCACTGACAGAATTCAGAACTGCCTTTCTGCCGACACCTCCCCCTGTCCCCCTCTCCCCATCCGAGACCCGTTTAACTGGCAGTCCGTCATGACTGTGACCTGCACCAGATACACGATGTACGATAATATAATTTATGGCCCTGTTTTGGTGTTTCTCGCCTCGCTGGAACTTATGGAACGTTGTCCGATGTGGCGTGTTACACACGACCCTCTCTCTAGCTCACTCTCTCTATTTTACCATCTGTCTCTCTTCTTCACTCTTGTCGACTGTCAGTCCCTCGTCGAGTCATCAACAAATCGTAGATTTGAATACAAATTGCAGCATTACACGCGCCGACTGGCTGAAAACCTCGGCAAAAGTGTCAAATTTGACATGAAATTAAGTATTTATTATGCCGCAGCCTTACCTGGTAAGTACGCCCCCCCCATATACCTCATTCCAATACCCAGAAATAACGGTAATTTCTTCTTTTGTTTTTTGCATATATGTTTATGTATTTAGTTTCGCTTGTGTTCGCTCGACAATATTCATTTCTGTAGTTTAGTGTATTTGTTAAGCTTGAGAGAGGGTAGAATATGCATAGATATACCCCTCTCTCTCTCTCTCTCTCGTTTTTGTGTCTCTTTCTCTTTGCTTAATGTCTATAATAATCTGCACTAGTTTTTTGGTAGATTTAGTAACTGCAACACGCTAAGAACTAACTGTGCTCGGCTCAAGAAGTGCGACTGGAGTTGAAACCAATTTGAGAACCAAAAAAAGCAGAAGAAATAAAAAATCAAACATAGGCAAAATTGTTGTTTGGAAATACATATAGTATAATATAATTTATTATTATATGCATATAATTTATTAACATTTAGGCTTAATCGATAGGCAATCGATACGATTCAATTACTCTATACTCTTTATACTCTATGCTATGTGGTTTATACAATAAATAATACTCAGTCTTGGTTAATAATACATAAGATAACAAATAACTCAAACGAAATCAGATCAATGGGGCTGCTTCACTCTCTCTCTCTCTCTCTCTCTCTCTCTCTCTCTCTGAACTGCATTTATATACATGTGTGCGAGTCTATAGCCAGGCCTCATATACCCCATGCGGCCCACTTTAGTTGCTGGGCAATCACGCGGCAACAACAACAACCAATGAGGCGCAATCATCGTCGGCAGCTGCCGCCGGCAGCAAAGTTTCTGCGGCTGCTGCATTTCGATGCTGCCCCTGCTGCTGTCCCTGCTCCACTGCCCCATTCCTTCCCTGCTGCTGCTGCTGCTGCTGCTGTTCATCCGGCATGTTAATGCAAATAGCTGGCAAGGCTTTGTCCTCTGTCTGCCTCCACGTCGGCGTCGGCGTCAGCGTCGGCGTCTGCTCGCCTGTCGCTGACAGTTTGCACTTTTGCAGCTTAAGCGAGCTTCGCTGCACTGCGTCCTTTTCCCAGTTGGCAATGCACGCACGCTGACTGAGGTGCTGCTGTTGGTGATGATGATGATGATGATGCACTGCAGCCAGGCTGGGATACATAAACCTCATGCCGTAGGCAAAATGACGTGGCTGATGGCGCAGCGCCTCCGCGTAGCTGGGCAATCCTGTGGCAATTGTGTAACAGGGTGGCGATTCGATTTGATAGAACGCTGCCTCGTTGCCAACGTTTGTTGCGGCTCCCGACGCCGCCATTCCAGCTGCCCCCGCCACCGCCCCCGCTCCCGCGACGTTGCCATTGCCTGTGGTCTGCAGCAGGCGACTGGCATCGCAGCTGATCAGGTGATGACTGGCGCCATGCGAGGAGTAGGAGTCGCTGGTCGCATGGATCTGTGCACGTATGTCCTTGTCTGCAAATGGAAAAGAAGATGGGACAAAGTTTAATGCGAGTTCGAGCGATGAGTAAAGGTAAAGGGAAAGTTTTCGCCATTCTCTTCGGTGACTTTGACTTTGACAGACTTCTCATTAGATTGTTTCGACCCAGACAAAGGACAAGGGACCAGGGACAAAGGACAAAGGACACTTGTTGGCCTGGCATTAAATTCAATTTAGCGTAAAGGCGCAAACGCTTCAACTCGCCGCGTGGCAGCTCCGGGCATCTTTTATTGAGAAGACACAAAAAAATGCGAAAACAAAACGAAAGAGAGAGAGAGAGACAGAGAGAGAGGGAAGGGAAGAAAGAAACTTTTGTGCTGACCGGAAATGCCTGCGATTCTGGACAGACAGGCAAAGTTTCGCATTCAACAACAACAACAGAGTGACAGACAACAACAACAACGCAGGAACGAACAACGAAACGAAACGAAACGAAACGAAAACAACGACAAGTAGGCAATAACACGCCGGAAGTGAGCGCGTGGCATACGAGAAATAAAATAAATAAATAAGAAGATGCAGAAAAATGCAAAAGCGAAGGCGGAGGCTGAATAAAACGCCGGAAAGTATGCAACGGCGAAACGTTAAAATTTTATACGGAATTTAAAACATGAAAGAATTTAAGCACGCCGCTTGCGCTATCCGTTCGCTATCCGAAATTTATCCGTTAGCTTTTTGAAGCAAGTTGGAATGGGAAAATCGACTCTGAAAGCCAACATAATAATTGGCTACCCTGTGCCGCAGCTACCCGACTGTCCACTCAAAGCTTACAGTTGCTTCAAGCAGTATGCGTCACCAAAATGTAGCCAGCTGAGAATATTATTTCTGTTACTACGAATGGAACAATTTTATATGCTTGACTACCCTACGCCTAAACCCTCTGTCGCTTATCCGAAAATTATCCGTGAAGGCACTGGAACTACAATTGATTAGGGAGTAGCAAACCTGTGAGGCAAAATTGTTTCAAAAATTCCAAACAAGTTGTATCAATTTGGTGCTTGGCAACCCTATCTCCTCCACCCCCAACAACAATTTTATATGCTTGACTACCCTACGCCTAAACCCTCTGTCGCTTATCCGAAAATTATCCGTGAAGGCACTGCAACTACAATTGATTAGAGAGTAGCAAACCTGTGAGGCAAAATCGTTTCAATAATTCAAACAGTTTGGTGCTTGGCAACCCTAACCCTCGATACCGTCCCCCGTTCCATCCAGCCGTCACTGAAAATCCCTCTTTTATGTCACCTGTTCGAGGACAGTCATAAAATGGGCAAATCTCTCGCTTTATTCGCGCTTTTTTCGCACGTATCTCTCGTGCTGCCACAAAATGTTGCAGTTATTAAATGCGATTTAAGCCGCATTTAATAAATAATACTCCACTTGTTTGGGCTTTGTGCAACTGCAATTGAAACGCAGCGATTTCAAAAATCTCCACCATTTTTTAATTGTCGCTTCGCTCTTGTTGCACTTAATTCTTTTATTTCATTCTGCACTTTCATTACATTTATGTGTGTAATTTAATTGTTTATAACTCGCTGTGTGTGTTTTTTCTTGTGCTAGAAATTCGCATGAGCAAATATTTTGGTCAAATGGTTTTCCATTAAAGTGGGCAGCAAGAGAGGCGGGGGCGGTGGGGCGTGGCTGTTGTGCAAAAAAAAACTGCTGTGCATTACAATATTAAAAGAGAGCAACAACAACAACAACAACAACGGGGAACAGAGTCGCGTTGCAGGCTGCTGCTGCAGTAGTTTCTGCGCCACACACTGTCGGCAGTCACTGTGCCGCTGCTGCCAGCGACTGTTGATTTATTGTTATAACTGTAACACACACACACACACTCGCGCATATTTTTGGGGCCCTGGACGAGCACTTGGCAGACCCATTTGACTTTTGTTTCATTTTTTGATAGACAGTCGGCAAACATAGCCAACAGTTGCCACTCACACACACACACACATAGAGTCTCTTACAAACACATATGCGCGCTGCGGGCTTCATATTTTATGCAAGTGCCGAGGCGCCTCGTTCCAAAAAAAAAACGATGTAACCGTCCCTGGACACGGCCACTCTTCACGGCTGACGCGTGGTGCAGTGGCCTAGGGAATGGGGCATGGGGAGGGGGGGGGACCGGCAGCTGCGAGAAAAAATTAGCACGCCATTTGTTTTTGGCTTTTGTTGCTGTTGCTTTTACAGCTGCCAATGCAGCCGGAATGTATGCAACAATTTAAATTCATTGCAATGGGTTGACGAACGACAGCCATGGGGAGGCTGCAACAAAAGGAGCAGCAAGCAAGCAAGGGGGGGGGATGCAGGGGCAGCAACTCGCACATTTATTTATTTATCCACATTTCGAGGCCTTTCGCTTTGAGACTGAAATTCAGTTATTGCATTTAAGCGCTGCGACAAGGTGACAATGATACGCATGCAATGCGGTTATATCAATTATCAGAAATTTATCCGCATTTATCCGGGGTTATCCGGAAATTATCCGAATTTATCCGAAATTATCCGAACTGAAACAAAGTATTCTGCACTAGTGTCCAATAATATTTCTGCAGCTCTGCCTCTCTCTCTCTTCTCTCTCTCTTCTCTTCTCGCCTTCTCTTGCTCCCTCTAGGTAAGTCGCTAGAAAAAACTATTATCAAGTCCGTTCCCTAAATGCTGTACGACAACAAAGCAATTTTGTTAATTACAGAGCTAGTCTGGTAGAGCATCCTTTTCGCCGGCGGCATTGCTCTCCAACAAGATACCCTGTGCTCTGCAGCATATAGCGTAATTTGAGTGCACCACAAGCCACAGAAAATCCATTAAAAATTGAGAAAGCTTTTGGTTTGCTGGACAAGTTTCGGCAGTTAGTTGGGAGGGAAGCGGCAAGAGGAAAGGAAAGAGAGAGGGAGTTGTGTGCTACGCTTAATTACATTTTTCAGGCAAGTAAATTATGCACAACCTATACAACATAATAAACAGTGGCAGGCAAAGAATGGGGGCAGGGGGCGCAGGGGGAGTCCTGCTTGGTAGCTTTTGCTACTTTGCCTCAATTTACAAGTGCCAGCACCGCTGGCTGTTGTCCTGTTAATAAATTCAGTTGTGCGCTGCTCTAATTGATAACAAGCCAAAACTTGCTCCACATCTTCAGAGGGAGAGAGTGTGTTTAGGTGTATGTGTGTGTGTGTGTGTGCTTGCTTAATAAATAAACTGTGAGGGCAGACAGGAGCGAGGACTGAGGCTGTGCTTCGACAGGCAGGGCTGGGGCGAGTGAGGAGCTCGTTAAGTATTTATAAGGTAAACACACTGCAAGAAGCGACAACAAAGCTGGAGGAGCGCTGCCAGGCAAAGGGATAGTAAGGCTGAAGTGGCAGTAGGAGCAGGTAGGCAGGCAAGGGGAGGGAGGGACACACGCAGCTCGCATTAGGCGCAGAAAAGCGTGCTACGAAAATCGAGGCAAACTTAAGCCAAACTTGCTTAATTATAAATGACACACGTGTGCCACACACACATGCCCAAAGTGTGTGAGAGAGGAGGGGGAGAGCAGGCCATGCAGCTAGTACCTGCTGGCTGCTATCTATCTATGTAGGCCAGTCTAACTAATAAAAAACAACAACAACAACACACAGGGAAAAAAGGCAAAAACTAAACCCAACACGACACTAACGAAACTAATTAGACGCACAGGCGCCTCCAAAAGCTGAGGCAGAGACACAGCTCCACATATCGCTCAAAGCTCCAAATTGATATTTTACGTACTCTCCCCCACCCCCACCCTCCTCGCTGTCCCTCTACTCGCCCATGTAAACACTCCCCTTGCGTTGGTGGAAAAGTTTTTAAGGCTCGTTAGCACGAAATTGACAGTTTGACAGTTGAGTTGGCCATGCTTTAATGCCACGGCCTTTAGCCCGCTCTCGCTCTGGCTTGCTCTTCCCTCTTGCTCTTTCTCTCCTTGGGCTCACACTACAGCTGGCCTAAATAAATCATTTGGCTAAATTGGTCTGCAAAAAGTTTGACACTCGAGTTGAGACTTGTTTAGTTCGCATAGTCAGGGCCAGGTTCGCAGCTTGTTGCTGCCACTTCCTCTCCTCTCTCCTTCCCTCTTTCTACAACTCTTTGGGGAGCTGTGTGTGTGTGTGTGTGTTCGTGTGCGTTTGCCTCTAATTATGTGTAAAGTGCCTAAGCATATGATTTACTTTTCGACGCATATTTACAGCTCTCGAAGCAAACTCCCTCTCTCATTCTCTCCGATTTCTGAAGTTAGAGCAACAGGTTTTTTCCTTACTTCTTTGTTGCTCTTCTAACTTAAAAGTTCTGTCAACTAAGCTTTAAATTTACGGAAATTTTTTATAGAATTTCTTTACTCTATAAAGTGTTCATTATAATAAACTCGCACAAAATCGATATGACGCAGCTGTTTAGCTGATTTGACTCATTTCTGCTGCCATTAGGGTTCATTTTATCGACTGCACACTGTGCACAACTTATCTCGTTGTTTATCATTGTCCATTCAAAACACACACACTCGCACACACAACACACTGTCAATTTCACGCCTTTTTCACTGCAAAAGTCAAATATTTTCCATATTATCGCACTCATAAAGAGCGTGACGCTGACGTCCAGAGGCGGAGTGGGAAGGTGAAATGGGAGGGTGGCCGGGGGGGTCAATTTAATATTATAAATATGCGGCTCATATATTTTGTGGCATCATAAACTTGTGTATCTAAAATTACAGCGCGCCAAAAAATGTATGAGCACAGATACAGCAAGGCAGGGCCCAGAGGCAGAGGCGTAGGCAGAGGGCGAAAGATGGGGACTCTGCATTTAATATTGTTTTGACTGCGGCCAAAATGTCCCTTGATAAGGTCGAAACAGGCCCGAGAGAGAATGTTGATGGACTCTCGGGGGGAAGGGATACCTTGTGTGGGAAGAATACTTACTGCATTTCTTCCATGTGCGGAACTTGCGATAGAAGTAACAGCTGAAGAGTATGAAGACCAGGGAGAGTATCACCAGCGAGGTGACCACGCCAATCCACAAATAGTTGACCACCACATGCATGTCGGCATCCCCGAAGATCTGCTCCCACAGGCTGCTGCTGCTGCTACCATCCGCCTCGCTATCCCGCAGATCGGCCAGATCGAGCACCACCGAATTGGACAGTTGCTCTGTGGTTATGCTGTTGCCTGTTGCCGCTGCCCCCGAGGCGGAGGAGGAGGCGTCATAGCTGACGGCGGCGGCGTTGCCTATGCGCTGCAGCAGCGCATTGAACGAGTGCAGCGCATCGATGTGTCGCAGATCACGCGCCGTGGGTATCTCGAAGGTGATGCGATTCTGCTGCATGTGCTCCGCAATGGCAGCGGGACTCATGCTGCTAGCCGGTGCTGCAATGTACTCCGCATACAGCTCAGCCGGCGTCGCAGTTGTCGTTGCTGCTGCTGCTGCTGCAGTTGTTGTTGTTTCCATTCTGCTGTGGAGATTCGCTCTGCACTTCTCACGTGTTTATCACTGCGTTCTACGGTGTTTACAGTTATTCTGCTTGCTTAGTTGCTTGGGCTGACAGACACAGACACACACACACACACACGCGCAAACACAGCACGCGTCACGACACGTAAACAAAGCGCACTCTATAAATAGTCATGGGTCGAACTCGAAATTCGGTCTCGAAACAATTTGAAAAACTCCTTTTCCTTTGCGTTGCTGCTGCAGTGCGCGTCCGTTCGCTGCTGCGGCTGCTTGTCGACTGAATTCGCCTCTCGCTGCCAGAGCGTAACTGGGCTCGCCTCGAAGCGCAGCGAAGCAGCCTTGCTCTCGCACTCGCACTCGCACTCGCTCTCTTGTGTTCGCGCGCTCAGCTACTGTGGGACATTTTGCAACTCACTCACTCAGTTCCAACTCAGCTGCGACTCGCGCTGCGTTTGACTCGCAACGCTTTTTTTGTGTGACGTTCTTTTTTTTTGCTTTTTGCTTTTTGCTAGTGTTTGCTTTTTGAAAATGTTGAACATCCTTAATGCTGACCCAGTTAGCAGCAGCTCGCTCGCCTTTTTGGCCAAAGACAAAGACAAAGACGTCGACATTTTGGTTAAAGAAACTTGGACTCGGTCACGTTCGTAACGCGTTGCGCTGAAACGTTTCAGCTTTAAAGTTTTCTCAAGTTTCTGAGGCAAAAAGGCGAATTGCAGCTGCCCAAACTTGCACAGTGGCTATAATGAGCCGGGTCAGGGGTTGTAGAGGTTGTGTGATAAGCTTGGCCTAGGATTTATGGCCAGCGAAAGGCAAACAGCATAGGAAAACATGCTGAAAGTTTGCGAACTTTCGAATTGTGTGAGAACACAAAATATTAAGAAACTAGAAAAAAAGTCGGGGAATAAATTAGGCAAGTTGTGCTTATGCTATACTCCCAAGTTTTTATAATACATGTGCAGGGAGTATATTTTCTTTAAAAAATATTTCTAAATGTAGAGTATTTATTACTTTATTATTTTAAGCTCGTATTCTTACTCCGTCTTTCTTAAGCTTCTTAAATTTGCTGCGCCAAAGAAAATGTGCATCAGCAACTACATTTACAATCTCAGCCATAATGTGTCCCCCGGCGAGCGTAGTGCATCCTGCAGGCAAGCTCGTGGTCTGTCCTAGGCACGTCTCCAGGCAGGAGTCTGACCAAATGTCGGACACCAAAACTCAATGCGGCACCAGAGTTGCTCACCCCAACAGCAGCAGGACTAAACGTGCTCGGAAAGTAGAACAAATGCAACGTGCACTCGCAGTCCCACTCACTCAGACTCACTTGCACTCACTCCAATTCACTCATACTCATTTACTCACTCAGAGACCGGTTTGACTGCGCACTCACTTGCGCGCTCTACGTGAGGCGAGAGAGAATTTCCCTGGGCACACGCACTCTCTCTCTCTCTACCTTTCGCAGCTGTCGACGGCGAACACGGGCAAATTCAGGCAGCATTCGCCTTTGAACTGTGCCCGGCTAAAGGTCAGGTCCGCGCTGTGCGGGCAGAGACAAGGCGCCCACCAAATGCATTTTACGTAAAATTCAGCAACTGGTTTTGGATTTGGCTTTGGTTTTCGGGGAGGGGTGCGCAGTGCGGAGTGCGGGGGGCGAGGTAGAGCCGGGCGTACAAGCTTGTAATTGCTGCAGGAAATTGAAATAGATGCCCGATAATATGCACTTAGCTCTGCAGTTACACAGGCAACACCAAAGTCATTCGATAAATGCATTAAAACTTTTGCCTAGTCTGGCTGCAAGACGCCGACTTCGACTTCGACTACGACTACGACAGGCCCCGAGGACAGCGACAGAGACAGAGACAGGGACAGAAACGGGGCGAACGCTTATCGTTAATTAGCTTTCGACTAATTTTCAACTTAAACATAAGTTCAACTGCAGTTGTCGGCTTAACTTAGATTGCCCAGATTTATGTGCCAGTTACAGGAGCGGGGAAGGGAGGTGAGACTTGCGATTAAACCTAACGATTGAATGGGAAAAGTGAACTTTGCGAGGCACTTGGGTAGAGTGTGTTAAAACAGTCAAACTATATAGGGTAATAGAGTCAAATCAGATGTAAATGAAACATAATTTGGGAGGCTACATTGCATTTGAAAGTTGAAATTGGCTTCCTGAACTTACTTAGCTTGATAGAACAAAGAGAAGAACGACTAACTTATAGTTGATTCTGAAATATTTTCATTATTAATGCAACTCTTAAGAGTCTCCCTCTCTCGCTCTCTCTCTCTCTCTCTCTGAAGCTTTCATAATAAATGAAAATTGATTTTGCAAAGGAAAAGCTAAGAAAAACAATTTAATTTCAATTTTTATTCGCCTCTGCTTGGCTGTCAACACTTATGCCAACGCATATGCATGTGTGTGTGTGTGTGTAGTACATAATTCTCGAGTGCTTTTCTTCTACGTTTTCCCGACGTTTCTTTCACTTTAATCGAGTTGCTTGTGAATGGAAATTAAATTCACAGCACTTGACTTGTCGCATTCAATTTGCAAATTTGCAGACCTGCCTAGGAATAAAGCGCAAACCCCCCCTGGCCTAAGCCTCTGCCCCCATGTCCCACACCCCCTGATGACTGGCACTTTGCACACACACATATGACAATAGATGCCATGTCATGTCCTATCTGCTGCATCTCTGTCGGTTACCTGAAGCAAGCACCTGAAGTGCAAAAGAGAAGGAGACAAGCGAGGGAGAAAGAGGGGGGGGACACGGAGGCACCGAGAAGCTAAGTTTTATAAACAAATTTACACCTTTCATTTTGTGCACGTTTTTAATATACTATATATGTATATATATATTTTCTTGGAAAATATGTAAGCTGTCAGGCGGCATGAAAGGAGGCCCAGACAAATGCCACGTATGCAGATGCAGATGCTGTGTGACACCGAACTAAAAGTAAATTCATTAAAAATTCCATCATAAAGAATACCCAGACAGTAGCTGAACCGCACAGACGGCAAGGGAAGGGAAGGGGGTGGAAAGGGGTATAAAGTTGTATGCTTTTTACTTGAACTAACTAAAAAGTAAACCATAAAAAAGAGACTAGACTCACAGAGGCAGCGGCAGGAAGCCTTTGCACTAACTAGAAAGCAGCAGCAGTTCTGTGATATCATCGCAATTTTCTCTACTGCTCCACCTCCGCCTCCCCCTCCCCCTCCCCTTTGCAACCCTCCTCCTTGTAGCTGGTAAAGTTTTTGCCTCGACGCCGCTGCTTGGCAAGGCAGGTGTATCTTCACGCGTCTAACGCTCTTTGATATCTTCTAGCTTCCATCACACTTCACTTACACGCTCTTTAACATGTCAACATGTCAGCCACGCCCCCCGCCCCAGGCCCACTTGCTCTCGCTCCCTCTGGCTGACACAGTGACATAATAAAAAGCTGCCTTGGCAAAGTTATGAAAGAGGATGCAAACGAAGACTTCAAGCTGAAAATTCAGCTCAGCCGCAAGTCGATTAGTGCGTAGCCTCAGCTTAATTCAGGATTCACGACTTAGATTGGGATAAAGAAAAAGCCTGCAACGATCGAGGCCAGAAAGAAAGATGAAGAAACTATCAGGGATATCCTACAGATACTTTCACCCAAAGGGCAAATCGACTGGCTGCCTGGCTAAGCAAATACAATTGCATAAGTCCTGCCAATCCGCCCTTTGTCTACCCTCCTTCTCCCTGGAGTTGTGTGTGTTTATCATATGTGCGCTTGATTAGCGCTGACAACATATGCAGGCAGGCAGGATGCCCAGGATGCCGAGCAGGAAGCGCGCCAGGGCCACAAAAGGACTGCACGGGACAACAGACTGAGGACAAACAAACAAGTGCTCATTTCTTTGGCTTCTTTTGAATACCCTGTAGCTGAGTGAGTGGCATGTGAGTTATGCAACTTGAAGCTAGATAAAGAAATCAGTGTTGACACTTGCTGTAGGGTAACTGCGCGTCGATCACTCGACCTCTTGCTTGTTTCTCCTGCAGACCACGATGTGTATTTTCTTTTGGCAGCGTCGCACAACAAATATGTGTGTGTGTGCCCGGTTCCGGGTGCCTAATGCTGTTTCAGTTTCTCCTCTGGCCGCCTGTGGCATCTGGAATGTTGCATCACTAGCCGAGAGGGGCAGAGCAGAAGAAGAAGAAAGACAAAGCAAAAGAACTGCAGCCAGGCAAGAGTTTAAAAGGATTTGCAGCCTGAAATTTGTGTGTGTGTGTTTGTGTTGGTGTTTGTGTTTACTGCAAATGCATACACAAATGCAACAACAACAACAACAACAACGAATGCAACTACAAATCCCGCCAAGCCTAACTACAGAGATTATGCAAATAGAGTGGAAGAAACAGAGAGGACAGTGAAAAGAGCAATTTGCATAGAAAGAGCACAAGGTGAGCCGGAACTGGAATCAGAGACAACTGATTAACCCAAGGAAGTTGGGACAATTTTTTTATGGTGTTCGATAAGAAGGCAACAAGACAAAGAAACGCTTAAAATATGCTAAGCTGGGCAACTCCTGCTGAGGCAGAGAAGGCCGAGAACAATGAGAAAATAAACGGTTAATTATTGAAAAACAAGAAATTTGTATTAAATATATTATTTAAATATCCAATAAAGACAAGTAAGAAAGGTAAAGTCAAGTGTGTTCGACTGTTATATACCCACTACCCAGCTGCTGGTTCAATAAAGTTATTTACAAAATAATACAGAACGGCTACAATCATGTTTTGACTGTAAAAGACCATGGACTTACAATATTATTGCAAAGTCAAACTCTAAAATAATAGAAAAGTTTTTGCACACACAAATGTTAAAAAAACAAATGAATAAAAAATTACTTTTTGACGCGGGCGGGACTAGAACTCGTGACCACATAATACAATAGTACTGTTCATTTTGCAGTCCACCACGCACTATTCGGCACAATGCTGCTTTGCCAAATTTCAGAGATCATTTGGGTTGTTATAATTATCAGATAAACCGAAAACCGAACAAGATTGCATCAAAATTGCGCTCGTAATCAATTTTTTTCGATTTACGGGGGCGGATGGGGGAGTGGCCAATTTCCAAAACAAACTTGAACAGCGTGCAATAATAAGAGATATTGGCACCAAAGTTGGTAGTCCTAGCTCTTAAAATAGCTGAGATATAGCTGTTCATACGGACAGACAGACAGACGGACGGACGGACAGACGGACATGGCTATATCGACTCGGCTGTTAATCGGAGATGTCTTCTTTTGCCTGTTACATATATTTTCGGTTTGAGCAAAGTTATAATACCCTATTACTCTATGAGTAGCGGGTATAACAAGAACGAGAGGCTACCTTTGTCTTTCCGAGTGTTTCATACCTTTGCAGATATTCCAAAAACAAAAAGTTTTGGAGTACTAAATTGAAATTGGTGCAATGCAAACTTGAAAGAACGGAATGGATCATGCTGATAAACTAAATATTGGTCAGCAGTAAAAGATAATGCAAGAAAAGTTACTACTTCATACATCATTTTTCCCCGTTGTCTTAAGTTCACTCTTAAATTGTTATCAAAATTGAATGAAACTAAGAAATTTGATATTTTATTCAAATTCGAATTTGCATTTATTTAGTAAATCATATGCATGTTATGTTTTCATATTGAATGGAAAAGTATATTTCACTTTTCAAGGTACGCTCAATTTTATGATATCTAAGGCGCCTTAGACCGAATCATCATCTTCACTTGCTTCAATGAAACATAGCCTTCCCAAAAAATGCTTTCAGAACTTGCCCAAACTGATTGAAAGTATTTTCCATTTAAATTGCTGCAGGGAAAGAAAATTTCATTATATATAAATGCAAAACATATTTTATATTTTACTCGACAAAAAGAAACCTACATTCGGGAACAGCTATTATACCACCAGCCACCATGTCGTATTTCTGCGCAGTTTCTTTCATCTAGGTCATTGTCGCGATCATACGTGGAGAATCTCATTGCTTCTTCATATCTAAATTCGTCTATTGTGCTACCAGAGAAACTTCCCAATTTCTTCAGTCGGTATTCATCCTCTGCATCGGAAATACGAAACTCATCGTATCTGGCAAAGTATGTGCTGCCATCGAATCTTTGCATGTGAATGTATAGCTCGTGGGGTTGCTCTGTGGTTAATCTATGTATCTTCTCCAGGCCGAGAAAAAAGTCTCCGACCCAGAAGTCGCCAAATCCATTTTGGTATGTTTTCCAATCCCTGTAGAAGTCCACTGCGCCATTAATTCGTTGCTGTATCACAGTCCATCCAGGACCTGCAACTTCTGAATTACATAAGACCTCAAAGGTGTAGCCCTTGGACAGGGTCACATTTAGCACCCCCGTTGACTCTCTATCAATGCAACTCTTTGGTCGCTTTTCATCGAAACTTTTCAGGTCATTAATTTCTTGATCTCTTGCAGCAATTATATCTTCTTGATTTTTCTTTTCTTTCTTACATTTCAAAAAATTTTCCGCATTTGTACTGCTATTTGCTTTCAATCTCGTTATCTCTTCATTCTGTTTTGCACAGAGATTTGTTGAGAGTTGCTCGATTTGTTTTCTCAGTTCTTCAAGTACATTTGCTATTGAATTCTCCTTCGATTTATTTGTCGTATTCTCAGTTTGAAGCTTCGTAATATTTTCCTCCTGCTGTCTGATTTCTTCTTTTTTGTTTGCCAATTCCCTTTCAAGCTGTATCTCCCTTTCTTCTAGATGCTTTATTCGGTTAGTCTTGCTTTCTAATTCCACAAGCTGTTGATTAACTTCCTTAAAGTAATCTAACATTGGTTTAGTTACTTGGTGTGCGTACACTGCACACTTTTCCTCCAGTTGAGGAGACATTTGACAGGACTAACAAGCAGATAAAAAGAATTCGTTATGTTCCCCTTAGGTTCCCAATTTGATTGTGAAACTTCCATACTTACCTCATGGTGTTCAGCATGTCCTTGAGTCGTCTGCCAGAGAAACAGCCAAAAGAGGATTGCAGAAATTTGTCTCATTTCGATTTGATACTTTCGCGAAATATTGAATAATATTATGAATAGAGATGCGCATCTTTTATAGCTCACTTCATGCTCCAAACGCAGAGCCTAGGCTGATAAGATGGTAGCTGACGTCAATGTCAATTGATTATTTTAAATGTTATCAAAATTAGAAAGTGAACTTGACCTGACCTTAAGCGGAATCCGGGTTCATTGTGCCTTGATCATTTGTATAATTTTGTCAGAGGGTCTATTAGTTTTGGTCAGAATTTTGTAACGCACGAAAGGAATTGTATCCAACCCTATAAGGGTTATGTTTTCAATATATACTCACTCCAACAATAATCCACTTTAAATTTTATATCTTTCAACTATCAAAGAAAATTCGTGTACCCAACTTTGTGCAAATGTATGTAACAGGTATCTGGATGTCTGTTTAAACATCTAATCCTCAGATATTTCAAAAGCTAGAGACACCAAATTTGGCGTGAAGATTTTCATTTGACGTGTGCTTCAAGAGGTGATTTCAAATTTTAAATGCCACGCTCGCCGCCTCCGTAAATGAGAAATACATTTTTAAGTTTTATTTTTAGCCATTGTATTTTTTTTTTTTTTTTTTTTTTTTTTTTTTTTTTTTTTTTTTTTTTTTTTTTTTTTTTTTTTTTTTTTTTTTTTTTTTTTTTTTTTTTTTTTTTTTTTTTTTTTTTTTTTTTTTTTTTATTTTTTTTTTTTTTTTTATTTTTTTTTTTTTTTTTTTTATTATTATTATTATTATTATTATTATTATTATTATTATTATTATTATTATTATTATTATTATTATTATTATTATTATTATTATTATTATTATTATAATTATTATTATTATTATTATTATTATTATTATTATTATTATTATTATTATTATTATTATTATTATTATTATTATTATTATTATTATTATTATTATTATTATTATTATTATTATTATTATTATTATTATTATTATTATTATTATTATTATTATTATTATTATTATTATTATTATTATTATTATTATTATTATTATTATTATTTATTATTATTATTATTATTATTATTATTATTATTATTATTATTATTATTATTATTATTATTATTATTATTATTATTATTATTATTATTATTATTATTATTATTATTATTATTATTATTATTATTATTATTATTATTATTATTATTATTATTATTATTATTATTATTATTATTATTATTATTATTATTATTATTATTATTATTATTATTATTATTATTATTATTATTATTATTATTATTATTATTATTATTATTATTATTATTATTATTATTATTATTATTATTATTATTATTATTATTATTATTATTATTATTATTATTATTATTATTATTATTATTATTATTATTATTATTATTATTATTATTATTATTATTATTATTATTATTATTATTATTATTATTATTATTATTATTATTATTATTATTATTATTATTATTATTATTATTATTATTATTATTATTATTATTATTATTATTATTATTATTATTATTATTATTATTATTATTATTATTATTATTATTATTATTATTATTATTATTATTATTATTATTATTATTATTATTATTATTATTATTATTATTATTATTATTATTATTATTATTATTATTATTATTATTATTATTATTATTATTATTATTATTATTATTATTATTATTATTATTATTATTATTATTATTATTATTATTATTATTATTATTATTATTATTATTATTATTATTATTATTATTATTATTATTATTATTATTATTATTATTATTATTATTATTATTATTATTATTCGCGCCTTCCTGTAAAAGTGTGAGATAGCCGTAGAGGTTAAAGACTTTGTTATGGGAAAATTGAGCGAACGGTATCCTACTATCGGGCATTCTAGACTGTTGCTTTGGCTTCTTGTTTGCCTACTTTCCCAGTGAACTTGTTGGTTCTGCAAACTTTTGTCGTACTTTCAACGGGCTCAGTGATATTTCAAACTAATTATTTATATGCTAAATTAATAGCTCTCAGCTGGTTTACAGTTATGCTGAGCCCCCCCGCCTACCCCTCCACCCATGGAATTTCTCGGGGCTCCCAAGTTGAAGCAGTCGCAATTAATCTATTTCAGTTTCAGTCGCATGCTTTGCCATTTCGACCTACATTAATTTCGTATTCATTGCTCGGTTGCAGCATCAGCTGTTATAGCCTGCCACAGTGTCCCCTCCCCTTCCCCTCCTCTCTTCGACACCCCTGCTCCATGCTGTGTGTGTGTGTGTTTGCTGTTGCTATCGCGTGCCATTCGGGCATATTTTGCGCACTTGAAAAGTTTCTCTGTTGCCTCTGCTTATTAAGAGGCAACAACAACAAGGGCGGCAGAAGCTGAAAGAATTCTAGCCATAATTCAAGTGCGGCCCACAAATACCAATGCTGCAATACAGCAATACAGCAATACAAATACAGCCGGAGAGGACTATTCAAAGCCGTGACATGGCCGCGGCTGTCTCCGGTGGGCAGAAAGGGGGAAGGAGAAAGCGGGACCTTTTGCTAACCGGAAACAGGCTGCACGCTTCCGTTTCATGCCTTAAAATTAATGAGCTGACAGTGGTTGGGGTAAGACTAAGGAGCGAGGAGGCGGGTGCGGGGCATAGCTGGGCACAGAGTTGCCACACTTTTCGCAACTAATTTTGCGAAAACTTTTGCAGGACGACCTTCGTGCCAGTTCCTGCCGGCGCATCACGCCGCACGTATCCGCATTCGCATTGCCATCTCTTTCCTGCCCCGGCTTTACTCCTCCTCCCTATTCCTTCCTTTCTTTCCCTACCTCTCTCTCTCTGTGCTCACTACGTCTCTGCTCTTTTTTTTCCTGTAAAGCCAACATTATTTGCGCAAAATTTTCGCTTCAAAGTTTGCTTATTGTTTACGTGCGTTGCTTCATTAAGAACTGTGTGCGCAAGAGGGAAGGAGTGAGGGAGAGAAAGGGAAAGAGAGAAGAGGGAAGGGGGAAAGCGGGAGAACGGGGGTCAGCGCGAGGTGAAGTGTTGCGTCGCTGCCGCGAGGATTACTTGACAACCGTTACATTTCCACAGCACAAACTCAAATTGGGTCAGACACTCGAGTTGCAGTTGCAGCAGATAAGCCGAGAGTGGCAGGGGGGAGAGGGGGAGGGGAGAGTTGTGCCGTGTTGCAGGCGCGTGTTGTGTTTGCTTTTGATATAGATTGGATTGTTTAATAAGTGTGCGCGGTGCAGGGGGCAGGGGCAGCCTGGCGTGGATTAAGTTATGAACTCTGTTTCACATACTTTCATAATTCCCATGGCAGTTTCTCACAGTCGCGTCGTAATTCTCTTAAGCCAAAGACCAATTTGATGAGTTTCACAAGTTAATATAAGCTATGAGAATGCAAACTGTAATTAAAAATGTATTTTATCTTTTCACACCAAATTAATTTCTTACTTTTTAAAGCTAAGCAAATTTCTTGCACGATTCACTGATTAGTTACCCAATGCATTCGAAACTCATTTTGAGGCTTTTTAATGCCTCGAAAAAAAAATGAAGGAACTACCCAACCTACCATATTCCCCCCTCCCACGATGCCTAATTTGAATAAGGCAGCCAATCGAGAGGAAAGAAAAGCAAAAGAAAAAGGGAGAATACAAAGCAATGAGGGGGTGCGGAAATTGTATGAGCAACTGAAGCAAATAATCAAAAGGCAAAAAACATTAAATAAACGCCAAAAAATTACCAAATCGCTGAACGAGCAAGCGGCCAAAACGGCCGAAAAAAGGCCAAACTGATGGCCAAACTGACGCCTGCCATTCAAAACAAAATCATTCAAATCTAAAAACTTTGCTCCGCTTTCGACGTAGTCGCATTCAAAAGTCCAGAAATTAACATTTCCACCAGAGTAAACAATCAGAAACGGCGCCAAATTACGAAGAAAAAAAAACTTCAAATTACAAATCGAAGTAGAAAGCAATGTGATGTGACTGAAAGATACTCTAGATTTTCAGTTTGAACTGGAGAAATTCTTTAATTTATAAATTTAATAAAATAAAATAAAAAATTGTATATTCTTTTTGTTCACATTTCTTTATTAATATAAAACACCCTGCCAGACTGTTTGCAGGGTATACAAATGCTGTGCAAATTGCTTTGCATGGCTCGTGGCGCGTGGGAGGGCCAAACGTAACACTGCAGTAGACAGTTAGTCCTCGTGGAGTGGGACAGAGAGAGACAGAGAGAGTGCGGGAAGCCAACATGCCAAGCACTGAGAGAGAGTGAGAGAGAGATAGAAAGGGAGAGGGAGACAAGCATAGCGCAAACGATAGACGAGTATTAAACAAATTTATTCGATATAATTAGAAAACTTGGCGACTTCTGAAGTAATTCGCTTAATTACTTTAAGTGCGACAGAAACCCCCCGAAACACACAACTTCAGCCTGAGCTATTCTCCTTCTCCTTCAGCTTCAGCTTCAGCTGCTGCCTGGTGACAACAACAATAACAAAGGCAACAACAACAAGGACAAAAGGCGCCACAAGCCAATAAAAGTTGCGCCAAACTAAATCAGAAAATTTGCGCACAAAGTGCCGACTTTCTGGTGTGAATAATGCGTAAGACCAACAATTTTGGTAGGCAGTGTGATATTAATTGATGGCAAAGTGAATGGAAGAAAGCTTGAGGGCAGCAGGCAGAAGGGGAAAAGAGAAAGTAGAGTGTGTATTAGCTGTAGGAAGCGAACTAACTTGTTTAGGGTATGAACTAAGTAGTTGAAGAAAGAATTAAAAAACTAGATTGAAATGGCAGCTTTAAGAACTTTACTGTCAGAAATTGTCACCCCTTTAATTCCTCGCCTATATGTTTACCATTCCAGCCTCACTTTGAGTAGCTTCCTCTAACAACTTATAAGAAAAGCTTTGCCCAGCAAGTGGCCAATGCAACATCGATTCAAAGGCTAAGCTCACCTATTTGGAAATCGTGTCAGACTTTTCGGACTGTACGCGAAACTGACCTGTCACAATGCCGGGACACGAACTCGAAACCGGAACGGTAACAGCAACGGAACCCCCAACCGGAGCGTGAAGCTACTACGGCAGTTGTGAAGCGTCAAAGTTCCGGTACAAACTTGAAAACATAATCCCACATCCGGTGGCCACAATTTCCGGCAATATGAAAAAGCCACAACAACAACAACAACAACTGAAAAAACAGGAATGCTAAGCCCTGCAAAACAAAGCTCTCTCTCTCTCTCTCTCTCTCTCTTTCTCGATAACAAAAAGCTAGCGAAGTCCTTTTTGGCGTCTGGCCGAACTTGAGCAGAAATTTGTGTAAATTTGATGGTGGGATTTGCGTGGCCAGGTCAGAAGGAAGGGGGAGGGAGGTACCGAAGCGCGTCTGTAATAAAGCTGAACGAGCAAAAATGAAGATGCGATGGCCGTAAGGATAAGGCAAGGATAAGACACACAGCTACTTAGGGACCAGGGTCTGCTGCATTAGGCAGGCGGCCAAAGAAAAAGCAAGAAACACGACAATGAAACGGCACAAACGGCACAAACGGCAAAAGGCAAAGTGACAGAAGGCAGAAGGCAGAAGGCGTTAAAAGCCAAGCCAGTACTGGAGGACCGGACGAGCACACGGCCGATAATGATGTTATTAACATAGAAATACACGTTACGGCCACAGCCATAGGCGTAGGCGTAGATGCCGTGTGCGGGGGTGTGGGGAAGGCTAATAAAAATTAATGTTTATATCGCGCTTTTGCTTTTAATTAAAAATTGCCTCAACGGCAAATTGAAAATTTAAATGTGACCCAAAAATATCTCTCGCACTTTGCATAGCAAACTTTAGGAGCGCCCCTCGCCGCCAAACTTGAAGTGTTTTCTGGCCATAATGCAAAGCTTTCAGCAGCAACTTTGCTTTGCTCTGGCTACGCCCTTGTTTTTTTGTCTAGCTGTCGCAAATGGCAAAAGTTTCAGCTTTAAATAATTGGCGAGCCAGGGGAGCAGCACCAGAAGGGCGAGGGGAGTCCAGTTAGTTTTAAATATTGTCGCTAATTTGCCACATTGTGCGTGAACAGGCGCACAGCAGGAGGGGCGCGCCCTGAGGGAGGGCGTGGCTAAAAGCTGGATTAAAATTATGAGCTTGCCATATTTTTTGAAGTGGGCCACAAAAGTGCTGACCACCCTGCTCCTCCACAGCCTTGAGGAGGTGCACCTTGACTGGGCCCCACGAGTTGACAATGATGATGGAAGGACGCACAAGCACGCAGGCAAAGTTTCTGTCGACGACAGGGGTGAGAGGAGGAAGGCTGGAAGATGAAAGCCGAAGCAGAGTGCGAAAAATTACTATAGCACAATTTGTTGTTGCTTCTCTCGTTCTGCTTCTAAATTAAACATGAAAGATAAGTTGCGTTTGCAGTGGCAGAAAGAAAGAGCGGAGAGACGGGAAGATGCTCTATAAAAATATTTATAGATGGAAAAGTCGATGAGAAGAGCAGAGAGAAGAGCCTCAAGGCAAAGCGAAAACTTTATAATTTCAAGTAATAAAATAAACTTAAAAATTCCAAATTTCAAAATCTTTTACAAGTTTAAATAAAAATATTTTTGTTTATAATAGCTTAGCTAAATCTTTAAATTCCTTGCTCAAAATCCATGCAATAAAATATGATTTACGTAAGATTTTGGAAACAAACTAAGGCAAGCAACATCCACGGGGCTCTAAGCAGCAAAATACTCTGCACCTTTGTATGAATGAATGTATTCGATTATAGATATAGAATATATATAAGTTTCTTGGTTTCTCATGCCTTAAATTCATACATAGTTAGAGCTAGTGCACTTCATAGTGTGTATAAACTTGCTCGTTCCGATTCTGCTTGTTAACGGATTAAACACCCCTTAGAAAGTATGTAGGGTATCGAAAGCCATTTAGCGGCATTTGTGCGAGTTATTAAGTTACAGAAGATGAGGCTTCTTCAAAACTTGGAGTAAGTGCAAAGAGCTGGCTAAGTAACTCATCAACTGTCATAGAAACGCGAATGAATATGCGCACTACTCCAAAAGGTAGTTAAGAACGATTTATCCAGCTCCAACTCGCAGTCTGCCTCCCTCTGTCTGTCGCTCTCTCAAACCACACAGACGGCCTGCAGGAGGAGGCGCAAGCAAAGCTTGCTCGGATTCTCTCCCCTGCGGCTGTGGTCAGTTGAGCCTGTTGTTATCCTTTCGGGCTGGCGCTAGCCTGTTGGCCAGACCGAGACCGCACAACTGTTTTGGCATCTTATTATGGCTCGTTGACAGGTGCATGACATTTTGCGGCTGCACACATCGACATGGACAGTCCCGACAGCTTCAACAGCTCGGACAGCTAGGACAGCTGGGACAGCTGGGACAGCTCTGCAGCAGTTTCAACTGTTTGGAGGCTCGTGGTTGGCCGTGGTCTACTATCAATTGCTCTGGCCCGGCATCAAATTATGTTACGGCCAAAAGTAAATACAAATGGGAAATTCAATATGCATATACGTTTATTTATCGTATTTACATTTTTTATAATTTTCACAATTTTTTATATATTTTTTCTCGCCCGTTTATTAAAATTGGCAAACACTTTGCCAGACGACGAGCCATGGCTGACTCCTCCTTCCCTTCCGTTTGGTGCAGGCAATTGAACACCAACTCACAAATGGTTGACAGCTGTCGGCAGCGGGTGCAGGAGGCGTGGCAGGGAGAAGGGGGCAGGGAGCAGGGTGCAGGGAGCTTGGAGCATGACTGGGAACAGTTTTAAGCGCTCGATTCCTATGTGGAAACTACTTTTTCAACGTGACGCCTGACAACGTGGCGTGAAAATAAATTAAACGACAAATTTGACATTTGCCAAGTGATCGACGGGTAAATAGCCTGCAATGGGAAGGCAGTTTAATCTCACAGAGTGGCCTCTTGTCTTATACTCTTCTGAAATGATTAAGGTAAACTTCGATAGAAAAATTAACATAAAATACAGAAAGCTTCAAATATTCCAATGAAATTTGGTTTATATAAACAATATCCCACTACACACACGATTTAAAGAGTTTAGTCAAAAAGATGGCAAAAATATAGGAGCTATGCAATATTTTCGTTTTATTTGTTGCATATGACAGTTGTTTTAATCAAACTATAACCAACTTAAAGATAAAATTTGGGCTAACAATTCTACCAAATTTGCATTAGTTCACTTCACAAACAACCGAGTTAGCATAGTTGGTATTTTCCACTTCTAGGGATTACTTTGAGAAAGCATTACGCTGCTATTTCACAGCATATGCGCATAATCAGCTTACGACACGGCGACAAACGATTTCCGTTGGATGGTATTTCATACATTGGGCTAGCCAAGTTTAATGTGCCTTAGTTACCCCTAAACCGAATCAAAACTCTCACCGTTTGCAGGGCACAATTCAAAGTTGAAAATTTCCGTCCGTCAAACGGAACGGCGCACGCTCTGCCGGTCTGCAGTGCTCATTCGATTTGCCAGGCCCGACAATCTCGGCAGAGTCTCGTAGTCGGCTACTCCTGTCGTCTGGGCTGTCTATCTTCATTTGATTCCGAGTCGATTTCCTGGCAAAAACGCGAACAGCAGCCCCTGCCCGACTGTGTACGTCATATTGACATAAGTCAGCGGATTTCACATTGGTCACGTATTGCGGCATCTGCCACGTCTGCCTCGTCTGAACGTATTCCAAGATTTCTAGCTGTACATACATATATGTTTTGGCATATACATATGAGCAATGCAATGTGCAGGAAGAGGGAGCGGAAGGGAAGGGAGAGAAAAACTTAGACAGTTCAGCGTGCTGCATTTTGATTCGGTTCGTTTGCCTTCGCTCCGTTTCGCCTTGTACAACACCCAATTAAAAAGTTTTTTATCACCTCATGCATATATGACACTTGGCTGCCCACAGCTACAGATTCCGCTCTATAAACACGTCAACTCACAACTCGGCGCATAAATATGCAAATTTAATGTGTTTTTAAATAATTTCCCTCGTCTTTCCGGCACGGCCCACGCCGAATGCGCTTTCCGCCGTCGATTTCTATTTCTGTTTTCGGGGCGCATCGATTCTAAACGGGTTAAAAGTTTAATATGATCATCGATCAGCTGCAGTTTAAGAGATCTGAAAGTTTTCTCCATCTGTTTTCGAAAGTTTTCTTTTTCTGCTCAATTCCAGAAAATGTTTTAGCTAGTTTTATGGCTTTTGAATTGGGCGTTTATATGGCAAATGTTTATGATACCGATTGTGAAAAAACATACATATCCAATCAACAAACTTAGCCCGCGATTTATGGCTCGTTAAGTGTCAAGGCAAATATTTGGATTAGATAGTTAAAATATTTATAAACAAATTAAGGCAAAAGTTGAGCACCCAAAAGGGCCATCAAGGTCGTAAAAGAGGCACGTTTCATTCTTTTGAAAATTGTAAATCAAATTTATTTATGGCACATTTTAAATTTCATAGAATACTTTATATGATTTTTGAAAAAAATAAAAACCGTTTCGCGAAGCCTTTTTTCAGGACTCACTTTGCAGGCAGGGCGCGTCTTCTTCCAGACCGAATTGCGGAAGTTTCATTAAAATTTTATGACGAAACACTAAAATGAATTACACCCAAATGTAAATTCTTTTGTTTATTCTCTACGGGTTGCATTAAATTAATTTTATTTTTCTGATGACGCCACCGCAAGCGAAAAGTTTCTTTTTGGCGAGAGCTGACAACCCTTTTTATTCCAGCTGAAATATATTCCAAGAGCGTACTTCGAGGCAACACATAATTAAGCTTAATAAATTTCTAATTATCAGATGGTCGCTAAGTGAAAAAAGGGACGAAGGACCTAGGAGTAGGGAGTCGGGAGTCGGGAGTCGGGAGTAGGGAAACTTGGACGCACAGTGGGCAACACATGCTTTGTACCGCTTGCAAATTAACCCCTAACCCTGCCCGAAAAAGGGTTCCATGGGCAATTAAATGTGCGTCTATAAAATGCCAGTTTTATGTTCCGACTGCGACTGCAGTTTAAATTTGAATAAATTGTACAAAACTGCGACGACGACGACGACGACGAGTTAGGGTGAGCGCAGAGACCACAATGCTTCCCACGTACAGCTACAGCTTTACGACCTGACCAGAAATTAAAAGTTTATCTTGATTTTCCTCTAAACAGTTTGATGAACAAAGACAACGACGATGAGCAGTCGAAATGGGCTAGCGGAGAGAGGAGTGGGGAGAGTGAGAGGCGGAGTCGAGCTGCATAATTAGACACCCGTTGAGCTCGGGGCACTGCGATGTCCAGCTACGTATGCAAATAGACTGGGGCCTCTCCTCTCTTTTTCTCGTCTTCATATCTCGCAGTCGCTGTCGCCTTCTCTACTCTTCCTCGACCATACCCGCTCTTCATTATTCACGCTCAGTTGACCACCTGTGAGCGGCGTGAGACAACTTTGATGGACTGAGCTGGTTACGGTAAAAAGTGCAACAAGGCAAGCGTTGAAGAAACCTAGTATGAACTAACAAATACCCAGCAGTCAACTTTGTTAAGTAGCTATGGCTGTTTGTTCGAGCTTAACCTATTACTGGCTTAACCTCAAGTCTTTGCAGTAACTAAACTTAGCTTATACCCTCTGCTTACTCTCCTTTACTACAGGGTATTTGTAGAAATACAAAGAGCTGACATTGTCGGCGACTTTTTCAGCGCGTCGAGGGAATTAGCATAATTGAATTAAGCATCGATAAGCTCTTCAGCTGCAGTTTGCCCTGATATCATGACAAGGCGAGGTTGCTGTTGTTGTTGCCACACACAGTGGCAAGTTGTGCTCATGTTTTGCGTTCATTAATTTAACATTTGATAAGCCAAAACTGTGAAATGTCAACAGTCAAGAAGAAGGAGAGAGAGAGGCGGGGGGCCAAAAGGGGTTGCCTCGACTAGCTCAGTAATTGCCAAAATGTCAATAAACGTTTACCCGTTTAAGCTTCATCAAAAGCGCCGCATGGAATTGATTAGCCAGGGTTGTCAAGTGGCAAAATATAAAAACCGATAGGGTTGTATTAAATTCTTGAACAGTTTGAAACGGGTTCTTAGTAAGTTGAAAATATGATAAATGAAGAGCAAAACTAAATTGAAGAAATACAATAGGGTTGTAGGGTTGCCTTGTGACTCACCATGCCTTACTTTTAGGTAAGCTCTCCGTTAGATTTCTCGTTAATTGCCAGTTAAGCTTATTTGCACTCCGGATTATCCAATGAGAGCACACACAAATTGGCAGCTTTAACCGTGTACATCGTGTGCTCAGCAAATACACCTGGCAACCCTGTCCACATCGTCTCGCCCCCTCGTAAAGAAGAACAAGGCACAAACAGTTGGCTTACAAGTGCACAGCCGTGTTCCAAGCCAAACAAACAGACGGACAGTTGGCACAGTGGGACGGACGGGCAGACAGAGAGACAAATATTTGATATTTAATCTTATGAAACGAGTAAACAAAACAGCAAAGAGTAGGAAAGGGGCGGTGGCAAAGTGGGGGAGCGGGAGTGGAGAAGCCATGTCTGCGTGAATTAAATAGTCGGCGCATGAAATGGTAATTAATTAAATTTAAAGTCAACTGTTTTCCCCGAGGGGGGGGGGGGAGGATTAACACGAATACGAAAACAATGGGCAACAATTTGAGGCTTAAACTGTTCCAAAAACCAAAGACGGAATGCAAACAAAGCAACAACAACACGAGGTAGCCCGCCCGCTGGGGGGCTGTGAGCTGTGGGCGTGGCTTTGGCCCAAAAGCGCTTTTAACCTACTTTCGTGTAAACAAACTCACGCACACACAGATACAAAGACACTTGTGTGAGTACATACATATGCATAAATAAACTTAACGTTCCCTTGCGCCGCCTCTTCTTCCTCCTCTTCGTCTCCTCCTTCTACCCCTTGAGTCTATGCCGTGTAAAAAGTGTACGGACCGCACTTTGTCGCCGCTCGCGTTGCTTTCAACAAAATTTAATCTCATTTACACACCAGCTAACACACACACACACACACCAATACACACCAACACACACAGAGAAACACTGGCACACACTCTTCAGTACGTAATCCTTTAAATGAGTTTAGCGTCACGTTCGCACTTATGCATTAAACACGTGTTTTTGCCTGGCATTATCCTTGCCTAGCACACATACACACACAGAGACATACTCTACACACTCACACACTCGCCTGTGCAACGGTTTTTTGCACTCAACTGCTGCACAATTCAAAATGTCAATTGAGGCATGCGGCCATGTGGCAGTCCAACAGCACTTGAGTGCCACAGCAGCCAGAGAAAACCCCCAACTGTCCCACCCTCCTACACAACAATCCCCTTACCCTCTTCCACTACCCACTACCCACTACCCCCTCCCATTCTCCTGAATCCTTGCCCGGCGACATGCTGGTGCCCTGATGCGAATTGTTGGACGTCAAACATTCACGACATGCGCCGCGGGCCGTTCTCAGTTTAGTCCACGTCGTTGCACCTACAACAACTGCCCCCAGGGCGTGGCAGCCAGGCTAGAATGGGGGCCAACACACACACACACACACACATACACACACTCACGTAGAGGCGGCACTCAGTGCGCAACGCTGGCTCATTAAAGTGGCATATTTCACACATAGTCCCCAGTAACAACGGCAAAAACAACAAGCAATTTCCACTTGTGCACCCTACACTTAGCTGATGAGGGCTTTAGACTGCTTAGAAGCTAGACTAAGAGAAGCTGGATTTCTGCAATTTTCGAAATGTTAACTATTCTTAAGTTTAAAGATCCTTAGGGGTTAATCAATTGCTCCTTTAGTATGTCTCTTTGGCACTTCCGTAGAATATAAGAATATAGTGCCTCTGCCTAAGTAAGGGAGATCTCTGCCTCGTGCACCCTACTTTTCATTTCAGAGCGCTGCACATATATCCACATATATAGTTAAAAATTATTAGATTTTATATTAATTAAAACTTTAGAGATCCTTTACTTACTTTTTTAGGTTTACTTTCTTTGCCTCTTTACAACTAAAGCAGAATCAAGTTATCTTTGCTTAAGTTAGTGTGCACCCTACACTAAACCGAAGATCGCTCTTTCAATACCTTAGCTCTACATAGATTGTTGAAACTTAACTCACTTCATGAAACCTCCTTGGCAGTGCAGTAGAGTAGGGTGCCTATGCTCAACTCAAGATGCAGTCGCATCCAATGAGAAACTAACACAGGAGCTCCTTCTCCTAACTAAGCTTCTCTCTCGCTACTCCCCCTCTCTCTCTCTCTCTCTCTCTCTCTGCTCTCTTGCTCGGAAGTACAGTTGGACACTGTCTCAGTTAGGAGCTGGCAATTTTTGCCTTTGAAATATAAAGAAAATAACTCGCTTGCTGTTGTTGTAGGCCCAATTGCCCCAGTGGGTGGTGGCGGTGGTGCATTGCGTCGAGGGACGTTGCGAGTATGTGGCAAATTATTTTAATTGTTTGGCAAGTGCTTAGGATGCCGGCGCCTTAATGGACTTTTTGAGCCTGCTGGCAGTCAGTGACGTTGTGTCGCCCCGTGGTGTGGGTCAACCGGAAGGAAGTGTTCGCTGGGTGTGTTCGCCGTGTTGAGTAAATTAATACCCAGAGAGTTGGGCTTTTGGGTTAAATTAATATTCTTTGTTTGGTTAATTTTCGAGAAAGGTTTTAAGTGCGTCACTCCTGCGGTTGCCAGCTAATTGAATTGCTTAAAAACTCCGGGTTCAAAGTTGAAAACTTGCCGCAACACTTTGGGGAGTACGACGTACTGCGTATGTTCTATCTGGGGCAGATAAAGCGACGCACTTTAGTGCAACTAATTAAAAGCTTATTTGCTGGCAAATCTATTGTTTAAATAAAACAAAAGTCGATTTACTTCTTAATTACTGTTCAATATTCATAAATACTCTGTGTGAGTGTGTCTCCGTATGTGTGTGTGTGTGTGTGTGGGAAATAAAAACACTTTTAAATTTACAGCAAATTAATTCCAGAAGCACTGAAAGCACCCTTTATGCAAAAATATTAAATGCAATGCATGAAAAAATCGAAAAGCCCTCAACCAAAAGTCAGTAGTCGACCCAAGTATACCCTGTACATGAAACAAAAGCTCCTTATGTGATAGAGTGATATGTACAAGCTAGACTAAATGATTGCATAAAATGCTCATAGAGACACAGTCCACAGTTAATAAGTTGGTCCGGCTTCGCTCACCCATTGGGTAGGGTGTCCGGAGTATTGGAAATAAATAAAAATGAGAGACAAGCAGCAATATAATAATAAATAACACGCCAACGAGGCGAAAAATCAATGTAAAACGCGTTGAAGCGTATCATTACTGCAAGTGGGCGTCACCCGGGGAGGTGGGCGTGGTGACGACAATATTACCACATAACGTCAATCAGCAGCATGTTGATATTGCTGTGTGTAAGTAGAATGTCTGTATGGCTGAAGCCATTTGTTAAAATCAATAATATTCCACGACTATTCGCATCGAGATTGTGGATAAAGAATTTACATTTTTCGATTAATCATTTGCTTAACTTAAAAATCTTACTATATCAGAGTTCAATATAAATTTTTGTATTGGAATGTGGTTTCTTTAGTTGAGCTCTTAATTACATCATAGGAAATTCCATTTCTGTTCCACCTAATCAGAACAGAACTGGTTCACTTAACACTTTAGAAATGTCTGCCCATTTACCTTGATGCCTCAATATATCTGTGTTTTCTCTATTAAGAGTGCTCTTGCTACAGTTCTCTGATTGTATGGGACATCTTTAATTATGCAGCGCACATGCTTAATTGGCGTAGTGTTGGTTAACGCTTCAATGAATCGATAAGCTCATCAAAAATGGAAAAGTTTTCTGCTGCGCTCATGCCCAATTTAATTAAACTACCCTTGGTCTTCCCACTTTTTCTTTGCTCCCTCCCTCTCTCTTTCTCACTCTCTCTCACGCTATCGGTCTGTCTCTCCCCTGTCTTTCTTCTTCTCCTTCTTGCTCAATCACCATGCAGCGTTAATCAGAAAAATTGCAATCAATTGCAATTGGCAAGAATTGAAACGGCAGCACGTTGCGCTTGGCGTCATATTCGATAAGTACGCGAAATACACTTATACAGGGTGTTTCAGCTATCAATAAATATATGTTGAAGTCTAAAGGGTCTGCTACAAGCACATCAATCCATATCGAAGTTACCGAAGCCTTGGCACAACATCAAAACGGAAAGTAGTACAACGACCTAGCCACATTTGAATGTCGTTATACCCTGCTTACTTGTTTGCCATTCCAAATGAGTTGACACGTCACTCAACGTTGATGTTCATGTTGGCGCTGAAGCTGATGATGTGGTTAGCTGCAGTGGCGTAGGCAAAGGGTGTCGCAAAGGGATTACAGTGAAATTTAAACCAAATATATTTGAAATACCCAAGAAAAGTCAATGACTGTGTTCAGATTAGACTTCACAATTTAAGTAATCCACCCCTCCGACTACGACCCTGCTCGACTGAGCTTGACTAAGGCATTTTCCCGTCAGGTGAGCTGCACACGGCAAACGAAAATGAAGTTGCCAAAGCGTTCAACTGCAAACACCCTACCCAGTTTACCTTGCCACCTCCCACACCAGTAGCTTTCTGACTGTAAACTGAAGTTGCCGCACGTGACCGACAAACGTTCGACTGCCGAACCCAATCTCAATCCCAATCCCAATCCCGATCTCAACCAGCTGCAGCTGCCACGTGCCGCGCCACAACGCCGCGCTGCAGCAACAGCACTTGTCAGCGTATGTCGCATGGGCTCAAGTGGCACCGTGGAAGTGGAAGGGCAAGTGGAAGTGGCACAGTTGTCGCTCTGTGTGGCGCTGTCGCTTTATGGTCACCTGTGGGTGTCATTAAGAGATAGTGCAGCGCTAAGCCGGCTAACGGTGCCACAATCTCTGGCAGGATGGTGCTTGCAAGCCACATTGCGCAGCCAAATTCCCTTCGCGAATTCGCGACAGTTTTCGCGCTGCATTTCCCTTAACATACCCTATCATATTCCTCCTGGTATTTCCTATGATAATGTCCACAATGTCTTTCCCTCTAATTCCAGTCCCAGTCTAGTCCTTTATTATTCCCAGCTTTAGCCCGTTCTAGTGCCCATGACATGCCTTCATTAGATGTTCTGTTCGTTTTTAATATCATTTGCAAGTTTTACTTTTTTCTTCTTTCTTTTTTTTTTTTTTTGTTCGTCAACTTTATTTAACACTTTCGTTGTTGTTGTTGTTGTTTTATGCTGTTAAATGCATTGCAATTTTTATCCGCTCCAAAGTTTTTGCCTCCCCCACAACGTGACGTTGGAGTTTTGCATTCGAACCGTACTCGCACATCCTGAATGCCCACTGTACTAGTCCGAGCATCCTTTCCCCTTTCCCATTGTTCCGCCCTCCCGTCGTGTTATCTTGTGGTTTTTTCATATCAAGCAGAGAATTTTCTCATTAATTTCAACGTTTCTCCCGCACAGTGCAGCCTCCCCCACACTCCGCCTTCCCTTGCCCCCTTGCTGTTGTGCTGTTGATGTGTTTTGTGGCTGTGGACAGTTGTCGGTCTCGGCACTGTGGCTACAAGTCCTGCGCCCCAGCGACGAGCCCGTTGAATGAGGGCAGAAAACTATTCGCATTGCAGGAAATGCGAGTGCCGTGGACAGAAAACCAAGAAATGTAGAACAACCAAGCGAGTTGACATCGAATGGGGTAGATGAAATGATTGGGTGGACTTAGCAGAGAAAGAATCCAAGTTTTGCTGTGGGGTTTATTAAGTAAATATAATCTTTTTTCTAGAGATCCTTATTAGATCATAGTTAAGGTCAAGACGAAGCACAAGACTTGAGCTCTCCAAGAAGGGATCAACCAACTTGTTCAGTTGATTTTATTTACTTCACGCTTTCAAAGCAAGAAAGTCCCAGATCGAGCTGGTATATATCTATTTTTAAAGTTTTGTAATTATTTCACAGTGGAGATATCTCTCTCCACCTCATTGTTTCCAATCCGTTTCGTTTCCTTCATGGAGCTCCTTGCCTTCACGTTCGGCATTTCATAGATAAGTTTCTTCCAGAACTGAGGATCGTCACGTCGCAAATAAATGTGATATTTCATGTAGATCTTTAGCTCCGAATCGAGTTCTTGTAAGTCTTCCACATCGGGATAAACGATTATAATCAGGCGCTTGTTTCGATTCATAGAGGTTGCTTTGATGGCCGTGCGGAACTCAAAGGCACCCCACGAAGACTTCAGGAACTGCTGTGTCATCAGCACAATGATGCACTTTGAGTCTTCGATGGACTTAAGAATACACTTTGTTATTGATTCACCGATTCGCCAATCGCGTTGATAGATACAGAGCTTAAACTGACGTCGCCCATTCTCAAGCCGCTCTAAGTATTCATTGACCAAGTCTAAATTCTTGTGAGAGAAGGCCAGAAACGCATCGAATCTTTGGTGAAATTCCCCATTAGGCGCTGTTCTTCGAATACACTTAGTAAGGATATTATGGTAATAGAGCCACATTAGAATTGAAGTTCTAAACCAAAAGACAATCACACAGGCGACAACGAGAAGAGCTGCTAGTAAAAGTACCAGATAAATTGTATAAACTCTGCATTTGTCCAATTTTATGCCAGGTGTCATGTCGTTGCATTTAATACTCTCAAAATCATCTATCATTTCTGGAAACTTTTGAACAAATTGCAGAAAATCCGCAGGAAAACAATCGCAAGTCCATGAGTTGTTCGACAATCGAACCTTCAGAGAATCTCTTCGTTGCTCTAGAAAGTGTAGAACTTCTGTTTTTAAGAACTTAAATCGGTTACTACTTATATCCAAAAAGGTTAAGTTCTCTGGCAGATTCGAAATGGTTAGTTCGCTAAGTTCATTACCAGAAACATAGAGTTCCTTTATCCTGGAATATCCAATTACGCTTGTATTCGGCAACTTGATTAGATTTAAATTTTCCAAGTAGAGGGAAGATCTTCCGATAAATACTTGGGGTATTGCCTTAAACTTTGCGACTGCTTCCAGTGATGAGCAGACGATTCGGTGACGCATTATGTATCTTTTGAATGTGCACTTACAGCCATCGGGACAAGAGGTTCCATATCGATCTTGCAACTCATTGCACTCATTGTTTTTATTGCAAATGGTGCCAACAAGGTCAAACCCTTGCGCCAAGTTGTTCTCAATGGCAAGATACCATAAGTTCTTGTAGTTTTTAAAGTAAGGAAGAAGAAAATGATCAAAATTTTGATTACTTTGTTGTGGTGCCTAAAAAGTCCAAGTCGGATACATGACTTGCCAGAGTTTTCGAGCTGAAATAAAATGAGCCAAACATGTTGGTTAAATAAATTAAGCATTAAACAAGTAACGATATCTACAGTCGAGCACGCCCAGCAGTATAAAAATGTCAGAGCAACAGCATCGCGAGGATGACGTTACGATATGCAATGTTCTTTGGGAAACATTTACTTAATTAACGTCTGTGTTTATTGTCCGATCTGGTTATAATTTGGTAGATAGCTTTAAAATACATTCATCTATGTTCATACCAAACTACAACATTGTCACCTCTGTATTTTTCTGAATAATTGTAAATTATCGATTTGCTTAGGCGATGAGCGTGGCATCGAACATTTGAAGTTAACTCAATCATCCTCTGGCATACAGAAATCTCCATGTGAAGTTTCGTGTCTGTAGCTTATGTACTAGCTGAGATCCAGACGTTCACTCGTACAAACGGACGGACGGACAGATAGACGGATATGGCTTAGCCAGTTACATACCTTTGCACAAAGTTAGTAAACAATTTTGAACCATTTTCAAAAGTCGAATGGTATAATACTATTCAATGTCAATCACAATTAATACAAACCTCAACCAAGTAAAGTCTTCGAACTGCGATGAACTAACGTTGAGAACTCTTAAGTTTGTCAGGTCTTGGAAGTGTGCCGCAGAGAGATTGATGAAGCTGCAGTTAAGCAGAGCGAGTCTATCCAAATTTCTTAAGCCTTGAAACATCTCTTTGGGCAGATTAACTTTATACCCTTTGGATGCGCAATTAAGCTTGAATTCTTTTAAGTTTGTCATGTCACGCAAAGTTGTTGCACAAAAGGTATAACCTGTTAAATTAGAATTTCTCAAGCTGGAAGGTTGCACTAGATGAATGTGCAACCTTGTGAGTTGAGTTCCGTTAAACCGGAAGTCTTCACACCTATTGAAATCTTCCGAGCTAGTATAGGCATTGAGTGTCAGATTTTTCAGATGTTTAAATTGTACAATAATTTCATTAACAGGTTGACACTTCCTATGCATTTCCCAACTGAGTTCAGTCAGGTTAGGCGCATGCTGTGCTACATCTTCGATACGGGATAATTCCGTAGTTTCATTGGTATATACAGTGACTGAATGCACATGTAGCTTGCAAACATCTATTATATGTGCAATATGAGAGGAATTTCGATAACTGGATCCATAAGTTGAGTTCAGTTGCTGGCGACAATTGAACAATTCTTTATTATTTTTAGGTGCAAACGATCCATCAAATTGACTGTAAATATTTTGATATGACATTTCACTTTTGATAGGCGATAGAAAGCATTTAAATGAGAGTGTTCTCTCAGTTTGTTCCAATTTAGATTTTTGTCTTTCATGACACCTTTGCATAAAGACCTTTTCGAGAATATCACAACAGTTCAGGGATTTCATTTCATGTGAACTTAGGTTTTGTATAGCAAAAAATAGGCACAAGCATATTAACAATTTCTTCCACATTTTGCGGTTACAGTTTGGTGTGCTCTCTTTAAATGTTTGACTGAAACTAATCTTACGAATTCCATGTACTGCTCGACCAACATGAAACAAAATTTTAAACACAAACACTGATAAGGCCAATTTATTTATAAAATTTAAATAAATTTGATTATATTTTAAGAAACTTATACATCAGCACATTGCGAAGTCTTAGATTTTGTGCCTAATTATTTCAATACATTGACAAACCATATACATATATAGACTCTTATGGTATAACAGCAAAATTTTTTCAAATTTTTTCAATGTCGAGTATTTCCCACTTTAGCGATAAGCGCACAAATCTTGGGATTTAATTCATTACCCTGTAAGCATTTGGGGAATTTGTAGACTAAGGATTAAGCAGTTTTATCAGTCTAATAAACGCTTAAGCTTTAGATCATTTGGACCCGTCGATCTGTTCGTATGAGCGCGTGGATCTTAGTGATTATAAAAGCTACATACAAGTTTTACCATATGATTTACAAAAAAAAAAAAAAAAACCTCTTAGCCGAACCTTGTAATAGCTTTATAGAAATAATAGTAAAGCGATCACAATCAGCTGAAAAGCACGTCTCATTTCCTCCGGAGTAAGCACTTTAAAGAGAACGAACCCAGAATCTGTGCAACGAAGTGGAAGTTCACACAAATTAGTGCAGGGTCAGAGAAAGAATACTACACAGACGGAGTGTAAACAGAGTGAAAAGAGAAGCGAGGGGGAAGGAGGGGCAGGAAGAAGTCAAGACAAACACCAATTAAATGCACATAATGATAATGTTGTGCCGAAAAGTCATTGGGAGCTAACTAAATTACAACTTCCACTTTACATGGCAGCAAAGCGGAACCTCAGTCGAACTCTGGAAGCGACCTCGACCTCGCCCAAGCGTCGTGAAACGGAACTGGTAAATCCACAGAAATTACAAGAGTCTGCTGCACCTACGAAGCGGGAACAGATGGCGAGTGCAGCCTCAGCCTTAGTCTTGTAATGAAAACAAACACACACCTCCCTAACAACAACAAGAACAATGGGGAAAAACTAAAAAGAAAATTACCGAAAAACCTGAAGTTGGTTTTCAGCTTGGTTGACTGGCCGAAGTTCAATGCACAAGTTCATGAACTTGGAACTTGCGAAGGGTTCGCGCTCTTTGCCTGCTGACGGAGCAGTTTATAATTAGAAAGCGTAAGACAGGCAGACTAGCTAGGCAAGGAAAGGAAAGGAAGGGGAGGCAGAGAGAAGCGGAGCTAAAGCAGAGCTCGGGGAGTGAAAGACAGGCGGACGGACCGCAATCCGTTGCCAGTCGCCTCAAGTATCTGACAAAAAGTCAAGTGGATTTTGGCGGCAAAAGTTGCAGTGCCTGCATACCCTGGAGTATATACTCTATCTCTCTCCCGCTACCTTTCTCACTTTCCCTTTCCCTCTCTTTCGCTCAAACTGTTACGTCAGGCAACGTGCGTGGGATTTACTGTTTACCCAAGGCATTGAGGCAGACCGAGGCAGTAAGAGAAGAGGGATTGAGAGAGAGAGAGAGAGAGAGAGAGGAGAGGGGAAGAAGGAAAGGGAAGACGATGAAGATGATGACAAGTGCGGACGCTTCTGCGATATTGACAGAAAACAAAAGCAAACAAATTGTCTTGGTGTGCAGTCGCGTATGTAAATAAAGCGTAAGAGACACAAGTGCAACAAAAACAACGCACTGCAAATACGCTTATCCAGTCAGAGGAAACCCCGTTCGCTACGAATTCCACATACCCCACTTGTGCAGGGTAGCGCGCACGTCGCGTTGCTGCAACAACTTATCAGCATCGATGCTTAAATCGGTTTAAAGAAACCAAACAAAAAAACAGACAGCATTGACGCTGTAACTGTAACTGCGCACGGCCTTTTGTTATTGTTTTTCAGCAGCTTAAGCAATATTTAAAACCGATTTAACGGACAAAGGGAAGAATATGCCGCACCGAACACTTGTACATGGATAGCAGCGGCGAGGAGAGAGGAGCGAGCAAGTAGGAGGAGCTGCGGTTAATCTTTAAAGTGTGCGCGCTGCTCCTACGCTGGCTCCCTCCTCCTCCCCCCCCCCACACTTAGTATTTGTTTTTCGATTTTAAATTCCGTGCACGCGCCGCCGTGCATTATACACACACACACACACAATTCCCATAGATGTTGGCGATACTCGAAGCGCAGATACTCAGCACACACGCTGCAGCAGACTGTTTGTTGTTGCTTTATTTGTTTGTTGCGTTGTTTGTTTGCGTTTTTCATACATTTATGCAAATAAATACGCTGAATATCATAGCCAGTAACCACGCCCCCCCTGCCCTTCCCTCTTCTACTCTACAATAGTCAACGATGCCTCTCAAAATAAATATAACAAATAACACTCTCTCCCTCTCTGCTTATCTCTTTCCTACTGCTGCTGTTGATAAGTGCAAAATACACTGCAATAAATTGCAGGAAGCGCAATATAAAAATGTTTATTTGTCATAAATTGCCATAGTTGGCATTTTGGCCCTGCAGCGTAAAAAGGCAATCAAAATGCGAGGGCCATTAAATTATGCGGCAAGAGTTATGTAGGTGTGAACGAGGTACTTGCCCAAGGGCAGCGGACGTGTGGGGGGTGGCTAACATAACTACAAAAAGTGCAACAGTGCAACAGTTGGTGTGAACCAAAGAGAAAACTTTGTATAGGAAATGGCACAGCACATCAAATTGAAATATTGAAAATAATACTCAAATAGTTATGATATAAAGAGAATGAATGGAAGTTTTTGAAATAACATAGCAGCGTGTGTGGTAGTTGGAAGTCAGGTTAGGACTAGGAAACTATCGCATTGCCCATTTCAAATAATTGCACAAGGAATTGTTCTTTCGTCTCTTTCGATATCTTTAGGCACAGAACTTACTTTAACATCAGTTAGTAAGTTAGTTTTGAGGTCATAAAGTTCTAGTAAATCGTGTTTGCGATAAATAACTTATAGTTCTAAAAAATATTACACATCTATTAAATTTTTTATTACTTTTTGCAATGAACTGCTATCTAAAATGTTAAAAATGAAATATTGCTATAATATTTTCGTCTAAGATGTCGATAGTAACCTACAGCAATCTAAATTTCTGCACAAAAGCTAGTTCTCATTGAAACTGATGGAGTAGTAAGCGTTCCCACAGACAGAAATGCTCGAATTACTGCTCTATTATTTTATAATATTCTGTATATACCTTATGAGGTCAGAGACTCTTCCTTATGTCTCCAACAAGCTGTTAGTATGTAACAAATTTAGGTTTAAAGCTTGGTTTTCCTTCTGATGAACTGTTAATCAATTGAAAAGGTATCTTTTCACACAAATTTATTACCTTTCATCTCACATTTATAAAATGGAAGCTAACCCTAGATCAACTTCAATAAATATCTAGATTATTTGCTGGAAAGCGTTGTACGTGCTTCTTCAGAGAATAATAGAGAGAGAGAGCGCCTGCAAGAAGCATTTGAAACAGAATAAAGCCAGGCTAATACTTTCATCCCGTATGTCGACTCGGGCTATTACCGAGACAAACATCAGGCATATAAATCCTTTGGTGCGGCCATCTGCATAATGCAATTCTGTCCAGACCGAAAACAAGACCGACTAAGCCTTCATTTATCACATTTATCGCTGCAGGCGGAGCTCGGTTTAGCTTCGAGTGCAATGCAAAAATTCTATTGCAGGACCACCGCCTTGCTTCCCTCTTCAGTAGGACAAGCTCTGGGCATGACCTGCAGGAAGCAATGCCGGCAGACCATTAAAAATTACAATAAGAATGAGAGAGAGGGAGAGAGAGGAAGGGGAAGAGTGAGAGGCGTTGAGAATCTGGCATATCATGTGAGACTGCGACATATGCGATAAATTTCCCGAAGAAAAGTGCCGAGCAAAAAGGCACTGCATCATTTTCCATTGTGCAAAAAGGAAACAAGTGAGACGAGGCGAGAGAGCAACACGTATAGATACCCTGTATAGGGAATTCTAGGCTGAAGTATGGCCGCCTGTCAGTTGTATATGACTTGCCCTTTCAGCTAGTCCATCACATCCCACTTCACACAGCAACAACTACAGGGTAGCGCGCAAAAAGCAGATTATAATGCACATGTCGAGCGCATTTCTTGAGATTCCCAGTCATTGCTCTCTCTCTCTCTCTCTCGCTCTCTTCTCCTGCACTGCAGTTTGTAACAATTTATCAACCTTCTGCCCCATGTCCTTTCCCCTACCCCTTCCTCTTGCCCTGGAAGACATTGCACATAAGCCTCGTCCATAAGGATCAATGTGGATAATGCGAATCGATGTAGGTAAACGCCGCTGTCGCTGTCGCTGTTGCTGCCACATGTAATTATCGTTTATGCCGCAACGTGGCACGTTTCGTATTTGAATCGCGTTTGGATTTTGGATTCCAAATTGGAATCGGACTCACAATCGGAACTCGCACAGGGGGGGTCGATAGGGCAGGGGGTGTCTTTAATTTGTCATGCTTTTCAGCAGAGTGTGTGTGTGTGTGTGTGTGTGTGTGTGTGTGTGCCTCGGTTGGGTTTGTGTTTGCGATGCGATAAGCACATGTTATGGTTTTTCACACTTACAATTTTTGGGGGGTTTTGTCAGGGGGTTTTCCGCTTTTCCGTTTTTGGTTTTGGGATTTTGGATTTTGCTGCCATCGATTTTGGTGCCTTGTTGTTGTGGTCGTGTTGCAACATGTTTTGTGCTATCAGAATTATGATTAATTGATTGCCAGCAAACGGGACTCCATCCCCTACCCCCTCCCCGCTTTCGTAATGGGGTGTTGCATGCACGGCGTGTGAGGTCACGCCCCTGCAATTTGGGGCGGTTCAATGGAGGTCGGTCAATGTTCGTGCGAATGGCATTTCAAAGAGTTCCAACACTTGTCTGCCTACACAGCTCCCACAGCACCCACACCACCCCCACTTACCCCCCACTCCTTGCTCCATTGATGGCAAACAGCTGGAGAGCTGTGCGCGCAGCGGCAAATGACAGGCATAATCAAACATAAGCAAGATTTAATTGGCACTCGAGCACAAGCAAACAAAGGGGAAAACGGGGTGGGCAGGGGGGTGCATCCGCTCAAGAAATGCCGCTCATGGCTCTGAGAGAGAGAGATGGCCAGTTGCCAGCGCTAAGATGAGCAAACCAAAGGACTCTCTGGGGAGGGGAGAAAAGACCTCGGGGGAGGAGGCGTTGCAACTTGTGTTGCTGTGGCTGCCACATGTGCGCGTTGCAATCATTTAAATAGTTATTGCACTTTTCTTGCCACACACACACACTCGCACACACACGGCAATGCAATTAGTTTAAAAGGCCAAAATACGAGGGTTGAATCGGAGAGAGGGGGGGGCGGGCGTGGCAGCTTGACAGGCTGACAGCACAACAAACATGGCAAGGCAGGCGAGAGCAGGAAAACCCCGAGCAGTGCATGGAAAAATGTCAAAGCAGAAATGAAGCCATTAAATGAACGGCAAAAGTTGCCCCAAAAAATAAAAAAGGCAGAAGAAGCGCAGTAAAGTAGAGTAGAAGAAATAAAGCAGAGAGAGAGAGAGAGAGAGGCAGAAAAAAATGAAGCAGTGGAAACTGCAGCCAACGCCAGAGGCAACACATTTAACACCCGCAGAAGCACGTTTACGACGCAGGAAGAGAGGTGGTGAAGGGGAAAGGGAGGAGAGGTAAGAGGAGGAGAAGTAGGAGGAGTGGTAGAAGGGAATGGTAGGAGGTAAAAGAGGTAGAGGCTGAGGTAGAGCTAGATGATGCAGGGAGGTACTGCAAGGCAAGGAAGGAGTGAGTGTAGGGGAGTGTGGGTTGGGGGTTGAGGAGCGAGGAGCTGGGAGAGAGGAGTAGGGAGTGGAGTAACACGCTTTGAGTGGTTCAAACGTCATCGTCAACGCGGCAGTCCGCAGTCCACAACATCATCGTCATCAGTGGCAGATGGAGAGCGGAGTGGGAGATGGAGAAGAGGGCAAGAAAGGCAGAGGGTAGTCGCCTGCCTCGTCTGCGTCGTAAACGTCAACATCTTTCACATGCGTCTACTCGTGGATGTGTGTGCGTGCGTGTGTGCGTGTGCACGTGTCGTTTGACGTCGCGCGGAGCAAAAAAATCGGTGCAGATATAGCGTCAACATCGGTTTGAGGTCTGAGGTCGCGTTTGGGTCTGAGTCGAAATTTTAATGGGCTACACCAGCAGAGCCCTTTGCGGATTGTGGTCAGGGCATTAAGTGCAGCAGGAGCAGGAGCTGGAGCAGGAGCAGGAGCAGGTGCTGCATTCGCCTCTCCTTGTGGGCGTGGCTGGCTGTGCTAGTTAGCTGTAATTTTAAGCTGTGGGCAGATGCTTGAGAACAGACCTTGGCAAAGGGAGCACCAAGAATGGAGCCTGCCAGAGTTGCCAGAGTGCACGACAACTATCAGCAAGTGCTGTTCGCCTGTAATTCGCAAGCAGTTCAAGCCTGCAACTGATTGCCGCACAAGGGTTTAATTGCCTCGACCTTATTCAACTAACTCACCTCACTTACTTCCCCCACCACGATACTCACCTCGCTTGTGCGCTGCACTTGGCCTAGCAGCTTGTCAGGTAATTAGCTGTCGTAATTAATTACTGGATGAACTTTCTGGAGTTGGCTTTAAGTGGGTTAAGCTATCAATTTCCATATTGCATATGCCGCATGCCGCATGCCGCATGCCTGTCCGGGGCATGTGTAGCGCAGCGCAGCGCGAACTTTGCCAAACGGCAGCGCAACAAGACAAACGACTTGAGAGGAGAGCATTGCAGGAGGGGGTAGAGAGGAAGGCGAGGAAGGTGGCATAGAACACGTGAGTTGTGCAACATTTTTGCAAAGTAATTGCTCATTTTGACAGCTCGTGCAACGCCCTTGTTTGCAGTGCCCCCAGCAAGTGGGTGGAGAGGGGTGAGCGAGAAGGGAAGCGCAGCTTTGGCAGACTTCGGCTTGTTGCTTTCTGCCACAGGAGCAGCAACCCGCAGCAGCTCCTGCTCGCACAGTTTTTAACATACGAGAAAGCAATAAAATCTTATAGTTTGTTTTGTTCTTGCTCTGCTGCTGCTGCTGCTGCATGTGGCATGCCACCAGCGCAGCCGAGCACGGTGACAACGACAACAATGACGACAAAGACTGACTACAGACTGCAAACTGTGCCCTGTCAGTGACAGCCTGTCAGACGACAGTGTAGCACGAAAAGAGGAGGGGGAAGAGAAAGACAGAGAAAGGAAGAGAGAGAGAGAGAGAGAGTTGAGGAGTGGGGAGGAAGACGGACTTCGCGCTGTCCCCCACTTGTTGTCAACGCTGATGCACTTGCTACTTGTTCCTTTGCGGCAGCTATACATTACGCTACCTTAAGCATGAATGGGATAAAGGTATATAAGGCTATTGGATGGGTACGTAATGTAATCTAAGGTGGAATATTTCAGTTTAATGAGGGTTTCCAAAGGGATTATGAACTGTTACTCAGCATGTATTGGATCTATACAACTTAAATCTGTTATAAAGGTTGATCTACTCATTAAAGAATTATAGACTTTGAAAAACCTAAGCACTTCCCAATAGGATCAACTTTAAAGCCCATATATCTGGAACCATCTGAGCTGTTAAGTTTAAAATTGATACATTAAGTAAGTTTGCTAGTTGAAGTAGAAAATACAGCTATAATTTAGTAAACAAGACTTATACATACCTATCAATCAGTTGCAAAAATGCAGTACATTCAAGCAGAACATTAGCCTTTGAAAGCTGAGAAACTGACTATCCTAACTCAGCTATTGTTGAGGTTACAACTTGCAAGCTTGGCATACTTAAAGATCCCACCATGCTGCTACAAATTATAAATGTAGCCAGTAACTACAATAGCAGCGCATAGCCTAGTCGACTCAGTCCTGCCAGTCCCTCTGTGCCGTAGCTTTCTTCGCCTGTCTGCTGCATTGTTGCCGCCTTTTAGTACAACTATTAAATGCGTTTCACAATTGTTGTCGATGGATTTGTTATTGCTGGCAATAAAATTAATATGCATTGTGGGGGCAACAGAGTTTCCAGAGTTTCCGATGACAGACCGAACGGGGCATGGAAGTAAACGACATCTGTTTTGCATATCTCGCTGCGTTTTTGCGTCTTTTACGAGGGGTGAGGGGTGAGGGGTAACTGCAGCGCAATGTAAACTGAATGTGTTACTTTTTACTGCAAGACATTGTCTAGCCGGGGCAGGCCGTACACCCCTCCAGCAGTTCCCCCCCAGAACAGATCCCACAGAATTATTCTCAATTTAAACGCATGACACAACACAAAAGTGTCAGTCGTGCGCAGGGAAGCACGGGCGGAGAGGCTGCAGTGGGAGCCTGAGGCGGTCTGAGGTCTGAGGTCTCTGGGCACTTCATAGCAATCTGTCACAATCAATTAATTGCCAGAGAAAATATCAAGCGAGCACATCAAACAAAACAGGCAGACGCAAAGGTAAACGCTGCCGATGCGTATCCGTCAGATACAAGATACAAGATACACTTAGCTCTCGGCTGGCTTGGCTTTTATCAGCACGCACGATCACTTCAAAGGGCTGCGGCGCAAAAGAGTCAGCGAAACGGAAGTGATTGCATTCACACCACAAACCTTCCTCCCCCTCAGGCCCCTTCAGTCACTGCTCCAGCTTGCAGCTGGCCAAGTGGGGCAAATTGCGGCTGCGGCTGCGTCTGCGGCTGCGGCACATTTGATCGCATTTGTCAGATACATTCTGTCGATCGTGTTCGATCATGTGTGTCAGGTACCAGGCCAGGGGCGTCGACTTGGGGTTAACTGGAATCTAGAATCCGAGGTTGTCAATGTGCGACCCTTCTAATTGGCAGCGACAGCTTCCTCAGGCGCTTTTTGGGCGATCTCAAAATCGAAGAAGACATAAAGCAGGGCAGACAGATTTTAGGTATTCCTATTAACTTTATCTACGATTATTTTATAGATATAGACTGACACTAGTCACAGTTAGGATCGATTCGATAATTGTAGATTGTGAGACGGAGCTACTAGATTGCTGTTGCTGATCATGAATGTATATAATATTACAGATCGACGATAGATCGTTGAACGTTGGCTAAGTTTACAAGTAACACAATTAATATACTATAGTATGTTAGTTTCTTTGCCTCTTCTGAAGTCGCTTCCCGCCGAGTGTACGAGTATTCTGCAAGTGAAAAGGCATTTCGACTCATAAATAATACGTTGACAGTTGTAATTTTCGAAAGTAATCAGGCAAAGCTAATTAACCACAGAAGAAACAACAAGAAAATGTGGAAAACAGCAGCCCAAAGGTGCGCGAGGGCGTGCCAGCCCCCGTGCCCCGTACCCCCCGCGCTCTACGTCAGGCACATGTGATGGGAAATGGAAAATGGAAAACGCGCAACGAGAAACGAATGCGAAGAGGCTATAGAAAGTCGCTAATGAGAAAAATATGACACAATTGTAATTATCTGTCGCGCAGACAGGCTGTCCCTCTCTCTCCTCTCTCTCTCCCCCCTGTCCGCTCTGGCAGCACTTAATGCCAATACGAGTGCGGACCGCGAACCCCCGTTGGCCCGTTGGCCGTTGGCAGTTGCAGTTCGCGTTGAAGATGAATGAGCATGAATTATAAACACATAAAAAACAACAACAACTACACGAGAGAGCGAGTAAAAATAGTTGTTGTAACTGCAGCTGACATTTCAGTTAATTTTGATGTATGTGCGGGGCGTGGCAGGAGCAAGGGCAGGGGCGAAGCCCTAAACGGATTTCCACTGCTGCTGCTGCGGGCAAAACGCTTGAGAGAACAAAGGTGAAAGCAATAAGCAAACAATACAAGCAAGCCATGATATGTGGGCTCGCAAAGAGCAGTTACACTGGGGAGTAGCTGAAGTGAGGTTAGGTTAGGTTAGCTGGCTGCACCTGCGGCTTAATTGGGAGCAGGACAAGTGGCCCAGGCTGTAAAGTAGGCGCCATAAAGTTTCATTAGGCGTGACGTGTTTCTCTCTGTTTTCCCGTGGCCAAAACAACCCCCTACCCCCTCATCCGCCCCTGACAAAGAACCGTAACTGATTAACTAAACGCGCATAAACAAGAAAGGGAAAGTGAGGGAAGCAAGAACAGCATCCCCGCTATTAAAAATGATCTATGCGTGTGGTACCAAAAACAAAAATAATATTAAAATAATATGAACGCAATTTTTGGCTTGTTTTTCATGGGAAACAATTTTCGTCTCTGTCTGTGGGTGGCTAACTCCCTGAAGGGCTACCGTTGCGATATAGTCCCGGCGTTACTTGCCGTTTTTCCGCCCTCGAAATTTAGCCACGTCATGGGAGCGCGGTATCATTTAGTCGGGTGAGAGTGCAGGAACTACTTCAGAGCGTACGTATATGAGAAAGGCAAACACAAGATCGGATCTCCTTTCCTCTCTCCCTGCTGTCGACACGGGACCGGAGCTAGAAATAAACGTGCACGACTTCTGTTTATAATTTGCCAAATTTATGTAGAATATTTTCCCAACGACTTTGCATTCGAAATTCCAAAATCTGCGCTGTGTGTTTACACAAGAGAAATCCGAAATGCAAAGCAAGTGAAACAAAATTCAAAATGTGGAGAATTTACGATGGCATTCGATGATTTCTCAAACTGTTTATCATGCAGGAAAAGAAGAAGAGAAGAAGAAGAAGAAGGAGGAAGCAAAAAACATGCAACACAAGCAGCAAAATATGCTCTGGAATGGGAAAAAAAGAGCCAAAAATCAGTGAGAAAGCCTGGCAAATGTTTACACAAATTACGTTGCCATCCCATCTCCCCACTCTCCTTCCCCTCCCCCCGCCCAGGCATATTTGAACGGCTACCGTATTGGAAAATAAACCAATTGCCTTGTGCATTCGATAGATACAGATACAGATACGAAAGGAGGTGGAGGCGGGGGCGGAGAAGCAGGAAACGGCAGGACATGCAAACAAGCCCGGCCTGACAAGCCGTGTATGTCAGGCGATAATATTTTTTCAGCACACACACACACAAATACACCTCCTACCCCTACCTCACACAGACACACACCACTCACAGACAGACATTTAAATGTATCTAGGTATCTATTGGAGCGCTGCAAAGGCGAAGGCAAAGCGGATTGAAGGTGTTAAATGGGCATGAAACAGCTGCATTGCGACGTGAACAGGAACGTGGACATGGCCAGGACAATCACCAAATAAACACACACACACACACACAAACACATACACACAACATGCCCCGGTTTGTGTCCGGAAACGGGTTCGTCCCGGCTCTGGAATCGAAAAAGCTCAAAGAACACGACAAACGAATACCCCCAAAAGCAGAGCGAGGGACAGATCGATTCCGGGCGACATATGTAAATACCAATTTACGCTGCGAAATGTCAACAACTACGATTACAACAACAATAACAACAGCTAAAGGGTTGCTGCCCAGCCCTGGTCTGCCCAGTCCCTAGGGGTCCTGCCCGCAGCGTTTCCCTTCGCCTTGTGCCTTGTGCCTGTGTTCCCTTGTTTAATTTCAATTCAATATTTTACTCTGCCTCGCTGGGCATATTAATTTCCATATCGATCAGTCAGAGAGACACACCTGGACACGCACCCCCACCCCGTGCCTCAAACTTCCGCCCGCTCTGACCTAAATACAACTAATTGAGCGTGACGTAATTAGTCAACTTTGGACACGGGCTGCATTTTCTTGTGGGAAAATCGTTTAGTGCATTCGCTGCGATTTGCTGGACAATCCCCAGGGGCAACTACAAATTGATTCTGCTTGCCAGCACTTTGAACTCGCTTGAGTTGGCAGCAAAAACTTTGAAATATTCTCGCAAAACTGTCGCCAAATTGCGAGACTGCAACTTGTCATAATTCATGCACATTTCAAATTAATTTCAGCGGACCTTAACTCGGACCTCATCAAGAGGCTTGGGGGCATGCGGCAAGTGGCAAGTGGCTCGCTACGCTTGCGGCAGCTGCTGTCGAGCTGCGAAAACACATTTGTTATGGCAACAAGCGGTAGCAAATCTCTTAAACCGAAAAACAACAACACCCACAAAGGGCAGGAGGACGAGGAAAGGGGGTGACAGGAGGAAGGGAGACGAGGAACAAGGTAGAGGGTAGAGGGTAGAGGAAGCCAATGCAAGGAAAACCCCATTACCAAAATGAATTTATGCACATTTCAAAGAGAGCAAACAAACAAGAGAGGCAGGTGGCAGGGGGTGGGAAGGGGATAGGGGAGGTGGTTAGAGGAGACAGCAAGCAGTTACAACGCTGTGGCGAAGTTGATGATGTTAAAGTGTTGTTGTTGCTGCTGCAGAAGAACTGCAAAGATGAAACACTACAACAACGAAGAACTTTGCATAGAGTCTAGCAGCAGCTGGGGATGAGAGGAGCGATAGGGAAGGTCGAGGCATGGTTGAGGTGCCTGCCAGTTCGAGTCTCTGTTTGTTTTCTCTGCTCTCAGTCTCCGGCACAGGCTGCATAACAAATTGCCAGAGAAAACTAACTAGACCAAATATTTATTTTTTAACACGTTAATCTCACAAATCTCCCCCCTCAAGTGCGGCCAGCTACAGCAACAACAACAACAACAACAACATTGAGAGCAAACCGCACTGAGTTGTCTATGTAAACAATGTGACACCAGATACGCACCCGATGAGTCTGGCTTCTCTTCTTTTTTTCTCTTCGCCTCTTTTCGAGCACTTTTTCAACAGTTTTGTAAATCATCGTCGCGTCGGGCCTTGGTTTCAGACTGGACACAGGAGTCTAAACAAACAAATGGCAGCTAGAAATAGAAAAGAGAGAAAGAATGAGAGAGAGAGGTGGAGAGACAAACGGCTACAGTAGCGCATCAGCGAGCATAATCAGCCGCAGGCCTCGCACAGAACCAGAGCTGTCACCACTTGAACTGTCCAGACTCCTATCTTAGCCGATTACCTACTCCCTACTTCCCGCTCCCGACTCCAGAACCACTACAGTTGTTTCTTTTTTCTTTCTTTTCAAAAAGTGACACTGACTAAAATGTCGACAGGATAGCAAAAATATGAACAGAGGTAAAGTTTGGGCTATGATGAAGAGGGGATACTCTACCCCACAGAATATTCAGTGTAAATCAATTTGAGCTGCCTTCTTCATTCTTTTCACATTTGTATTTAGTATTTCGTTAAATAAACTTAAAAAACGTCATGCAAAACACTTAAATTTAACATAGTTAAAAACTTTATAATAATAAAAAGAATTTGTAGCATACATAGTTACTTTTATACTCTTATCTCGTTTCCTTTACAACTCTGATTTACTTGCTCTTGTATATTTTCTCTCTCCCTTCTGTTTATAAAAATCTTTTCAAACCAAAATGGCAGCAACCTCTGCTATAAAGAATGTCTTCAGAATAGTTTGAGGATCTCCCTGTCTTAGTCTCTTTCCTTTCTAATCTCTGTCGTGCTTCCTCTAGCTTTCCATCTCTTTCTCTCTCTCTCTTTTTTTCTGTGTTTTAGAACATTAAAGAAATAAAGAATATTTTTAATATAATTCAGACATATTGCTGTCCTTGTCCTCCTTATCTTTAATGCCTGTATTATACCTTTTTTAAAAAAAAAAAAACTTGATTTCCATTTATTAATAAGTTTGGCCAAATCATTAAATAGCTACACCATGTAACATACCGTATAACTAGTCGGATCTTCCCGGTTTTAGTTAGAGTATAGTGAAAATTATCACTGTAAATTGAATCAGCATGAAAGGCAACTAAAAAGGCGAAAATAAATGTGCGTTTTTTGTCAACTTTCTTTTGGGCTTGGCTCGCTCGACCGAGGTTGCCTCTTCAGGCGCGTCCAACTCAACCACGTTCAAGTGTTGCTCTGTCAGTGTGACTGTGTGTGTGTGTGGGTATGTTTGTGTGTGTTTGTGTGTGTATGGGTGTGTGTGTGTGTGTGGTCCACTCTTGACGCGGTTCAAGTGGTTGCTGCTGCGCTGCTGCCCCCCAAAAGGCAACACAAACGGAAGCAACTCAATGGGGCAGGTCGAGATTGTGGGCGGAGATTCATGCTGAATGCAACTGTTTCACACTGCCTCTGTGTGTGCGTGTGCGTGAGAGACCGAATGCGCCTGTATTAGTGAGCTTGTTAATTATGATAACCAGTCGTGGAGGGTCAACACAATGGTCAACTGCAGAGCGAAACAGGCTAATTAGCAGCCGTTGAACTAAACGCCTGCCTACTAATTTGCAAGCAGTCACCCCGGACAGCCCCCTCCACCCTTGACACCCCTTCCTCCCCTCCTCCTCATCAAACTGCTTTGCTCTATATGGGTCCAGCTTGATCTCCAACTGGGAGTCGGACACGAGCGGGTTCATTAGCGCGCATTAGCGAAAACTAAATTTCCGCTTTCTGCTGATGAAGATGAAACACATGCCACAAACAACAGCAACAACAATAACTGAAACAACAACAAAGCGAAAACCCATCGCAACAACGCCGCAGGTGATTTTTGTATTCCAACAAAAGCCAAAACGCAAACGCAGAACCCAAAAAAATAAAAAAAAAAAAAAAAACGAAAAAAAGAAAAACGCACGCGAAACCGAAAACAAAACACGCTCCGATATAATTAAGAGCCTCAAGTGTATTTAAATCAAAAACAACAACAAAACCCAATAAAAACACAAGAGAAACAAGGCAAACTTGCAGCCACGTCATAAAAGGAATCGGACCCGACTCCGACTCCATCTCCATCTCCATCTCAGGGTCTGCTGAGTAATTTCCGAGCCTTGAGGATGAGTCGCGTCTGCGGGCAGCTGTTGCTCTGGCTACGCTTTTGTCTTTACTTTATGGTGGGGGAAAAAGCAAAAAATAGGAACCCCATGGAGCGAATTTCGAATTTTTGGCAAGCTGCAAAAGTTTAACTGCGCTACAAGAGGAACTTGAGAGCTTATAGGTGGCAAAGAATCAAATCAAAAATCGATAGATAAGAAAGAAACTTAAAATCATATCTATTGCTAGCTTAAGCCACAGGCCTATAATATTAATGGATTTTCTGGTATAGACAGATTATTAATAGATAGAGAAAAATAAACGGAAACAGAGAATACTTAAAAAAAAGTATAAAAAATGTCTATAGAAAGTAAGCGGTAATTTTATACATATTTATAATAAATCGATTACTTTATAAAAAAATAAAATTTAAATTATTTATTTACTTTATAAAAAAAATAAAATTTTAATTATTTATTTACTTTATAAAAAAAAAATTTTAAATTATTTCTATAGCTAAATTAAGCCGAGGTTTAATAGGTAATCAATAATATGCAAAAGAAAGAAGTAACAGAAAATTTGGGTAGCTATCATTAGCCCAAACTTTATAAGTAGTGGAAGGAAATTTATCAAAAATCGATAATACATATGTAAAAGAAAGAAACTTCAATTGACTTATATAACCCAAGCCTCAGTTTTTTTAAAAAAAAGTGAAGGAACTGTTTGGATACACAAAAGAAATAAAGCTAACAAAATAAAATAAAGCTAACAGACCTACCATTTAAAAGAAATTAGTTAGAAATCGATGGAGATCAAAAGAATTCGATAGAAACCGATGCAAAAAATGGTAGGCAAAAAGTTTTGAATACCTAGGATGCTACCATTCCTCATCTTTGTAAAGGTAAAGATACAAAAAACATTCGACCAGTTGGCAGCAAACTCAGCCCCGTAACGCGAATGCCTCAAGGTAGGTGATTATTTTGATGGGCTGCCAGTTTTAGCGAATTTAGCTGTAAATATCGAACAGAAATTATGGCACAAAGTTAACGCTGCGGGAAGGGATCGCATTGCCGATGGGCGGGGAAAGGCAAAGGGGAATGTGTTGGGGCAGGGGGCCCCAACTCGACGCAGACCATATGAAGATATGCCAGCTACGCACACGCAAATAACTCGCATTCACATTGTCCATAGCCCCCCCTGGCATTTCTCCCCGCCCCCATCAAGGCGCGCCGCCTCTGTCTCTCGCTGCCCCACGCTGGGGCTGCGCGTTGCGTGCGATGTGCGTGAAATGCAACTAAATCATGCCGCGAAATATTTCAGGGATTTCAGAAACGCACACAAAAGAAATGAGGCAAGAGCTGAAAAGCAAAGAACACGCCCCGCCAGGCGGCAGATGGTCGAGCTGGACGTGGTCTCCTCCTCCTCCTCCTCCTGCTTGTTGATATCTTAAATGCCACATTTAGATACAAAATTTGAGCAAAGGCGGCGCATAAATCAAGCGGTAAGATCACCAGAGGCTGTGGCTGTGGCTGCTGCTGCTGGTGTTGCAGCGGAAGCGGGGGGCGTGGCACAAAAGGGACTGCAATACGATCGCGCATAGGGGGAAGAGCCAGACGAGAATCATCTTCCGTTGCATTCGAATGTGCCCCGTGCGTTTAATTATTGTCATTTTTTGCTGCAGCTACGTTTGCCCCTTTTTATGACACTTTGAGGGGAACTAGTGAAGAGAGGGGGCGGAGGTAGAGTGGGGCTCCGTCAGAGCTCTTTATCATCATTCGCGTCACCCTCGTCGACGTCATTTGACACTTTCCTGACATTTTTATCATTTAAGTCACATTCGCTCTTTGTTTATGCAGCACGATCGGAAACAAACAAAACAAAGCTGCAACTGCCCCGCCCCCTCCCTGCCACCCTTCTCGGGGGCGTTATACCCTTCCGAAACTATAAAGATATTTTTTTTTTGTTGCCCAATTTCCCAGTCGGGCCCCTAATGGAAGTGCTGAGTTTAGTTACGATTCGAGTTGAAGTTCTTGTTGCGCTTTTCGCTTTTGAATTGTTTGTTTACAGTCCACGCTTTCGTCTAGGCCGTGGGGTCTGTTAAGAGGCCCCATGATAAATTGCTCGAGACGCAATGAAAAGCCATTAAAAATTGTTGTTAAATTCCCCAAGACTCAAATTGATTTAAGTTGCGAGCGTTGTTGAAACACGAAAATCTATAAAACTTGCAGTTACCTTAAACAACTCTATTAAAAATAGAGGCAAACAGTCGGCAAGGGGTACCGCTGGTACCGGTGCCGGTAACGGTTTGAAAACATTTCATTGAGTTGCATTTTAGTGCCTCACTAAAAGTCAAGCACAGCCAAAGAAAGGAAGGGAAACAAATAATATTGATTTTAATTTAAGTATAAAACATATAAGTAGAGGAGGGTCCCCTTCCAGCCGTACCGGCAGCGCAATTCATCAACTGAAACTAAGTTTTGTTTGTTAATTCCAAGGCGATAACAAGATTTCATGTAGACTCATTCAAACGCATGATTAAATGTGAAAATATATGTTTATTTCCCCCCTAGAAACTTAAGGTTGGAGAGAGAGAAAGGGGGAGCGCAGTTTATTTTATTCAAAATGAGACTCTTTTATCAGAACACTTTGTATTTCTGCGCCCCAACTACTAAGTACCGCAGTAAAGCCTTCGAGAATGCTCTTATATAATTGATTTTCCCATTTTCCTAGGAAAATCCACCACCACCAGCAAAGGCAGCGCAAACTGCAGCGAATTATGTGCACTTATAAATCAAATAGCCCAACTTCGGGGCAGCACTATAATTATGGGAAATTTATAAAAAATTACATAATATTTACAAGATGTTATCAAAGTTAAGTATGGGTCAGACAAGCGGACAGACACGCGGACAGACACGCGGACAGACGGACATGCGGACAGCTGGTCGCAGTGAACAGAGTTAATTTGTCTATTAACCGACTGTGGGACGTACCTTCATCGGGGAGAGAGACCAAGACCAAGCTCGCCTTGTCTGCTGAGAACCCTGGTCCAAAATTTGTAAATGAGTCTAATCAGTCAGCCAAAGGGTAAGCCTATAATTTGGTAATTACGCGGCAGGAGTAGCCGAAAAAGAGGCCCATAGAATGGCAGGCAATAAGTCAAAAAACGGTTGCATGTAATGCATAATTTTGGTATTTATACGCTGCATGTATTTGTATATGGTATATGTGTTTATAGTCCAAGGGGCTGATCTCAGCAGTTTCCCCGCTGGCCTGTCGTAATTAGCAGTTCCAAATGCTGCCTGCCTGCGGGTTACCTGAATGGAAGAGGAGTCCAAAACGGTAGCCAGCAAACCGTTTCCGCTGCAGTTGCAAGTTGCAAGATGTGAGATGAAGGATGTGAGAAGTTGCAACCTCTATAAGAGAGACATTGCAGCAGCTGAGGCAATTTTGACATTTTGATTTGTGGTTGCGGCTGATGAACATGTTTCTGATGATGCTCAGCCTGTCATGTGGCTGATGTGGCAGCAGGCGAACAGCTTGAAAATAATGACCTTGAGGCGTGTCGAAGAAAGATAGATAGATGTAGGTGAAAATAGGCTGTAGGTACTAGTTAAAGTGTTTATATTTTGTTGAAATTTTAGCAGCACATTAAAAACATTGGGATATGAAGTTGCGATACCTTTAATTGTGATAGATATCCCTGAACGATATTTAGGTCAAATGCGGCAAGTTCTAACTCTTTTATAACCTCAATATTTATTATTTAAATTTTTCGATTTTGTTGAAATTTTTGTCAGCACAGAAAAGACACTTTAATTGTGATGAATAAATCTATGAGATATTTATGTCGAAGACGACTAGTTATTACTTTTTTATGATGTCAATATTTACTAGTTATATCAGTCAGATTATGATGAAATTTTGGCAGCACATAAAAGGTATTGCAATATGAAGTTGCAATGACTTTAATTGTGATAGATGTCTTAGTTATGAAGTATGTCGGGTTTAAATAGGCTGAGCTTTCAAACCAACATAAACATAAGAGTACCACTGTACATAAAGTATATAAACTGAAAATAATAATAAAAGAACCCAAGCTTGTCCTGCTCACCCCACTCAAGTAGCCCCCTAGCTACAGGGTACTGAATACAATGGGCAATGGTTTTTAGAAAAACATTTAGCAGACCGCAATGTGAAAATGCCAGCAGCAGTTGTGACCACAGCCAATAATATACGACAGAAAAAGAGAGGCACAGAGAGAGAGAGAGAGAGAGAGAGAAATAAAGGAGAAAGAGGGGGAGAGAGAAATGGCATCTCTTTTATTTTGAACATCAAAGTTCACAGAACTTGCCTGGAACGGAAGCACTTGACCAAACGGCAAGTGAAACATGTGCTACATTATGACCTACGATGTGGGTCATAATTTCATAAGGCAGAGTTACTATGAAGTTGGGCAGGAGAGGGAGGGGGAGGGGCTCGGAAACCTTTCTCAGTTCGCTTCCTTAAATAGCTCACGCGCCTACGCCCTGTCGAGGGACAGGCTCACGCGCTTGTGTGCTTTATCTATAAAATATTTACTTGTCAGACCAAATTTGTAAACCATTTTTGAAATACAAGTGGAGCAGGAGGAGGAGCAGGAGAAGGAGCGGTCGGAGAACCTTTTGGAAATTCCCACATATGCTGTTGTCGTCTATGTCAAATTACTGTTTAACTTTTATGGTGTTTTGTCGTACTTTGTCGCATTTTGCTAGCTATTTACGTCTCTCTCTCTCTATGTGTATAGAGGAGTATAGATTGCATACCCTGTAATTGAGGTGCAGTAGGGGTGTTTGCAGAGAGCACAAAATTTAAATGATTAAAAGATGAAGGAGAAATCATTGGAAAAATCACATATGAGCTACATCTGCACAATCCTATATCCACTTTTACTAGGGTATCTGCCTGTTATACACTCTCCCCCTCTGGACTGCCTTTTTTGTAGCTTTTGCAGCTTATTTCTTTGGCATTTTTCGGCTGTTTCGGCATGTGACGCAAATGTGACATAAAATTTTAGGGTGGAACATCCCCCATACCATATCGCATGCCATCGCCCAGCCCCTGCCCATTTCCATTCCCTTTCCCATTTCCAATCTGATTCCCATTCCGTTTTCCCATTTCCCCACACAATATGGCGTTTCTCTCTCGCCAGAGCTTTGCTTGCTCTTGTTGTTGTTTTTGTTGCATGTTGGCATGTTGCGTAATTGCTGCAATCTGTGGAGGGCCCCCAGCCCCCTGCCCCCGGCCCCACTGTCTCTCTCTTGAAGGTGGCTGAGCTATTGGGGCCTTGGCACATGTTGTCGCAACAGCTTTTAAATTGTTATTGATTGGCTTGGTCTGGCCTGTTCGAGCGAGTCTGCGACATGTTCTCGGACTGTGTAAGTGTGGTTGAAAGGAAAGCGAAAACAAACATATTAATATCTGTGTGTGTGCGTGCATTTAACATATTCGAAATTGGGTTAGCAAAATATCTAGAAGAAAACAATCGAATTGCAAAGGGGAAAATATTGAATTCAATAGGAAATTTGGAATAAACTCATAGACACATTGTAAATGTTGTATGTGGGAAAATATGTGCTTTAGTACCCATAACTAACTATCGTAACTCAGTAAATACTACAGCTATCAAGCTTAAATTTGGTATACGCACTAATTGAAATGGAAAAGTAACCGCGGAAATGTTTTGGGGAACTTAAATATAATGAGCCAGAAATAACTATGGTAACTCATGGTAACTATCGCAGCTATCGAAAGGAAATTTACCATGCACTTTAAACAAAGCAAGACCTATGGAATAACACAAAGAACACGCCCCTACCAAGCACCCTCTACAAACTAACCCAAGTAACTCGGCTAATACCACAGCTAGGCCAATCAAATTTTGCATACATATTGATTATTAAGAAACCTTAGGAATTCCTTTAGCAGCAGGCCAATGTCCACAAACTAACTCAAGAAACTCACTTAATACCCAAGGTATCCCATAAGCACATTAAAAGCGTTGGCAGCCACAAAACTATCTGTCTGTGCGAGCTTTAACGATTGTTAAACAACGAATTGCCATTTTTTCGCTATCGCACAGCTGCAGTACGCGTAGCACTCGCTGCACATGTCATATGCTGTGCAGTTGCGTATGAGATCAAAAGAAAAACGAGCCGAGCCAAGGCCCAAGAGAGAGACTTGGCCCAGAGGCGACGGCGGCTGCAGTTTTCTTATCTAATTGCAGTCGGAGCCAATAAATTAATAAATAGCAAGCAATAAATTTAGTAAAAACAAGCCATTAATAACACTTTGGTTGACATCGCACAACAGAGAGAGAAAGAGAGAGAGAGAGAGAGCGACCTGGTGGCCGGTCAGGTCGGCTCGGGTCAGCCAGGCGGAGCCAATGAGTCGCCAAAAGGTCGCCGACACCGGACGAGGAGGCGCCTCGGGGCAAAATTCTGCCGAAAAGTTGAAAAATTGAGCGCGCAATGTTTTTGTCACCACAAGGCAAAGGGATGAGGAAGAGGGGAAGGGGAAGGGGAAGGGGTAGGGGAGTTTCCAAGAAAAGCGCACAAACAGTTAGTTTAATTCGTTGCACTTCGTTGAGTCCAAAACGAGGCGCGTGTGGGTGATCTGTGTGTGCTGCATGTGCCACAATATGTTGCAATTAAATTTTTAATACTATTTAAATCTGCGCCACAATGCGACAGAATTTGTTGTAAATTAAACGCGTTGCCCGCATGCTGCAGCAGCAGCAGCACATACCACAGCATAATATAACATGCCATGCCACATACGCACCATGCCACATACCATGCCCCACATGCATACCCAGCATGGCTAACGCGTGCCACTTCCCATTACGGCAAACTATTTTAAAACTGTTTCGGGCAATTTGTTTAATTGAAAAATCGTAAAATGGCTTTTGTGCGCTCTCCCTGTCTTTCTCTCTATCTCTGTCTCTTTCTGGCTTTCAAATTGATTTTTATGACACGAACAATTGACAATTACGGGATATAACGGAAATTTACGAGGCAGCGTGTTAAGCCTTCTATTATCTGTAGGGTGCTTCGGAAAAAAACACGATTGTTGCTATCGAAATGGAGAAAAACATTCACAGCAAGAGAGAGAGACAGAGTGGAAAAGAGAGAGGAAGATAGGTGGGCAGAGGTGGAGCTGCAGCTGGTACTAGGCCTAAGCTCTGCGACACGCTCCACACGGCCAATTAAATCAGGCTTGGTCTTGCTCTCTTACTCCCTCCCACTCGCCCACCTCTTGCTCTCCCACTCTGGGGTCAGCTCTATTAGCCCAAAGCACGTAGCACATTTTAACAACTGCAGAGCCAAGAGTGCCAGGACTCAGCCTCAGTTGGAGCATCCAGAATACGCTAGGATACTTGGTAGACCGCAAGAATGCACGCTACCCAAATTTGCCTGAGTGTGTGTGTGTGGAGTAGCAAAAGTGGTGAAATGCCAAGTGAAACGTGTGCGCCTAACTGACTGACTGAGTGACTCCCTGACTGACTGACTGACTGACTGACGAACTGTTAGACTGTTAGACTGATAGACTGACGGGGCTGTTTGACTGAGTGAAGTGCGTTGCAGAGACAACAAATGGCACTCGGACACGCAATGGGAAATTTATGTAGCCAACTCTCTCAGTGTGTGAGTGTGTGTGTGTGTGTGTCGGCTGATCCCGAGATAAAGTTTCAAATTAGTTTTGTGGCTGGTAATTAAATTTAATTTTTTTATTAGGCCAACCGCAGCAGAAACTGACATTAAAGCTGTCAGAAAAGAAAGAGAGAGAGAGAGAGAAAACTGCGAGAAAATCGAGAAAACTTTGGTATTTTCACAAGCAAAACCATTAAAATATGCATAAATAAAATACCGAATGAATAAAATATAATTCAACTGTCAAGGAAAAGGCAAAATTTGCCAAGCCACTCGCATACTAAACGAGACTTTAATGAACTCCCAACACATGCAAAGTGCGGCCTATTTACATAACCTAAAAGCTTTTGCTGGGGAGGTAAGGTGGGCGTGGCGCAAGCTGAGTTGTTACGCCTCGATTCGATTAACATTTGATTCGTGAACTTGTCAGTCTGTTTGGTTGACTTGATGACTCGCAACGATTGATGGACGGCTTGATTGATTGATTGATGAGTCTAAGGCGTTTGGGAGTTGAGTCAAAGAGAGAAATTAGGAAGAAACCTGCTTAAAGGTAACTACCAACCTGGTAACCGCTTTAAGCTTGACCCAGTGGCAAAGAGCATTTCCTTCTTCACCGAAAAACTCAGCCCAGTAAAAAGTTTCTTTGTATTATTTCAAGTGAAATTCCTGACGCCTGAAGAGGAAAAAAGAAAACTTCGAGCCGGGCTAACACCGTAAACAGGTGAAACGAGCGAGGCGGATAAAACAATATCGGGCTAAAAGGCAACTGCAGCTGGGACTGCCTGCCATGTAGATGGAGCCTAATAAAGTCGCTAACAAATTGCAGCACATACATATCGCAGACTCCATGGAGCATAATCCCGAACCAGGGCGGTTATGATAAAGTGCGAGGTGCTGCCGTGTCCCCTCGAGGCGGATGCCGTCAGGTAATTGAAATAAGCGTGCAAATTTATAAGGCTCAAAAGTGGCGGCCCCCAAAAAGCTTTCTGACTTGCTCACTCTCCCTTCCTTTCCTTCTTCTGCTTCTTCTTCTTCTTCTTCTCTTGCGTGTCTATTAATTATGATTTCGGCTGTGGAGTGTAGCTCCCGCCGAGCAACCCAATGTGGCCCCACGCAACGGGTGCCACCTGTGCCACAAATTCAATTTAAATGAAGCGGAAAATTCAATCAGGTCGCGGTCGAGGTCGAGCCACATCACAGTTAAAGGTTTTTCGGTTTTGGAATCTTGGGTTTTTCGGCTCTTTGGGAGGCTCTTCTTCGATTTAGTTTACAGTTTTCCTGCGGCTACTGCGGCTTCTTAGGTGGTAAATTGTCTGCGGCCTCAACAAATTCTGCGAAACGAAACGAAACGAAACGAAACGGACACCAAGGCGTGTATAAAGAAGTCAATTTATATAAATTCCCCCTGCCCCTCCCTCGGAACCCTGGCCGGGGTCTACTGTGGCCTGCGGTCTGCAGTTGAAATGCAATTTACGAACTGTTCTGGCCATTGTTTTCCCGAGGTTTTCCTTAAGTCATTTCCCCCCCTCCCCGTACGGTCGTGTGTTTGTGTTACTCGAGTGGCTTTTTCTTCCCGTTCCTTTTCTTCTTCTTTTGTGTAATATACTTTTAAATTAGGTAGCATATGTTTTGCGGTTCACTGGGGAGAGAAGACTAGGGGAGAGAGGAAAACCCGCCAGAGCATTCAATCAAAATGATGTTATTTTAATTTCAAAACGGATTTGCGTTGAGAATTTTTAATAAATTGTTTTTTATGGCATACGCAGTGGTTGCTTGTCCCTCTCTCTCTTTCTCTCGCTCTCCCCCTTTCACACTCCCTCTGTGCCTTACCCAGTGTCCTTTCTTTCTAATTTTATTGATGGCGTTTCATGTGCACTGAATTGTGCGAACATTTGTAAACTGTAATTGCAGTTGGGTTCCGTCTTCGGATAGAGGATGCGGGGCGAGAGAGAGAGAGAGAGAGTACAGTGTACCGTGTACTACAGGGTACTCGACTTGGACAACACGCAGCTGTATTTGTCTTATATGTATATAAATGCATATGTTTTGCAGGCTTCGCTGACTTTGGCCAAGCCAAACGAAGCGGCAGACACAGCTGAGCAGGGGCGGAGTAGAAGGGGGAGGGGATTGTGTGGGGCATGTGTTGAAAGGGCACTGCGGAGACGACGTGCCTAAAGGGATTAGATAAATTGAACTGGTGCCTCAACTACAGTAAATATGCCAAGAAATGAAGCCGAGATGAATGGCCTCCAACTCTAAGAAGGGATGGGTAGGGGCTGAGAGAGAGAGAGAGGTAGGAAAACTGAGGCTGAAATGAAATAGATTGAGAAGGCAAATCAGTTAGCAATGAAAGAAAGAAAAAAGGAGAAAGAGAGAGTGGGCAAGTGTGTAAGAGAGCAAATTGTAAATTCATATTATTTTTCCTGAATTTTCAAAATTTTAATTTTATTGATATTTCAGCTTCACCTTCATATCCTCACCGTGCCTCGCCCAGTTATTCGCTGAGCTTAGCCTAAGCGCAGAATTGTATCTTCCTTTTAATGCATATGTAAAATACCCTCGAAATTTCCGTAAAACCTGCGTGGCAAAAACAAACTGATGGCTACAAATCGTAAGCTTCAATTTGATAAACGTAAATCCCACAAAAGACGCCTCAGACGAACCCTCAAAAGTGGCCGCCAGCGGCAAAGCTCTCCTTCCCGACTCCGCCCCTGGCTCTCTGCTAGAAATGCGAAATCAAAAAGGTATCCCTAGGCAAATGGCGATACACACTCACATACTCATACACACTCGCATTCCCTTGCATTGATTTCAGCATTGTTTACTCAACTCACTCGGAGGGGGCGGGGGCTGTGGCAACTATTTGGAAAATTGAGACACCTACGGCCAAGTATATTAGAAGACTGCGCTTAGAGAGGGCTCTAAAACAAAATATTTACACGCGTTTCACTGCACATAAAACGACGCCAAGGCAGCTGCGACTGCGAAAGAAGAGGAAGGGGGGAGGAGTCTCCTAGCAGCCCGCAGGACATGCGAACGAGACATTAAAGCCAAAGGCGCACGACGAAACACTTGCCACAGCGACAGGAGGAGAAAGGGGGAAGCGGGCGGAAGACACATTAAACTGACAGGCGGGCCATGTCCCTGCTCCTTTCCTCCTGCGCTCCCTTGTCTCCTTGCCTGCTGGCGTCACGTCTGCTCGACGCTTTTAGTCTAAATAAAGGCATTTAAGAGATTTAGAGCAAATGAACCTAACCTCAAACATTCGCCGTCTGCCATTGCTCGTCAGGCTTAATGGGGAGTGGGGGCAGGGGAGGGGAGGGGAGGAGTAGCGAATGGAGGCTTGTGGGCGTGGTGCATAAAAACAAAAGACACGCATGTCCTTGTCTGTCTGTCTCTGTGTGACACATTTATGGCGAATTTAAGACACGCAACTTCGTCTCGCGGCCAACTTTCGTCGACTTCTTGCGGCTTCCTCTCCTCTTCCCCTTCTTCTTCTGTCTTTTTTTTGGCAATTTGTCAGTAGACGCTTTAATTTCCGTATCCGACGTCCTACGTCCTACGTCCTGCGACCTCATGATGACAAAATGACGCAAATAAAATTGTGTTGTGCATTTCCAGCTTTCCGCGTACCGCGTCTGCGTGCATGTAATTGCTTAATTTTTTATGTCTCCCCCTTGATTTTATTTTTATTCCCATTTACGTTTTTATTATTCGTATTTATTTCGCCCTTTCGCTTCCTTGCGCTTCTTCGACAGATTCTCCGTTAATTTTTGGCGCTTGATTTTTATCTGCGCGCAGCCACTGAAGTTAATTAAGTTATTAAGCGGCCCTCGCAACGCGTCGCCCTCCCGGGGCCGTTTATTATTATATATGGCTTCGGTGTGTGGAGTGTGTGTGTCCCGGTTCCTATATGGTTTTATGGCACCTAGATCAAGCGCAAAGATATTAACCCCACACATAAAGGAGAGAGGGAGAGAGAGAGCAACGGGGAGAACTGCTACGTAACCATTTGGCTAATTAAATTGCCCCCTTTTAAAAGACCGATGACTTCCAAGATATATCATGATAGATGTGTGATGCAACCAACCATTAATCCTGCAGGCGAATTTTCAATAAGCTGTTTTCGGGAATAAGAATGAACACGTAAATTCCCATAGTTCAAAGAAGGCTAAAACATATCTCTTCCGATCTAATCGGTGGCTTCTCTTTACTTTGTTGTTGGTTGTTTTTATACCCTTTCAGAGGGTATATTATTTAGGCCAAAAGTTTGTAACGCACCTTAGGAGACATCTCCAATCCTTTTAAGGTTTTGTATATTCTTAAATATTCTTATACATCAAAAGGAAAGTGGAACTACCCATATCCGTCTGTCCGTCTGCCCGTTTGTCCGTCCGTATGTTGCAACGCAAACTAGTCTCTTAGTCCTAGAGCTATCTTGATGAAACTTGAAATACATATAATTGCTGCACGCTATAAATAAGTCGGAACGAGCCGGATCGAACCGATATATCGCATAGCTGGCATAGAACCTATCGGACTGCTTTCATCGTTTTTCAAGATATCGATATAAAACATTTCTGATATATGTCTAAGTATATCCATTAAATGCAGTGAAAATTTATTAAAATCGGACAGATATATCGTTAGGCTACCATTGAACCTATCGACCGATTTAATATTTGGAGTAACTGCAAGGGTATGAAACCTTCGGCGTGCCGAAAGGTAGCCTAAAGGATATTCTACGGGCATGCTCGACTGTACCTTTAATTACTACAATAGTTTCATACTAAACTCTCTTATTTGCCTCATCTAAATACACCTTACAAGGATAATTTCCATAAGCCCGTGCTTACTCAGTTTCTCCTATTTAGGTTTTTTGCCAAGCTCCGCTAGAAACGCTTCAACGCCTCCTACACTGAAACTTTTTGTTCGCAACTTGTGATGCAAATGTGCATTAGCAATTCCAGAGCTCAGTTGCCAGACAAAGGTTCCAACATTAAGAAGCTCTCCCGAGTTCCAACTCTATTGTTATGCATGAAAGTGAGGCTATCCATCGCTCTCTCTCTCTCTTTCTGTTGTTCTCTCTCTCTGTCAGTCAGTGCATAATTCAAAATGTCCGTCAAGTTGTCATAAACTGCAAAGAAACTGTGCAAAAATTAGAAGCCGGTAACATTTTTTGGGGTCCCCAAGAAGGCAAAATGAGCAGAGAAGAAGCCTGGCTAAATGGGCAACTGAGAGAGGGAGAGAGAGTGAGGGAGACAGACTGTCAGCGGCACTCGGGTTTCAACTTATTGCAAATGTAAATATTTTGTTTTAATTTCGAAAATGATAAAAACAACTTTTATGCGGGCCCCGAGAAAGGGGGAGGAAGTAGGAAAGGAAGAGGGAGAGGGAGAACGAGAAGAGATAGAGAAAAGCTGTAGGCGAATGCGGAAAGAGTTTTGAGAACTCTGGAGAACAGTGATACGTGTACGAGTGAAAAAATTATGAAAACTAATTATAGGGGTGCATCCTCCTGCCCAAGCATAGCAGAGAAAGTATTTGTGAGAAGTAGGAAGGGGGCTAAGGAGTGTCTCTGGCGCTATCTACTGGCACGCAAGCGTTGAGCATAATTAACCACTTATGTTTAAACAAATTTTAAGTGCTGCCTGCAGTTGCAACGTGGGAATAATCAACGTGAGCAGCGAAAATGTCAAGGTTGGCGCGAGTGCGCAGGCCAGACGGACGAATACCCTGTAAACGTAAATGCAAGGAATGCACAGAGACTGTGTGTCCTGCCCAGCCCATATACCCTGTAAAGGCAGAGCACCTCCTGTGCGCTTTCGCGACTGCAGCAATGCGGCGAAGTTTAAGTGAAAAACTTTCTGTTTTTGCCGCAAAAGTTTGGCGCAGCAAATTGCAGCTGGCTGCCATTACAGCGTCGGGGGAAAATCACAGCAGTGCACAGAGGCGGAGTAAGAAAGGGGGGTAAGCAAGGCAAGCGGAAGCGGAAGCAGGGAATGTTAACCGAAAACAAACAGCAAACAGCGCAATGACATTGATTTTTACGTGCTCTCGCCGGGATCAGGCCACAAAATGGGCCAACTCAAGTAATCATTAACACGCACCAGGCCAAGAAGCTTGGCCAGCTTGAGGAGGTGAGGGTGAGACGAGGGGGGGGGGCAACTTAAGCAGCTTAGCTGTGCTGCATGCAAACGGAAGCACATTGTAGCTGCTGCAGGACCTTAAAAGGACATTACACTCAGCGCCAGCGCAACGCAAGCCGAGGCAACTACAACAATGTGTCCAGACACGCAGACATTGTCGGACAGAGGCGCCCGCCTTCCTCCCTCCCGTTCTCTGTGCACTCGAATACCCCCTTTGAATATTGTCGGGATAGTTGCAATTAAAACCAAAGTACTTTTGCCTTTTTAAAATAGTTTCCTTTTTGGCAAAACTCCTGCGAGTGCCTCCTCCGTCCCCCCGACTTGCTTCACTTCCTGCACATCTATCCCCCTCTGCACCCTACGCCACTGCGCAGCAAGAAACTAGACAGACAAAGGCAAGTGGCAGAAATGTTGCAATTACTTTAATTATTGGCGGCAGGAAATGGGTTGACAGACGCAAAAGAAACAGAGAAAGAAGAAGAGGAAGAAGTAATGCGAGAAGCAGAAAGAAAAGAGAGCAGGAGGTAAGCAGAAGCGAGAGGAGAAAGAGAGAAAGCCCAGCTAGGAAGTGACTGCTGCAGCAGATAGCTAGATAAACGGCAGAGCGAACATGCGAGGGTGGTACGAAAAGTTCTTCTTGTGTTAAACTTCTGCAACTAAGGGAGGAAAGCAGTGGAGAGCAGGTTCGAAGGGAACGTCATAATTTGTATACCTTATGGCAATTTTACTTTTACTTCTTTCGGTTGACCAATCCTATATATAGTTACTATGTATATTCTCATAACATTTTGACGACATATTAAAAACATGGCAAATCTAAGATAACAAAATGTAGAGGTAAGTTTATATGTCACCTACACGGTCTATGGGATTAGTCAGCCTGGTTTCTATTTATTTACATGATACAATTTATTTGGTTCCCTTTGTTCCAGCTAAAAGCCTCTAAGATAAAGGAAAACTATCAGTTTTATATCTTCTTAGTAACACATTCTCTCCTTCTGTCTCTCTTTCTCTCTCTCTTTCTTTTTTTTTATACCCACTACTCATAGAGTAGAAGGGTATTATAACTTTGTTCAAACCGAAAATGTATGTAACAGGCAGAAGGAGACACCTCCGACCCCATAAAGTATAAATATTCTGGCTCAGGATCAACAGCCGAGTCGAAATAGCCATGTCCGTCTGTCCGTCTGTCTGTCCGTGTGAAAATCTAGATCTCAGCTATTATAAGAGCTAGGACAACCAAATTTGATGACAATATGTGTTATTATTGCACGCTGATCAAGTTTATTTTGGATTTTGGCCACGCCCCCTTCCGCCCCCGCAAATCGAAAAAACATTGATAACAAGTGCAATTTTGATGCCATATTGTTCATATTCGGTTTAAAAATTTTGTAACGCTGCCGGAAGCGCTGATTGCAGCATTGTGCCGAATAGTGTGAGCGTGTACAGTGGTGAAATGGGTTAAGTTGTGGACTGCAAAACGAACATTACTATTATGCATTTACGGGTTCGAGTCCCGCCCGCATCAAAAATTAAATGTGTGCAAAAATGTTTTTTTTTTTATTTTATATTTTGACTTTGCATAAATATTGTAAGCCCATAGCCTTTTACGGTCAAAATATGATTGTAGCCTTTTTTTTTGTTCCGCAAATAAATGATGTACGAGCAGCTGGGTAGCGGGTATATTACAGTCGAGCACACTCGAATGTAGCTTTCTTACTTGTTTTTTTCTTTCTCTCTGCCTGTGTTCACAAACTTTCGTACTACCCTCGCCTTGTTGCTTGGTATTTCTTGCAATTTGCACGTTCGTCGCACACCCCTTCCCCCCACCGGCACACCCAATTATATAGTATGGCCAAGCAGGCGGTGAGAGGCGTGTTGTGGGGAAATAGGGAGAGGGGGATAGGGGTCGTGTTCTGGGCACACAATCTGGCAATCACAAACGCGAGTTCGTTTCTTTGATTTTTGTCTGGCATTGCATACTTTTTGGCGCCTTGGCGCTGATTTTCGCGCTTGTTCTGATTCGCGCTTTATACTTCGTCCTGCCTTCCCATTTTTTTTCCTCTCAGCTCAGTTGTTGTTAGCGTCACGTAAAAAATTAGTGACCACCCGCTGTTTGCTTTCCTTTCATGCTCTGTTCTGCCGCTGCCACTACCCCCCCTCATCGCACCACCCAAGGTGTCGGGCCCGAAATGCGTTTTTTGGCACGCCCCGAAATGGAATTCCTTTCATTTCGATCGCACTCCTATTTCCAGTGTGAAATTGTTTGCACACGCTCCTATGCAAACTTTAAGCATGATAAATGAACGAGCATGCGCTCCCTCTTCCCTCTCTCTCCTCTCCCTTCCCCTCTCCCTGCTTTTGTTGTTGTTGTCGGGCAATTAACTTTTGCCTTTTTATTGAAATGCATTTGCAACCCTCCGAATAGAAACCCGATTGCAAACCTGATCTCTGAAAATTCCCATAAATAACTACGACAAATGATGCTGCTAGGGACTAGAGGTGCCCGCATTAGGGGCATCCCTCGAGCTCTGACTGGACACAGTAGCTGCTGCAGTTTTTTGTTGACAGCTCGCACAAAAAACCGGATTGAGTCATAATCGATGGATGACAGCAACAAGAGAGTCGAATTATGGGTATTACGTATTTGATTTCCTCAGCTCGACGCTCGCTCGCTGACAGGCACCGCCATAACTTGTCAATCATAGACGTAATTCTTTATAATTTCTAGCCCCACCTCTCAGCCTTACAGCCAAACCAAAAGGTTCCCCATTGCATAAGGCAAAGCCCAGACTAACCCAATCAACGTCTGTCTCCGTCTGCAACTTTGACGTTTGCATTGTCGCTGCGAAGACAGAGCTGGAGTCGGAGACGGGTCGGCAGCCAATTTGTCGGGATTTTGGGTAGCAGATAAGCGGCTTACTCGGGTTATAAATGGAAATTGCAGTCAAGGCGCGTTCCTGTTTACATAAGGCAATGATGACGATTTCCAAGCCGTTGATGACGATGCATGCGAGTGATTTGAAAAATCAGATTAATAACTTCGATTGCACTCACGAATACGAAGCGAGAATGAAAAGCGAATGAATCAACAAGATGAACGGAGAGAGAGCGCAAAAGAGAAGCAGAGAAAGAAGGAAGCGGGAGTCAGGTCTCAAATGTTTTCTCTACTCTATCTGATAATTGGCTCACGTTCCAGGTAAATACTCAGCGCATATGCTCTGTTTTTTGTTTGCGCGCACGTTTATCTGTGTGTGTGTGTGTGCGTGTATGTGTGTGTGCGTGTATGTGTGTGTGTGCTCGTCTGTGTGCTTTAATTAAAAATGTTCACTGCGCTTTTGCCATTTGATGCTAACAAAGCAAATTTGCTGATAGAGTATCAGGCACTTCTTGTTAGATTGAATTTTTAACGGCGCCAAAGAAGAAAACACGGGGAAAGTTTAAATGGAAAGCTGACGAGAAAACACAATTGCACAATCTCTTTGATTAAGTTTAAATATCGAGTTGCAATATCAAAAAAAAAGTCAAGCAAATAATAGTTAGTTCTGCTTTGCCTTTTTAATTAAAACTGATAACAATTCGATAAGTATCGAAGTCAGTGATCGCCGTTTAGCAGCGCTGTAACTGCTGCCTGCTCACAGCTTCCACTGCACTCTTCGCACTGCAATGAATTACAGCGCACTGTAAAGTTAACATTGAAGCTTTTAATCTTGCCAGCTCCCACGCACTTGTGCAATGCTGCCACTTAACGTAGGCAGGAGAGACACGCTCTCATTAAATGCTCAAACAAGTGAGCGCATTGCAAAGAGAACAAAGAAAGAGAGCAAGCAAAAACAAAGTACAGGCTTTCCACTGGTAAAGAGAGAGTTTTATAGCAGCATCTCTCAGCTTTGCGCTGCAAAGGCCGCTCTGTTATCTACGCATACAAATTCGTTAAAGACTTTAACTTTAATTAAACGAATGACAATTTAAATGCAATACAACTGCAAGTAATTAAACATTATCTAAACTAATACACTTTGGCTGCTCATCAAGTTAAATTGAAACGCTGCCCACTTCATTTAAACAAAATTAAAGTTTTATCGCCAACTTGGGAACAACAAATGCACACGCACACACACACACACACACTTGCACACACGCTCCACTCTGGCAACACGCACTCAAAGCAATCAATGGACACCAGCATCATTATCAATGCGAGACGAACCTCACTCACTGTAAAATCCGATGACCAATGTCCAGTGTGCAGGGTGAAGCAGATTCCCGGCTGAATTAAGAAATTAGCAGCAAATAGAAAACAAATTAGAAAAGGCCATAAAGGCTGCGTGCGCCGACACAGACAGTCGCAGGCATCCCTCGTCGTGGAAATCAGTGAGATGCTTCGTTTATGATGGTCCGCTCGTCTGTAGCCCGCACATCAATGGGTAACTGATAAGACAGCTGACGAGTCAGCTGGCCATAAAAACTGACCACTGACCACGGTCCATGGTGTCGTGCAGGAAATAAAGAAAATTTGCTGCTTGATTGCCGAAACCTTCCCCGGGCAGCGTCTCCCCTGACCGAAGACTGTCAATTGTCAATCATGATGATTTCTTTTTCGTGCTATAATTTAACTACCAAGGGGCGAACCCACACACACACAGAAATATATGCACATACATATCGCACACACATATATACACACATACATGCATAGATATCTGTCGATAATGAAGTTTTTTCGGCTTTTGCCTTGCTCGGCAAAAATCAAATGTGCTTAGCTGATTGCTTGGGGACCTTCAAGTGAGTGGGTGTGGGTGTCTATATGTGTGTGTACGAGGGTGTTTTGGTGTGCGTGTGTGTGTGTGTGTCAATGACTGCGACAAATTTAGTGCTGATGCCGCATGTAATTCCATTGATTAACTTTCCCAGCGAATATTCTGCATAATTTCATGTGCGACAACTTGTCAAAAATTGGGTTAGGCATGCGAGGAATATCCCAGGGGGATTTCGAGCAGGTAAGGAGGACCAAAAACAGCTTTAAGTTAGCCACGATAGAAAACAAAGTTAAGCAACGTTTTAATCGACCAATTAACTGGCAATCGAAACACGCCCTATCGATAAATGTTTATTGGCCTCGCTGTGAATTACCACTTACTCAGCTTTATGTGCCCCAATATATGTATATATACACCCCTAATTATGCCATAAAAGCGCAGAAGAAATGTGAAACTTCAACTTATCGAACATTAACTCGATTAGCTGAGTTAATTTCCAGCATAAAAAGCAAATTCGTATTCATACGAAATCGTTTACGAGCGCGTGATTAATAATACACAGCGACAACAAAAGAAAACTGTCATAATAAATCTTTATCAAGTGCTCGGGAAAATATGACAAATTATGAGACGAAGACGCAGTCCGAGGCATAATAAATCAAGAAATCAAATGTGAATCGGGGCCGAAAGCCATGAGAAATTCGCTTGACGGCAATTAGAAAACATTTAATTGCACAACAAACAAACCCATAAAAATGAAATAATTAAATAAGCGGGCAGACGAGGGAGAGAGAGAGAGAGAGAGAGAGAGGGGAGCTGGGAAGAGTTCATCAATAACAATCATTGAATTTACATAATTCTCGCATTAATCAAGCGGGCAAATCTTACGTCACATAGGGGCAGTGCTTCAATTAAACGAGGCGTGAGCAAAGATTTCACTTCGAAGTTCGAACTTTAAGTTGGGATTTCAACGAGCAAAAATCAATAGGTAACAGAAGTTGGCAAAGTTCTATCAGAATGCAATTTGCTAAGCCAACACCTTGCTGGACTATCTGTAGTACCCCCTGCTGCCTTTTCCCCTTAGCCAGCAGTTGCATCTCTTTCTCTCTGGCTGATTTTCAACAAAATTTTGGTTGGATTTCTTTTTTTTGTCGGACAAAAGCCATATTTCATTCGCTGCCAGTCAAATCGGACAAGCTAACAGACAGATGGACAAACAGTCGAAACTGTGTGGGAATAAGTTCCAATAAAACCAAGAGAGAGAGGGAGAGAGGGAAAGAGATAACACGCACACACCAAGAGCAGCACCTCCACCCCGTCCAACCCAACTCAACCCCTATACGAAAGTAATTTAACTCCACTTCAAAACTCCCAACTCCAACTCCAAGTCGAGTCTCCAAAACGTGGCAGGCTGCGGCGCTTGGCTGCCTGTCACAGATTTTCCGCTTCATATTTGTGCATATACAATTGCATGCCATATAGAGTACATATATATATATATATTCCATATCCCACCAATGCCTTCGGGGAGTCGGAGTAAAATTGTGTGTTTATTTTCGTATAATATAAAGTCAGCCAGGGACAGATCTCGTTGTATGTAAATTTATTTATTTTCCATCTTTCTGCAAAATGAGCCGAGGCTGGGAAACTTCTTGTCTGGCCTCGTGGCCTCGTGTTATCGGCGACGGCGACGGCAACGGCAACGGCGGCGGTAGCGGCGGCAGCGGGATTTGTGCCTGACGTGAAAATTGTCAAAGGGCGCTTAAAGTCTTTGGGGCCTCTGCCTGCGCCTCCGTCTCCGTCTCACTTCCCTTCCAAATTAAAGAAAATGTTATTTTTAGGCTTGACAGGCGAAAGGATTGAAGTTGGGATTTGCTCGCCAGAGCACCTACCCACCTAGCTGCCAAGCTGCCAAGGAGGGGTTGCTCTGGCTGTGGCTGTGACTGGCGCTGGCGCTGGGATTTGACTGACATGCTAATGGTGCACTGGAAATTGCCACGAAACGCCCTCGTAAACGATAATGGAGTGTTGGTGGGTTCTCACGCCTGACAGCTGATCCAAAAAAAATCACAAAGGGGAAAAAATTATTATTTAAAGAATCCACGGGGAGTTTGAGACGCGACAAATGGTGATAAATAAGAGAAGGTAGAGAAAAAGGCAGGCAAGTATAAAGTAAAGTAAATGATTCTTAGTGCTTATTATTATTTATAATTCAGTTTTTTGATTAAGATTTAGGCTTGATAAAGGAGCATGAGAATAAGACATTGATAAATATTTTATTTGAAATCTCATTAATTCACTATTTAGAGGAATTTATTAATTAATTTAATAAATTTTTTAAATATTTATTTATATATTTATTTATTTATTTAATTGGTTAATTTAATTAGTTAATATTTTTTATGTATTTATTTATTGTTTATTTTAAAGTCGCCAAGAAACTTTCGATTTAATTTCAATTTTCAAACAATGTTAAAATATTTATTATATTATTGATTTGTTTATTAAATATACGACTTTATTAATTTATTTATAACATTATTCTTATAATTATTATTTTACTATCTATTTATTTAATTTATTCATTTATTTACTCCATATTTTTTTTAATTATTCATTTATTTATTGATTAAAGGTCACCCAGCATTCTGCGACTTAATTTAATTTTATAACAGAGATAAATAAAAATATTGAAATTTTTAATAATTATTTATTTATTTAAATAGTAAATTATTTTTTAAATTAAATAATTTTTTTTATTTATATAATCTTCTTTTTACCATTTATTTATTTAAATTTAGTTAAATTTATCAAAATTGATTAAAAATTTAAAGTTCCATATTCGAATAAATTATAAAACTAAAATGCAAGTAAATTATTCGTATTAAAGCATAAAACCTTTAGGTAAAGAAAATATTGGTAATGAAATTATAATTTAAGTTTTAAGTAAATTATTGCCTTCTATGCTTGGCCAACTCCTAGCCAAAAAGAGATGCCTACAAGCTCCCAAAGTACCTAACAAATATGCGTGTCTTTCGATAACTGCCAAGCTGAACCAACTCAAAGTAAGTTTCACACAAAATACAACTACAAACGAGCAGTATATAAAAATTTCACAAAGATCGTGTGAGCGATAATCGAGTTATGAATAGGTTGGCACTTGTACCTCTCGCGTTGTCCCCTCATGCGAGCGTGTACACTATATGGACAAGTGTAACCATTGCACATTGTTCACATTTCGCTGATTTCAGTGTCTTGTGCCTTTATAAGCACTTTGCACATTCCGCAGACCCCTCCTGCTCCCCTTTTTCCCTACGCCCCTGCCTATGCTCCTGCCCCTACTGCAAGCCAACACGCACTTGTTTTATCGCTCGCACTATGCTCGCTATCACATTCCTTTCTTCCATAACAATGGCCCAAGTGGAGTGGAGTCCAGTCGAGCAATGGAGTCGACTCGCTCGTCGCGTTGCCAACACATTTCGGTGATTTACATTGATAAAGTTAATGGAATGGAATGCGTGTGTGCGCGCTCGCTGCTGCTGCTGACTCGACTTCAGTTCTGATTCTGATTCCGATTTCGACTTGGTTTCGGACTACCCCTTATACATTTCCTCCTGCCCGGCTACATGTGCAGAAATTTGCATTTGTGGCGGCAACGTCACACGCCACGCCACGCCATGCCAGGAAGTTGTATACAAAGAGTTGCACTTAAAGGCGCAGCCCGCAGAATGTTCCCATTCATGTCCAGCGTTGAGTTAAGTCGTTACTCCCCCCCCCCCCACACACTCCATCTTGCCGCTCCTCCCTCTCAAGCACATGCAATTTTTATGGCTTGTAAGGCATCGAAATGGCTCTGTGCTAAAAGCCAGCCACGCCCCCTTCCAAACGCTGATAAGGCAGGCAACCTTCCGCCCCCTTCCCCTTCCACTTTTTAAGGTGTTTCGCTTTTTTCGGTTACTTCCCAAAACGGAAATGAAATGCGCCTAATCTAACAAATTTTCGTGCTAATTTGGGTCAAATGCGGATTTGCATAAATTTGCCGCCAGTGTTGCCACCTTATCGGAATCCATTAGAGTCGACGACTTCAGTTTTCAGCCAAAGAATTATTATTTTCTCGGCATTTAAGTCATACGGACACATGACAAATTTCACAAGGGCACCGAGGACGATGGCGGGTGGTGGGGATTCAGAGGGTGTCCATGCCAGCCCTGCCCGTGTGTAGGATGCCGCAAGTCATTAGCCCAAGCACCCGCCAAGCACTTGGGCAAAGCGTTTCGGGATGCCAACGCCAAATGGAATTTTGTCATAAATGTTGTTGTTGTTGTTGCTGTTGCTACTGGTACTAGTGACATATTTTTGTGCAAAATTTCACGCTCATGCATATTTAAATCGCTCCAAAAAACGTATACGTGCAGCAAACTGCTGACAAACAAGCCACAAAATACCCTGTAAAACAAAGATTCAGCAAAATGTGTTTAAAATACATTACAAAATCGTGCAACATATTCTTACATTATATTTTCTTTGAAAAAACATATTGCAAGCTGCTTAATTACTTGAAAACAACTTTTAATTACCTTGTAGTAATTAGGTGTAATTAGGGTTACTAATTTCATTCAATTAAGCTAACTTTTTAAGCTACCATATTAGTTACTATAGGCATTGTTTTATGCTATTTAGTGAAAAAAATTCCACAGCAACCCACACATACCCGCTTACAGGGTATATTATGCCTGGGTCGTTTGCGCTATCAGCGAAGCCTTCACACGAAATGCGCTTACTAAATAAGAGGCCACATTAAAAATTACCCAGGGATAGCGAACACGAAGTGCTACAACAGCTGATATCGTCCGACTGCCATAACTATATATCGTACACACACACACTCGCACACATACATATACATGTGTGTGTGTGCTTTGTATTTTTGCACTTCTGTGCGGCTGTCCAGAGCGCACATCAATCAAATGTCATGGAGCATTTGAGGCAAGCATTTTGCCCAGTATTTTCCCAGTACAGTTAAATATCGTACGCGAATATTTTGGGCGTGTCACAGTCCCCAGACTCGAAGCCCTCCTCCCGCCCCCTCACCCTTTCCGGGCCCTGATTGTAGTAAGTGCAGAGTTGCGTGCCAGACAGAGTTCGGAGCACACGCCTTGCTTGGCTGCCAACGTCTCTCGTGGCAAAGGTGTAAAAAGGGGCGTGGCACGCCTGGCACGAGCCCAAAACGTTGACGCGACGCGGGGCGTCCAGTTGGCAATTTGCTTTAAATTGTTGCCATTTGTTTCGCACTGTGCGCTTAGTTGCATAACAATTCTTTTGTTTAAACTGCACAAATTATGAAAATTGCTTTCGTCGTTGGAGGTGGGAGAAGGGGACGAAAGAGAAGAGGGGGACTTGAGTATATCAGAATTGTTGAACTGTCCGGGTGTGATTGAAGACGTACGAGAGTGGAGTAAGTGGAAAATGCAGTTGAGTAGTTAACATGCATAAAGCGGACGAGCTGACAGCGTCCCCCCCTGCCTGGGGGAATTGAACTAGAATTGCACAAAAAATTCCATAGTAGATTTTAAAAAGAAATAACATAGTAACTAACATTCCAGTAAAGGCAAAGATTCCTTTGATTCAGTATTTTATAAGTTTATAGTTATTCTAGTTGGACAGAAAAATCTTAGATAAAGTAGAAAGATAAGTTTGTTTCCAAGAACTGGTATAAAAAGAAGACACGCCTGAAAATAAAAAATAAGATAAGCATAATTATACAATGATTATGTATATGTCAAATTCTGTTTCTGTAGTTAATATGTCGTATTAAAAATTTCCTAAATTTAAAATTGACAAGTTTTCCCAAAGAACATCTTTATCTGCCTACCTTTTTGCAATTTAAGAGATCGATTCATATAGAATCCGTCTAAATGTGTACCAAAGCTGAAAGGTTTAACAAACCGATCGCAATCAAAAGATTTATTTATTTATTTATTTTTATTTAATTTAATTTAAAGTCAACTAATAGCAGTCGACGTAAAAGTTACAGAGAAACATATTAAAAATTATGTATAAAGAAAAACTACTTAACAAAAGCAGTTTTGATTAAAGCTAAGAAAATTAATTTTATGCATGAACTTTAAAATTTTAATTTTTGAAGAAATTTTAAAACGGAAAATAAAATATTTTAATTATAAAATTTAATTTAATATAATTCCGGAGAAAAAAACAAAAATTCTAGCCGATCCAACATTTGTTGCAATGGATTGGGGAAAACCCAGAAAAACCCAATCAGATCAGAAAAGTTAATATTAGTTATTAGTATGAAGTGTTCATTTGCGGAAGCAGTGGGCGTGGCATTTAATTTAAACGATACTAAGTATATACACACAACTTTATGCAAAATTTAGTGCCTCCAGATTTTATAATAGCTGAGGTATACATGTTCACACAGACGGACTGACAGAGGGACAGACGGACATAGCTTAATCGACTTGGCTGTTGATTCTTTGGCAAAGTTTGGAAGCTGTTCCTTATGCCTGATTTCCAAAAAGTTAATATTCCATTTTTAGACTTTTTTCAAGGGTATAACAATTGAGAACAAATTCTTAGTACTCGAACTCTAATTTACTTACAACTAATTGTGGGATAACGAAAGATCTTTAAACTTCCTTCAAGTATTCCTTGATTAACTACATTTCTCAATAGGGATTGACCTAAATCCCAGCGTTTAGCTCACGTTCGTTTAGCATTCTTCACTCCGAGCCATTCTTGCTTTAACAAAATATGACGAAAATATAAAGAAACATGCAATTTGCAAGCGCGGCCACTGAAGCATCCTCAGTTGAATGCACCCATTTATGGAAGAAGTTAACCTCGTCTGACCCGCTGCTGCCAGCTTAAGGTCTGGCTGCTGCCTCGTCTGGCTCTCTCTTTCTGATTTTCAGATTTTCTGACTTTTTGACTTGCTGAGCTTCGCCTTGCCTCGACTTTCTCGCCTGTTGTGACCTACTGCCGGCGGCCAGGGCTCAAATGCAATTTCCTTTCTCAATTTTTTATATGCACATTAAGCGCCTTTTTACATTTCAATTTCCAGCGAGCAGCTTGCTGTACCTGCCCCCTTCCCCTCTCCCTCTCGAGCAAGTCCGCCACCTGCTATAAGCATATAAAAATTAATATTTTACAAGTAGCCCAAAAAACTGCTAAGGATGCAGCTACAGTTCGAGGCAAGGCAAAAGAAGGAGGGGGAGGGGGTGGGGGATGGGGAAAATAGCCATTGTTATGAGTGGAAGCAAGTGCAGCCAAAGCAAGAGCTCGGGAAACCGGGTGCAAATCCAAATGTGAGCTGAAAAATGCATGAGAACTCAGTGAGGGGAAAAACTAGGTGAGAGCTAAAAGAGAAACAGGTTTATTTTAATTTCGCTTATAAACTAGACGAGTTTCCATTTATTTTCGCCTTTGTTCTACTCATTTTGGCACGTCGCCTGGCGCCAAGAACCGCAGCCCGCCCAGTGCGAAGTCATGGCCAATAATTTTGGCCAAAGAAAAGAGCAGGCGAAACCACAGAAACATAAATGATTTGAGACAGTCGGGGGTCGGCGCGAGAATCACATAAGTTCTCACGCATTTTGGTACACCTGTGGTCAGGTTAGACCCACGTCGGGGACAAAAGGAATTGCTCCCTCCCCCCTTCGCATCGTTAAACGTGGGCCACAACAACAATGGAACAAAACAGACTCAGCGACGTCTCGCGGTGCGCGCACATGACGCGGACAATAGAAAAGAAAAGACCTAAACAAAACTATAATTTCTTGTTTTCCCATTTCCATTTCGATTTCTATTCTACTATTTCGTGTTCTTTTGTGTGCCTCGTTTCGCTTTTGTCTTGGTTTCTGCTTAAAAATGGGGCTTGACTTGCCAGCGAGAGAGAGAAAACTATCGCACGTTGATCTTTTGTAAGGATCGTGTTATAAAATTGATGGCGCAGCGCGAAACAAAGGCGCGAACATATAGATACCCTATATTTTATATAGACATTGAATTTATTATACGATTTCTATGAATACCAAACTCAAATCTCTTTCGAGTATTCCGTGCACAATTGCCCAGTGAAATGGCCCCCGACATTAGCTTAACTGCCCTGCACAACTGTTGCAATAGATCTCCCCCCTATCACCTCCCTCCTCTGCTTATCAACATAACAATAACACCTTCTACTAAGTCGTAGAACAAACAGCATCTATGCAATTTCCCCGATAATATTTGGGCGCATTCGCAACTTTTCGAAGCAATTAATCGACAATTTTAAACAGAGCAGGGAGGCAGGCAGGCAGGGATCAGGGGGTAGGCTCAGATTCTGATGTGATGTGACTGTGGCTGTGGCAGGTTGTTAACTCTCTGACAACAGAGTCGGACAAATCCGTTTCTGGGCCTAAGGACAACAACACACACACACACACACACACACACACAACAAGCTGGAACAAGTCCCAAAAGGCTGCAACATGGAAAACACATGCCAGGAAAAATGAAAAACCAGGTCGGATTCCGGGTGCCTCCGCTGCTGCTCCTAAAAGGCAGGCCCAATGCAGTTGTAATCGTTAGAAAATTCGAACATATTTGACAGAGCGCAAAAGTAAACAGGACACGAGGGTGGCGACACACACAAGCACGGAAGAGGGGCGGGGGATACGAGCTGGAACTCCTGTCAGCAGCGGCGGCGGGTGAGAAATGAGCAGAGCCCAAACAACAACAACAACAACAATAACAACAGCTTGTTGAGCGATAAAGCAATTAGAAGCAAAATGGGATTTTGCATTTGAAATACTGTTGCAATGACGTCATGGTGTGGCATTGCCATAGCCGTCATGGGCGGGAACGGGAACGGGGCGCAAGTTTGTTTACACAAAAAGGATTTCAGACGCGCTCTTTAAGTTTCGGCAATGACAGGGGAAATTGAGAGCTGAGGGGGCGGTAGGGGGGGCGTGGCAAGCACTCCCTTAACTGACCTACTTCAGCAGCTTTTGCATTGCTGTGTTTGGTGCACAGGATGCGAGATGCTGCCTGCTTGCTGGCTGCCGGATTGAGGCTTCGTCAAGGAGCTGCATTTTCATGCATTTGGTGCAGCTCGAGCGAGTGTTGAGCCGCGCACAAGGAGGATATGCTGAGAGTTAAAGATGAGAGAGAGCTATGTGGAAGATGTGGAAGATTGCCTCGCATCAAGAAAGAAAAATTCGCTTCGTTGCGCTGAAAGTTTTCATATTTGTTCGCCTCGTCGAACTTTCGAGATTGGGTACGTTGCATGCGAGAGTGTGTGTGTGTGTGTGTGTGTGTGTGCGAGTTTGTGCATGTGTGTGACAGCCAATTTCTGTATAGAAGAAAGTGTGATATGCCATAAAAAGAAATGAGACACTCTTGACGCTTATGGCAGCTCTTGTGCGATAAGCAAGAGCGGAGAAGATGAACTTGAGGAGGAAAAAAATATTCCGCATAAGAAAACTGCAAAGGCATCGATAATCGATAACAAGCTAAGCAGAAGCTGCCATAAATTGCCCAATAAGCAGTGAGCGTTAACTTAACATACTGCAAGCTGTTAAGCAAGCTTGAGTATCGATAGGGCTACAAGTCGATATAACGACTTGATTTATTAACATCGCTTGCATTTAAAAAATGCCAACTCTAAATTTTAATATTTATTATTTGCCTAATCAAATAGTTTTACTTCTGATATAATAAGCTTCTGCAGCTTCACCAAATATCGATAATTGGCATTAAGTTGAGCGGGTGTTAGCATAAATGGCGCAACTAACAGCGAGCTGTTAAGTTAACATACCAAAAGCAGTTGGGCAAGCTCAACAATCGAAATCGATAACTTGTTAATTTATTGACTTTGCTCGCACTTTAAATGATAAATTCAAACAGAAGTGTTATTATTTATTGCCAGCCCACTGCACCAGTTATACTTCTAGTATTATATCACCATACAACTTCATCGAATAACACCCTTGGGACGGGCCAGCTGAGCCTTGTGTCTGGCCAACTTTTAACCCAGCTTTTATTCGTCAAAATGCACGTGCTTTGGGGCGGCCACTGAAGCCTCTGCTGCATAATTCACATAACCCACTCCCCGGGCTCAACTGCAGCCACTCAACAACTGTAATTTTTATTTAAGCAAACAAAACAACAGTAACAACAATAACACCAACAACAACAACAACAAACCAACAAACCGAGCCGTCAGACAGTTGGACACCCAACCAACTAACAAAGATCCCTAATCTCGAGTAAAACCAGCGTCGGGTTCAGAAGCTGCTGCTTTGCCAGCAGACATTGTTGTTGCTGATGTTGTTGTGGGACTAGGGGGAAGCGGAGGGGATGGAGGAGCGTGCTGAATTATTCGCACATATGCAAAGTTGGCAAAAAGTGCGAGTCCGGGCAAAGGACAAATGAAAGGATAGCATGGCCAGACAACACACAAAGCGTACAAAGGATGGTGTAGAATGCGACTACCAATTCTCTCTCGCACTCACTCTCTCTCATTTGTGGCACTCCCCCCACAATGACTGTGCAAATTTGGTGCAGATAAGCAGAGTCCGAGAACTGCCAACAGTCCGAAACTAATGCGCGCTGACATGCAAAAAAAGGGTAAATGAGTGACAGGACATACGCCAGGACACACTCGCTTCCTGAGTGCACAGTACACTGAAAACAATTTGCAGTTGGAATGTGAAGGAATTGAGTATAGTTTGGTACATTGTTTGAACTACTTAAGAGCACACCACTAATTTCTCGCAGTGTACACAACAGCAGCCCGAAAACAAAGGGCTAACTAACCACGCTCATCCTGCACACCCCACCCTGTTGCCCTTGCTTGCCCTCTCTCTCTTGCTCTCTCGCTTGCTCCCTCGCTTTATCTGTGCCCTCTTTATCGGCCTCTCTCGCTCTGTCGTGTTAAATGCTATGACAATTGCTATAATTGTCAACTGTCAAATGGCATTAACAATTTTTCGTTATTGTTGTTGTTGTTGTAGCTCCTTGCACTTGCCCGCGCGCTCAATTGTGTGCGTAGGTGTGGAAATTTGTCAAATGAAAGCAAAAATGAATACAGACGGCAAAAAGGGATAAGAGCAAAAGAAGCGAGATGGTAAATGGCAAATGGATAAAAGGGCCGAAAGGCTTAAGCCCAGCTGGTTAGACATTTGCTGTTTTGATTCCGGCAATGAGATTAAAGCGCAGCTCGAAAATTGCCAAACAATGGGAGCCCATTCCATTTAAACTCTATGGGCTGATCTGGTAGAGATCCTCATACCATATTTGTTGTTATAGCTGCAACTGAGCAAGCAGTTGGGCTGGTTAAATGAAATCTGGCATAGGGTTAGATATAACCATGTGTTTATATGCATGTGTGTATCATTTATACAGGCTCGATTGAATATGAATGAACATTTTCCAGGAATTATATCTTATAGTAGGAATCAGAATATGCATTGGATAGCTTCAATTCCAGCAATTCGAAAACTTTTCTCCAAATAAATATAGGATATATCTTTAATTGCAGTAAGATGCTAAATTATATCCAAATGAATATGGAATATATCTGCTATTGCAGTCAAAACTTTCCCCAAACAAAAACATCCCCCGCAAGCGTATAAACACTATATACCCCACATATCACACGCTGTCTTAGTTGAGTTTGTCGAAACTGTCATTCACTTGCTTCCCATTTCCCTCTACTTAGGTCTTCAACGAACAAAGCTTCCACAGATACACATATATACATAACTTATCCCTATTCCTTTAGACGTCAAATCAGCGCTCAGTTCGTAACTTTTCGTAATTCCAAACCGAGCAATCATCGTCAAGTTGGCAGCGCGTGATGACAGTTTTTGCCAGCCACTAAATGTCAAACTTTCTGACATGTCGCAGCAGCACCAACACACTCACATACGTGTATAGCTATATATATAGTTATGTTATGTGTGTGTATGTGTGTCGACTCATATGTGACATTCAAGTGTCATCAAAAAGCGAACGCGCTGGTTTGCATTTTTATGAGAATGACAGAGAGAAGCTCTGCAATGACTTGAGTGATTTTCTGTTTTTTTCTTTTTTTTTATGATATTTCGTATAGAAAAAGCAAAAGCGTAGCAAAAGATTTTGCATAATTAAATTCTGTGTGGAGAGAAAAAGTTGTTGTTAGCCCGAGAGTCTCTAAAAGATACACAGATTCCGAATACATACACGACTGCACAGATACAAAAGATCTGCGGCGCCTGCGAATCAGCATAAAATAATTGAAAATGTGTGCGCTCTCCTCTCTGGCATCTATTTGAATAAACGCAATTTGAATGCAAAAGCACGAAGTGCAAACAAGATGGCAGACAGGGTAACCAGTCGAGTCCGGGACCCATTGGACCTGTCGTTGATGGATGATGGTTGGGGGGTGGGGGCTGCCATCGCCAGCAGGCATAGGATTAGATAGCGCTAATGTTGAAAGGGTTGCATTCCGAAATTTTCCTGAAGGGGTACTCAAATTTTATAGACAGGGATTTAATGCATATTTTCTTAAGATTTCACTGAACAACTTACAAGTCAAATATCGAAATTCGTACAAGGTATACTACAGATTCATAAACAGGGATATTTTTTATGTTTCACTATGGAACTTTCAGCGTATTTCGACTTACAAGTCAGAAAATGAAAATCATTTATCTTCGCGCCTCTCGTGCGGCACGAACATTAGTGTCATCATTATCATACTGATTTCTCCAGCCTGCGATTTGCCATTTGTTGGGCCCATTAGGCACCCACATATGTCAACTCTTTCCACACACACACGCCGCCAATAATTGAAATGTCAGATCGGTGCTAATGACAAATGTAAAAGTCCAAAAACCTCAAACGAAATTAATAAATGACACAGATTTTAGCACTTTAGTCGGGAAGAAGCTGAAAAAACCAAAGGGGGCACTTCAGAGACAAAACTGTTATAGGAACACAAGTGTGACAAGTGTGGCAGACATGTGGGACAGCGAATGGGAATGGGAACGAGAATGGAAATGGAAATGGGTAGGGGTTGGAGGAGTAGGGGAAGTGCGACCCGTACAAATCTGAGAAGCGACCGCACACTGAAATTTTGACACATCTGACAGGCGAGCCGAGAGGCACTTGGTAAGCAGCCATTTGATAGCCTCATTAGTGATGAGCCACTGTACAGGAAGGAGCAAAAAAAAAAAAAAAGAAAGAGGAGCTGTCAAACTGCTTAAGAGGTTCTCTGCTCTCTCTTTCTCTGGATTCTTTGCGTAACTCAAAACCAAAAGGATATCGACCGTAGCGCATGAGAACTTGACACTTGCTACGACGACTTGCTCCATGCATGGCCTCCCGCACACATGTCTGCCCGAAAATAGCCACATACAAAAAAGAACCAAACCAGAACTTCAGAGGCGTCTCCCCGTAGAGCCACAGAAGCCAAACTGGGCAGCCCCTCTTCCTGCAAGCAGAACTTGGCTCTGCCCCAAAGCATTTAGCCATATTGAAACATTAAAAGAGTCAACACCCACAACGCACAAGGGGTAAGCCGACAAAGCAACAGCAGCACAGTACAACCCAACCCGACATATGTATGGTCAGAGCCGACATTCATAACATACATAATAAACAAGTCAAGGAGTAGTCAACACCAGCTCCAGAGTCCAGTTGGGTAATGACAGACAACCCAAAATTGGGACAGGAGCCATAAAATTTTATGCTACAATTGAATTTCTCTATACTCTACACTCCACCAGGAATTATCCCATTGATTTGGGTTACAAAAGGTTCTTAGGTTTGCTTGGAAGAGGAGCTTTCCATTGTTGTTAACTCTTTGAAGAACCTTCTTCTGTAACACGATCAGCGTTATCGATACAATGTCTATCCCTCTTTCTTGTTTCAAATCCTTTGCTATACCAACTACTCCCCTACGATACTGTAGGGTGCCCACCAAGTCCCCAAGCAGCCATAAAAATATCGAAAAATATTTCTATGTATTCATAAACACATGTGTAGAAAGTCAAAGCAGTGGAGAGAGAAGAAGACCCTGAAGGCTGTCAAACACGCCACCGCAATGTGACCGCAATGCGAGCTAAGGCTCCCACTGTACCCTGTATATATAGTCGTATATGTACATGGACAACGGCGAACATGGTTTATGTGGTTGGTCGGTGCGGAGCTGTAAACAACCCAAGCCCAAGTAGTTCCATATGTGAGTTTAACATGCAAACTGCCACGAGGACTTTTAGTGCCTGTTAACAGTCTTCGAAGCGGGGTACGGCATGAGGTTCTCAAATATCCGGTCAAGCGAATCCTTACAAGCAAACGACGACAACGGCAACGGCAACGACAACGACGACGGCGACGATGAACATTTCATATTTTTTTCTCTTTGGGGTTTCCTTTTGCTTAACGCCCACAAAATTTCTGCTAAATTAAATTATAAATATGGCAAAAAGTCGCTGGCAACGAAGGAGCTCGGGCAGTGCAGGACCAAAGGGGGGAGGCCATTATGATTCATGACAACCGTCTGGGAACGTCCTTCCTTCCCCTCTCCCTCTCCCTCTCCGGCTCCACTGCTGGATATCGGGTATATCTGCTTACAAAGTGCGTGTCAAATTCAAAGCGAGTTATTCAATCCTTTTACACAAAAGTCCGCATAGTTGGTGGGCGGCCTGTGCCGTTAGTTGTTATGCCCGTTAGTTGTTTGGACAGATTTGGGGCTAGTGATAGGATGGATAGCGGTGGAGTAAGCCACTTGGATTTCCGCAGATACTTGTGATTGATGAGGGTTCAAGTTTATCGGCAACTCCTTCGAGTGTCTCTAAAGTGAATTTCGGGTATGCGTGTAATCCTCGATTTCAATCATATTTTAACTAAAGACCGAGATACTTCTCTCTCTCTCTTCTGTCTCTCTCTTTAATTCGCACCAATTTGAGTAGGACTCTTTAGTTTTAGATCACTTTCCATCACTTCAATTAAAACTTTTTCAATCAGTCTACTGCAATTTGGCTTTAAATTGATTCCTTCGACTCGTATGCTATATGCGAAAGACCCCCTAACACAGTTCAAGGTCGCAACGCAAGCGTATCAAATGACCATCGACAAAGAGAATGGAAACCCGCAAGAACAAGGAGAAATCCTTAACTGTGGTTAACATCTCGCAAATCCATTAACTGGCACACTTGGAGCGTGAAAAGGCGCGCTGCACGACCGAATAAAAGAAAACAAAACAGAGAAGCAGAGGGCATAGAGGGAGAACGAGAGGGAAAGTCGAGCTAGCGGACCACATCATTTCATAACACTTCCAGTTCATATAATCTATTTAACCCAAATTTAAACGTGCCGTGCGTTTGTTCAGTGTTTAATCAGTTGTAAAGCAATTTTCGCAATGTTTTTTCTTTAAACGACTATGCCACGCAGAAATGGGATTGGGATTGGGTCTGGCTTGGCATTGGGTTTGGCGCATTGTTCAGTCTCCTACAAGGATGCACTGAGGGAAAAGGTTGATACTAAAAGAAGTTGTATACTGTAAAGGATATTTAGCTAGGAAAAGGAGCTGTTTAACACGTATATGTGTTTAAAAGGTTGATAAATTTAATCCCTTTAGGTATCTAACTAATTATCTATCAATTAATCGGAATTCTATCCATTTATCAATCAATTAATCTATCCACTTATCTGAGAAAGATATTGGTGAAAAAGAGGGCTTTTAACCGTTTTAAGGCTTTTAGTTTCAATTAATTACCATATATATTCTTAAAAATGTATCTTGTTGTAATACTATATTAATCAATCTGTCAATCTATGTAACGAATCAGTCTATCAATGAAATTATCCAATCAAGCTTTTTTCCATTTGTTTATAAATATAACTTCCAATCTATCTATAAATTTAACTATCAATCTATCTTTTAACTTAACTATTTACGTATCTACCAAATTATCTATTAATCTTTTTATCAATCTGTTTATAAAAGACTCTATCTCGCTATCTATCAATTTATTTATCTATCTTTTAATCTATCTATCTATCTACCAAATCATGTACCAATCTTTTTAGCATTTTATCTAACAATATATATCTATCAATTTGTCTTTCAAATCTATTTATAAAATTTATCTATCAATTTATTTAAAAATATACCTTTTAATTTATCTATGGATTTTTCCATCAATCGCATCCATCCACCAATTTTGTACCTTCAAACTGCTTGTTTTCTTTCAGTGCACCGCTGTTCGCCTATTCTCGCTTCGTTCCTTTCGCTTGCCTTGCTGCCCATCTATCTAACGGCTTCTGCTCCATTTCAATGGCAACTGTTTCGCAGCTGATAAAAATTGGCAGATCCGAGCAAGGCAAAAGGGCAACAACTGCTGGCAGCCACTGTTAGCGGGGAGCACGCTACGACAAGGCAAGGAAAGGTAGGGGAGTAGAAGAAGAAGAAGAAGAACGCGTAGGAGCGCGTAGGGTATGCTGGATCTAAGCGGCATGCCTAATCGTCTGCGTAATTGTTCTGCCACAGTGCGTGCGACGTTGTGGCAGGACGTGCTGGGTCGCCTCTTCCCTCTCCCCCCTTCGATCGTTGATCCCAATTGCTGCAAAAATGTTTATCTGCAGCTGCAACCCCCGCAAATTGCAAGCAGCGAAAAAATTTCAATTAACTCTGTTAACGAAAGGTTAACCTTGAGGTCGGAGCGGCTTGTTGAAGGTCCTCGTTTAATTTGATTAATTGCTGTGAAAATTGTGTGCGTTCTGTGGTTTGGAGGGGAAGGGGGTTACCCTGTGTGAAACTGAGACAAATTGGGCATTTCTAGGTGTCATTTGAGTGTCAATTGTCCTGAAGGATTAGGCCCTAAAGGTGTGTGTGCGGAAAGCCCGCCCTGTCAGCAGTGCGAAACGAGGCAATTGATGATTTGAATTTGAAATGAGGGAGGGGGGTATTCGGCTCTAGTACTACAGCAGTTGCCTATAGATTAGACAGGTATCAGCTATCTAAGCACTTAAGTGCTGAGAAGCTATCTGGACCAATTTTATTGAACTTCACTTTCAGGCCAAGTGCATATGAGCTGAAGAGCTTAAAAGGCTACGCTTTGAGTGGTCTAGCCCCTGATGTTCTTCAGCCTGTTCCATTAAAAAGCGACCAATAAAAAGGACACAAGGCACATCAAAACGAAATGCGACCATTTCTGACCTTTTGCACTCCGGTTAATGCACAAAGGAGAACGTCTAATTGAATTGTAGCAGAAATTGGGCAAAAGGAACGACTCGAACACTCGAAATCTTTTGATGCTCCAGCCAGAAGGAGGAAGCCTGAAGGAAGCGACGAGTCGTAGGACAATGGCAACGCGCCGCAAACGGATGTTATATTCAGTTCAAATGAAAAGGAAGCAATAAAATAATTTTTTAGAACTGCAAGCGGACAATTTGTAGGGCTTCCTGTCCTATCCTGGCAGGGCAAGAAGAGACCAAGGATGCTGCTGCCGTAACCAGCTAAAATAAATGCCTCCCCCCCTCCTTCTCACTCTCCTGTAAGGACTGCAACAATTGCGTCCTGCGCAGCCAGAGACGGGCAACATTAAAACAAACTATAAAATGCAATCGATCTAAACGGTATAAACCGGAAAAGCAGAACACAGCCATTGTGTATAATGGAAATGGGTTTTCCTTTTCTCTCTCTCTCTCTCTCTTTCTATTTACTTTGCCATTTTCTTTGTGCGCGGGGTGGGGCAGGGGAAAGGGAAAAGCGGAAAGGAAATAAAGAAAATAATGCGATTGCAAGACGACAACGGAGCGAAATGAAAAACTGTGATATTGATAGATGCGATATTAATGGCAAAACGTTGGGGGAATTTCAAAGTTTTCGTTTCACTTTGTTGGTTTAACGCCGCCAACGCCGTCGCCGCCGAATGAGAAATAAGCTCGGTTTACGCGCGATTTAAAGCTTCATTAATCACCATATGAGCAGTAGAAAGAGAGGAGAAAAAAAAACATATTCCAAGTTCCAGACAAAGACAAAACGTAAGAAAGGATGCGGCAAAGGGGAGGCAAAACTTTGAGCCGAACATTTTTCATCATTTTCTTAGAACATTTTTTGAAAATTCTAGAAAATTAAGATTGGTTTGTGTGCGCGGAAAAAATGGACATACTTAAATTTTGGTAAGTAAAATTTCATAGCGATTTCATCAAAAAACTGACAGAAAACAACCGATAGAATTTATGGCAGCTATACGATACTTATCGTATATCCTATCCTGCTCGTTTCGAACAAATTTATTTAGTTCCATTAAATTAGCCTTAAAGCTGAGGTCCTTTTAAAATTGGCAAAAGGGCAAGCAAAACTAATCTTATATTATACTTCTTTCTTCCTCTAATTCAAATGCAATTTTTAGTCCTACAGATGTTCTGCTTTCTTATACTCGTACCAATCCTAACTCAGCTTAATCCACATTATAACTATAGAGCAAGCACCCAAAATGAGACTCAACTTTGGAGTTCTCTTATCTTTGCCATTACTCAAACTATTATTACTACCCTCGCTGGGCCCTTGCTGAAGATTATTGCCATCATATTTTCTCATATCTGTGGGCAGCATTAAACAGGCGAAATCTCAGTGACATTGCTCGTATGTTTACCAAACTTATCTACCCCTCCCAACCTCACCCCTCCACACAATGTCAGCAATTTTTGCGAGCGGGCAAGACAGAGAGAGAGCAAAAAAGCGTCGACTAAGTAAATCTCAGCGCTTGCGAACAATAATCTGACATAATGTTTCAATTATGCCTCGTTTAGCATTATGGACGCTATATGAACGACCCGACGACCCGACGACCCTACGCCACAAGGCGAGCAGGGAGTGAGCGCCTCTCCCTTCTCCCCAGCCACTCCCACTGCCAAAACATTAGAAGCCAAGCAGTCGAAACATTTGGAGAGCTAAGCAAATCTCACTAAAATAAACATTTTAGCATTAAATTTACATAAGATGAAAAAGAGGAGAGCAGGAGGGGAAGGAAGGATAAGCAGAGAAAGAAGTAGACGAAGAAGTAGCAAAAAAAAAGGAGAAGAAAAAGAAGAAGCATCTACTTACGACACATTTTCATAAACAGCAACAGTCGAGAGATGAGTGTGTGCTCCCACTCCCAGCTCCTGCTCCTACTTGAGCTCTTTTCCCATCCCTATTCTCCCTCTCCCCTCCCGCTCTTCCCTCACACTTGATGGGCTTTCGCGTATTTGCATAAACATTAGCAAAACAAATTTGCACATTTGCCCAACCAAAGTTGCTCGTCAACCTTCAATTCCGCTGTCGACATATGCAAACAGGCCGCAACAACAAAAACCAAAGGGAAAAGTGAACAAGCAGACAGCTTATAGCACGAAAGATACCCTGTAATGTGCTTGAAGTCATAAACAAAGCGAAAATGTTGCAGAAATCATATTTATGACTAACATATTTGCTTATATCCTGTAGACATCTAGTCGCTTATACCCCACACAACCACATTAGAGGGTATGCGCAACAACTGTCAAGTTCAAGATGAAAATGAAGTTAGAGCACCGCTAAAGGCGGAAGTCTTTAGGCCAACGTCAAACCCCAAATGCGGAAACGGAAGTGCGTGCCAGTCTCCGAGAGGGAGGAAGAAGGAGAGAGGGGAAGCTGCGGAGTCGAAAAAATATGCTAAATCAGCCAAAAATGCTCAGAATCATTTCGCAATGATGATAATGATGACTCTGACGATGATGATGTGCGAATAAAAATGTTTCCACTTGTTTTTCCTTGCCGCTCAAACACTTCTTCTTCCTCTCCCTCTCTCTCTCTCTCTCCTTCCACTGTCTATTTGTCTGCGTTTTCTTAGCAACTTTAGCGCCATTTTCGTCGCTTCTCGAGCAACTCCAGCAAATTTTGTGGCACTTTGGCGCCCAAAACTCGGAACGAACGACAGCAAATATGCGTTTTATTGAATTTTATGGAGCTAGACGCGGCGCGATGCGATGCGAGTGCGATGCGACGCGACTCGACTCGCTGCTTGCCACATTTTGCGGCAGGATGCCAAATTCAGGCTGCCCGTATATTTTTTTGGCTAGACTCAAAACTTGGCTAAGCAAGTGTACAAAAAAATTCGTAGCCTGACCGCCAGGCGAGCGTGAAAACTGCCAAGGGCCTTGAACCCTCGAGGCAGGATGCACGCAGGCAGGCAGGCAGGCAGGCATATTTCCCTTGGCAGTGAACTTGAAAAAGGAGTTGCAAAACCGAGGAGTCAAGTGTGTTTAAGGCTAGTATGCAGCTATTGTTTTACAGCTCATTTGCAGCAAAGCTGAGACGTAGGTAAAGAGATAATCGATTGATGGTTCCTATACCCGGTAGTCATAGAGTAGGAGGGTATTATAAATTTATGTTAACCCAAAACATGTAAAAATAGGAAGGTATTTTCGACCGCGCAAAATATATATATTTTTTTTGGATCAGCTGAATCGCTAGAGCCTTGTTTCTGTCCGTGTGATCATCTAAATCTTATCTATTATAATAGCTATGACTACCAAATTGGTGGTGACAATACGGCTCTTAGTATTGCACGAAGAATATGTTTGCTTAAGAATTTGTCCACGCCCACTTTCGCCCCCAAAAAAAACAGAATTACCAAAGCAATTTTTGTGCTTCAAAATTGTTATTTGGCTTTTAAAATATCAAAAAAATTGTTGAACTGGTATTTAATAGTCGAACACACTCCACTATAGCTTTCCATTTGTTGGTGATTATAATGCCTGATTCCATATTTATGCGCAACCTAATCACATGGAAGAGCAGACAAATATTGCATGAACTCTGCTGCACTTGATTCACAGTCATTAAATTATCTGGCTAAAGCAACTCAAGTGCTACAGACCTCAAAAACTAATTAGAGAGCAAAATGCAGCTCAGCTCTAATCCCAAACAGATACCGTATGTGGTCTATATATATTGTACAGTATGTACAGTGCCTGTCAGCAATTAATCAACGCCTGCGTAGGCTCGCAAAGCACAAATAAATTCAAATCCTTTCGACAGTTGACCGCACCAAGAGAGATACTAGAAATGGGAATTGGAATGGAAATGGAAATGGGTGTGGAAATAATAATAATAATAATAATAACTATAACAACAACAAGAGCAACAAAGTGCATAAAATTGCAATTTTCTCTAGCGTAAACAAGCTGGGAAAATCAAATCAAAGCCCAGGGCAAAATTTAATTGCGTTTAACCGAAAATCAAATTTTCAGCTGGCTGACGACGAAGGATCCGAAGGTCTTAAGATTCAATCAACGTGCGGGCCACTTCAGCAATAGCAACAACAACAACAACAACAATCGGAGGGGAATAGACAACAACAACAAATGGAGAGGCTCGTGTTTATCTTAATATGGCATGCTTTTTTCCCACACACACTGAGATAGAGAGAGAGAGAGGAAGGGAGGGGGAGGAAGAAAGAGATAGACAGCCTCGCATATTGTGAAAAAGGATAATAAAATTGGCCGGCAATGCCCGACGGCAGCAGAATAAACAACAACAACAACACGCCCCAGTGCAGCCAAAAGCAAGGATAGTTCACAGAAAGGCTTAGACGAGATTTGTATCTGTGTGTATCTTGTGTGTGTGTGTGTGTTGCAATGATTTTGATTGTGGCATTGATTTCAGTTTAACACAATCAGCACACAGGGAGAGAAAGAGAGGGAGGGAGAAAGCAGGACGCACTTCCTTGCGGCTCTGTTTCGTTTTATTATTTACTTTTATTTTGATTACATTTTGGCTCAGTTCGCTCTTCACACTTCATTGGCCCCCAGGGAAGGGGCCCCACCCAACAACCCCCCACGCGCCCACTTGCTGTGCTTGACCTCTGTATCCTTTTTTTGTTTTGCCTAAACTAAATCATCGTCTAATTTGCCAGAGGCCTGTTTCCCTCTGTTTCCCTCTTTCCCCTCTTCTTTCTGTTCTTTTTTACGGGCACACACAAAATTAGCCGCCTTATCAACAGGTGTAGCACACACAGCACAACCCCTTCCCCCTCCCCGACAAAGAGCAGCTGTGGCAGCATCCCAAATGCGAACCTTTCTTTGTCATATTTCGTTCCAGGTAAAACAAACACACAGACGCACATAAAACTCCCAAACGATTCCTTGTATTCCGTTGTTATATTACTTTACCCTTTACGGGCCTGATGCTTATCATAGTTGTGGGTACTACAAAAACAAATTCCTTAATTTTTTCGGTATTCCTTTCTACGAGATGCGAGCATAATAAAATTTTATTAATAAATGCCCGCGATGCTGTCAGAACCTAATGGATTTCTGGTATGCCACGATAGAAACCTGTTTTCGTATAATTTGTTGATAGTTTATGAAAGGGTTCTGAGACTCGTAAACCCACGTTGAGTATTGTGACTCACGGCACTGGGCAGCTGAAGGATCAGAGTAGGAGATGCCATATAAACAATAGCCTAATGGATTATGATTAGCGACCTTAACCCTTAACTGTCATACAGAGACGATAGACGTTTAGCTATGGTATACAAATTGTTATATTATATATTACATCGGCATAAGTTATATATTTGTTAAGAAACTGTTATACCTATAAATTGTATCAACTGTTATAACAAATTCTATTATTAATTTAATTAAGTTTTTTTTTATAATTTATCGAAATATTTAATAAGGTTAGGTGAATGTTTCTGTTAACGCAACTGTTATACAAAGTGTTATAATAATTTTGAAATTAATTAAATATTATAGATAAATACTATTATTAATTTATTAAGTTTTTTTTATAATTTATCGAAATATTTAATAACGTTAGGTGAATGTTTCTGTTAACGCAACTGTTATACAACGTGTTATAATAATTTTAAAATTTATTAAATATTATAAATAAATACTATTATTAATTTATAAGTTTTTTTGTATAATTTATCGAAATATTTAATAAGGTTAGGTGAATGTTTCTGTTAACGCAACTGTTATACAAAGTGTTATAATAATTTTGAAATTCATTAAATATTGCAGCAGAAACAGTTATAGTATAAGTTGATTTTCAACCATAAAATAAACTGTTATAACAACTTAAAAACTCATATTATATATCCTTAAAAACATTTGGTATACCAACTGTTGTATAAAGTGTTATAATAATATTACAAAATTTACATTAATTGCTCAGAAAATTAATATTCCTTATTCCATATACCATATCATATATTATTCCTGATTATTCACTGTTATACACCCACTGTTATACACATCCCGCATGCAAAATGCGCAACACAACTGGCATTCATCATGTACCCTAACTCCTTCTCATCTTGCGTCTGCTGCATTTCACTGCAGAAGCAATTAAAATTAATTTTATTCAATCGTAACGAAATCCCAGTTGGGTCTTCACTTACTTCTTTTGTGCTCCCTTCCCTACCTCCTGCCACCCCCAGAGCTCCCCCATCATCATCGTAGACTACGTCGTCGTCTACGTGTCGTCTACGTAGTCGTCTCTCGCTTAAGGAGCGATTATTTAATTTCAGCTATTAATGCTGCGACTCCCCAGTTGCCAGTCTGTGTGGAGCAGCTTCCCCTACCCTTCCTCTTTCTCTCTCTCTCTCTCTGAACCGGCATTCCCAGTTAGTCAATGCTTATTGATGTTTAGTTGCCGTTGTTGTTGTTGCCGTCGAGCTGAGCTCTCCCTGCAGCTCTGTGGCATTATTTCACTTGCGTTTCCGCTTTTAGCTTTGTTTACTTTTACGCTTGCCACACAAAAGCCCCAAAGCCCCAGAACCATAAGCAAACCCCGTCACCAGCCGCCAGCCCCAACCCAACCCCAACCCCAGCTACAACCACAGGACCCACATACAATCGAACAAGGCGCACTATGTTTTGGTATTTGTGTTTGCTGTTTATACCCTGTAAATGGATTTGAAGGGGTGTAACTAGATAGGAGATGCGTAGAGCAAGGAAATTACTGATCCTTTGATAGCTATTTGTATTCTATAAACCCCTTTTAGAGGGCATCTCTTAGTCGCCCCTGTCCCCCCTGTCGATTGCTAACTTGTTTGGTATTTGTATTTTGGTGTTTTTCTTATGCCTTTTGCGTTTCTTTTTCATTCGTTTTTGTTGTTGTTTTCGGTTTTGTTCTTTTTTTTTGCTCTCTTCGTCCCTCTCTCCTGCTCCTCTTCTCCTCTTCTGCTGCTCTGTGAATCCCTTGACAATGCAATAAATTGCGCAAAAATTGGAAAAATAGAATTTTAGCCGCACCGCAACGCAGCGCCAGAAACAACAACAATAACGACAACTACAACAACAATAACGACAAGTCCTTTGGCTTTTTCACTAGCGCACGCAATGCTCCCAATCTAACGACTGTCCCAGCTACAGCCCCACCTCCCACCCCCCTGCCCCATTCTCAGTCCCTTCCAGCGGAAATCAAGTGCTAAGCTTCCCACAACGCAATCAATTGATTTCTATTGTTTTGTTAAAATGTCGTGCCGGCTGCCCCCTCCCCCTCCCCATCGCCCTGCCGTGCTCCCTATCCACCTATATTTGTACTATTCGCCCCTGTCCCCACCTACTCTCCCTGTGAGCTGTGGCATTTTTATATAAATTGCTTTGTTGTGGTCTTTATTGAAATTTTTGAGGTTACTTTTGCGATTGTTGCTTTTGGCCAGCATCCAGAGAGGAGGAGGTAGAGGGGGAGCTAGGGATAGCCCGCTCCTAAATAAAACTGTGCATTATTTTTGTTTATTTGTTGATTTTACATCGACGTCTGTCGTCCAATTTTTGCATTTCATTTTTATGGTCTGTTTTCTTGTTTTGTTTTGTTGTTTTTTTTTTTTTTGTTTGCCTGAAATATTCATGAGTTACGTTTGGGGTAAATGAAAAACGTTCTATGGGGATTTATTGTTCAGTTTCTCGCCGGACCTATGAATGCCTGATAATTTATAGTTTCAGCTTTCCGGACACAGTCGGCACATTTGTACCAGGCTGCATGCGTTTAACGAGGTTTAAATGGATGGGAAAATTGATGAAACGCACGGGGGAGTCCAGTTGGGAATAGAAAAAGTTACAGTTTGTGAATATGCGAAAAAATGTGATATATAGATATTTGTTTAGTTGTTAATTATGGCTATGCAATCAAATTAATATTTATATGCATAAATATGCCGAAGTTTGTTATTTCCGAAAACCTTGCATAATAATTCCCGATTGCGAGGACAGTGTTTAAGCTATCAACAATTTTAATTATGCATAATCTAGGTAGGATATACAGGAAGCTTTATGCTAAATTTGATGTCTTTAGCTCTTATAGTTTCCGAAATAGACGCGTTCATACAGACATAAAATCTTTATTGCTTCAAGAATGTTCACTTTTCTTCTAGCTTCCTTTTTAGCCTACACACAATTGCAGTTCAGACTAAAAGAGACATCCAAGTCAAGCATAATAGAACAATAAAAACAGTTGCCTATAGATCGGTATCAACAATCGAGTTCCTCCCACTCCCGATTCCCACTGGCGATCTCCAATTGTTGCACTGCTGTTTGTACTGCCTCGCATAAAGGCGCAACATTACAGCGATTATGCGATAAAGAAGATGTCTCTGTGTCTCCGTGGATTCGAGTGAAAACAGTCGCAATGAAAAGAGACGAAAAGAAGAGACGAGAAGAAGAAAAGGCCTACAAAAAGTCATGATTATGGCAAATTTTCGGGTCCTTTTTGTGGCCAGTTGGAATTGCGCTTTTCACATTGACGTCTCTATACATACAATTGCCGGGAGGACACAATTATCGACTGCGAAATCTCAGATGTCATGCTAGGCACCCGGCTGCATCATGCTCTTTTATGGCCCGTCCACCTCCAGGGGTTTCGAGTTGCTCCTCGGATAGAGTCCTAGGTAGAGAGCTACGTAAACTGTAGGCAAGTTTCACAAATTAGAGGCTGCCCGTGGCACTCGCCAGGGGCGGTCCGCAGACCTCTGTGTTGTGCCCGTTGTGTCCTGTCCTCTGTCCTCTCCATCTCCTCCGGCATGCGTTTTATCTACCTGACTAGTGCACATTGTGCCGCCGGCAGCTGCGTTTGATAATGCTGCTAATGTCTCATTCCCGGCAGCTTCCCTGGTAGCATTTACCGGGAATGCACTACTCAGGCTACTCTTTTGCGCAATATTCCTCTCGATCCTCGTCTTCCTTTCTTTCTTCACTTCTTACTCTCTTTGCGGTAGGTGCTTGCTAATTGGCTTATTGTCAATATTTGATAAGATTAGCCAATGCCAGAGGTGCAGCTGCAACATTCCCTTGTGGCAGCTTCTGTTGCCCGCTTTGCCTCGGGATTTATAGTTCTTGTTATCCTGGCTGCGCCCCAAAAACATTATTCAAATCGTTAAGCAGACAAACAAATTCCCCACTCCCCATTCCACGTATCCGCCGGATTGCCGTCCGAAAATATGAACACCAACAAGCCTGGCGCCAGGAAGGCACCGCGCGCCGCGAGCGAAGGCTCCTCCCGTTGTCATAATTTAAATCGCGTCCACGCGTAAGCCGAGGCTAAAATATGGTAAACTATGGACCGAGAGCACTTTGTGCAGTCCCCCCCCCCCTCATTCTTCTCTCCTTGCTAGTCATAATTTTCCGGGGAAAAACGCATGGAAATGAGCATTAGAGAAAAAAGGTTTTGTTCACTCGTTTTAACGATTATGCAATGTGCCACCTACCTTTCTCTTTTCCCTCTCTCTCTCTCTCTTTCTCGCTCTCGCACTCTCTTTTTCGATGCTCCTCTTCGCATACGAAATCAGCTTACCTGTTGAGGCAAATAGGTGCCGGGCGCCTGACCAAGGGGGTGAAACCTGCGCATCGCCGGAAGGTTGCGACAATGTTATACGCTAATTGAGCACAAAAACACATTTTTTAGTTGGCCCCAACGCGTTCATCGGTTTTATGACACTGCTTCGACACTGTCCAGCAAAATTGGATACCACAAATAACTGAAAGTTGAAGAGGTATGAAAAGAAAATGAATGAAAGCAACTGTAAAGTAAGCTAGTTTTTGTTTTTTTCAAATTAAAGGCGCAGAAGGGGGCGTGGCTAAATTCTAAAACCAACATGCATTTATTATACATATTGTTACCGAATTTGATAGCCCCAGCTCATTTAGTTTTGGAGATCTAAGTGATCATACGAACAGACATGACTATATCGAACCATCTCATCATCTTATAAAGAATATAAACACTTTGTAAAGTCAGTAAAGTCTCCCTGTGCCTTTTTCTACTTAACCATATGCGACTTTATTTTAAACTATGTCCAATTTCAAGCGAACCCTGTAGTACAGTGTAACATGCACGTAGCACGCTTTGTTGCCCAGCCACACGTGTCTCGCACAATGGAAAAATAAACGACAAGAAAATGTAAAGAACTTGTTGAAAATGCATTCTCCACATCTATGTAGGCTCTCCTCATTTTCCACGCCTTATGACAGTTTTATGGGTCCCCCTACCTACCTCTCCCTCTCTCCCTGGTTTCTTTTAAATGCAGGCAACAAAAGTTATAATTATGCATAATTTAATTTTATTATAATATGCATTTTCCGCATAGCATTTTCCAGGCCCCAAGATTTGAATTCTTGGAAGGTGCAGCGGAAGCCGCCGGCGTCAGGCTGCCAGTGTATGTGTGTGTGTGTGTGTGTGTGTGCGTGTGTGTGTTGTCATTTTAGTAAAATTTATGCATTCTTCTCTTCTTTTTTTAGTGGTAATTTGATTTTGATTTGAAAATTTTTAATTAATAATCATGTTTGGGGCGCCTGTGTCTAACGCATTCCGATGAAATATTGAGCAGACCCAAAGAAGGAGCGGGTGGAGGGAAACGGACGGGAAGAAGGGGCAGGAAAACACAGTCAGATTGAATATGGAAATCAAAGTCAGGCCACAAAAAAGTAATAATTTTATGGCTTTTAAAACAACTAATTGGCCAGAAAGAGAACTCTTCTCTGTGCATTAAAAAAGCGCTCAGCTGTGGCGCTTTCATCTGTTTATTTGGGCGCTACGATAATGAGGCTTAGATGGAGCGTGTAATTAACAAGGCACAGTAAACTATGCATTATATTATAATATAATATAGGCAAATTAAAATAAAACATTGTAAAAGCTTTTGGTGATATTAAGAACTCTATATATAATATATCTTAGTATAATAAGACTAAAAACAATTGTAATGAATTCCCAAAAAATTCTTAACAAATATCATTATACATGCCTTTATCTAGTGCACATAAAGCGGGTCCCTCAAAGACGGAACAAACGTGTCGCATTACGGAAAATCTTCAGGAAAACTCAATTAGTGTGCGCTCGAGAGAGGCCAAAGAATCGAAAGGAAATTTGCAAAAAAGATCAATTTTCTGCACGGAGACGGGTCGCTCTTAACAGGATGAGATGCATTTAAGCAAATGAACAAAACGAAAGCGAAACAAAGCAGAGCGCAAGAAAGAAGCAAAGAAGAAAGAACACGGCAACTGTGTAGGCCAGAACAATGGGACAACCGGGCAGCAAATGGTCAACTCGGCTCGAGTGAACCACAAAAGGCAAACGATGGCGGCAGCTGCTCAATAAGGCACGAGATTATCAATAAAGCGTGGCGGAGGCGAAGGCGGAGTAGGAGGCGGGGGCAATGGCAACGTACAAGACGGAAGCGGCTTCTTAGGCGCAGCACGGATCAATTAGTTGAATCGAAATGAAAATCATAAATCCATTTAGCGAATAATTTTCTTCTTTTCTCCCAACTCTCTGCGTGGCAAATGCAATAAATGTGCTGCACAGCTGCGCTGCCTGCGAAGTGGGTGCAGCTCTGCTGATCCTCTGCTGTCCTGCTCTGCTGCTCTCCTCCTTGGCTGCCCTGCTGCTCTCCACCTCCTTCCCCGCAGTGCAACTTTTGCTGACCAGAAAGAAAAGTGCAGAGTTCACTTTGCGCCTTTGATTTCGCCGAGCGTTGACACTTTCAGCTGTTCACTTTGTCCCCGGCAAACGGAAAACGGCAAACGGTACCGACACCGCCCGCTGTCCACCTCCGTGCCTGATCCTGGTGCTAATATGCTAAACAGCGGGACACAAGCCTGCTGTCATCGCAGTTTTAACGTTTTGTTTTAACAATTTTAGAAAAACCCTTAGGCGTTTCCTACTGCGTCGCAGCCAGATGAAATGTCTGTGGGAAACTCGATGCTAAAGATCCTAAAGATGCCTTCAGGCACTTGACCCACATGCCGCGATATCAACAGCGATCAAAGACGAACCTTCCCTGTCATGCGATACCTTGAGGGTATCGATTGAGGATCTCTTTTGAGAAACTAGACAACAGATTTTCTGCTACATTGGATTGCATAAGTCCTAGTAAGGATCGCTGGGATCAGCGACAGCTGCTCAGACCCCAAATAAGGGATCTCTGTTTGTGGTTTCTCCCCAACCACGCATAGATATCTCTCTTTTTATATTCAAATCCTTTCTACATCAAATTTAATGTCATGTTTATCTCTCGCAGCAAGCCTTGTGTTTTCAATTGTAAAACTTTTTGGAAATCGCGTACTACATGTGGAACATGTGGGAAATAACTTTAGTTTACGCCAGAGAGCGAGCTAGGCAACAACTTGAAACTTAGACTAGCCAAAAAATCGTAAGATCGCCACCAATTTGTTTGTTATTTTTGTGTTAAAATTTTAATTTCCTACAAACTCAATTTTTGCGCTTAGAATCCTTGCTGCAGTTCAAAAATATTCATAGTTTTTCAACTATCATGGGACGTCGTAAGTCAAAGCGCAAACCGCCTGCAAAGCGTAAAAATATTCAGAATTTGGAAAAACAGTTCAATTGCCCACTGTGCAATCACGAACTCTGCTGCAATGTCCTGATGTAAGTTCTGATTCAAACAGGAAACGTGTCCCAACTGTATTTCATAATCTACTCAGGGACAAAAAAAGAAATCTGGGCCGCATCTCATGTGGAGTGTGTAACGAGTTTTTTCAGACCGCAATCATAAAGCTGTCGGATCCCATTGATGTCTTTAACGATTGGATCGATGCGTGTGAGGCGAAAAACTAAGCGATATACATCAATAAAATCTATGTAAACACTGTCCTACACGATCTTTAAATGTTTTAAATGATATTGCTCTGAGATGACTGATATGCAAAGAAAGCTATTATCATACCCAACTGATGCACTACACCTTGTAGGGTATGCCCATTCGATGCTGATCGGCATCTGCTTTGAATGATCGCTGAAAAAACACAGGGTGCACTTTCATTTTCCATCAGCCTGAAAATATGTGAGGAATGGTACAAGAGTTCAGCTTGGATGGGATATTTTTCAGCCTTATGGTATGCTTTTTCTTTTAGTAAGTTAATTTCCAATTGGCTTCGCAAAAAACCCGATAAAGAATGGTCTATCTAATTCAAACTGACTTGATCAAAAATTTGATCTGCTTGGTTAAAAGGTTTCAATATATTGAGCAAAAGAAAACTAGTATTACTACCAATACATATCAATTGGGTTGCCTCAACATTATCAAGCGTCAGCTAACCTCATCTCAACTAGCAATGACCCAATTTGAAATAGGCGCACATATTTGCACAGATGTATGTGTAGAGAAATACTTTATTTTTTTGCACAATTTGAAGAACATTTTGGCCAAAATTCTGTTAATGGAGCAAGTACTATAAAAGCAGCAAACAAAAGCTCATTCAGCATTAAGTTCGTTTGAATCAACCTACAAGCACTCCCTCTACATACAATATGCTATCCAACAAGTTTCTGTTTGTGAGTTTGGGTAAGTGAACAGAGAAAGGATACAGAAATTATATAGCAAGAATATTAATTATAATTATTTCTATAATCTATTTAGCTCTCCTGGCTGTGCTTGTATACGCCACTGGTGAAAAAATCAGCGATCGTCGTTACCGCTGGGAGTCAGAGGAATCCGATGATGACAGCAAACAGGAAGCTGCCAACGATGATGCCGACGATAATGATGATTCCAACCAAGAAGATCAGCAGGAAGTGCAGCAAGACGATGCCGATGAAACTGGCGAAGTGCAGGACGAATCCAATGACAAGAGCGACGCGTCCGAGTCGCAGGAGGAATAAGTCACCTGCTTAAGACTTGTTTCTACACAATCTGCAGTTAAATTGTTTACATAACTTTTATATTGTTTAAATCGAATTTGTTGCTACTTAAATAAATACATTCATACATAAATTTTTTAAATTGAAACGCTGCTTTTGTATAATTAGTTTTATTTAACATAATTTAAAGTATGTTTAATTCAATTTTAATATGGTGTACATACATTTATTTATTTATATTTTAATAATTACTTGTATTATGCATTTAAATATATTTTAGGTATATTTAAACTATGACTAAACATAAATTTCACAATAATTGTATTTAAATATGATCAATTAGACATTGGTTTCTCCTTTATCTCATCTTTTCATCGTTTTGTTTTTATAGTTTTTAAACAAGATATTTGTGTTTTAGTTTTGAAACAAAAATTGGAATGATACACACAGGCAACTGAACTAATATATGTAATATATGAACCCGGAATAATTAATCGAAATCGAAATCGAAATCTAAATCGTTAACGCCAATAAACATTTAAACACAATAACTTATTTGTAGACGGTCTTTCCAAAGAGGGATTCCTTTTGCTTTCCTTTTCATTTCTCGCCGTTTCTCATGCCGTTCAGCCGCTCATTTTCACAAACATTGTCAGGAGAGATCCTTGATTGGTTGGAAATTTGGTCGCCAACAATAATAAATTGCACATGCGCTCATCATGCAGACAATATGGATATGTGCCTGTTCTGTTCCTTATCGATGCTGTTGTTATAGTTGATTCTCTTTTTGTTTTAATTAAAGTTTGCCTTTTTTTATGCGTTGCGTTGCGTTTTGAGTCTTCTTTTCTCACCGCACACCCCTACTCCCAGTCTCGTGATGCATTTCTCAATCCAACAATGCATCACACATTACTGTCCGTGCCCACGGCGCCAGTGAAGGAGAAGGGCTGCGCATTCTTCACGATGCCCGCCCGATCGTTTGTCGTGGACGTCGTCGCCGCATTGCCGCCATATCCACTTTGTTGCGCCGCAGCACGCATATCATCCACAGAGGCTCTAGAAGAGATTAAGTTGATTAGTACTGATTACTGGAATAGCATAGAAAACTTAATGAAATAAAGATGTGGTACTAGAAATTAGAGAATAAAACTAAAGAGCAGTGTGTGTGGGGTAATCGAACTAAGGAGAAGCGTGCTTGGCAAAGATTCAATCAGGGCAAATTCAGGGAGAGAAATCAAATCAAGATATACAGGCCAGTTAAAGGCTTCATTCAGTTCATTCGGATTTGCAACTCAATCAGAAGATAATACGAAAATGAAAGAAATAAAGCATTCAGCAAACATAGTAGTATATACTCAACGAAAGGGAAACTAAAGTTCTAGCTAAGCTCTACGGAAATAGCAAACATATCAACTAGTTATGTTAGGGATTGATATAAGCGTACTTCTTGCTGTTGTTGCTGTGGTTGTTGTAGTTGTTGTTGTTGTTATCATTGCTGTATTTGTAGTTGGTTTTAGCTGGATTGGTTGAAATTGGCTTAAACTGGACTGTTCGAGGGCAGTTTTGGCATTTGCATTTCATTTAGCGCATAGTTTACAGTTATCGTAGTATATGTATAATTGTTGTTAACAAAACATGTTGCATGAGTGATCGAATCAATTCAATTCATTTTCTAAGGAATTTCTGAGCTTGTTGCCTGATTAACATTGGATGCCAATATGGATCCACTAGGATGTCATTAAGTATGCGAGTATTATTAATAATTATTACAGTAAAATGAGTAAATTATAATGTATTGTTATGCGTGTTGTGTTTTTTTTTAGAATGTTGAGTACGCTACGGCTTAACTCTGTTAATTGCTATTATTAATAATTAATAACAAAAAAGCGCACGACTAATAATTTATATGAACATTTCTGGTATATATGTATATAGAAATATATAACTATATATATATATGTATTTGTATTTTCATTTGTGTTTGTCGAGAGCCAAAAAAACAAACAAACAAACAAACGTTTCTCATTCGTTTCAAGTAACATTTTTTAACATTTTTAAAAGCAAAGCAATTCTTAGTGTTTTTCTTCTTGTTGTTCTTGTTGTCCTTCCTATTTTCTACCTTCTCTGTTGTCTACTCTATATTCTGTCTACCTTGCTGCGTGGAAGCTGTTGTCTCTCTCTCTAGTTGTGTTTTTAGCCGCTTTTGCTTAGCTGAACTGTCTTTGCTAGCGTGTGTGTTTCAATAGAATTTCTCACTAAAAATAAATCTTACATGCATTTGTATTATTATTATTATTATGCTATATATATATGTATTTAACTGTACTTTTAACTGTACTTAACAACTTCGCGTCGCGTCGCGTCGACAAAAGGACATTTAAAATGGAGAAAATGCAACTGCATGCAAAAGGACGATAAATGAACCAACACGTTTTTTTTTTTCGTTTTCGTTTTCCTTTTCTTTTTGTTTGTTTGTTTAGTAACAACTATGAATAGTTTCGCTTTCGATTGGTGGGGTGTTCTGCAATTCGCTCTCTATACTGTTTACTGTTTACTGCTTACTGTGTTCTGTTTTCGAATTTCGAATTTCGGCCCTACAATTGATTTACTTATTGATTTAGCGCAATCTGTACTCAGCAGAAATTGAGAACAGATTGAGTGTAATTTCTTTTTTAATTTAATTGGAACGAACACTAAAGACTATGCGCCGTAAGAGATTTGTTTCTCATGATATTTCCTAGTTCAATTTGACATGTGTTGTTGTAATGTTGTGTGTTTTTATGTGTGGATGTTGTGTTGACGTGTGTGGGTGTGTGTGTGTGTGTTTGTTTCTCTGTTGCTTTGGCAGCTTATGCATTTGCTTAGCGCATTTATGTTGGACGCCAAACATCGGGATCTTCCATGAGTGTGATATGTTGATCGCCGCCCATCTGCATTTGACCACCTGGCTGACCGCCGGCCATTTGAGTGGGCGATGTAGCCGCAGCGGCCATGTCCTCGCGTGAAGCTCTAATATTATTTGATTTTTATTTATTTTATTGTTAATTGTTATAAATGGATAACATTAGTTCGTTAGATTTGTAAGCGTATTCACAGAGCGCGCAAGCACGTGAAGGAATAGAGAGAACATTGTATTGGATTAGAGTTTGGCCTTCTCATATCACCAACAGCTCCAACTAAGTGATTTATAACTAGCCTAAGCTAAACCGGACATATCCACACCTATGTCCCAATACTCACTTCTTGCCTAACGCCATCATGCCATAGACGGCTCCAGTGGCAAAGATCAGACCGCTGCCAAACAAACTCGCCAGAGAGAAGCACATAAAGATGGGCGGAATAGCCATGCTGGACAGAGGAAAATAATACAATTATATAAAAGATAATATGCAGCTATCTCATTTCTCATAGGGCTACTCACGCGCAGTACAGGCCCGCTCGGAAAAACATGGGCTTGGCATCCACCTGGCCAGCCAACTTATCCACCTGCTCGATGCAAGGAAAGCAACAAGGTGCCTCCAATGCCATCACCACAAAACCGGCAACCATTTGAATAATGCCAGCTACGAGGCATACCACGTTGAGCGTAATGAGCGACAATACGTTCCATAGGCCGAAGAGTATGGCAACTGTAAGACAGAGAAAAGTGTTAACTATGTTTCCAAGAGAGAGATCAAACAACTCTTAAGCTAGGAACTTGTTTAACAACGTTATTGGCTTTATATGTACAAATTCCAAAAGCAGTCGCAAAAGGAGGCGTTCTCTGACGTAACCATATGGGGGGTGTTTGCTGTTTCTATGCTTCCATGTCGGCTCAACTTATGTTGTTTACATGCCGCTTTTGCACTTTTTGACTACCCCAAAAAACGCCTACAACAAAAGTTACCTCATTATCATGTACACTCTCTCCCTGTATCTCTCTAGTACTCTCTCTTTATCTAGTCCATAACATTTCACAGCGTAATCTAATCGAAAAAAAAACTGAGTCATCCAAGTGCTAAATTTGCAGCAAGGTTTCATTCTTTTATTTGTTATAAAACAAAAACACAAAGAGAATAAAATAAAATACGGACAAAGATACGCTACACCGACTACAGAAGCGTGACAAAACAAACGCGAACACTTGTTCAAACTGGAGCAATTGAATAGAGAATTGAGAATTCATCTGTAGACGACGACGGCCCCGGTTTCTAACACACAGATAATCCACATACTACAGCAGAAAGATAAATGGGTGGAATTGCTTTAAAAGGAAAGGCAACTAAAGTGGAAAGAAAGACGGCAATTACACGTGGCTTGGATAGTTTAGCATAGTTAAGTTCCCAAGTTTTGATAGTAAAAGGAAAGAAGCTTTTAACTTATGTTTAATCATAATTAGATTTATAATATAATAGATAAAAGATAACATAATGTAAAGGATTACAAATCGTATTTCTTTGACGCCTAAATCCCGAATCTTAATATATATGTAATCTACTGCTTCGCTTTGTTTACTAAACTACAACAAAAATGATAACACCCAAAGAGACCCGATAAATAAATGCATGACATGCTATGCTAATTGGGCCAGTTAGCGTGGAGTAGTACAGTAATTGCTACGTTAGATTATTCTAGAGTTCAGTTCAATTCACATAAGACAGGTAGGTAGGTCTAGGTAGGGAAGTAAAAACCTTTCATCAAATTGTACGTTAAAGTAATTTCGTTTCTCTGTAAACTGTAAACTGATCTCAGCTTTGAGGTTATTGCGGTACTCGACTAGAGAGACAGCTTTAATATTTATTGTCGAGCAAAGTTCTGGTAGGGAAATGAAGCCGGTTCAGGGAAGCCAAAAGAATGTATATAATCTTTATATGGCGTAGATACATCATGCCACACATGGAGATGCCTAAACTAATTTTCTAATTTATTGGCCATGCATTCCCTGACGTGTTTAAAGTTCACCGGCCCTCCCTTTGGTTTGATAAAAAGGCCTACCTAGCAAAAGGAGAAACAATAATAATTCCTTTATAAAACCACAAAGACCTAAGAGAGCGAAAAATTTCAAAATATAACAAGCTGCAAGTAGGCTCTGTGTTCTCTTTGTGGTTGTGTTATTTTTTCTTCTTTGTTTTCTTATTTTTTTATTTTGATGAATATTCATACATAATTATCATTAAGTCTGTTGACAGCATCGATTGCATGAGCAGTAACTAGTTTCCCAATCCCGACTTTAATGGCTTGTTTATATGCATTTGTTGCTGATTACAACAGAATGAACAACTGTGCGAGCTGTCAGGGTCAATGCCCTTTGAACTGAATATTAAACTCAATGTTCCAGGAATTTTGTTTGTTTTCATCGTTAAGAAAAATATGCAAATTGATATAAACAGGGAAATTTGCGAAAAGAGAAGGGCAATGAAATGCTATGGCAACTGCGAAAGCTAAAGAACAATAAATACATACTATTACGCAAAATAACACCAAGCAGGGAGAAAAAAAGAGAGAGAGAGAGAGAGAGAGCCTTGACACAAAGGCAGCGGAAAACTGTAATTTCTAAAATGAAACTAACTCATAAAAAAGCATGCAAAATTCTCCGCATTTTAATGATTAAAGAAAACAAGATGAAACTTGACACATAAACGACGTAGTAGCACGCCTACTACGCACGCACAAGTCACATAACATACATACAGACAAACATTTCTGTATCCTTTGTAGCGTTTCCTTTTTGTCTTTATCAATGTCAGGCCGGAGAGCGAGTGAGTGTGCGTGTTGTGGGTGGCACAGACTTGCACACAAACACCAGCATACATGCATACATGCATACACACATAGGCAAATGAATAGATAAGAAGCAAAAGCGTAGAATAATAAAAAATCGATGCAAACAGCTACAGTAAATGTCATTGTTGTTGTTGTTGTTGTTGTTTTTGTTCCTTAGCATTCTTATTGGCATTTCTTGCACTGTGTTACTTACAAAATGCTGCAACTATGCCCAGCACACGGCTGCCATATTTGAGATACCAAGGCGCCTGTGGACCGTCAGCTGGCTCTTGTGTGTTGGGACGCGCCAGCATTGCCGTTATCTTTTCCGCAAACGACTGCACATAATGAAAACATTATAATTATTATTCAATCGATGGTATTACACGTTTAAAAACTGTCAATAAATTTGCTATGCAATTTGTGACGCGGCCGCATCCAAAAACCACACACACGCACGCACACACAAATACATTTCAGTACACAAGCGTAATTCACGTCAGCAAAAAACTTCTGCCGCGTGCCGTCAAAATTATCGCATATTATTTACACTGATATTATTGCATTTCTGACCGTCACACAATTACGTACCATTTTGTTAAGCACTTATTTACACTTAGACTATATTAATAAAACACAAGTTTAGCAATTTAATGCACTTTTTAACACTGACGAAAAAACTCAGAACAGGTAGAATTACAGATTAACACCGATTAACGATTGTAGAATCGATTTATGATTTAATGCTGCCAGCCTGGTAGAAGATAACAGAATTGCTCCACAACATTACAGAACAATAGCAGAATTGCTCCACAATGGAAAAAATTCAACAAATAGTTTCCTTATTACATCAGTGTTGTCAAGTTTTAAGAACCAAATCTGAACTGCCGCCTAAAATGTGCAGCATCTGGAGACAAGGAGAGACAGTTATAGATAAAACGCATTTTGTATAAAAATATACCTAAATTGCCCACTGGCAGCTGTTTATAATTACTTTCACTTTGTATATAGTTCCAAAGAATAACTTAATTTATTATTATTGAAAAAAAACGACACTGTAACCAAAAGGGACCTGCAAATAGAGGCCGACAGACTATGTCCGATTAGTTGGAGCGGTCGTTAGGCACAATTTTTATCTTCAGTATCTTCTCAGGCAATTTGCTTGCATGCCGCTGGACCACGGGCCTACAAAAAGGATTCGGAAAAGAATTATGTTTCTCCAGCTTAGCTACGCTGTGTAGATGGTATTCTGCATGTATCCTCAGGGATCCTATGATTTTTGAATGTCACGCATCTTTATCAGTTGGGCCGCACCCAATATGTGAATTCTGGACTTACCCAACTCCAGTTGAACTGTAGAATAGCCTAAGAAATAATTTAACTGGCAAAATAACGTCAGTAAGATTACCAATCCATCGATTCGAAACCCTAAAAATTGTTAATAATAAATACTTCATTTTATGATTTAGTAATAAAACACTCTCTGTTTGCGGTTTCTCGGGAGTACAAAATAATAATTGAATACAGTTTTTATTATTGCCAGAATTCAGTAAAATATTGCCATTGTTGGGTTGCACACAAAATGGGAGGGGGGGGAACTGGAGAATTTTGATAAAATTTATAATTATTTTATGAGTAAATTTAACGCTTACAGTGCGTTGTGCTGGTTTTCGTTTCAAAAGATAATAGGCCATTCGGTTCGGTTTTAATATTTATCAGATCTGAAGTCTACAAATTGCCATATATGATATATACTTTTGGACGTTTTGTCAGTTGAAAACTGATGAAATGCATAGCAAAGGTTTGCGTACTTGAGCGCTCACAGGGTTGGGAGTAGGGAGGTTGGACTTAGTCTACGGCAAGTGTAGAGTTCTCATGTATAATGGCAAAAATATACATAACACACATAGTATGCATATATTTCCTTGCAGACCCGATTTAGTTTTCGATCGTTCGAAAAGGTTTATCTTGCGCCCAAGTACTATTTGATTGTTGTCGTTCTCTTGCACTTAATAATTAACTTAGATTTTTTCGGTCTCGGACTTTTTGGATTATCATAACCCCATTAGGTATTTTAAAGGTGATTGCTATGTCTATTGTTTTTTGTAAAGCATAAACTAAACATTTATGTGTATAAATTTAGGTAAATTAAAGCCTTGCACAATAAAGGTATATATTATTTTTTGTTTCTATTGTTCTTCATTGATTTTCGAAGGAAATGTTTTTTCATTGATTGCTATTGTTTTTTTTAATTTTATATTCATATGAAATTGTTTCAGTTTTTTGTTTTTGTTTTACGTTGTTTTGTGCGCAGACAAATGCACAATGAAATTTAAAAAGACGTTTAAAAAGGAACATGAAAGTCAAATAAAAAAGTTCAAGTTATAATTGCAAATTTCATTGCACATTTTTCTGGCGCGTTTTTTTTTTTTAAATCAAAAAAAAAAAAAAAATTAAGACAATTGAAAAGAAAACTTCAAAGAAAGATATGTTTTGTTAGACAAAATTAAAAAAAATAATATGGCTTTTCAAAAAGCTTTAAAAGTCAAAAATAAAATAGAATCTGTTTGCAAACGAAAAGTATAGTAAAAGACCCGTCTATGGGCAGCATTATTTGTGGAACTGTTTGCAGTTTGAAAGGTTTTAAAGTTTCATAAAACTCTTTGAAAATTTTTATAAAGATGTATCAAAGATTGGTTATATTTTCATCAGCCCTGATATAGAGCCCCACGATTCAGTAGAGTTTTAGGTATTCGAAAGTGGGGATGATGAGAAAAGGCAGCTGGCATTTGAGTTCGTATTAAAACCTCTTATAAAACACTTGTTCGGCTCGTTATGAAATGTTTGTTTGTTTGTATGTATGTTGTAATAGTTGTTTTTGTAGTCGTAGTAGCGAGCCGTTTTGTTTAGATCACAATTGTGCTAAGAAATACTATATCACAATTTAATATTTACACTCGTGTTATTCATTTTTTTTCTTTTGTATCCATACTTGTATCATATTTGTATTTAACGCTCTTAGGTGGTGTTCGGGATGCTTGGGGATCCAGAAAGTCATGCAACTGATTGCATATTGATACGCCTCACACTCTTTCTCTATGTATTAGGATATAGAGATAAACAAAAACTTTACGCAGAAGCTTTCTTCTGCTTTTAAAGCTACGCTTTTTTACTTCACTTCTCCTTTAACATCTTCATCTTCTTCCTTTAACATCTAAGCATCAGTTCTCTTTTTTTGAACTTCTCTTCTCTTGCTTCCTCATCTTAAGAAAATTTCTGAAACTTTTTTAAAACAATCTAACATAGTTATTATTTTATAGAAATCATAGCGTATCCATTAATTGTATCATATCTTATCGTAAAAAGTGTTTTCTTCCTTCAAAAATTGCACAACTTCGCTTTGCATTGCCTTTCTCTATCGGTTAGTTGCTTTCGACTTGTGCTGGAGCGGAAGACCTAGCGTATTTCAAATGTGCTTTGCTTGCTTGTTTGTTTTTCATTTTTGGTATGAAAATGTATACGTATGTTAATTTACAAAAATGCTATATACAAAAATTAAATGTCGACATTTTTTTTTTTTTTTGAAAAAATGCATCTCCAAAACGAGTATTTCGAGAGATCCCTAGAAAACACCTAAAACTTAAGACTCTACAATCTTTTGGGTTCACAGTTCACACACAGTTCATGCTGCCTTAAAACGGGTCTTTTCAAAATTTTGATAGGAAGTTTGATAGTGAAAGTTTTGAAGATAAAGATAAAAAAAAGTCCAAAAATTTCGGAAAAATTGACTTAGCAAAAAACATTTGCTATGAAATTTTTGGTGAATGAGAAATTCGTCCACGAATTAAAACTGGGCGTAAAGTTAAGAGGCCCTGGCTGTTGTTGTCGCTGCAGCGGCTGCTGCTGTTGTTGTTGCTGCAGCTGCAGCTGCGGTTGTAGTTGCTGCTGCTGCTGCTGTAGTTGCAGTTGTTGTGTTGCAAGCTGCTGCTGGGATTGAGCATTCTTTAGAATGCGCAAGTTGGTACCGGATCCAATGCGCTGCAGCGTGCGCATAGATTCCGCATCTGGCGTTGTGATGCTGTTGCTGACTGCAGCAGTAGTCGGGAGCACAACCGAAGCAGGTCGTGGACGCAGTTGCTGCTCCGGCTGTGGGGTCTTTTGCGCTGCGGCAGCAGCAGTAAGCATGGCAATCAGATTCATGCCAGTTGTGGGAGTGCTCTGCTGCTGCTGCTGATTCTGTTGTTGCATTGCCTGCAGCACCTGTTGCTGCTGCTGCTGCTGTTGTTGTTGCTGCTGCAGTTGTTGTTGTAGTGGATTAGTTTTACTCAAAATGCTTTTGACAACCAATTGCTGCTGATTGCTTTGCTTATCACTTTGCGATTTGGTGCGCGAACGTTGCTGCTGCTGTTGCTGCTGCTGCTTTTGTGCCTTGGCCGCCTTTAGTTGTTGCTGCTTCTCCTTGCGAATCAAATCAAAGGAGCTGACATTCTGCAATAATTTAGATTTAGCTGTATCTGCGTCATTTTCAATATATATCGCAGTGCTTACCTTTTCATGGTTTGCCGGCTGTTGGGCATCGTTTTGGCTTTGGCTGTGGAACAATTGCCGTTTGCTTGTTGCAATTCCTAATCCATTTGTGGCAGCTGTTGTTGGTGTTGCCAATGTCGCTCCTGCTACTGCTCCTGTTGTTGTTGCTACTAATGTTGCTGTTGTATTGCTGCCCGCAGCCACATTGAGTTGCTTGTTATTGTTGCCATTGCGTTTAGCATTGCTGTTATTGCATATGTTGCTGGCAGTAAAACTGCCACACCCTCCTCCTCCTCCTCCTCCGCCTCCGCTTCCTCCTGCACCTGCACCATTTACAGCGCCTGCCTTTCCATTGAGATTATTCAATTTAACACCATCCAAGTCCCCCATCGACTTGTGTCTTTGGCGTCGCGATGCCACACGTTGTTGTTCCTTTTTGCAGCTGTTATTGTTGTTCATTTGCATTGTTGGCGACCCTGCTGTTCCCCTAGGGCTCTGCTGACCCGAGCATTTGCGGCGACGCGATGTCGACTCAACTCCAGATCGTCGATCGTTCACCCATTTCTTAAGTCGCTTTACAAACGGTATGATCATAAAGAAGGAATTGGAATTTTTTCCCAACTTGGCCTTTGATATGGCATCGTTCTTGTTAACAGGCAACGCATCAATGCGAAACCAATCGCAACATTTAATCTCATTGCGGGTGCGCGGTGCAAACTGTGTGCCCAACGGTATATTGCGCACTATATACAATCGGGAGAATTGATAGTTGATAAAAGCCTCGATATAATCGTCCGGATCAATGATATCTGTTATGTCAAAGCCTGTCTCCTCGTAGACCTGTTACAAAAAGAAAGATTATAAAAAGACGCTGGTATAAGCAACGAATAGAGTCAACACATACCTCTCTGGTGGCACAATGTGCTGGATCCTCGTTCTCATTAATTTTGCCCTTGGGAAAGCCCCAAGAGTTTCGAGCAAAGTACGATTGCACCAGCAGACAATGATTGAGATCCTCCGAAACAAGTATGGCGCCATATGTGGGTACTGACAGCTTATAGTCCTTCCATTCCTCCAGTATCTGTTCGACAGTGCCGAAATGCTTGTTCAAAAAGGGAATGTGCTGGGCAAAGAATTCAAATAAATTAATACATTTTTTTTTCCCCAATAAATTGTTATCGCAACTCACCTGAAAGACCTGCATGGCAAACTGTTTGATGCCTACAATGGGCAACTTTCTTTGCTGCTGCTGCTGCTGCTGCTGGTCCGCATCTTCGGGAGCACAGAAGAAGTCCAAATAGAACCAATGGGCTAGCTCTATTTGAAAGCAAATGCGTATTAGATTATTTAACTCCATGTCGGGCACATTAATGATGAATCGACTGGCCAGATCGTCGAGTATATCGGACGGAATTTTCGATTTCTCTGGCAATTTAATGCTGGACGACTTAATAGTTGTTGTTGTTGTTGATGATGATGATGTCGGAGCCGCTGTTGTTGTTGCAGTTCTGCCCGTTGTTGCTGTTGCATCCTCAGTCGAGGAATAGGAGCTGCCATAGCTATTGGCCGTAAGAGAGTTTGAGGATGTGCTCGAAATTGTCGATGATATGGATGAATTGAGGCGTTGCTTTTGTGCGCTATTCCCATTTTGTTGTTGCTGCTGTTGTAGTAGTAGTTGTTGTTGCTTATGCAGTGGCTTCTTCTCAATGGCAATGGGCGCACTAATGCCAGCAACAGTCGCTGCTGCAGCTGCTGCTCCTGTTGTTTTTGTTGTGAAAACCGCACCCGTTTTTAGTAATTGATTTAATACATCATTTTCCGTTTCGTTATCAGAGTGTCGTTGGTGTTGCTTGCTTTTAGTTGCTTGATAAGACGACACACTATCTTTGCTTGGGCTCGTGTTGTTGTTGCTTTTGTTATTGTTGTTAATATTGTTGATGTTTAGCACCCTTTGCAGCGCCACCGATGCTAGCAACGCCAAGTGGTTGACTTTAATATATAAATAGAAAAAAAAACATTTTTAACATTAGATAACAAAAAAAGGGAAAAGAATATTGCTTTCTGCTCGATCAGTGTTTCTTTGACTTCGACACTAAAATCCCAATTCGGTTACCTGTTATATATTTTTGTTTTTTGTAAAGCAAAAAGTGTCTACAAAAGTAATCGATGACGTTTAATCGGTATCTAACTTATTACAGTTGGCTGCCTAAATATTTGAATTCGTTATCGATAACCAATGTAATACTTTGACCGACGATTATACATGGTATCATACGGTATTTTAATAAAAAAAAACCCTTGCACAGTTTATTAAACAATCAAAACACCGAGAGCTGACCTTGCCGCGATGTCTGTAGTTTCAGTTTCAAATGCTTTCAGAGAGCACCTTGAAAAATTTGCTGATTAATCACTGATAATATGTGTGCGCATACATATGTATGTATATGCACATATATACACGACCGCTGCTGGGCCAATGATCTGCTAATTGCGCAACAACAAAAACTATCACAATTACAAACACTATTTGCTACTACTCGTATTATGGCCTCCAAAACAAAACTAGTCAATCTAGGGGGCCTCAGTTCAGCGACCTGCCTTCGAGTGTTGCAACAACTTGCAGGCGACTGCGCTGCAACTGCGCGCGTGGAAAACTACTGGGGAGAGATAAAAATACTAATAGTACTAGGCATGGAGAGCGTGGGTTGGAGAGAGACCGACAGAGTTCTGCCCGCTCTCCCACACTGCCCCAAGTTCCCCTCTCCTATCAATCACTTAGTGCAAATCGTATTGATATGTGTGGAATGGACAACCAGCTTTTATTGCAAAATTGTTTATATTTATGCAATAAATACAATTGCTTGGTTCATATTGTTGGCGATAATTTACCGTTATCATTTTGCTGGGCAGCAAGCGAAGTGTCGTTGTTAAATGTGTTGCTTGCTGATGTTGTTGCTGTTGCCAAAACTGCTGCTGCAGTTGAGCGTCTCTGTCGCTGCTTGTGCTGTGACGACGTCGACGAAGAAGCTGTGGCAGCGGCGGCAGTTGCGACGACGGCAGTATTGAATATTGGAGCAATTTCCATAATATTACTAGTATTCTCTTGATGTGTTATTGTTGCTTTTATGTAATACACTTTATCTCTTTTATATATGTAATTAAATTATTTATTTTCCTTTCACGCTAATTTCATACTCAGTCTTCGTCTACGTCTGCCTCTTCTAAATTTTTGTCACGTATCTTCACAATAACGTGGATCGCGTTTCTGTTGTTGTAGTCGTTTTTGTTGTAAATATGGCTGCCAATCGTCAAAAATGATTTTTTTTGTTTGCTGCTGCTGCTTTCGTCGCACAAATTTCAATTTCCAATGCAATTTTTGTACTTGATGATTTCTGTTGTTGCTTGTACATGCATTTCTTGCTTCTGTTGTTCTTCTTGTTGTTGTGTTGCAATCAACATTATCTGCTTTTGTTTTTGTGTTGTTGTTTGTGTTGTAAGCCATCCACAAATAATTGTGTCGCTAAACAGAAACATAAAGTCTCCGCTACTCTCCACTCAACATACGTACGCACACAATCAAACTTGTTTTTTCTCACGTACTTTCTAAAAAAAAGAGGCTGCCCGAGTATGTGTGTATGTGTGTGGTTTTTGCGTCACTCGTATCTACTGCTTGAATTTGACTTATTCGCCAATATTTACATGCATGCGTAATTAATATTAATTTAATTATACGTTGCACTTAAATTTATGAATTATTTTGCACTATTTAATAGCTTTTTTAAATTTTTGGAAAATGCTTCCTCGTCGCACATATACATATGAAAGTCGCAGATATAAGACCACCTTTTGGCATTCGCAAAATACCGAAACACCACAGTAGCCAACTTTCCAGGGCATACAAAGTAAAGCCCATAATCCATTAGAACGGTCACACTGCTTACAAGAATGCAAACAAGGCCAAATTATTAATAAAAATGATTTTGACATGACTATATGCGACAAATCTTGCATTGTTTTATTTTGTACATAATATGAAAGTTAATTTTATTAATTTTAAGTTAATAGTGAGCCACCAAGGTTTACGATATATCGTATTGTTGTTTATATGCCATTACTAAAACAATCGATTGTCCAGTCGATAGTTTTCAGCTCATGAAAGGCCAGTCTCTATCCCAACGAGAATCTCTTTAACGAAAATATTGTGAAAATTTGTATTTTGTGTTCAAAATAATGTGCAATGGATTATTAAATAATAAAAAAAGTGTTTATTCACTGCATACCGTTACAAAGGAATTGTAAATTTGCGCTAAAACTGTGACAAAAGGAGAAAAAACTGATTTAAAGTGTTCGATTTTTCCCCAAGGCACAAAATCTGTGCAGCTGTAAAATCTGGTGTTTTGCGCAACCAAATGCTACTCAAAAACGGGCTATAGAAATATCTAGCACAAATGTCGCTTTAAGCAAGCAGCAAAATTGCATTTTCGAACATTTCCGCCTGCACCTGGTTTCCGTGGACGTGCTTTGGATCCGTGGATAACAGAGACGCAAAGGTATAGATTTGGGTGTCTCGAACGATTATAACTAGAGATGGGCGCGTGCTCTCTTACGACTCACGCCAAAACAAGGAAATCTAAATTATTATTTCAATATTTATCATAACAAGACTAAGAATTGACTTAATAATTTTACTATTGAGATCCGCTTACTCACTTATATATTTTGGATTAATTATAGTTTTTCTTTGGTTTGAGATTGAAAGAAATAACACACGCATACACCCACGATTTAACGCCCTATGCGTTGTGTAGATGTATGTAGGCGTCAAGCAAAGTCACAGGGAACGTTTTGTTATTAAACTCAACAACCTAACTGAATTCCTCCCATTTGTTTACATTGTCTTTCCTTCGCCATTTCAGATAGACGCCGTGTGGGGTTGGGCATCCGCCCCGCTGCGCTTAGCGGCGAACAGAATGGGCGACCCTTTACTGCCGGGCTCCACCGGCCTTGCCAGTGGTGCTACCGCCACAGCCACCGCTGGCTCGGGGACAACTGGAAGTGGCCTCGGTAGTGGTGGGACCGGCGGTGCCGAGCGTCCACCGTCACCGGCACGTCTCACCCACACATCGGAGAAGCATCCGAAGGTGACGCTAACAGAGTTGAATATGCTGCGTCGCCATCGAGAGCTTTGCGATGTTGTTCTTAATGTTGGTGGACGAAAAATATTTGCCCATCGCGTCATACTGAGCGCGTGCAGCTCCTATTTTTGTGCCATGTTCACGGGGGAGCTAGAAGAGTCACGTCAAACAGAGGTCACCATACGGGACATTGATGAAAATGCTATGGAACTTTTGATTGACTTTTGTTATACCGCCCACATCATTGTGGAGGAGTCCAACGTACAGACATTGCTACCGGCTGCTTGTCTACTGCAGCTGGTTGAAATTCAGGATATTTGCTGCGAGTTCCTCAAGCGCCAACTCGATCCGACCAATTGCCTAGGCATACGCGCCTTTGCCGACACACACTCATGCCGGGAACTTTTACGCATTGCTGATAAGTTCACCCAGCACAACTTCCAGGAAGTCATGGAGAGCGAGGAGTTCCTCCTTCTCCCAGTTGGCCAGCTCGTGGACATTATTTGCAGTGACGAACTCAATGTGCGCAGTGAGGAGCAGGTCTTCAATGCCGTCATGTCCTGGCTAAAGTACAATGTCGCTGAACGGCGTCAACATTTGGCACAGGTTTGTTTCGGCGTCCTAGAATCCTCTATTGCTTTTCCTACTAATTCTTTTCCAATGATTAACAGGTTCTACAGCATGTCCGTTTGCCTCTACTTTCGCCCAAGTTCCTCGTTGGCACTGTGGGCTCTGATCTCTTAGTGCGTTCGGATGAAGCCTGCCGCGATCTCGTCGACGAGGCCAAAAATTACCTCCTGCTGCCTCAGGAGCGTCCATTAATGCAAGGTCCACGCACCCGTCCACGTAAGCCCACGCGTCGTGGTGAGGTGCTCTTCGCTGTCGGTGGCTGGTGTTCCGGCGATGCGATTGCGTCCGTCGAACGTTTCGATCCTCAGACCAATGACTGGAAAATGGTGGCACCCATGTCCAAGCGCCGTTGTGGTGTAGGTGTTGCTGTACTTAACGACCTGCTCTATGCCGTGGGCGGACATGATGGCCAGAGCTATTTGAATAGCATCGAACGCTATGATCCTCAGACAAACCAATGGTCCTGCGATGTGGCACCGACCACATCTTGTCGCACAAGCGTCGGTGTTGCCGTCTTGGATGGTTTTCTCTATGCAGTAGGCGGTCAAGACGGTGTACAGTGTCTGAACCATGTAGAGCGCTACGATCCCAAGGAGAACAAATGGTCGAAGGTTGCGCCAATGACCACACGCCGTCTGGGCGTGGCTGTAGCAGTCCTCAGCGGCCATCTCTATGCCATAGGCGGCTCCGATGGCCAATGCCCGCTAAATACAGTGGAGCGCTATGATCCCAGGTGAGTCTTAATTGCTTTCCTTTATATAGGCTCAATACTATATAAGATTCCTTTGCAGACAAAACAAATGGGTTGCCGTCAATCCAATGTCTACCCGTCGCAAACATCTCGGCTGCGCCGTCTTTAACAATTATATTTATGCCGTGGGCGGCCGTGACGATTGCATGGAGCTGTCCTCTGCCGAGCGCTATAATCCCATTACCAACACCTGGAGTCCCATTGTGGCCATGACATCACGACGTAGTGGCGTAAGTAAAGCATACGCATTTCCACCATATGGTTTCCCTCAACTTGTTACTCTCTCTCTCTCTCTGTGCAGGTCGGCTTAGCTGTAGTCAATGGACAGCTATATGCTGTGGGAGGATTTGATGGCTCTGCCTACTTGAAGACCATTGAGGTGTACGATCCAGAGACGAATCAATGGCGCCTTTGCGGTTGCATGAACTATCGCCGTCTTGGCGGCGGCGTTGGCGTCATGCGTGCACCACAGACTGAGAACTATATGTGGTGCGACAATCCTTTTAGAAAGCATATAAACTAAATTCCTAACTAAACCCAACTGAACTAACTATAATTCATCTATTTGTATTCATCCTGTACACCCACACACATACACTAATATGCTAACACACACACACACAAATGCACACGCAGGATACGTAAGGATTCTGTCGTCTGATGGGAGCCGAAGCCGACGTCGTCAGCGCTGCCATCGCAAACGTTGCCGCCGCCGCATTTCTACTAAAAGCAACAAAAACAAATATCGAATGCAACAACATATAGATAAAACAAAGCCAAATTTTTCTCCATCTGGTTTAAAGTTGATTAAGCATTAGAAACCTAATTGTATAATTAATTGTTAATTGTTTCTCGATTGCGTAGCGCGTTAAAGAAAAAATGTTTGTTGTGTCGCGCGTTTTTAACAAATATGCATAGCGTTAGTTTATACACCCCAACACCTACGAGCACACACACACACACACACACACACACAACTACATGCAATACTTTTAAACAATTATGCATATGCTATAACATGTACTGTACTATGTCGTAAGCAGCTGTAATACTAAAAGCAAACGTAATATTGTTGTTGGTTAAAATTTCATGGAAATTTCTAACATGCCTTTCTATCCCCTCACCCTCGCCCTAAAAAACACCCTACAATTATTATGAAAGTCTCGAAAATTAAAGCAACAAAAATCAAATATTTACTAATTCTAAGATGTATACAAAAACTGAAATGTATTAGCTGTAAATTAATAATAATAATTGCGACCCGCGGGACTACAACTACAAAAAACGATAAATAATTTAACGAATTTCCGAATCTCTAGCGATCCCCGAAAATATACAAATTCTAATTAAGCGCCTACAAACTTATCAAGCTTAAAAAAAACACGGAATAAAAATACAATACAATGAAACGTAGCTCTAGCCTAGTATATATACATATATCCCTTTATTTAGCAAAATTAACAATATAGTAAACATCTGTTTAGCTGATAAGATCCACTGTCTTGAAAATGTATGCAGTTTGTAAAGATTTAAAAGTTACACCAACTTGGAACCAACTTGAAATAATAATAATATTGCAATTTCGAATTATATTAATATTTTAGGCCAGCATTATATTTATTATACATTTTGTTAACTTCGTTATTGCCCTTTTAACATACATTTATTCATTTATTCGTATACGTATTATTTATCAACGATTTGTTAGTTAATATTTTCCTCACCTCTCCCACTCCCACTCCCACTTTCATAATTATTATTATTAAAAAATGTTGTTAATTCGGCGAACCAAATCAGAAGTTTGCTTCCAAATAAAATATAAGAATAGCATTTAACTAAACACACTAAATTATAAATTAGCATTAAGAAGATATTTACAAACACACACTCACTCGAAAACACAAAACACACACGCATTTCAACAACAATAATAAAAACAAAACAAAAGATAAACTAAAGCAACACTGCACAGTAAATAAAGAAGCATTACAAAAACGTATTATGTATAAAAATATATGCATAAACGGCAATAGTAAATACATACATATAACAAAACCGCATAAATAAATGAGTTTCGTTGTTTTTTTGAATTCTTTACTGTCGATTAATCACTCGCCATGCCTGAATATACGTTATCGATAGCAGCATTGCTATTGACCATCGATTGCGCATGCACTGCGTCGATATTGATAAACTGTTGCACGTATGTGAAGTTTTTTCTTGTCGAGGAGTATGGAGCACATTTGCCGCATTTGTCTGGCTGAATCCGACGCTCTAATGAGCATATTCCCGGAAGGGCAGGAGTCCGAGGAGCCCAGCTTGGCGGATATGGTGAGCCAGTGCGTTGATTGCCCGGTAAAAAGCGATGATAATTTGCCAAATATGATTTGCGCCGGATGCACTCAGGATGCGCAGACAGCGTACAAGTTCAAGCGCAGGTGCGAACAGAGCTACACGGTGCTGACCATGAAGGCGGAGCGGGATGATATGAATGTGAATTTCGATGAATTGTGTGACATGCTCGAAGCAGAGGATTGGCAGCTGCCAAAGCGACTTCCGGATCTGGATTGCATTAAGGTGGAGCAAGACGACAATCAAGCTAAGGTGCAAGAGGAGGGTGAGCCTTCACCTACGGAAGAAACAATGCTTCAATCAGTCAGTCCTGAGAGAACAAACACTGCAGACACCTGCCTGGAGAATATATCTGAATCAACAACCGTGGGCGCTGACGAAGGAGTGACCTCAAATCGGTATTCACTGCGCCAAACTAAACGTAAAATGTGTGAAGCTGATAAGCAGGAATTGGTACAGGATACAGACTGCAATGTGCATGAAGACGAAGAAGAACTGGCGACAAGTGAAGATTCCGAAGCAGACACTGACACGGAACAGTCCGACAAGGATCCATGTACAGAACGTGCGCACAAATGCAACGAATGCTCAAAAGCTTTTAAATATCACAAAAACCTTAAGGCACACGAACGTACTCACACCGGGGAGCGTCCATACAAGTGTCCGCACTGCCCGAAGAATTTTTCCCAGAGTCACCATGCCAAGGATCACATTAACCTACATTCTGGTAAACGTCCACATCAGTGTCCCCATTGCCCCAAGGCATTTAGCCAAAAGTCCAACTTGCGGGCGCACATCTACGTGCATAAGAAGGATTGTGCCCATAAGTGCACACATTGTCCCAGATCTTTTCCCCGAAAATATGATCTTAAGATTCATATTCGGGTTCACACTGGCGAATACCCGAACAAATGCGACAAATGCTCGAAATCCTTTAATAGACGTCGCGATTTGGAACGACATCAACGCATACACACAGGAGAAAATCCCTTCAAGTGCTCCCTTTGCATTTCGGAGTTCAACAGAAAGGATCGCCTCCAGGTGCATATGCGCCAACACAAAAGAGACGAGGTGCTTGCCTCGCGGTCGCAAGGCAACAAGAACAAAGCATAAGATTAAAACTCATAAGCAAAGAATGAATATAAAGTACAGGGTATTTGGCTGTAGTAACTGAAAATGGTCCATCGCATCTTATTACCAATTTACATTAGAATAAGATGATTATGTAGTTATTAATTTAGATACTGATTTTTTGATGTTTTTACAAAACTCGGAAATATTTTTGGAAATGAATTATTGAAGAAATGCGTGAGTGTTGAAATGAAAAATTTACCAATTCCAAAGGAATTATTTTTTGTTTACATTTATATTTTGAATATTAAATATTCGTAGATGGAAATTTTATTTTTAGAATCGATTGATTTATTGTTTACACACAATAACGTAATTTATATATAAATCTTAATCAATAAATAAACTCCTACATGACATGTTTAAATTACTTTGCATTTTTCTTAATCTGTTTCATCTTTTGCTTTTCTGGTGCTTTGCTCTTCACGTCTTTTCCCTTAATTGATTTCTTTTTTAGTTTGCCATCATTGCGTTTCGTCTGCGCTTGTTGGGAAGGTTTCTCTTTTGCTTGTTTTCCAGGCTTTGCGGGCTTGTCTAGACTTGGGGGAAGCGGTAGCTTTTCGGCTCGTATTTTGGTGGAAATATCCTCACGTTCCAGCGGCTTCTTGGAGCGAATTTTGGCCTCAGATTTGCGAACCTTCTTCATCTGCAGCATGTAATCCGGCACAACTCCGCCGGAGTTCTTGATTATTTGAGCAATGCTGGTAAAAAAGAAGAGATATATTATTGAAGTAGAGAGCATTTCAATAACACAAATACTCTTACTTCCTCAAATTAGCCGTATCATCCTGGGTGAAGAAGGTAATGGCACGTCCGGGCCGTCCAGCACGACCTGTTCGCCCAATGCGATGAATGTACGAAATAGTTGAGGGAGGAAAGTCATAATTGATAACCAGGTTGACGCCTTTGAAATCAATACCACGACCCATAAGCTCGGTACAGATCAGTACCCATATGTGGCCCTCGCGGAATGCACGCACACAATTGTCGCGTTGATGTTGCGTGCGTTCAGCGTGGATCACATCAACATTAATGCCATCGTAGAGTAATTCTTCGAACAGCTGCTTGGCACGCTCCTTGCTCTGCACGAAAACCAGCACGGGTGGCTTCAAGCCCTGGCGAACCATCTCACGCATCGCCAGCAACTTGCCACTCTCGGAGCCCACAAAGAGCAACTCCTGCTGCACTGTTTCCGTTGCACTATTCTGCACTCCAATTGTTACGCGCACCAGGTTCTTAAGGTTGCGCAACGCCCATTTGGCCACAGGAACCGTGTAGGTGGCACTGAAGAAAGCAACACGTTTCTTGGTATGCGTGCAGGCTGTGTAGATGTCGTCTAGCTGCTCCTTGAAGTTGTTTTGACCCTCTTCCATCAAGCGATCGGCTTCGTCGAGCACAAACCACTCAATTGCCGCGAGGTCAAGCAGCGGCGGCTGCTGTTGTAACAGGAAACGCACACGGTTCGGTGTGGATATAAGAATGTCATACTTTTGTTTGCATTCAGGTCCATGTTGCTGGCGCGCCTCGCTCACTTTACTGATAAAATGTGTACGCAGACCCGTTGATCGTGTCAGCTCTATACATTCGCGATAAATTTGTTGCGCCAATTCACGTGTGGGGGCAAGTACAAGTGCGCGTAATCCGGTCGTTTTGTGACTACGCAGTCCATTGATAATCGGCGTGAGAAATGCCAAGGTTTTACCCGAACCAGTAGGTGCACATGCCATGAGAGCTCTATTCTTTAGCATTACAGGCAACGCTTGCATTTGGATAGGCGTGGGTTGGTCAAAGCCATATGACAACAAATTCTCTTGAAGGCGCGGTAGCAAGTTATATTCGACAGAGGCAAGTTCGTCGAATTTGGCTATAGGTGCCGGCACATCCTTTCCCAGCACTGATATGCTGTGCTCTTTGCGTAGCGCACAGATTAGTTCCTCACGCTGCACTCGCGCCAGCTGTTCCGGCGTCTGTTGCTTTTTAGGCTTTTTTCTTTTGGCCTCATTTAAAGCTGTTCCTATAGAGTCAGCAAGTAAACGAAAATCAGCAATTTCCGTGTCTTTATTTATAAGCTTTGCAACCTTCGCTGGCCTGTGAACAGTTTTTTCAGGCTCATGTTCAGCCTTCGGCTTGACTGTAGGAGCCTGCGAAGAGATTATTGTCTTATGGGAGTCGGCCATCTAAGGGGAACATACTTACCGCACGCTTTTTGGTAAATCGCACACCAGCAGTTAGTAATTTAAATATATCATGTGTATCCATTTTCTAGTTAAAAAATGTTAGATTTAGAATTTAATCAATTAGTAAATATATGCACGTGCAATTGTTTTGTTACTGTAGCAGAGTTGCCAGACCAGACCAACCGGCAAAAAAAACTATCGATATTTACTATATTCCTTATCGATAGCATTGTTACAAGTTAAAACATATGACTCTCACATGCGAGAGAGATGCCAGCTATTAAAAAAGAAAACAGAAATAGCAGTTTTTAGCGGCAAAATAGCCAAGATAAATATTCAGAACACAAATGAAAATGTTAAAGCATTAAAAACATATTGAATATGCCACTAAAACCGTAATTGCAAATGATATTGAATGGCTCTCACACTTTTTAGGTTGTAAAGTCCCGAACTTAGTTCGAGCTAAGCTTTAACAGCGCCTCTTTGTACGCTTCTAAAAGTGTTAAGTAGGATCTGCAGGCTAATCGAATTTGGAGCTGCCGACAGGTATATTTTAATACGTTAGTTGTCTGCGTGGAACAGCTGTTTTTTAAACTGCCAACAAAAATCTGCCTCTGCCTCGTCATGTCTGCTGCAGTCTGTAGATGAAATGATTCTGGGTATAAAAATAATAACGAATACTTCCAGGATTTTATATTTATTATCATATCTATTCGTCCTCATCGGTAATGACTAGTGTGTCGAGAAGTTCTACACGGCGTCGCAGTCCCTTGGAATCCTTCTCACTACCTTTGCAGCCAGGAAGAACCCCTCCCCAGCTAAATTTCTGTTGACCATTGGCACCTGTCTCCAAGTAATTGTCCTGGAAATCCAAGCATAAATTATGCATGGCACAAATGCTCTCTACGATGAGTCGTACTTCGTTCAAATCGCGTGCTTCCAGGGCATACAACGTGTGAAAACGACGCGCCAAAATGTCCAGGACGTCATCGGCCAGTTGGTAGGCTGGCTCCAGCATTCCGTTGAAGACGGTGTCTTTGCGAAAGCACTCTGTCTCAATAGGGCGGATCAAGTAGGACTTTAGCGGAAAACTGGAGCTACCAATAAGATAGCTGCTTGCTGGCATCGTTCGTGGATTTAATGCTAGAGTCTGACCGATTGGTGACTCCTCAAAATTATATTCCTGCGCCAGCTCCACATAGCAATCGATGATCTTGTGCTCGGCATTACAAATTAATTGCAGCACGACTGGCACTTCTGCGTGCTCCGACTCCATGAAGATATCTAAACGCTTTAGGGCAATGATCCCGAACAAGTCGCGAAAGCAGCTCAGCTGCGGCACATTCTGAAAGCCTTGAAGAGTGCTCTGCTGTGCCTCCAACGAGTTGGGCCACTTGATGAAGCTCTCGTAGTTGTCAGAGATAATGTGCCAGAAACTGCGCACCACTTGCTGGCACACCGACCAAGGGAACTGAAATTTGCGAGCGATTTCCTCAAAGTGCTCGTCGGTTGCCAACTTCCAAAGAGACAGTGAAAGAGTTGTCTGCGGTGCAGGTGCACCTGGAAGCGCATTCCTTTGCAAAATGTCCTCGAGCGCCTGCTGAATTTTCTGCAAGTCAACGATTACTTTATGTCAGTCAGATTGCTGATTTTACTCACTAGAAACGTCAATTTGCGCATATGCAGAAATGACTCGAACTGAGCATCCACGTAGCGATGGAGCAGATTCAATTCCGCATATTTCCATTCCAGTTTGGCAGTTTTTTCATGGCTTCTTGCTTTGGGCTGCTCAGCCGCAGATGGATCGGCTTGTTTGCGTTTCAAATTTCCCTTTCCGTTGCCTGCTGCGCGTTTCTGCTGCATCATTGCAAAGATTTCCGCCTCGTCGTCGTCACTTCCATCTAGAAGCGGATAATTGTTCGAAAAGAATCCTGTGTGCTTAGGAGGTTCATCGATAAGCAAATCTTTGGTAATTATTGTGGTTATATTAGCCAAAACAGCGCGTTCCTCCATTATAACTGTAGCTCAATCTGTCGATTCGGCCAGACGACACCCGGTAAGGATGTTAGGGATGACGGGAATCCGTTTCTACCCTCGTTGTCAATCCACATGGCAATGTCATCAGCTGACATATGGGAGCGCCAAATCAGTTGTATTTAAATCTTTAAGCTTCATCTGCTCAATTTATCTTTAGTGAAAAGAAACTATAGACTATATGCTCGCCTTTAGCAACAAGCTATGTTAAGGATATTTCTGCAATTAATTAAATAACTTTTAATCAAATTTTTCGCAAAGTTGCCAGACAGTCGACAAGTTTAGCCGGCACTTTACATATGCTATTGGCTCTGTTATTGGGATCAAGAGCTGTTAATGCTGCCAGATAGTCCAAAAATATAGTTAGCACTTAACATATGTTATTGTCACCGTTATTGGGCGCCAAAACTGTACAATTTAAGTTTTACAGCAAATGAACGTTTATCAAGAGAGGAGAAGCGTTAAATAAACCATCTTAAAACTATTAAATTGGATTTCATTGTTCGATAGCAATCAAGCTCCACAAGGCTGTCCATAGTAATCGCACTCAAGCGGAACTGCAAAAGCAAAGGATTATATACAACACGAAACTAATTAAATGCCTCAAGGCATTTTAAAACATACCTGCACCCGTTTTCTTAACGTCGAAGTTATCCCAGGTGCAGTCATGCAGGCTAGGATCTGAATGCCAGGCACTGGGACGATTACCAGGTTTTGAAGCGCCAGCCCGCAGTTGGTGTACACGATCCCGCAGAGACTGAAGGACTTCTGCGTGTGGTTTCGAGTAGGCAAGATTATTGCTTTCACATGGATCCAAGCTAAGATCATACAAGCATTCCTCCAACAAGGCATTGCAGCCACGTTGCATATCCCCACAGCGCACACTTGCAGATCGGGAGATGGTATTTACGCGCGTTTGTGTCATGCGATGTAAATCGTAGCGTGCCAGGGCTTTTGAGGCGGGTGAGTTGCGTACCTCCACTACATAACGGCTGCTACGAGGATCTAGTTCATCCAATTCGCGGAAGGTTAAGACATTATCCATTAATCCCGCAGATGTAGTGCCGTTTACATACTTCCACTGGCCCAGCATAAGCGAGCTCACATGCCATTCATCATCTAAGATATGAAGAATTTCTCGCGGAACATGGACTGCCTCCTTCGGGCCCGATAGCTGCGGCCAGAGATCAATGCCATCCAGCTTCAATGAATTGGGCAGCTCAATACCCGCCGCATGCGCCAGCGTAGGAAGAAAGTCGGCTACATAAAGAGGCTGGGTAAAAATGTTACCACGTGCCTGCAGCAGCGGACTCCAAATGGCTCCGGCGACACGAACACCTCCCTCCCATGGAGTATTTTTCTGGCCCCTCAGCGGCCAGTTGGAACCAGTATTGGAGAATAGGCCCACAGAAGGTGCCCCGTTGTCTGAGTAGAATATCACAATGCTGTTCTCTAGCTGGTCTGTGCGTGCGAGGGTGTTGATAACGCGGCCTACGCTATGGTCCAATTTCGACATCATAGCTAAGTTTTGTTTAAATAAATTAGTTAATGGATTCTGTGTTACCAAGTTTATAGCTTACCGGCGTACTTTCTACGATTCAGATCTTGAATATGTCCAAACTTTCGCACCTCGTCTTCTGGCGCCTGCAGTGGGTCATTTCCACTAGCCGCATGTGGCGCCAAATGGCTGAGCATAAGGAAGAGCGGCTTTTGTTTTGACGGCTGCTCACTTATCAGTCGTTCTGCCTCGTTGGTCAACAAATCGGTTACATAGACGCCACGCTCTGCGCACTCTAGCTGCATATTCCGTCGAAAGTCATAGCCTATGCTGTAATTCAATCCTGGCATCTGTGCACGTCGCTGATAGTAATCAATAAAGCCTCCCCAGTAGCCATAATGATAGTCAAATCCTCGTTCTGTGGGCGTGTACTCGGGTCTTGAGAAGCCCAAGTGCCACTTGCCCACCAAATTTGTGGAGTAGCCCGCCTGGCGAAAGATCTCTGACATAAGAGTGGTGTTCAACGTAAGTGCCCAGGGCTCCTCGTTGCTAATCACAAAGTGTTGAGTACCTACGAGAGACTACTGTTAGATGAGAAGATAACAAGCCGGGCTCTACTAGCCTGTGTGTATGGGATATTTTCCACTAAGCAGAGCTCCACGCGAAGGTGTACACATAGCTGGAGCATAGAGACGATCCAAAAGACGTCCATGATAGGCCAGAGCATCAATGTTGGGGGTAAGAAACTCCCTCGCTCCGCGAAAACTCACATCATCGAATCCCTTGGGTAATGTATTATTAGTTAATCCCAATTCATTGCCTCATAACTCATTACTTACCATATCATCCGCTAATATTATTATTATATTAGGTAATTTGTTGTCGATTTTGTTTGTGTTTGTCTCATTAGCCTTAGCCCAGCTGAGATTGAGTAAAAGTAAAAGCGCTGATAAGATGACGACGCGCATTTTAATAAATGTGTGTATGTAAATCGGAATAATTTGAATGCCGCACTAAACCGATCGACACGGCGAACAAAAAACGACTGAGAAACCCATTGAATACAATCTTGCCAGCTGCCAAAACTGCGCTAAGCAATTAGCAGCAAAATGTTAGGCGCTGTTACGTAGTTGCTTTTGTTGTTGCCGTTGGCAGCAAGCCCAATAACTGGAGTTAATAACATGCACCTAAATTTGTCAACAATTAGTTTATTAAAAATGAAACAAGTTATTAAATGTAACTGCAAAATAGTGTGGAGCACTTTTGGGCTTGAATTGTGATCGGGAAGTGATATCGAACAATCGATAAGGCTATCGGCGGGAGTTGCCATCATATTTGAAGAAAAAGTGAACCCATATGTATTGTAAATATTTGATTTAAAATGTTGAAGCATATTTGAACGTAAAATTAATTAAAAAGACATACATGCTTTTGAATGTTCATCTAACCTATATTTATTTATACATTAACATTTTACAAGTCTCCACAGTTTTCGATTATTACTTTCTTGGAAGTTGTGCCGCTGTTCGAGCCAAGTGCTTCTACTTTTTTGATGACATCCATGCCCTCAACAACTTTACCAAACACGACGTGTTTGTTGTCCAACCAATTTGTTTTGCCAGTGCAAATAAAGAATTGAGATCCATTTGTATTGCGTCCGGCGTTCGCCATCGAAAGAACTCCTGGTCCAGTGTGCTTGAGAGTGAAATTCTCGTCTTCGAATTTATTACCGTAAATCGAGCGACCGCCCGTGCCGTTTTGATTAGTAAAATCGCCGCCTTGGCACATAAAGTTTGGAATAATCCGGTGAAACGGAGATCCCTTATAGCCATAGCCCTTCTCGCCGGTGCACAAGGCACGAAAATTTTCCGCTGTCTTTGGCACCACATCGGAGCGTAACTCCATAACGACGCGTCCAACCTTCTCGCCTCCAGCAGAGAGATCGAAGTAAACACGTGGAAGAGTCATTTTGCAGTCTGCCATTTCTATAATTGAATACTTATGCACTTACAAGAAAAATATAGTTATTTTACCAGATTGAATTATATTCACAATGTGTTCCGCTCGAAGTCTGAAATGAAATGAACATATGATTCTGTCAGATATCTGACTTTGGTTCTCTTGATTAGTATTTCTCTGTTATTTTTTGTAAAAAATTGCTGGTCACACTCTAATCATAAATTTGACAGTCTTGGAGAGTGTCAAATTCGTAACAAATATTTTTGTGATTCTTTTATTTTTACTTCTAAAAATTATGGATTCCTTGGAACCGACTGAAGGCAATCGTGATCAATTAATATTAAAGCAACAACGGGACATAGAAAAAGAGGTGGCTATTTATATGAATTACAGGGTATTTTCTAGTCAATCAATACAATATTCTGTTTCGGTCACTAGATTAATGAATCAATTCCATTGGTCAGTGAACAAATGCCGCTAGCCTGTCTGACGGCTGAATATGATGGAGACGCTATTTTTACAGCTAAAATTCGAGTCTTAGCGGACAAATATAAATATATGCGAAGAACTCGTCCAGATGGCAATTGTTTTTTCAGGGCCTTTGCATATTCCTATCTGGAGTATCTTGTGACAAAGCGAGATGCCTACTATAAGTTCCGAGCATTTGCAGAGGCCTCCAAAGATAATCTCCTAAAACTCGGTTTTCCAAGCTTTACACTCGAAGATTTTCACGGAACCGTAAGTTGTATATGTTGGTGAAGAGATTTTGTAGAACGTTTATCTATGTGGTATGATTTGCCATTAGTTTATGGATGTTATTAACCGAGTTAATCCAGATAATCCCTTGGGATTTAGCAAAGTGCAAGAGGAGTTGCATAATGTCTTCAACGAGCAGGGGTATTCCGATTATGTAATTGTTTATCTGCGCCTGATCACATCGGGCAAGCTGCAGGAGGATGCTGAGTTCTATCAAAACTTTATCGAAGGTAATCTGACAATTGAAGAGTTCCGGCATCAGGAGGTCGAACCAATGTTCAAGGAATCAGATCACATACACATTATAGCGCTGTGTGCTGCCCTGAACGTGGGTGTGCGTGTGGAGTATCTGGACAGGGGCGAAGGTGGCACGGTAAATGCCCACGATTTCCCCGAAGGAGCAGAGCCTATGATATATCTCATCTACAGACCAGGACATTACGATATTCTGTATCCAATTTGAACGGCTAAAATTGTATCATGTGTGAGAAATATATTATGTAAGACATTGATTTGGCGTAGATCTTATGGTGTTTTTTTTATAAATATATAATAATAATATATATGAATTAAATATATTTACACGAGATCTGTTGCGGTTTAAAGCCGCCCGATAACCTTAGCTGTAGACTTCCCCATCAATAATCGCTTTCGTCTGCATGTTTCATTTATAGAATATGTTTATTAATACATTTGTGTATATTGTATATTTTATAATTAAATTCCGTTTTAATATACTTTATATCTAATTGCTAAATTACAAAAAAATTGACACAAAATTGGACTATGTTATTTAGGCGGGGCCTCACTTGGCTCGCATTACACACATTCTCTCGCACACACTCACACACTCAGTCAGACACACACACCTAGAGTATAATCATTAGCTACATTAAAGGCATAATCAATTACTCATTATGAGTTCTCTTTCTACCAGACGACACTGCGCACCGCAGCCGGAAGATTGCAGATGGCATTGTGCACGGGAATGGCCAGGAAACCGGCCAGGGCAATGCCATAGGAATCCGATTGCACCACCATGGCCATGGCGAATTGCTGACGACCCGGCGGTATTTCCTTGGACATGCGATAGAAGGTGTTCACATAGGCGCCACCACCGAGCAGACCCTCCCACAGCACAATGACGAAGACAATCCAAATGCTTGGCGTGTAGAACCAAATGACTTCGGTGACAAAGTAGATGACATTGATAAACTGAAACACAGACATCAACCAGATCTTGTTTAGCTGGAAGAGGTTGACAGAGGAGCGTGATATGAAGACACCAATCTGATAGTCCACATTTAGCCAGCGGTACTGCGAAGCCTTGTCCAGGAAGATGTCCTCGAAGTAGACCAGCTCAAACTGAAAGCAAATCAAAGCTTAGCCAAGATAATTCTCAAGCGGAGCTTGATCCTAAACTCACCATTCCTTGATTGATAAAGTACTCGAAGAAGTAGACCAGGCAGAGCGGTAACATGTAGCCAAAGAGGTGCTTGATATACGAAAGCTTCTCCTTGAAGCCAACCAGCGGCTTATCGTCACTTATCAGCTCCTCGGTGGACTCCACTGCGGTGACAGGCAGCACCACAGGACGACGAAGCAGCAGCCAGAAGGCAAAGGCTTCGATGGCCGGAAAGATCAGCATGATGAGCATCGTATCGCGTGGACTGACATTCAAGGAGCGTAACGTGGCGTAGCTCAGCGAACCTATGACACCAGCTCCACCTGTGCCAGAGGACCATGTAGAGATGACATTTCTTGGGAAGAGTAAGCAAAACACATTAGTTGCATTTACTAGAAGATCCAATTTCTTACTCACTTATTGAAGCGCGCGGAGTAGGCCAGGAAAGTGGTTTCTCCTATGCCGCTGCTAGCCGATGTGATGACCACACCCAGCAGAGCCATCCACTCGGCATTTGCAAAGCCGACGAATAGAAAGCCAGCAGCCGAAAAGGCCACAGCCAGTGCAATGCGTACACTGTAAGAAATGAATACATATTAGAGACAGACGTAAACAGGGGAAGGTAACGTGACTTACTTGACCCAGAAGGGAAAGAAGGGCATCAGTATCTTGACAAACAGCGAGGGCAGCACATCCGCCAGCAAAATGGCGCCTGTGGAGACCAAATGACATTCGCGTCCACTTTCCGTATCTGTGCCCGGCTCCTTCTCCGGCTAAGAGGAGGGAGGAACAATTATAATTATGCCGAGTGCGTGCCTTATGTTCAACTCTTACCTCATCATTGAACTGCGCTATGATATCGTGTGCCGCACTCAACATGACCACATAGCCATAGTTGTTGCACAGACCCAGTATCCAGTAGGCTGTCAGATCTCGCCACAAACTGCGATCATGGCGTACACTGTGCGCCGCTCCAGCAGGCGTGACCACCACCTGCGGATTGTGATCGCTATCCTCGGCCTCGTGCTGCTTGCTCGCCGTCATTGTGGGCAGGAGTACTACGGTGAAGATGATATAAAGCAATAAAGTTAAGTTACTTATATTAGTTTTGCCTAGTATCTTGTATCACATAGACATATCCAACCCTATAAAGTATATATATTTAGCATCATTAGGGGAGTTGAACTTGCCATGTCCGTCCGTCTGTTTGTCCGTCTGCCAGTTTTAACGCAGACTAGTCTCCTAGTTTTCGCGCTAGCTTAATGAAACTGGACATACATGCTTTTTATTGCTGCACGCTGTAAATAAGTCGGAACAAGTCGGATCGGACCAATATTTTGTATAGCTGCCATAGAAGCAATCGGTCGACTTTTAGCTATTGTATTATAGCAATTCAAAACTGTAGGTAGCCCTTCGTTGTTGTTTTCTTAGAATATTACTTTATTCCCTAGCCCATTTAAATAGCTCTCTGGGTTTTTGTTTACTCAGCTGTTACACTAAAGATAATGCAAACGACAGTCTGTACAATTCTCCCGACTGGCAATTGTAATAACTTTTAGTTTTACGCTCGACTCGGTACTTAGTTCATTTATTCGTTTATTATGCCAAACCTGTTCGAATGCGGTCTTGAAAATTTCATTGAGCAAGTTCACAGAGCGAAATGGGGAGTACGAACGTGGGGGTACGTGCTTTAAATATCAAGTAAAGTGATGCAACTGCTAGTAATATCTATGCTACATAACATTAGCTTCCTGTCACTACACACAATGGTAACAATTGTATGCTCCAAATTATTTTATAGCACTTTACTAATTACCTAAATAAATAAACGCGATTATTCAAGATTGACGCACAAATCTGTTCAATATTTGTTTTGGTTTAGCTTGAATCGGGCTTTATGAGTACGTAAATTGGCTTTTTACTCTGATTCATTGACCCGCACGAGGCCTGACCTGAATCTAATCAGTTCGCATAGTCGAGCTATGATATAAATAAAGGAGAACTAGCTCATCTACATGAAGTAACTTAGACTGTCTGGATATCAACTTTGTATAGGTTTCACATAGATAATAAAAATGCAATCGGTTTGGCAATCAACGGGAGGGAACTGAACCGGGCCCGGATACAGAGTAAAAGGGGGAAAAAAACTCAACAATTTATTGGCAACGTTTTACGTATGTTCAAAGTGCAAATTATTTCATTTGTTTACGAGCCCCCAAGAGCTTGTGACTTGATGCCGAGCAAAACAAGTGCTATAAGATAATATAAAGCATAGAGCGGGAAAGTGAGGGAGTATAGGTAGTGCTTAATGGAACTATAGGGCACAAAGATTGCCTTAGGGAGTAGCTTAACTGTCTAGAAATTTTCTAAAATACTCGATCAATTAACAAGGGTATTTCAAGTGCATTGCGATTGATTGCACGAAGGCAATAAAGAACGGTAGGTGGGCTAGGAAAAGTGCCACGCTAGAGATCGGTTGTATCTAATCAAATTATCTCAACGAGATGCCGCGCTTGTTGACCTTGTCAATGCTTGGGATTAGCTAAATAGACGCCCGTGCACGTGAGAACTAACCAAGTGGCAGCAATTAAAAGAAAAACACGAAACAATTTCAAATCAATTAGTGTCGCCTGAGCTAATCGATAAGATATAACTTTCGTATGCGAAATGCCAATTCCAGATCAGTATGGCTCGGATCATATAACGTTTTCCGTATACCGAACTATGATTCATTAGATTCTTGAGATACTACCATGGCAAAGTTGTTGACCCACTTTGTAAGACTATCCAAGCTAAGTTGTCATTTTCCAATAACTTGACACCTATCGAATAATAAGTGTAAATCGAGTCGAAAGTTTGCGACATTTGCCTTGGATTTTATTTTAAGTTTTATGGCACAGCAGAAAAATAAATTGTGTTATTCCACATACTCGTATTTCATGCAGGAAGTCTCACAGTTTTGAATCGCGAAAACGATTTCGAAATGTTCTCAATTCTATTTGGCTCAAGTCTAGCTTGATAGTGTGCACGATCTATAGCACATGTTAAGGATCTATAATATAGTATACCGTTATATTCGTATTTCTTTTTCAAAAACTTCTTAAGCTTTATTCACCTTTATGACGTACTTTTAGCTACCGCCTTATCTAGGCGTACACTTGTTGAAAGTTTGCTATAATAAATATGGCTTTCGAAAACCAATATAGAACTTTTTCCGTTCCGAGAATTTCAGATAGCGTCGTAGAGCCGACAAGTGTTTCGCGCGTTTTAACGTTTCACGAGCGACTGAATTTGAATGAACCACCCACCAAATGCGACGACCCACCGTACGAAGTCAGCGCGCTGACGTTAGCGTTGCAGCGACAGCGAAGATCGAGACAGAAGACGGAGACGGAGACGGAGACGTACTACATAGAACGTCAAAGACCCCGTGCGAGCGCGAGCACAAACAATAACAACGCCGCGAAGTGTCAAACTGCCGATCGAGCAGGTATCGACGAGGGAAAAGAAGAAAAACAGCCAAAGTTTTCGTTACGGTGGCTCTGCGAGAGTTTTTCTTTTTGAATGGGACAGCGCGACAAGTTGCTGCAGTCGGCGAAAATCTTGGCAGGTAGAAGAGGGCAAGAAAGCGCAGTGGTTGCTCAGCTACATCACGTTCTTTTGTTTTTCAGAAATCTCTTAAGTATCTCTCGCATAACTTATTGTTTGCAATTACAAATTATATATGCATATAATGTTAAATTTTTTGGTTAAGCTAATTAGGCATGCAATCGGCGTTGTTATTGTTATTTTACTTGTTTATCGCTGCCTTGCGTGCTGCAGACTGTGCTGCACGTGTGCAAAGCAAAGAGAGGGGAAACAACTGAGTGGAAGTTAAGAGTTTCAAAACCAGAAAGAAGAGAGCTGAAAATTGCTCTGAGTATTTTAAAGCTTTTAATATAAATAAAAACTCAATAATTGTCGATTAAAAAGGCTAATGCTTTTGAAATTTCAAATAAACATACAGTTTTATTTAATAACTGTTGTAGAAATCTTCTGAAATCTCTCGAGACTGTAACTGTTTCAAATTTCACTTGAAATATTTAAATAAACACGACTCGACGGGGTAATTAAAGCTCGTTTGCTCGATATTTAACACGAGTTCATTTAATGACCCCAATTGGGGGATTTCTGTACAAATTATATACGCTAAATCCTCTAACACTTAAACATTATCTCACAGGCCCAACACGTTTTATATGTAGTTAGTAGTACCCTTTGCTGAGAGCACTTGGCGCCTTTTAACTGGCGATTAAACGCGTTCGAGCACTGAAAGCCAACTGAATGTGACAGAATTCAAGTTGAATCAGTCAGTAACTTGAGCAGCAATTGACATAATCATTATCATTAACTTTATCTGGGTAATACGCGGACATAGATTATGGCCCCTGAGTTGCTGGCAATAATAATAACAAACCGATAAGATGAACATGATAATAAAACACGGGCCGTATAAATCTTAAGATATCAGTCGAGCCACATGCGAATGGCAACAGGCAACATCGTATAAGAGCAATAAATCTAGTACTATATTCTAAATGGAATTTCAGCCTCAATTAAATACTATATATTCATGTATAACAATGTATTGAGCAACAAATTGAAGGAACGCGCGCGCGCGTTTCGAAATAAAACCATTCGCGCGCTTGTTTAGCACGTTCACAAAACCGCCAAATGCAATTTCACACCGCAGCCGCAAAGTATGCAACAAAAAACAAGTAAGCGCAATGCAAACGACAAAGTAGTCGACTCGTGAATACTCTGTGTGGCACGCAAATTTGCAACTTCAATGGATTGATACAGCAGCTACAAACGGCTTTCTCTTATTTTCTAGGTTTTACAAACTATACAACTTATTTTCCGCTCTTAAATTACAGAGTACAACAAGCCATGTTAAAAAAGGGGGAAAAACGTATACAAATGTGAAACATGTTATTGACAAATCGCTGCAACATGCGCTGCGAGCTGAGTGAGTTGCGATTGCGGGCGCCAACTGGGGAGTAACTGCCTGCAGCTTGATAAAGACAATCGAATGTAGTAAATAATTTACAATTGGCTGTCAATTCAACGTTTAATGTGATGTGAAACCATGTGGCAGGCGGGAAGGAAGGGGCTTCTTGTACTACAGCCTGTTGACAGCAAGATTGAATAGGCAATTTGTCTGGCGATGTGGTAATTTGTCATAAGAAGACATGTCAGCCAGGCCTCAGGCAGGCAATGTAAGCAGTTCGACAGTTCGGAGCAACAACTCGGAGAGGTAAGGCATATAAGCAGTTGGAATTGTTCTGTAATAAATAAATTACAACTTTAGATATTAAATCGTTGCTAAATTAGATACTTACTTAATATTTAACAGCTTAATATATAAATATCATAATTTCCACACAGTTTGCCTCGCCAGGATATCTGCAATCACTTGAGAATCTAGAAATGATCGATTAGTTGTAAAAGCTAAAAAGTTAACAAGTTTTTATACTTACTTAATTGTAACAGGCAATGTGCGTGTTCAGAGTAAAAATTTGATAACTATTTAATACTTGGGCTGCCGCTTATCTCAGAGGCCCCACAAAGTTGGGTACATAAAAATGCAAATTGAAAATAAGGGAGGTAAAATAAAAAATCATGGCCCAAAATTGTACGGCAAACAGGAAAAGTTTTAAATGCAAATACGAAAATCGCCTGAAAACGAGAGCACGTGCATTCTGAAAACAGGAAGCGCGCCGCGGCACCAATGGGTCGCTGCATTCCCTGCATAATTCCACAGGCGAAAAGTTAAACGTAAAGTGAGGAGATTTTTTCTCCGCTTTATTTTTGCATAACAGCTTAACGGTGCTGTGTGCTGGGTGCCGGGTGCAGGTGGCCAAGTATCAGGTGCCTGGTGCCTAGTACCTAGTGCCGGGTGCAGGTGTCGCGGTTGTGGTTAATGTGCCGCTGCTGGCCGGACATAGCGCTGCCAGGCAAGCTCCAGCAGCAGCAACAGCAGCACCAAAACGTAGCCACAGAGCAGCATAAAGAACAAAGGTGCCACATATTCCATGCCCACGGTAATGACCAAGTTCTGCGAGTAGCAATGCAACTTCATGCGGGCCCACAGATTGCGATGCTTGCGATAGATGCCCGTCTCCAGCACGCGCATCAATCTATGCAGAAAATTTTGGATTGGTTAGGAGCGAGTTGATAAATCAATTGCAAACTCACTTGTAGCGCACAAGCTCTTTGTAGCTGGAATTGCGATGCAGGTGCGTGTAGAGCAGCAGTTCGGGTCGAAAAAGTATCTCGTTGAGGTCACAGATCTCTTGTTGCGTATAATAGCGTTCCACATAGGCATAGCCCGAGGAGGATTCAAACACAAACACATAGCCGGGATTATCGCGCACGCGTAAAATGCCTTGTTCGGCGGACAACCAGAGTTCCGGGTTCTTGGACTGCGTGTCAATCTTTCGCTTGGTAAATAGGTGAATCTCTGGGCGTAGTGAGTACTAAAACAACATCTTGATGAGTTGCTATACTCCAAACTAATTGTACTTACATTCAAATAGCTCTTAGTAAACGCAAGTGGTTCCAAGCCAACGCTGAGCGAACTCTCTGCCAGCTGCTGCACTGTACTGATCTTCGATTTAACTGGAGAGCTTAGCAGAGAGGAGACTACGACAGATGTATAATAGTTGTACATAATGAAGCTAATGAGGAACAGTGCGAAATAGGCCAAACGACCGCCCGACGAACGTGGAATAAGCGCGGAGCTTTGTATGCAGGCAGCACCAAAGCTAATGAGGAACGTATTGAGCAGCGAGGGCACATATTGTAGTCGCCAGCAGTGCCTCATACGTTTGCACTCCAAATAGAATATAAGCCAGAGCAATAGGGCAATCACTATCAAGAAGCCGGCGAAGATATACCAGACCAGGGCACTGAAAGGCTGTAGAAACACATCACCTCGTATGCCAGCATTGTGGGGTGTACGAAAGATGCAGACGGAACGAAAGTAGCCCGTCTCAATAATCGCCGACAAATACCGCAGGCGTCCTTCGGTGGCCAAACAAGGAGATGAGCCAATATCCGCCGACTGATCCACAACTGCCCCCACAGAGCCGTCAATAACGTCGGTAGTGCTCCAACGATCCTTGAAGGTGTAGTTCATACTGTAAAACAAGCAGAATCTTAGATTGGCAATAACAAGAATAAAGACATAACTTCTTCATCTTGTACTTACCCGCAATTCAGCAGATCTTTTAGGATTATCAAGATCTGAAAACCAAAACGAGGTATGGCATCGACATGCGTATCATTTTCCTGGCTTAAAAAACGCAGCAACATGTCGCGTGGCCAGGTTAAAGGTCGCTGTGTGACAACAGTAGCTACACGCATCACCACATCCCGCAGCTGATCACGATTTCCGTACTTGGAACGCAAGTGCAGCGAGCTCAGATAACGATGCAAATGGCAAGCACTCATATTGCAGTAGACCTCATAGTCGCCAGTTATATTCAGCCGTCCGCCAATGTGGTTGCCATTGCTGTACACATCGTATAGGGCAAAGCTAAGGGAATCTTCCAAATGGCCTAGACTATTCTCTTTTACATAGGTAACATCGGCATCCACAGATATATTGAAGGACCTAAAGTATCTATAGAAGCCGAGCACAGACATGCTACCGTGCAGAAGCCAATGATAGTGCTGATTGTAGAGATGCGTTCGACTGGCCTACAAATTGAACCCATTTGTAGTTCCTTTCCAGGTTAAAGGAGCAGAAACTTACCTGTACTAATAATGCTCTAGTCTTAAAACACTTCATATCCACATAAATGCCTAGAGTTGGCTGCCGATGATCCAAAAACCGTTCCTCCAAATGTTCCCAGTTCCATTGACTAAGATGCACAAACTGATGATAGATGAGATGAGGCGATTGATAAAATTGTTGTGCCAACTGAAGAGCTGCAAGTATTTCGAAAATTAAAGAGAATTTTATAATTTCACTTTGCAATCTCTTTTATCCTACTTTCATTTCTCTGCCAGCAATGAAAGATTACAATGAAATTGATGCGCGACTGCAGCAAATTGTGCAGCAAAAAGTTTGCCAAATGCAGCAGCTGCATTTTTCTGAAAACACAAACTCTTTGGTCAGCTCTTTTATAGTCCTTTTTCAGCAAGACGTCAATTTGCCTGTCGCCTGTCAGTTTGTTTGTTTTTAAATTGAGCCTATTATCAGGGGGTAGACTTGCCTCAATGTCGCACAAGACGTAACTTTCGCCTGTGCCATAGTATTTCCAAGCCCAAAACAAATATACATATGATGTAGGCGCCAAGCAGCAAGAGAAAGAGCGGTCCTGCTGTCTCCAGACCCACCACAACTGTCGTATTGCCCTTGTAGCAATGCAATTTGCTGCGAATCCAGTAATTGAAGTGCTTGTAATGGATACCAGTTTCCAGCAGGCGCATTTGACTGCAATAAACAAACGCATTAATAAATCAATTCAATCTTTGTCGTATAGAGCAAACTTTAGTCTGATCAACTCAGCAAAGCTGGACGTCTTGGATACCATGCTGTAAGCTGTGGTCTCATCACGCAAAAGTATTTCATTGAGTTCGCAGATCTCGTGGGGCAAGTAATGTTTTCTCACAAATACATAGGCGCTGGCAGCTTCGGCAATGAAGACATATCCCGGATTATTGCGCACCATTAGCACACCCTGCTCCGAAGACAACCAGATACGCTGTGGATCTCGGCGACTGTTGAGGATCTTCTTGCGATACAAGCTGAGCACATCTGAGAAATTGGAGGTCTGAAAAGAGAAAATACAATTATTAGAGTAAATAACTTGAGATCAAAGTTAGGCTCACTTCCACATAGACCTTCGTATAGGGCGTGGGCTCCACGGACACTTCCAGTTTGCTGTCGGCCAGCTGCTGTATGGTGCGTATATTCGATTTGGGTGGATCACCCAGCAGCGTGGACACCACAATTGATGTATAATAGTTGTACATGAGAAAGCAAGTTAACATTGTGGCAAAGAAGACCATGCGGCCGCCTGTGGAGCGTGGTAAGAGCCAAGCACCCTGTATACAGGCGGCTCCAAAGGACAAAAGGCAACTGGTCAGCAGGGATGGCCGCAGTAAGAGTCTTCGCTTTGGGCTCAACTTGAATTCCAGCTGAAAAGTTAGCCAGAGCAGACAGCCAGCAAACAACAAGAGCGCACAGAACATCAGCCAAACACTCCAGCTAAAGGGTTGCAGAAACTCCGTGATGCGCAGCTCGGCCAAAGCTGAGCGTGGATTACGAAACATGCAGACGCAACGAAAGGAACAATGCCAGGACAGGACTTTCAAATATTTCGCACGGCCAGCTGTATAGAGAAAAGCTGTGGCAGTTAAATCGACGCTACCATTTCGCAAGTCCCCAATGAGGCCTCCCGTCACATCTGAGTCTGTCCAGCGATCGCGAAAGATGAAGGAATAGCTATAAAGAAAAATTGTGGCTAAACCATTTTAAAGATTAAATACAAAACATACTTGCAATCGAGCATATCCCTGAGCACCTGATAGGCTTGGTAGCCCAATCTGGCGAATGGATCCTTATATGTCTCATCGGGACTGCTAAGAAAATCTTTAATCTGCGATTCCGGTGAATCAAGTGGTAGGCTAGTGACCTGTGGAAGCGGTAAATTAAATACATAGCCATAGTGATTAGATATTTTTACTGACCGCCGAGTTTATTCTCACGGTCAATCCAGTGAGCAGTTTGCGATGCTGCAGTCGTGTCCTCTTATGAAGATCGCTTAGATAACGCTTGACATGACACCGCTCCGCATTGCACTCAATTTGCTGATCTATGGTTATGTTTAGCTTGGATCCCAAGTGCTTAGCCTTGTTATACAAATCGTAGAGTATGAAGCTCTTAAGTTTTCGACTTGGCTTCACGTAGGTTAGTTCGGTGTGGATATAAAGTTGTGCCTCGGCGAAGTGCTCTTTAATCTCTGTCAAATTGAAATTGCTGTCGTAGATGAGCCAATGATAACGATCCGAGAACAAACGTTCCGAATTAGCCTGCAGATAGGATTAAGGATTAATAGAATACTTGACGTTTAGTAAGTCTGCTTACCATATTTAAAATAGCTGAGCTGCCATTACAGTTAATGTTCAGATAAATGCCCAATTTGGTAAGTTTGTGATTGACCAATTGGTCCTGCAGGTGCTCCACTACTAAGGGTAGCTTATCAAGGTGCCAGAATTGTGTGTACAACGTTGCATTGTGTGCTACATGTGCCAATTGAAGCAGGGCTGCAAGATAATATAAAGAACTTAGCAGTAATTTATGGTGTTATCACATCATATTAAAACTAACTTACATTCCCCATTCCAGCAGTGCAAAAAGACAATATTATGCAACTTTGCAATGTGTACAAAATAATAGATGATGAATTGAAACAGATACATTCTCTAACCGAGGACAATTAATGGAACCCATAGTCCAAACTTAGCTGCTTTTATATCGTTAGCCCAAGAAACTCTTCGCGTAATAAATTCATATCAACATAAATATATCAAATAATGTCAAGTTGTGATTTAAGTCCAAACCTAAGTTGACAAGTTAATGGACATATAAAGCAGACGACTGACAGCTGACAGTAGCGTTAAGGTCAATCAAGGGGGCTGCTCACGAGGCACCCAACTAATTGAGCAATTATACAGATACTGAACTTACCTAAGCGCAGATTAAACTTTTAAACTTTATAATCGCATTACGCGTCGCCTGCTGAAATGTGCCCAGCTTAGTTCCAGCATTAGAATTAAAATCGCTGCAAAATACGCCAGACAGAGCGCTATGAAGAGGGGTGCAGCGTATTCCATGCCCACGTTGATGACATAACTGTTGGAGAAACAGTGTAGTTTCTCTTTGGTATAGAAATGTCTATGCTTTCGGGTCATGCCACTCTCCAGCATACGTAGTTGAATCTGTTTCAATAGCTCCTTGTACGAGGAGTTCCGCTGCACAACCGTATAAAGTGTGCCCTCGGGTCGGAACAGGATTTCATTGAGTTCACAAATCTCGTGGGGTAGATAATAACTCTCCACGAAATTGTAAATAAACGAAGCTTCCGATATGAATACAAAGCCAGGCTGATCTCTAACTTTAAGTACACCATCTTGGGCGGATAGCCAAATGTTTTTGGGATTACGTCCTTCCACTTTGCGTTTGACCAGATTGATTATATCGGAACGTGGCGAACTCTGTAAAACAATTGATTAATTTATAAACTTTGAAATAATACAGCGTAACTCACATTTAAATAGGCCTTCGTAAAGGGAATAGGTTCAAATCCAACATCCAAGGAGCTGTCGGCCAGTTGTTGTATGGATTTGATATTGGAACGAACTGGGGAACCCAATAAGGTGGACACCACAATTGAGGTGTAATAGTTGTACATAAGAAAACAGGTTAGCATAAGTGCTATGAAGGCTAGACGACCGCCCGTAGAGCGTGGTATCAAGTGAGATCCCTGTATGCAGGCAGCTCCAAAGCTTATCAGGCAGCTAGTCAGAAGTGAGGGTATATAATGCAGGCAGTGCTGCATCCAGCAATGCTCCAACCGAAATATTAGCCACAGCAAAAGGCCAGAGAATGCCAGCAGAGCAACAAAGATCAGCCAAACGCCTAGGGTAAATGGTTCCAGAAATACGACAGCCTTGATTCCTGCATTATGTGGGGTGCGAAAGATGCAAACCGATCGAAACTGGGCAAGTTCAAGGGTGGGAAAGATTTTACGCAGTCGTGCTGGAGAAAGGACAAATGGTGTTGTCGATAACTCCACATTGCCATCGACGACATCGCCCATGGCACCACCTACGCTATCATTGAGGCTCCACTGATTGCGCCAGATAAAACTAAGACTGTTCAAATTATATAAATCAGATGGTTTTAGATACATTTTGATTTCGCAACTCACTTAAATTGCAAAAACTCCTGCAGGTGCAAATTATTGTGGTAGCCCAAACGTGATATCCAGTCGAGGTGTACAATGCTGTCGCTGGTCAAAAAATCCATAAGCTCCTGTTCGCTTGAGTTAAGTGGCAGCCAAGTTACCTAGTTAAAGACAATTCAAGGCCTTGGATATTATCAAGCTCGCAACGTGCTGAACTAACTTACCAAAGCCGCCTGCCTAAATGTAATGCCACTTAAATTACTGCGATGTTGCAGTCGAGTTCTTTTATGCAGCTCGCTTAGATATTCTTTCACTTCGCAATTGCTTTGATTGCAGTAGACATTCTGATCTATGGTTATATTAAGTTGACCGCCCAAGTGGCTGCCTTTATTGTACACATCAAAGAGCGTAAACACGCTGTCCTTGCTCGACTCGAGGTCTAAGTGCGGTTTTACGTAAGTCACATCGGCATTGATGCTGAGGTTGGCACTGCCAAACAAATCCACCAATTGGCTTATGTTCCCAGCTTCGTCGTAGAGCAGCCAGTGATAGTGCTCCGTGTACAGACTTGCTCGACTGGACTATAAGAATGACATGAAATGAAATGTGAACCTATAAGATGTTGCCTGATCCTTACCTGATTTGTTAAAAACGAGCTCTGCTTGCAGCTGAGATCTAAAAAGACGCCAAGTTTGTTTAAATCATGATCCAAATAATCCCTCTGAAAATTGGCTAAGCTCTCGGTGGGGCGATTGAGGTTTACAAATTGAGAGAAAATGTAGTTATGTGAGAAGAGCTGCGAGAGCGGCACAAGCACTAAGAGCACAGCAGATAAAAATTGTGTATGTTGTTAAAACAGTTAATTTAAGTACAAATTTTAAATATGTTGCTTATATGACTTGCAGCCCTGCATAAGCAAGTAAAGCGATCATTTTTTCGATAATTTCGATAGTTTTTTTAAACTCTTGCAAACGCAGTGCTGCCAGACTTTTTTACAAACTATTTCGCAATATCTTTTTCACCAACCTGGAATTTGCCAGCAATGGAATATAACAATATTTCTTAGATTAATTTGCAACAAATTGTAGATAATAAAATTGTAAAGAGCCAAATGTGACATTTTGAACGTCTGTGAAGACGAAACGCAGACACAACGGCTTTTATAGTTGCCCAAAATACGCTTGAATACGCAAAATAGGCAAATTGGCCAATTACTTGAGCTGGCTGCATTTCGCCTTTTGCTAATTGAGTTATTAGCCTAAAATTTGAACTGTCAACCAAAAATTGTTGAGTGACTGACGGCACACCCCACATTTGCTGGGCTGGAATCCCACATTGCAAAGCAACAGGTGCATTCTCTTTGCCACGCGTCTTAATAAACAGAACGTGGCCGTATGAAGCCGCAGTTGGCAATGCGCCGGCGCAGAAGCTCAAACGTAAACAAGCCCCGAAACAGAGTAACATTTATGAATGAAGCACTTCACCCGTTCGCCCGCCCGCCGCCAGCTCTCTCACACTCCACAGCTCCGCGCCGCAGCAGTGTTAATGGTTTTCAGCCATGATTTAGTCTCCGCCGTGGCGCTGGGGCGTCAGTGATTTTGCGCCTTTTGCATGTCCGTGAATGTGTCGCCCCCAGCTTGCTGTGTGTGCGTGCCTCTGCTGGTGCCCGTCTATGTGTGTGTGTGCGCTTTATGCTGTCGGCATATCCTCTGCCTCTGCCCATGCTGGTTGCCTGCTGCACAATTGAATCTTAGCCAGCTCTGGGTTTTAATGTCGTTCAGTTCAGTTGGCGTTGCGCGCTTGGCGCGTCTCGACGTATTTCTGCGACCGCTTTTCCAACTCTCTCCCAGCCAAGCGAGCGGTTAGCGACGGGCTTAAAGGATTCGTTCGTTCTGTACTTCCTGTTCGATTCCGATATCAGTTCAATGTTTGTCGTTATTGTGCTCGTTGTTATTACTGCCAAAGCGGACTGACTAAGTCGCTCCCTGATGGATTTTGGCCTCCGGCGGAATGTGTTGGTTGATGTTGTGTCCATTGCAAAGAGATTAGATGCGAAGCGAGAGGCGACAATTGATTGGGATTTTCATTAAAAAGAAGGAAAATGCTGTGAGAATAAAATGATAAAGAAATACATTATAACTACAATTAAATGGTAAAAATACAGGGCGTATGTGTAATACTAAAATGCATTTAATAAATAATTAAATGAATAATTACAATATAATTTTAAATAAATTAAAAAAAATACTAAGCGTGCACATAATATTTGAATATACTTTTAAAAAAGCAAAAAGATCTATAAATTCATTTTAATTTAACACAAGGCGTATACGTAATATTGTAGTTTTCATTGTTATGAAATAATCTATATCTTAATCTAGTATAAAGTGCTGTGAAATGAATTTAATAAAAGGCGTATGCGTAATATTTTGAAACATTTTTCAAAGAGTCGACCTAAATCAAATCAAGCTCATCTAGTTTGCCTTTAAATAAACACATCAAATTAGAAATGTCATGATTATTGGCCACATTTATTGAGTGCCAATTAAAATGTCGAAATTAGTTAAACTAATAAACCAAAATGTAAATGTGCAAACTGAAATCAAAAAACTGACAACTGCTCAATTAAAATTATTTACAATTTACAATGTTTCGCGAGAAGCCCCTAACGTATTAAAAATCAATTGGTATGCGGTCGACCCGCATGGTAAATCCAAAAAGCCACAAATATGACAATTATCAAAGAATATAAAGTGCAAATAAAATGAAATTATTGCAGAGTTGCAAAACGGTCGCAGACATTAGAGACGCATATGCAAATATGCATCTGTGCAGAGGGGTAGATGGGTAGGTGGTGGTGAACGCGATTTTGGTCAACCGAGCAAATCATTAACAAAACTATTAACAAAACCCAATGGGAGCAGCGGGACCAGCGCTCGCGATATTTATGAGCGCAATCATGTGGGCTTTACTGGCAAATTTAATGCTATGCAAATTTGCCATGGGGGAAGAACATCTGCGCAAGTGGCAGAAACTGAAAGTTGAAGTAAATAAAGTATTGTATTTACACACCAATTGTGTTGCGAAAGTAGACAGATTTTTTTTTTTTTTTTTGGTTCAGCTTTACGATGGCACTTTGAATTTTTCTATTTTATTATGGCTGGCAGCGTCGGAGCTTTTGAATTTTCTATCCTTCAACAGTTTTTCAGTTTTCTTTGTACCCAGTGTAAGCGGAAATTAAAGGGCATATTATGTGAAACAAAAACACAAAGTCGACAGTGTAATTTAAAGATGTAAAATGCTTTATACAAAAATGTTTAGGGTATTTTATTTATTTTCATAGATTAATTCACGGGCATCAATTTTTTATGCATTTCATAGGTACAAAGTATATAAACCAGGCAATATAATAGGGTATTTCATAGTTCATCTATATAGCAGTTTACTGTGATTTTTTTTTGGCAGCTGCCGCTTCAAGTTACAAAACATCGCTCGCATAGGCCAAATGCAAAGTAGATACGAGTATAAAAAGAGACCTCAAACAAGTAAGAAAACTACAGACCAGTGTGCTCGACTGTAATATACCCGCACCTAAAGAGTCCTCGGTTCGTCTAGTAACATTAATTGTGAATAACTTTCATGTTTTATAAGGACAATATAGCATACTTAATTATGAAATAATAATGACGCATAATCATTAATGATTGAACTTGAAAGAAGAGTATTACGCCTCAAGATCGTGTGTATGTTGCGTACTTTCAGGCTCCGGCGATCAAACTCTGTTTCTTAAATAACTATTGTTATTATTCCCGTTTGTAACAATGCGAAATCATTTAGATGGTATTGTTTTTTATGTTTCTCCCTTAAAGTTTCGCTTTTAATTTGATTCCATACCTCCTTCTCCATGTTACAAACATTTTTCGTGAGCTCAAAGCTGAAACACCCTTCTAACCTTTTTGGGTAGCGGATATAAAAAGCTGCTGCTGGGCATCGCACTCTTGAGATTTACATTGTAAAGTGATGCGTTTAGTTTTTCAGGCACCGCACCCTTGCAAACTGTGCATGTGTGTATGTGTATATGATACAACAGCCTAACAAAAACTGCATTTAAATTAATTGAATTTTCCACATTTTTTGTGGGTTGACTAAGTCCCATTCCCTTGCGCTGTATCCCACCGAAGCAATGGTCTATTGCTTTTATCGAATTGGTTTGGGGATTCGTTAGTTGACCCACAAGTCAAGTTGTGGCCGCATCCCCCCCCCCTACTTGTCGCCTCCGTTAGGGGCCTGATGGTCGCTTCTCAATCTCCTCTGCATTTTGTGTGTCATTATGTGTGGGAGGCGACTGAGACAGCAATGCATCTCGTTTTGGTTTTATCTTCTTCGCCTCTTTTTGCTTCGCTTCTTATTCTTGCCCATCTGCATTTGTGTTCATTAAAATTGCAGTTAAGTTGAAATGTTTTTGTTTACCTTTCCAGATGCGTTTGGGGCCTTTGGGCCGAGAGTGCACTGCAAATGGAATGTTTGCAAATACTTGAAAAGTATAACACAAAAACAAACTTGGCAACTCTGGTAACTTCTTCTTTACAACAACCGATTAATTTAGTATATTATCGGTATACTAATTCCGATCAGTCGATTTGATGTTTATTAAAATACCGACTTTTTAGTACGTTGAAAACTATCGATCCACCGATTTAAATTTTCGATACCTTTGAGAGCTATGTAACTTAACTAACACTGCAAGTGGGACTTAAAAGTTCCCATTTAATGGTTTCTTGTTTTCTACACCTTTCTCGGCAACTCTGGTAACTTCATTTCAACAACCGATTAATTTAGTATATTATCGGTATACTAATTCCGATCAGTCGATTTGATGGTTATTAAAATACCGACTTTTTAGTACGTTGAAAACTATCGATCAACCGATTTAAGTTTTCGATACCTTTGAGAGCTATGTAACTTAACTAACACTGTAAGTGGGACTTAAAAGTTCCCATTTAATGGTTTCTTGTTTTCTACACCTTTCTCGGCGTTCAATCAACATGTTTTATCATCATTGATAACGCGGTAGTGCATCCCCTTTGCACTGGTGCTGCCTGTACAGGGGAATGCTTTTAGCAAAGACAAATGCAAACAACCAGAGCAGCATTTGGCACTACTCTCCCTTCCTTTCCATCCGCATCACTTCAGCACTCCTACGCAAGAGAACGTGTGCCTGGCATCCTGTCCAGCCTTGGAGAGGCACGTGCTGCAGCTTAACTGTAAAATAATTACAACAATTGCATTATTTCATGCCGGAATCTCATTGGATTTAAGCCACAAAAAAGAAGGCACAGATGCAACTGGCCAAAAAGTTGCGGCACAATTTTTGACTTGCATTTAATTAAATTGCGCATTTTGGAAGCTACTTAAAATTAACGAGAAAACTTGTGGCAGGCAGCGTCCAGAAAAAAACGCGTATCTATGTGATAGAATTTACTTACTTATATATAAAATGATTTTCTAGCAGATTGAAATGCACAACTCATTTGTAGACGCTGTGGCGCAAAAACGAGACCAAATAATGCCAAGACCTGGCGACTCTCTCTCTCTTTTCCCCCTTACGTTCCTTTGCCCGGTGCGAGTCCATAGAAACCACCTGCTGCACCCACACAGCAGGCAAGACCCAAAAAGAAACCATAATACATACAAGTTGATATGCACCAGATGCTTAGAAAACTGTTGGGCAAAATTGTGCTCATCGCTAGCCGAAGTCCGCAATACTCTACAAATAGTTGGGCAAAGATAGACTCGGATAAAAATGGAGTATAATTGAGTAAGATAACTAGCAAAAACATTTAATAAGTTACAAGCCTGCCAGAATTTTTTGGCTGTCCGCAATCAGGGATACTTCGCTACCTTGGCTACGATCTTGGTGCTTTTGCATAGCGAATTCATACACTACAAGGGCACACAGCGGTTCCAGTAACAATGCTGCATGGCAGCCCCCAAAAAAGGCGACATATTGTATAGAGCGAGGCGAGGCATAGTGAAAGTGGGCAGAAAGAATGGCGCAAGTAAAGAACGGAAGCAGCCAGGCACAGCGTACAGAGAAACAGGCAAAGCAGGAGACGACGGGGAGGGCAGCCTTCAAAAATTGAGTGCAATTTAGACGACGTTGATGAGAAAATGCGTTGAACGTGCTCAAGTTGTGCTCTATGCTTGTGGCTGGGCGAGAAAAAGGGTTAGATGTGGGGGGTAGGGAGAGGAACGGGCTACGCTTAACCCTTTCGCCAGTTAACAAAGGCAACATGATGGGGCGTAGAAGCGTGCAAATGAGGAAGGGGGCGCGAGAGGCGACGCGAAATTATAAGTAAAAGCTTTGCGGTCGCTGGAATCGCGTTGTTTGTTTGGCGAAATTCTTTATCATAGCAAAAAATGCAGTATGTGTGTTTCAGATTACGCCTTGAAATTTATGATCATCTGGCTAATTAATGGCAAATGCCCATGGGCCACCTAATGAATTTTGGAGGGTGTTAAGTTTATTTGCATAAACCTTATAAAGCTTCAAATTTTTTCTTGGTTATTTTAAAAGAGAAACTCCATCACAATTCTGTTAAGCACACGTTAATTTTGTTTGCTTTGCAGCTCAAAATAAAAGAAACTTTTGTACAAACAGCAAAATGTTTTCGGCCTCCTTTCATTGGCGTTGCCACTTTGCAATTGCCAGCTAGTTGATCGCAAACAGTGCTGCCAGATTCGGGCTAACCAACTTAAAATCCTTAATTAAATAAAAAATATCGTTTAACAATCGATAAATGTGCGATTCTCCATTTTCGGCTTATAAGGGGCTTGCACAAATTAAATATACTCTTAAAATCAATTGCAATACCCTGCACTAAAAATTAATTTCGCAGAGAGATGACTCACATGCAAGTGCACATATTTTCAAATTTTCCGCATTTTCCGGCAAGTGCTGAGTAAACCAACTGCAACTAATGCATATTTCCTTGCCCCAGCCACATGCATAATTAGCAAACACAGCGCTTAATCAAGTGGCAAGTAGCATTGACGAGGCCAGAGAAAGAACGAGAGAGAGAGAGAGAAAGAGTGGAGCAGAGATAGATGAGCTGAGCTGAGATGCTGCGTCTCGAGATGCTATCGGATGCTCGTCCGACTTGAAGGCAAGGCAAAAAGCAAGTGGTCGAACGGAACCTACACACTTGTTAGCAAGCCAAATGGGCTACCTGCTCGCACTCACACTCACACACACACACACGCGCACTCGCCCTCGCTCACTCACACACAATTAGGTTAGTGGGTGAGACACATAATCAACTTATGGGTTGCAATGCAAGTATTTTGCATAATTAGATGGATGGTCTCTGTGCCTTGACGCCTTCCAGCTGACCAAGTACAAGTAGGTGCTAGAGGACACGCTGCTTTCCTCTACGTCTGGTCCACTCACCTTTCTACCCTGCATTGTTGGCAGTTGATTTTTCATTAACGGCGCGCGGTTGGTCTGGGTCGGGTTGACGTTGCGCTTATTTATTTATTCGATTTAATAACTCAACATTAATAAGTTTGTGTTGTGCCGGTTTACGGTTCGTGCCAAGATTAATATATAAATATTATTTTTAAAATATGCGCGCACACTTGCGCAAGTTTGGCGTGCATTAATCTTAGCCATTTCCCTGGCGTGCACTTATCCTGCCTCATATTACGCATACGCCGCGTAAAGCGAACAAAACTTGATGAACATGACTTAAAATAAACGTATACAATTTTTGCAGAATGTGAAACATAAAGCGTTTGAGCATTAATTAAGAAAACTCGCCTACAGTCAGCGAAAGTCAAATAAAAGCGACGAACTAGTTTCGGCCATAAATCCGCTTGCTGTGGGCTAATTGGCCAATCAGAGTGCGCTGCTAGTTAATCAAACTGCCAAGAACAGCCGGGAGACTAGAGAGTCGGCAGTTCAAACAATTGAAATCATAAAACTCATCGCAAAGAAGACCGACAGACGACAGGCGAGAGCCAGAGTCACAGCCACAGAGCCACTGCCAGTGCAGGCACAAAGACAAAAGTCAAGAGATACCGGGCAGGATAAGCGGAACTAATGCGAGAGCCGGCGAGAGTGAGAAAAGTGAAAAGCTGTGCTTGGGAAATTAAGAAAAACGCTCGGAATGCGGACAGTTCTAACAGTCGAGTGCAACTTCCGGTGCATAAATGAAAACAAATACCAAAACAAACTGCAAGAAAACTAAGAGAAACTGCCAGCAGCAGGCGCTGCAGGCGCAGGAGGCCAGCAAAAGACGGCAGAAGCAGGAACTGGCCACTGGCCACTGACCACTAACCACTGGCTCACGGCCAGTTAGAGCGACAAATGTTAGCCAAACGGATGTGTAGATTAGACCAGAACAGTTGTCTGTCAGTTGTCTAAACAATAGACTCAACAGCAACAACAACAACAGCAACAAGCTCTACAACAGCAGCTATAACAATACTCAGCAATATGTGCACAAGCAGAACAACAACAACATCCGGCAATGCGTCGGGTGACCTCATCGGCAGCAGCAGCAGCAGCAGCAGCCGTAGCATCAGTCTGTCCTGGCTGTGGCAAGGACAACGTTTAGACTTGTGCATATTTAAAGTTTTGATTAGCTGCTGCCTGCTAATGTCCTGCATTTGCCCAAATGCCTGGCAAGCGTCCATAGGTCTGCCTCTGGCCGGCATCGGCGTCATGGCTGGCAGCATCAAGGGACGAGGCGATACACATCGTCTGGGCGAGATTGGTGCTGGCTCACTGACCCGTTCCTGGCTGACGCAGAGTAATAATCATGCTAATATCTCCGAATTGCTGGATAATCTCTTGCGTGGCTATGATAACAGCATACGACCTGATTTCGGAGGTGAGCTATGTTATTAAAAGGTATATAATTCCATAAAATTGTTAACTTATTTATTCAAATTGAAAAATTCTTTACTTGGCTTGCACTAGTGTTGCCACACAGTTAATTTTTATTAGAGGATCTCAATTGCCATTCACATGCATACATACAGGAGATGCCACACCCAGCATGGGTGGTCGATCGTAAACAGTGCTGCCAGATTATGCCAAGTCAATCGAAAAAGCTGAAATAAACAACGAGTCAGTTGACGGCATCAACATATTGTGTGTATTTGTTTGTATTAACAGCTTCAGTAAAGTGATAATTTATCGCATAGATTCCGCCACTGCGGCTTGTACTCCTTGGGAGTTTTGTTTATGCATCTTTCGGCTGTTTACCCTTTGCCAGATTCCTGTAATCAGCGTGCAAGAACACGAGCAGATTTCCCCCTTGAGCGGAAGCGTTTAATGAAGCGGAAATCGCATACCTTTAGGGGGCGTCAATAATGTTCGCGCTGCTCTTCATGTTGACGATGATGATGCGGACTCGGAGGCGGAGGCGGAGGCGGCGGCAGCTCCCTTGGCAAATAGTTAGTGTCAAAATCGACAAATATTTACAGACATATGTATATACAAATTTTCATTGCGATTTTTCTACAAAAATGCTTCCTTCTGTGTGTGGATGCGATTGTGCCCAATGTTTTCCCCTCCGGCATTCAGCGAATTGATAAGCTTTTTCAATTTTCCAAATGGCCTGCACCATAAAAATTTAAATATTTTGGAAATTTAAAAGCCTTCACAGCGACCGCCGCACGCACTCAATGGCAGCTTAACGCGGGCTTTCTCTCTCCGCTTAAGCAGCGTAAAGCCCAAATTACATTGTTTTAAACACTTCATTAAGAACGGTTGCTCCATGGCACACGCCGTAAAGGATGCCAGAGCCATTGCGACGTGGCGTGGCGTGCAGGATGCATAACGCATGTTTGCCAAGCTCAGCGCCAAAGTCATTAAAAACTGTTCTCATAGGCAAAATACAAAAAGGCATAGCAAGAAAAGTGCATATTAGCGCAAAATATAACGCCAGGCTGCGCTGATAGCTGATACCAGATACCAGATACTGTATGTGTTACCATGCCATAGTGGGGGCGTTTCCAGGGGGGATTCAGTGAGAGGGGGCGCGCAGAGACTGTCTGCCAAGCGGCTTAAGTGTCATTGTTCACAGCGACAACATTTAAATTCCGTTTTATGTGAAGGACTTGTGTGTGAATAATTCATGTCGAATATATTTCTATATAAAAAAGTGCAACCTCTATGCCATAGTTGGACAATCGGAATCAGAACATGCAGGTCATGTTAAAGACATTTTAGAACATTAAACTGATGGATTCCTGCCACTGCATCCATTATTTTTTTTATTCCTCCCTCAGGTCCTCCTGCTACCATTGAGGTGGACATCATGGTGCGTAGCATGGGTCCCATTTCCGAAGTGGATATGGTAAGTCAAGAGATAATCCAGAAATCAAATGAATATTTCCATGCAGCCGACAAGTCAATCCTTGACTGTCTTTCTCCTTGTGCTTCCAATGCATCTTATTCTCTTCTCTCCTTTCTCGCACTTGCAGACCTACTCGATGGACTGCTATTTTCGCCAATCCTGGGTGGATAAGCGTCTTGCCTTCGAGGGCGCACAGGACACGCTGGCGCTGTCCGTCTCGATGTTGGCGCGCATCTGGAAGCCGGATACGTATTTTTACAATGGCAAACAGAGCTATTTGCACACGATAACCACCCCGAATAAGTTTGTGCGCATCTATCAGAACGGACGCGTGCTCTACTCCAGTCGTCTGACAATTAAAGCCGGCTGTCCCATGAATCTCGCGGATTTCCCCATGGACATACAGAAATGTCCACTCAAATTCGGATCATGTGAGTAAAGGAGAAAGCGAAAGGGTTATTTGGGTAGAGGAAACCAAGGCAATGGGGTGCGGGTTGGGGCTCTGCGCCTGTGCTCTGGCATAATTATGCATAATCGGCGCTGAGAGCGCTTTGATGTGATTTGCCCTCCGTTCCGTCCGTCCATACTTCAGTCATAAAAATGTCCGTGCATATGGCGACCACTTGTTGGAAGGACAACGACAAGTGTGTGTGAGCTTTGGTTGGTGTGTGTGGGTGTGTGTGTAGTACCCGGACTTATGGCTTCAACGTCATGACATTGGACCAAGAATTGTCGGAGGGCAATTGATATTTTAAAAGGGTCTTCAATTAGTTTCGATGGGTACATTGAAAAGGATTAAGGGTTTCGGAAAAAAATGTTAATAAAAGAAGCCTTGGGTTCGAATAGAATTCCTTAAAAAGGCATAAGTATTTTTATAGCACGAGATATTTTCAACAGAAAATTCTCCTTTATTAAGTAAACATTATTTCAAAACAATCAAGAAATTCTGAACTCAAAAACATTTTAATATTATTTTAAAGTCATTTTAGGCCGAATCATTATCTTGACCAGCTTCAGTGATACCTTGACTCCCCAAAAAATGCTATCCTCATTGTCCACTTCAGTTTGAAAGTATTTTCCATTCAAATTGCTAAGAAGAAGGAAAGTTTCATAACAATACATAAAAAGCAAATAAAATCGGTTAAAATCCACTTACCAAGCTGCACAGCTGTTGTACCACCAGCCACCGTGATTACTTCCTTCACAGTTATGGAAATAATCCATGTCATTGTCATGGTCGTATGTGGTGAATCCCATATTATGTTGATACCTTAGGAAGTCTCTGGTGTTGCCAGAGTATGCACCCAACTTGCTTAGCCTGTATTGATCTGATGCACACGAAATGGCGAACTCATCGTATCTGGCATAGAATGTGCTGCCATTGAATCTCTCCATGTGAATGAATAACTCATGGGGTTGCTCGGCAGTTAATCTATGTATTTTCTCCAGGCCAAGGAAGAAGTCGCCGTCCCAAAAGTTTCCAAAGCCATTGCGGTATGTGATCCAACTTCTGTTGAAATCTACTCCACCGTTTATTCTTTGTTGAATTACGGTCCATCCGGAGCCAGCGATATCTGAATTACATAGCACCTTAAAATTGGAGAGTGTTACGTCCTGAACCCCCGTTGAATCTCTGCCAATGCAACTCTTTGGATTATGCTCTTCGAACTTATCAACAGACTTCTTGACTTCTATTGCCAGTTGATTGATTCTTTGATCTTTCGCAATTATTGTTTGTTTTTGACTTGCTAACTCTGCTTCACAATTTTTCAATTCTACACGGTCTACAATAATCTTGGTGCTTAGTTCCGTTATCTCTTGAATTTGTTTATTACAGAACTTGTTTGGTTGTTGTTCGATTTGCTTTCGCGGCTCTTCGTGTTCGGTTGCCATTAATTCTTCTTTCGATTTGTAATACATTATCTCATTTTGAAGTTTTTCTACTTGCTCGTTTTTGCTTTCCAATTCCCTTTGAAGCTTAGTCTGTTCTTCTTCTAAATGCTTTATTAGGTCGTTCTTGCTTTCCATTTCTGTACTTTGTTCGTCAATCTTGTGATTTACTTGCTTGAAATATTCTAGCATTGGTGTAAGTATTTGTTGGAAATACACACCACACTCGGCCTTCAGTTGATGAGAAACCTGACAAGATAAAAGTTAACCATATGATTTTAATTTATAGTATACCTAAAGATACTCCTTGCTCACCTTAAGGGGTTCTGCTACGGCAATAGGTTCAGCGGAGGACTGCCACAGTATCAGGCTGAGAAGGAGCACAAGACTTTGTCTCATTTCAGTTTTTTTGACACCCAAATTCGAAAACATATATGTATTTGCTCACTGGGAAAACGTCGAATGATATTTTGCATGCAGGGGTCTGTCTTTTAAAGCTTTCAGCGTGCTTCATGAGTTTAGCTTAAAGTGATAAGAAGAAATCTGTCGTTAATTAGTTGTGGTATAATGCGCCTTATCAGAATGAACAAGTGAACTTAACATGCGCCAAAATCGAGCAGGGCTCGCCTTAATAGAGACGGTTTTATTGAAACACATTATAAGGTACCTGTGTGCCTAACTTTTCGGGGTTCCCTGGTGTAATTTCCTTCCAATAGTCCTAAGTTTAACATAACTTCTTCACAGTAAAGAAACATAAATCTACAATAGTTCTATTTACATTGACTTTTTCACGATTAAGTTTTAAGTATGGCCAGATTATATATATTCTTGCTCAGGATCACTAGCCGAGTCGATTGAGCCATGTCCGTCTGCCTGTCCGTCTGTATGAACGTCGAGATCTCGGCTATTACAAAAGCTAAAGACACCATATTTCAAATTTAAGATGCCACGCCCACCGCTCACGCAAATCGATACAATCCGATGGGACCATAAACACAGAAGTTATTCCAGTAAACGTTTTCCATAGTTCCGCTTCCCGCGTCATTGCAGCATATCGTCAAGCATCGTTTTAGTCTTATGTGTGTGTCTGTATGTGTGTGTGAGACCGAGTTAGTGCAACCACGAAGTTGGTCGAATGGTATCCTACGGTTGGTCGCGCTGGACTGTAGCTTTCCTTGCTTGTTTTAATACTAAGCATTTTATTGTGTATTTTACCATTGGATGCCTCGCACTCGACTATAGCTTCATCAGTTCAACCGGGGACCCGCCTAGTTACGAGCAGGAAAGATCACTTTCATCGCTTTTACCTGCACTAAAGAACTGTCTTCCTTGGGTTTACTGCATTATTCTATCCCCCTAAAAAGCGCTTTGCAACTGACATTTCAATTATTTCAGCCAACAAACAGCTGACGTTGATGCATTTTCATCACACACACACACACACACACAAACTCAAGAAAAGAAGTGAGAAAACTCTTTGCTTTTTTGCCAACAAAAGGTGCATAAATTTCCATAAAGTATTTAAAGTTGCGAATCTCTGACAAGACCTCAACAGACTCAGACCCAAAGCACGATTCAGACTCGGCCTGCCTTATCGCAAAAGCTAAATTAACAGACGACACTCAGTTAAGAGAGAGCGTAATAGAAAGAGATAGACAGAGAGTGAGGCAGAGGCAAGGGCATCGCTAGGTATTATTGCTTCCGATTTGTTGTGAATAATGTTGCATGCAGTCGAGAATTCAATTACCCCCCGACACACTCGACTCCCCCTCCCTCTCTGCCCAGAATTGTTGTTGTTGCTGCTGTTGTTGTTATTGCCTGCCACTTAATGTTGACAATTTCCCATTTGATGCGACGTTGACTCACTGAAAATATTGCCAAAAAGTCAGAGCCCCAAAAGAAGTGGCAAAAAAAAACAGAATGTAGACATGTTATGGGCGAGAGCACACGATACCGTGCAGTCGCACATACATATGTATAACATACATGAAGTACAGTTACTTATTTTAGTTTTCTATTTTAATCAATTTAAAGTGATTACTTAAGGAGTTAGGATTATAGTTCCTATGGAAGCCAAGACACACGCCTTGACAAACTTTCCGACACTCTTTCTACGAGCCACAAATACCCTACCTTACTATGCCTGCTGGGTATCATAAAAATAGGAATAAGGTAAACCAATCCGCATCCACACATGTCGCAATGTTTGGCAATTTGTGCAGCCAAGGCAACAACAACAGCAACAACAACAGCAACAACACCAAAGCAGAATAAAATAAAATATCTGTACGTGTGTTGATAGAAAACGTTTGCAGAGGGAGTCGAAGGCAAGTGAAGCGGGGCAAAGAGAGTCAGCTGAAAGGAGAAAGAGAGAGAACTAGTAGTGAAAAATATGACAAACTGTGATTGAAAGCAGACACCGTGGATAGCTAACCTAACCTATTCATTATGTAGAGGAGTTCAGGAAAGCAATGATATGAGATGCTTAAATAATGATCTATGGAAAAATGTGTTAAAAACCGCATAGTTTATATATAGTTTAGGCACTTATTAGAAAATGTATTTTAAAATAATATTTTATAATTTTATATGAGTTTTTTAAGATCAAACTCGATATTTTTCTCCATTAAGCTTTATTCATTCTTGTTTTCCTATAATTTTGTATCCCATTATTAGATCAGACTTTTATTCATTTTGATAGAAAAAGATAATTCTATCCTTCCTCGGACTCTTGCTTTTCTTGCCTATTCTTCTCTAACTTAAACAAATCTGTGGGGTAAATCACATCTCTATTTCTAGAGCGATCCGTTTTAATTGCCAATATTTGTGCTAACAAATCTCACACTCCCTCTCCCCCACATTGTCTCTCTCGTTACGCTCGTACTCACCATGCCGTGGCATACGCTGCACAGTTGGCTACACCACGTCGGATGTCATTTATCGCTGGAACAAAGAGCGTCCTGCAGTGGCCATTGCGGAGGACATGAAATTGTCACAATTCGATTTGGTCGATTGTCCGGCAGGTAATTTGACGGACATTGTTTACAAGGCAGCCGCCCCCACGCCATATAGCTATAGCAACAAGGATATGCTGTCACCCAAGCAGCCCAATCCAGCGGGTGGCAACAATAAAGTGATGACTTTTGCTGGTCCTGGTGCCAAAAATCAACATGTACGCGGCACGGGTTTAAAGCTGGACAAAGGAGCTTTTGGCTCGGGTCGCGGAGTCGCGGGAAGCGCCGGCAGTGGCTTGGTCACTAATCTAGCAGGCAGCATCAGCCTGGAAACGCATCATCCTTGTAAGTTGTAGCTGACTTTTGTTGCGCCAAAAGCGAAGCTAATCCTTGATTCCCCTTTCACCTTGCAGCAGAGTACTCCATGCTGATGGTTAACTTTCATCTGCAGCGTCATATGGGCAACTTTCTGATACAGGTCTATGGACCTTGCTGCCTGCTGGTGGTGCTTAGCTGGGTATCCTTCTGGCTGAATCGCGAGGCTACCGCAGATCGCGTTTCACTGGGCATTACGACAGTGTTAACAATGACTTTTCTGGGCCTTGAGGCACGCACAGATCTGCCCAAGGTGTCGTATCCCACGGCCTTGGATTTCTTTGTCTTCCTCTCGTTCGGGTTCATTTTCGCTACGATTCTTCAGTTCGCCGTGGTGCATTATTTCACCAAATACGGATCGGGTGAATGTTACTTTATAATTGAGGAAATGGAATCGGATTCGGCTGAGTCCGAGACAGATGTCGATGCTAGTGGACAGTCGGACTTTCGTGGCAGTAGCGAGTCCAAGATCTATGAGGTTATTCCCCTCTCCATGTGCGCCATCAACATGCCACATACCACATCGGGAAGCAGTCGCCTGGGCATGTTGCGTTCTCGACGCAGTACACGCAATCGTCGACATGGTTTGGGTCGCTTTGGTTTCTGGCGCTGCTTGGATTGGTTCAGTTGGCGTCGGCAGCGACCACAGCCGCGTAAGGCGACCTGTTCCGATGAGGACGAGGAAGATGATGAGCAGACACAGCTACGCGCTGATGAGTTACCCTGCACCTCAGCTGCTGCTGCGGCAGCGGCAGCGTCGGCTGCCTCACGTGCCGCACCAGGTTCGCCGCCTCCCGTTGTGGGCCGGCGACGCATGTCATTCTATCGAAGAGAAGAGCTCGAGGCGCGTCGCAAAGGCAAACGGACGCCACAATACAATTCCGTTTCGAAGATTGATCGTGCCTCGCGCATTGTCTTTCCCTTGCTCTTCTTCCTGATCAACGTGTTCTACTGGTATGGCTACCTGTCGCGCAGCTCACGCATTCTGGCCAACGCGCACTCGAGCACCTGATGTTACCTTTTAGCAATTTAGACACAGTCCTTAAAGAACCCCAAGCGTTCCATGCGAGGCGAGAGTGTGCGTTAAAGGGCTAAAGGGAAAGGGAAGGTGCAGGAAGAAGAAGGAAATGGAAGAAAGTTGACAAATTTCGACTTCAGTTTTTTGCTCTTAACCTGATTTGCTAAGAACTTCGAACTACGAACGCTTTATGGGATTTCTTTACGCGCTAAATTGCTAAAAACAGAAATAGTAACTGCTTAACTGACATATCACAGGACTACAAAGTGTACATATAACAATTGGACGTACTATCGTTTGTACTATCGGAACTTCTGTATTATAATACCAGCGTTGTGAAGATTTGTATTCAATGCACATAAACAGACTTCCCAGAACCAGAACTAACGTAAGAGATAATATACATGTGGAAGTTCTTCAAAAGGATTCCTAGAGTATCCAATGCAACTGCCACTTAATCAATAACACGATAGTACAAACGATAGTTTCGCCACTTCAAACAATATCTGCCGCGTCTATATCATTTGTACAGTTAGCCTATAAGTTGCCTCTTCTCTTGAGCTTTTAAAAACTAAGTTAAACTACAAACTACAATTTCAATTAGTTCTTGTTGCAAGTTACAAAACTAGATGCGTTTAGCTTTTTGGTGGGAACATCTCTATACGAAATAGAAACTAACAATAAACTGTTCAAAAACTAACTAAACTCAAGCTATAACCTATTATTAAGATGAACATGGACAAAACTATATGTACTTTTAATTAATATACAATAAATAAAGCTATACAAATGTGCACTATGTATGTATAAATTATGCATGGCATTCCAATTAGCAAGCAGAGATAATACTTTATGATATCATATGCTGATAAGAAGAAAGAACCCTGTTTGCGTTTCGCTCTCGTCAGTTTATTTAATATTACGGCCGGCTTAAATATATGGCAACAGATTGCCCAGTCGAGGAAGATAAACATCTGGCATGGGCAGCTGTGGATTTTCATGCAGCGTTTCCAATTGATAGCTTCCCGTGCCGACCAGCAGTGATTGCATGTTGCAGTTGCGGGCGAAGGTGACATCGATTTTGCAGCTAGACAGGCAAGATAACGAGATGATAAATTGGGTGAGTGTGTTTGTAAATGTTAACTGTTAACTGTTTTGTGCTCACCAATCGCCTATCATTAGAGTGCGTTCCAGCTGGAGAGGTGCCGCTGCTGCTGTCTGGCTGAGTAGAGGCTCCAGCACGAGAGGATTTGGTTTGCCCATTTCCAAGGCCTGTTGCTCTGCACAGGCTTCTATGGCAGCCACAAACGCGCCCGTGCCTGGTATGTGATACGAGGGATATTTGTGCACCGCATCCTTGTTGGTGACGAGGAAAGCGCAGTCCTGATTGCTGCACAGTATGTGACAGGCGCGCGCCATTTTGCAATAGCTAAAGTTCTCATCCCAACCGACAACTACTGCGCCCACATTCGCCGCAACTGAGGGCTGGCTAAACTCACGCAACACAAAGTCCTGCCACTTGTCTCCCGACTGCATCTGCTCCGTTTCGCCCGCGCCGAAGCTCGCAATGCCTGCGTCATTCAGCTCTCTGGCAATTGCCGCATTGCCAACCACATAGACCCGCTTTGTGCTGTCGAATGTCTTCAGCTGCTTCAGATAATCCACAATTGTTTGCGTGGGCGAGATGATGTGCGTCTCATTAGGCAACTGGATGCCTAACCGCTGCGCTCTTTGCCAGATTTCATGTCGCGTCTTTAGCCCATTATTTGTAATTAAATAAACCGTTTTGCCTGCACGCTTCTGCAAAGCATTCAGCACATCAGGGGCACCTTCAATTTCCTTGTCATCATTCCACAATGTTGCTAATTGAAGGTATTTAAAAAAAAGATTAGTTTATTTTTCAGAAATGTATTAACGTGCGCCAATTTCGATAGTTGTAGCCAAATCGATAAGTGAGCTTGTTCCACTGACTGATCCAACTAATTGTTCAATATCGAAGTTTCAGAATGTCTGGTGGCAACTCCATTCCAAAAGCAAACTCTCTCTTGCTCTCTCTCTCTCTCTCTCTCTTTACAATATTTACTCACTATGGCTGATAACTGATAGGCAAATACCGATCAATTTGATCGAAATTGAAGATTCAGTACGTCAGGTGTTAATTCGATACTAACTACAAACATTTTTACGCTCTCTCTCTCTCTCTTCGCTCAAGCTCACACTCATTACCAGCGATTACTTACCATCGCAGTCACTGATAACTGTATCGAAGCTCTCCAGCCAGCTGTTCACCTGCTCAGGTTGAAGATCCAGCAAATTTATGCCGCTCGCCTTAAACATGTTGTAAACGCGCTCCGATTGTAACTGCTGCCCGCTGTCGGGCCTGTTCGTTCCTCAACTGAACGTCAGCTGAGCAGGTCATTGTGAAAGGCAAATATATGCTATCTCATTCACACTTGAAGTTTGTCGGCGCTACAATTTTAAACTAAGGGGAGGGCATATTGATACACACGATCCGTTTGGAAAATATTAGCAGTTTTATTGTAAATTGTACTAAAAACATAAATATTATTATACATATTATGCTTTATGTAAAATAAATTCCTTTCTATTGGTAATTTTAGTAATAGCGTCCCTGAGCGGAATACAAAAGTTAAATTCAAAATAAAACAATTCATAGTTTTTAATAAGCGCCTCCAGTCATTTTGTTGACAATCGCTGGAAGCAGATCCCCCAATTTCGGCAGATAAACATCGGGTATCAGCTTCTTATCTTCGGGATTTTTACTTTTCTTCCACTGATCGACATCGCTCAATTGGTGAATTCCAGAACCGACCAGCAGAGTCTGAAAACCGCAATTGTATCCCAGTAGGATATCTGTATTAGCCCGATCGCCGATCATAAGAGTTCGTGCAGGAATAATTTTTTTTTGTTTGATCAACTGCTCACATATAGCAGGATTCGGTTTACCAATAACAGTCGGTTTGCGTTCCGCACACGTTTGGATGGCGCTCACAAAGCTACCACTTCCCGGTACAACCAGAGTTGGCATCGGGAAACGTTCGTCTGTATTGGTGGCAATGAATAAACAATTCGGGTCGCTCAGGTACGAAGCGGCTTTCGTCATTTTGGGAAAGCTAAAGTGCTCATCGAATCCAACCACAACAGCACCGATATTCTGTTCTAGACGTAAATGCTTTGCCATAAATTCGCCCAGTGAGCCCTGCATCGCATCAGGGCCAATTTCCGTGTGCTCAATGCCAACTTTATCCAATTCCTGGGTAATACCCTCAGAGCCAATAACGTAGACACGTTTGTTAAAGTTACGGTGCTTTAAATAAGCGGCAGTTGCATGGGCAGTCGATATGATTCCATCCTGAGTGATGTTATAGCCCAGTTCCACACCCTTCACGTGCAGCTCCTCTCGTGTTTTAGTGGAATTGTTTGTACAAAAATAAATGCTTTTGCCTAATTTCTTGAAATTGTTCATGACATCGGCAGAGCCGGAAATACCCTTACCGTATACCCATAGCACACCTACAAAAAAAAAAAAATAATATTTATTATACAAAAGTTAATTTCATTAATAAAAAGTGTTTTCTTATTAACAGTAATTATATTTTTGACTCATATATTGCTTATCATATTTGCAGCAGCTTCGCAAGCCCAACTAGCCGCACCCCTGACATTGCGCTTTGACATTGAAATTCGCGCGGCTACATACATACACAGACACACACTCACACACGCGCACAGAAAAGCGGGCAAATGCGTGCACACACGCACAAAGCATGACTGAAAACTTAATGACGTAGGGGCGTAAGGTGCTTGTAAACTTCCCATCATTACGCAATTTATATTTTTACAGAATCATCTTCATTCATAATTTTACTTACCATCGCAATCGGTTATAACGGAATCGAAACCATCCAGCCAAGCATTCTGTTCGTTCTCTGAAAGATTCAGCAAGTTGGTGCACGTTCGTTTATACATTCTGCAGACGATGTTGTATACGCTAGGAGAGCGTATAAGCATATAAGAGTGAAAACTACAACGGCTCGTCTGGTACTGTAGGTTATCTATTAATTACAGCATTTCATTCACTGATAATTTATTTATGTATATCTATCTGGCGATGAGCTTTCGACTGTCTGGCAGCCCTGTAATCGCTCAGCTGACAGGCCAACGAGTCAGCTGTTTAGAAACTACCAACATTTATTTGGTATTTTTAAGTGTATTTCAACTGTTGCTTCAACATACTGAGGACTCTCGCGAAAAATATATTCAAAACAATTGCTTAGTTAATTTCATTACTTTTCTATGCCGTTTATTATTGTATTAGGCGCTTACATATACAATTGGTTACTTATAGTACAGGTTTTTTGTTGTTTTTGTTTTTGAATCTCAGCTTTCTTTCCTTTTTTTACAAACATGCTGGAAGAACAAACCATTGCAAACGAAGAAAAATACTGTAGCTACAAAAATAATAATTTTGATGATCGAGAGAGTGTTGTAACTGCAAGCTATGAGTTCTATATATATGTGTGTATAGCACGTGTATATGTTTGTTTATGTAGGTGTGTGTTGGTTTGTGTGTACAGGGGTGGAATCTAGAGCGAAAATTTTGCATTTTGTACCATAATTTGCATTAAATAAATCTCATTTAACTCTAATGTAAAACGAACGAAAAGTTTGCTAATTACAAATTAAACTATTTTACATTAATCATATAATTATAAATTAAGAACTAGACACGAAACTTTTATCGAGAAATTGCATTTGTTTTGTGTGTGTGTGTGTGTGTGTGGGCTATAGATCTGTCTGTATGTGTATTTGTGAGAGGTAATGAGCCAAGTCTATTAACTAATGGATTTCGTCTAAAACTGTGACATTAGCAAGCTGCCTGGACCGCCATTGCCGCCGCCTGCAGCGTTGCTGCCAGAGCCACCGCCGCCGCTGGTGCCCAGGACTGAGCCCAGTAGCGCCCCACTGGGCATTTGTTGTTGTTGCTGTTGATGCTGAATGGGCAGCTGTTGCTGCATTTGCAACGATGTGGGAAAACTGTTCATACTCATACCGGAGCTCATGCCGACACCGACACCCACGCCACCACCTCCCATGGGATTGGACATGCCAGCGGTGGCTCCCATTACCGGGCCGCCCATTCCGGCAGCAACTGCTCCGCCGCTGGCCAGACCCATGCCCAACGCAGCCCCCGGTTCGGGGCTTTGATTCTTCTTTTTACGCTTCTTTTCCTTTTTACGTTTCTTACGCTCTTTATCATCTTCATGGCGCTTTTGCTTTTTGTGCTTCTTCTCGTACGTTTCCAGGCCAGCGGAATCTACAAGAAGAGATAATCCTATTTAAAATTGATATCCACATCGATCCTATCATGCAAAACTTACCCAACAACGTTGACTCGGTCCCTCCTGTCGTTACTCCATCTTTGTGTTTGTGCTTTTTGTGCTTGTTTTTGTGTTTTCGCGCAGGTGTTGCATATGTGGTGCGATACTGTTCCGGCAGCTGTGAGACGATGAAATCGAAGCATGGACAGATGAGAATGAAAGAGTGAAAACCATGTGGGCAACTTACCGGTCCAGGATGCAAGCGGAAACCGGCCAACTGCACTGCAGTCAGTGGTAGCAGTTCTTTGCCACCGATTGGTGGTTTCTCAATGACACTGCGCAGAGTGCTATTCTCTACGGGATGCGTGATCAGGTCATTGATGCCGGGTATGTTGGGCAGAAAGGATGCTAATGATTCCTTAAACTTTTTCTCTTTAAACTTGGTTAGCGTGTGATGCAGTCCATATTCGGTCATGAGATCCTTGTCACCTGTTAGTTCGGCCTTTGCCGGCGGCTCCTTCATCGAATAGAATGGACCTGTGTGTATTATTGTCGGTGTTTTACCCAACGATATGGTCGTCTTTAGTGTCCCCGACGAATCCTGGCGCGCCACGACCGGTGAGCGACCACCGTGTGGCGAGGATCTGGGTGAATCCATCATAATATTGCCGTAATTGTTCATCATTTTTGCACTTAGCGGGTCAGGACCAGGAACGAATAATCGTCATACACAGAACAACAACAACAACGCAGCAGCAGCAGCAGCAACAACAACAACAAGGCCAGACAGCGCAGCAACTTTCGCGACTTCGCTAAGCAGACGCTGCCGCATAGACAAAAAGCGAGCAATATGCGCTCAGCTTGTTATTGCGGCCGCTTGACACTTTTATAAATATTTTAGCAATTATTTTTCACGTTTTATTGCGATTTTCTGATGCTCAATTTGCAGACAAGACTCTCGCCATCTTGTTGTGTTCGCGTACAAGTGTGCACAGCTTATGAATAACTAAAATATACCAAGCACCTGATGTTTATAGATGCCGTGAAATCTGAAGAAAAAATACTAAAAATGTGAAAATATCGATTGTGCGGCCTTTCATCGGTGAAATTATCTGCCCATAATATATCGATATTAATTGGTCATCAGTCAGTCATCGTCTGCAGTTTGCCGTGCTCTCGCGAAACTTCGTGTAATTTTTACTGCGAGCATTGAAAATAACATCAGACTGTGTTGTATTTTAAAAATTTTTTGAGAAATTAATTTTACCTGTTAAGCTAACAATGCAGTCAACATTACGCAGAACAGTAACGGCTGCTGCCAAGGTATAACAACAATATTGATTCGAAAGGGGGGTTATGCAATTCTAACCTAAATAGGTCACGTCTTTGGTATTAAATGTCACGGTTCATTCGCGTGACGTCGAAACTGTGCGTTCCCAAATGTCAAGGTCGGGAATAGTGTGTCATTAATCAGCTGAGATAAATCCAAATCCTAATCAAATTGTGTGCGATTAGCGTAAACACAACAAAACAGTAAAAGACAAACGCAGTGTGACCGTATTCTGCTACAGCGAAAATCTTGTCAAAACTCTTACAGATTCCTCTGCGGTCAAATGCAGCGATTCTTGGAGCACTTAACGCCCGCTTTTACTCTGCCACACACGAAGCGGACATTGTGGTAATTGGTTCCGGACCCGGCGGTTATGTAGCGGCCATCAAGGCTGCCCAGATGGGCATGAAGACAGTCAGCGTGGAGAAGGAGGCCACACTGGGAGGCACTTGTCTGAATGTGGGTTGCATTCCCTCAAAGGCTCTGCTAAATAACTCGCACTACTACCACATGGCTCACTCAGGAGATTTGGGTAAGCGCGGCATTAACTGCGGCAGTGTCACGCTGGATCTGGAGAAGCTGATGGCGCAAAAGACAAACGCTGTCAAGTCTCTCACCGGCGGCATTGCGATGCTCTTCAAGAAGAACAAGGTCACCCAGCTGACGGGCTTTGGCACTATTACCGGTCCCAACGAAGTGCAGGTAAAGAAGAGCGACGGCACCACAGAAACTGTCAAGGCCAAGAACATACTGATCGCTACCGGCTCAGAGGTTACACCCTTCCCAGGCATCACAGTGAGTACATTAGTGCAGCCCCTTAAAGCTTGTGCAACACCAGTCTAAAATCTCTGCAGATCGATGAGGAAGTCATTGTGAGCAGCACGGGCGCCTTGAAGTTGGCTCAGGTGCCCAAGCACTTGGTTGTGATTGGTGCCGGTGTCATTGGTCTGGAGCTGGGCTCAGTATGGTCTCGTCTGGGCGCTGAAGTGACTGCCGTGGAGTTTATGAACACAATTGGAGGTGTGGGTATTGATAACGAGGTCTCCAAGACCTTCCAGAAGGTGCTCACCAAGCAGGGACTTAAGTTCAAGCTGGGCACCAAGGTAATGGGCGCCACCAGGAGCGGCAACAATGTTACCGTCTCCGTGGAGGATGCCAAGTCTGGCGCCAAGGAGGAAATCCAGTGCGATGCGCTTTTGGTGAGCGTGGGCCGTCGCCCCTACACTGAGGGTCTTGGTCTGGAGGCTGTGGGCATTGTGAAGGACGATCGTGGTCGCATCCCAGTCAATGCTACCTTCCAGACGGTTGTACCCAACATTTATGCCATTGGTGACTGCATTCACGGGCCTATGCTGGCGCACAAGGCTGAGGATGAGGGCCTGATTACCATCGAGGGCATCAATGGTGGGCACGTGCACATTGACTACAACTGTGTGCCAAGCGTTGTCTACACGCATCCCGAGGTTGCGTGGGTGGGCAAGTCGGAGGAGGCGCTCAAGCAGGAGGGTGTCGCCTACAAAGTTGGAAAGTTCCCCTTCATGGCCAACTCGCGTGCCAAGACGAACAACGAGACAGACGGCTTTGTCAAGGTGCTCGCAGATAAGGCCACTGATCGCGTGCTGGGCACGCACATCATTGGCCCCTCTGCCGGCGAGCTTATCAATGAGGCTGTGCTAGCCATGGAGTATGGTGCGTCGTCCGAGGATATTGCCCGTGTTTGCCATGCGCATCCGGTAAGTAAAAAAAGATAAGAGCAATCGAGATCAAATCGATCGAATCATACTAATCACGCACTTTCTTTGCAGACCTGTGCTGAGGCTTTGCGTGAAGCCAACGTGGCTGCCGCCTTCGGTAAACCAATCAATTTCTAGATCAACCCTCTGCCCCGCCCGTTTTCTGCCTGGTAATCTACACATTTCGAAGCATAAAATTATCGATGTGCACGTGTAACGAATCATCTCCGAAGATTAATATATATAAATATTAAAATTATAAAACTATGGCAAGACTCCATTCAGACTTGAAATTGTAATTGTGTAATAATTAGATGGTAAAATAAATATTTGGTTTAAATTTACGCGCGCTGTCAATGCACCTATCGATTATTGCGTGAGTCCGTTTGACGTTTAATCGAGAGCATCAACATGCCTAGTAGTCGTCTATCGATATTTCAATCACTTTTTATTTAAAATTCCGGTAAGACAAAACCAAAAAAAAAAAAACCCGGCCACATTGTATACATATTTATTTTATCATATGTTTGCGTTATATATTTCGAAATTGGGTAGAAGATTCCGGGTGTTGTACGTTCTTCATTATAATTAATTTATTTCTATTACCTCTAATAAGAAACAATTAAGTGAGCTCAAAATTAAAAGCACTTGCAATGCTGCGCGTGGGTAGATTTCCAAGCCGTCGCTACAACTACGTGACAATGAAGCGAAGCATGTCGTTGGCGAAACGGATGCTCGATTCGCATCGAATGCAAATGTCTGGTGGTGATTCCCCACATTCGGCACCCACATACTCTGGGCAGGGAAACCCAGCAGGCGGCAAGTCTCACAAAACCCGGAGCGCAGAGAGCGAGGTAAGCGTGTCCCTTGCGAGGAATGTAACCCCGATGATGTAACCCCGTAACCATGCGACAACTGACGAGCTCTCTCTCTTTACAGAGCAATTTACACTGGCCGCGCAAGATCTTTAGCGGCATACAGCCGACGGGCTCACTGCATCTGGGTAACTATCTGGGAGCGGTGCGCAAGTGGCTGGATTTACAAAAGTCCAATGACAGCATGACTCTTTGTATTGTCGATATGCACTCTATAACACTACCCCACAATCCGCCCTTGCTACGCGACAATATCTTCACCATGGCCGCCACACTACTCGCCTGCGGCATTGATCCATCGAAGAGCACAATTTTCGTACAGTCTGCAGTAATGGAACACTGCGAATTCAATTGGATCCTCAGCTCGTTGACAACGATGCCGCGCCTGGCGCAGTTACCGCAGTTTAAGGACAAATCAAAGACAGTGCGAGACGTTCCGCTCGGCTTGTATGTGTATCCAGTGCTGCAGGCGGCGGATATAATGCTCTATAAGTAAGTGATGTACATAAGTGTTTCATATGCGACATGGTTTTTTAACACTTGGCACTCTGGCACAGGTCAACTCATGTACCTGTTGGTGCGGATCAGCTGCAACATATTCAGCTGGCACAGCACTTGGCGCGCAATTTCAATGGACGCTACGGCGAAATGTTTCCGGTTTGCACTCCTCTCATTGAGGAGAACGATGGATCACGCATCTTATCGCTGCGTGATACCTCAAAGAAGATGTCCAAGTCTGATATCAATGTGAAAGGAACCATCAGTCTAAGCGATTCGGCCGATCAGATTAGGGAGAAAATCAAGAAAGCTTTAACCGATTTCACATCGGATATTTCATACAATCCCAGTATGCGTCCTGGAGTCAGTAATCTCGTCAATATCCTGGCACTCATTACGAACAAGAATGTCGCACAGGTTGTGGAGGAGGCCAACACGCTGGATACGGCCAGGTTTAAGGAACGCGTCGCTGAGGCCCTTATCGAGCACCTACGTCCCATACGTGAAAAGATCGACATGCATTTGGCCAATCGGAACGAGCTCACGTATATGCTGGAGATGGGTGCCGAGAAGGCGCGCCAGACGGCGCAGACCACAATGTCGGAGGTAAAGCAGCGCTTGGGCCTGGGCACCTATCCCAATTTGCCGGCCAGTGTGCAGGTGGCGCCATTGCTGCCGGAGCATTCGAAAATGACGGCCAGCCAGCGCCTGTACAAGGGCGCCAATCAAAATACTCACGGTCATATGCTACACGATAAGCGCTACGACCAGGGTCCGGGCTATGGCAATCCCGCGTCCCCTATCGCTGGCAGTGCTGGGGAGAGTGTGACGACGGCGGAGCTGGATCCACAGAGCCAAGCACCTGCACAACGACCCATCTATCGAACCGTGGTGCCGACACAGTCGCTACGCGTGGAGAAGCCGCACCATCTGGGGCCACCACGACATGTCTTCAAACTCGACTCATTTAATGCACCCAAATTGGGCTTCAGTATGCCCAACATGGGAGGCAACAGATCCGATCAGCGCGAGCGGCGCGGAGCTAGCGCCGCTGGGCTGGGCTTTGCAAGCGGATTGCCATCGCTGGATGCCGTCAATAGCATTTCGGGATTCAAATACGGTCAGAGCTCGAATCCCAGTGCTTTGGCATCGGTCACTAGTCACGTAAGTGCCATTAGCAAACATCAGGAAATGGTCAGTACTCTGGCCAATAGTGCCTACTATAAGGCCGCTGCCAGTTCCTACAATAGCATCGATCCGAGTGTAGTTAATGTTGCTTCCAAACCGCTTCGAAGTAGTAAACAGAAGACGATACCGAGTGGAAATGCCGTTCAAGCAACAGAGAGTAAGGAATTTCTGCTTGATGTGAAAGAAAATGAGGAAGAGCAGGAGAAGATTGAGCGAACAGAAATTGAGAATACTGACGAGGAAATCGATGAAAGTACCGTGTCGGAAAATGACGCAGCCAAATTAGAAAATTAACCTTTTCCAATGATAGAATTGTTTGAGAAAAGGGAATATCAATAAAATTGTACCGTTTTTCGAAGTCAATTGCTGGTGCTTCCAGTGCTTTAAAAACAGCGGGCAGCGGAAAATCTAGACGTATACAACCGATTCGATTGCCTGCTAGGTTTTCTCCTTTGAGCGTATTTCATTATCGATAACTATGCTTAACTATGCCAGTATTAGTATTTTTTTGGCGAACTTCGCTCATTCGGTATTTAAGTCTATTGTTTTATCCGGTCACACTGATCGTTTTTCAAGACATTTTCGTTGAATAAATTGTGCGGCTCGGACGTGCGCGCAGATTTTCGTTGTTTCGTCTCATTTTTCGTAGCCTCTACCTGTACGATTGTGTGTTAGTGTGCGTGTGTGCATTTGTGTTAAACAAAATCACAGTCAACCAAGTATGCAAATGCGTTGCCAACGTTACGCACGCGTAGTAAAACAAAATTCAAGTCATTGTTTCATGTGAAAAAGCCGAAAAGTGTAAAATTTTACAGTGCCCGCACGTCCGCCGATTTAAGTGAAAGTGCAACTAACTACAAATATTTAACAGCACCAATACAACAACAAAGCTCAAAAGCATCTTACACATTTTGGCCAGCAAACGCGTCTTCCTCTGGCCTTGGCTAGCAAGAGTTTCACATTGAACCAAAATTCTCACAAATTAAAATACCTGAAAATACCAAACTACCTGTTGGTCCAAGCAAAGCATCGGCAGAGGCAGCAGCAGCAACAGATCAGAAAAAGGTGCACAACAGAAAAGCGAAAAGAAGAAAAAATCTAACTGTTGCGTCGCTTCCTCTGTGCGTGCCTGTGCTGTCTTGGTGTGCGTGAAGTGCATGCTTAAAAGAATTTTAATTTGTGCCTCGTCTAACGGTTTTTTGTTTGTGCGCTTAAACCGCACACACACAAAAAATAAAGTAAATAATTAGCAGAACAGTTTTAACAGGTGCGTTTGCTTAACATCATTACGAACAGTTTAGCATAACAAACACAAACATACAAACATACAAACATACATACATATATCGGCTTATTATCGTAGATGGCATTAAAGTTAGAGTTCGACAGTTTGAGAGGCTTGAAGCTGTAAGAATTTAAAATAGGAAACATATAATAAAGCATTGAATTGAATAGAATTAATATATTAAATGATTTAATTAATATGAATAAATATTCCATTCTGCTATCGTTATTTTCATTCGTCGTCTTCAGTGCGTTTTCTGTCACGCAATTTGGGAACTATTATTGATTCTCAAACTGTGCGCGGTTGGGGCAGCATTGGTGCACGCTCCTGTCGAGGCATTTTTGTTGCTATCTTACGCGCAATTAAGTAAATGACTTGTTTTTAGTTTTAGTTTAGGTTGTACGCAAGATAGTGGTAGCATTTGCAAATGTTTTTTTTTCGCCATTTGTTGTTGGTTTTTTTTTTTTTGCTTAGTTTTTTGTCGTGCCAGTTGGCGCCATCGCGCACATTGACGTCGCGTCGCGTCGCAGTCAACGCGTTTTTGCTTGTTTGGCTTTTGGTTGAGGAAGTTTTTGTTGTTTGCTTAATTGCAGCTGAGCGAGAGAGGAAGCGGAGAGCAGAGCCAGCAGAATGAGAGCAAAAGAGCATTGAGAGCGTGTACAAGTGTTTCCGCCTGCATGTTGTTGTTGTTGTTGTTGTTGTTAGTGGAGCGACCACCTGCAACAGAAAATAGACGGGGAAAAAACTGAGACGTAGGCGACGCTCGACACTTGAGGAGGCTGCGCTGCTGCCGCGTTTTGGTAATGCGAAACCAGCGGAAAGATGCAGCGACGCCTGCAGCAGTCGCCGCCGCAGCTGCTGCGCTCTGCTCAACTCTGCTCTCTCTCTCGATTGTGACTCTTCAGCTGCTTTCTTATGCTCCTCCTGCTTTCATTGCATCACACGCGCAATATTTCCCATTTCCTTTTGCCTTTAGTTTCCATTACGTCTTGTAATTTGATAGTTTTTCTTCTTTTTTTCCCCACTTGGCCTCCATTTGGCATATGCAAAGAGCTCTGAAATTACAGTTGCAACGCTCTCTTCCCCTCACCCTTGCCTTCACTACAGTGTAGGGTGTCTCGCTTTACGCTTCTCTCTTTCATACGTTTGTGCTCGCGACAGCGGCTCTCTAACGGTTCTGCTTTGCTGTGCACTTTGCATACTGCCCAAAAATATGCGCGCAGTTGTTGTTGTTGCTGTTACTGGGCCTTGGCACAGTTATGGTGCTTGGCCATATTAAGCAGTTGTCTCGTTGTCGTTGTTGTTGTGGTTATTTCCTTAACTTGTTTGTCTTTCGCTTTGTTGCAGTTTCTTGTCGGGCTTGACCTCTGGCGATCCTGAGCAAAGCCTTAAGGGAGTATCTAGAGAGTGTATTTTGCTTACAGTTTGAGCAGCACTGCTGACGTTGCAAGCACATGCAATGGTAATGCAAATTACTTTTTAATTTTATTGTTGCCAATTGATTTGCAAAAGTTGAAAGGAATTGCAACATTTAAGCCAAAAAAAAAAGCTGAAAAACACAAGTAAATTTTTTGTAATTACGCCGCATTTGAACTTCAATTCGCAGCGGATTCAAGGCAAACGAGTTGAAAAGATTTTCGTTTCGTTTTTAGCTTTTTAGCTTTTTGTTTTATTACCTTTTTTTTGTTTATAAACAAGGCAAGAGCACGAGAACTCGTGCCAGTTTCTCTGCTGCTGTTGTGCTTGCCAAAAAGGTGGAGAGAAGCAAACGAGAAAAAAAAACACAAGCGCGCTGTAAACAAAAGAGAAACGAAGAGAGAGAGAGAGAGAGCGAGAGAGAATGATAGACAGGTTAGACAACTGATGACATCTTCAATTGGATTGATTGAAATCGGTTCAGAAATCCACTTGAGCAACGAAATCCTCAACAAAGTGGGTCAAATGCATTTGCCACCTGCCGACGCAGTTCAATGCACCAATCGAACCAATTGCAATTGGAACTAGAAAAATGGAAACGTGAACTGGAACTACTTGTTCAAGTTTTGCAATTAGTGCAGGTGCCAAACTCCTAAGAGCGTGTCAAATGCGCTGTCTCTGCTCGCAGACATGTTCGACGACGGTTTCTGCCCTCTCTCACTTTCTCACTCTCTTTCTCTGGCTCTCTTTGAAGAGCGCCGCAGCTAGCCTAAGTAAATAATTGCGGTCTCTGCGCAAGGAACACGAACTGCAATGTCTTTGAACAGGTGTCGTCTACTTTGTTGTTGTTTATTTGTGTTCTCTCTCTTTGTTGGTGTTTTATAGCACTTTTTATGTTGTTCTGTCATGTGCGTCGCGTTGTTTGTTGCGTGTGTAATGTATCTCACAGATGCACAAGTACGTGGCAGATAGCCAGGCAAGCAGACTTCCGCATTTCCTTTGAATGAAGTGTGTACATAGTATATGCGTATTATGTTATTAAGACATGTCTGGACATACATTTTGAAGCATTTTTCGTGTACTTCTTAATCTTTCCATGTAAGTTCTATGTGTGATATTTTGCTTTGCTATATTAAGTGAGGGAGTTACGTGCTTAGAGCTTAAGCAATATTTTTTCGGATTCCCTTAGATTCTACAAAACTTCATTAGGTTTTTGATGGCATACAAGCTTCTCAGAACGAACAAAGTGTATAAAGAAAATGCAATATTCATATCCAGATGCAGTTAGTTATCTTGCTCGATCTTTAGTTCATTTAAATGCAAATTCTTTGTAGATCTTAAGTGTTTTTCCAATATATGTAATCAATTTTGTACATTGCTGCACTTCAACTGGAAAATGCACATTCTTTTTCTGGATTTATTTATCTCAGACTCTTTCTACACGTGGCAAAGTTGCAAAGTTGTGTGTGTAGAAAAAGAATGTAGCCTGCCCCAACAACGCCGCCTGCCTCATTATTCATTCAGCCAAGCAGTCGGCCAGGTTTTTTGTTGCTCTTCTCTTTCTCAGATTCTCAACGTTTTCCGCTTGGGCCTGGGGAATTTTAAACCTGCCGCCGTCGCGAGGAGGTTACAAATTAGTGGGAACTGTCAGGGAGAGATAGCGATTCTTCTGCACAAAGTGCAGAGACAATTCGAGACGCATGAAAATAAAATCTGTCCAAAATGGGATTGGCTTTATTTTTAGTGTCGTCGTGTGGGTGGGAGAGGGACGCCAATTTGGCGTACCTAATTGAATTTTAGAGTTTCGTTAATATTTCGTTTTGCTTGACTTGCTTGACTTTTGATCTTGCTTTCCACACTTTCGTATCTAGCGTATATATCACCTTGCATTATTTTTGACCCAATTTGTCAAACAATTTGTATGGGTTTTTCCTCAAATAAATTTTCAACTCAAAATGTTCTCGAGCTTTGGCTTTGTGAAGAATTGTAAAAGTATTTCCCAGAGAGTCTTGGGTTTGTCATGTTGCATTTTCCACACGCCCAGTGACCCAATTTTAATTTCTTTTTATTTGATTTTCCACTTGGAGTGTCGCAATGCATTTTCTTCTCTTCCCTTCTGTCGTCTTTCTTCTGCAACTAATCAATATTGTTTTTAACTATTTTATCTCTCTCTCTCTCTTTGATTGTTTTCAAATTTTGCTTTATGGGGGGCGTTAAATTATTTAAGGGGCGTCAGCTTTGTTGTTTGCTCTAAAGTTAAGGGAATTGATAAGGATAAATTTATAGAATCTTTAGAACTATATTGAAAACAAATTTGAATCTGTTTTCAGTTGTTATCGAACTAAGCGATAGACCAAGCCACTATCGATTAGTCAGCTTCATTAAAATTTCTCAAGCAAAACCTCAACTGAGTTTTTAATCTTATTTGCCCTCATATTGTGGGCGTTTTGCTCTTTGTTTTTAGTTTTTGTCTGGTTTGTAAAACGACTGAAAGTATTTGCAGTTAAGTCACGTAGTGTACATATTTATAATAATTTATACAAATTATATTACCGAGCGTAAAACACGTTTTTGCCCGACAACCTTTGTTTAGTTTCGCTTAGAGAAGACAGCAAAGGGATTCTTTGTAGCATTTTTTTTGGGGGGGTTCCATAATAGATCATATCTTTTTATCTGAGCACAGTTGTAGTGTAATCTCAAGTAAAAATCAAGGCAGCAGCTGTTTGCAGTTCGAGCAGGTAGTTTTGTTGCTATATACCCTATACAGCAGATACTTGAGACGAAAGGTTCCTCGCACGCTCTAATTGAGTGTTTCTCTGGAATTCTCAGAGACTCGACAAATGTCTTGGAACCTCCATTTGCAAGCAGGTCGCGTGTATCCATGCCATGCCACATGTTTTCTCTCTGTGGGTTACATGCCCAAAACTTGGTTAGTTGCACGACTATTGTTGTTGTTCTTGTTTCTAGCAGTTCGTGTGGTTTCATAATGCCAGCGAATTATTTCGACTTATATGTATGACTTGGGGCAACGAGCCCAGCGAGCGATTGTGCTGACAGACCAGCTGACATTTAATTGAATATGGTATATTGTTTTGCTGACGGCGGGGACTAATAAGTTTTTAGTTATAGTAGGAAATTTCAAAGTGAATTTCAAGTTCTTTCAAATGGATTTCCAAGGAGTTGTCTGGGTTTTTGCTACCTCTTTAAAGTCATTCTTTATTAGCTTTACCATATTATTAGCTTGTGCTATTTTGGTAATCTCTCTCCGTTTGTACTGTGTTTGCTCCAAATCCCTAGTTTGTCACCCTTCTATCTTCTCGTCTCTACTGCCCCCACTTCCCTCACAGCTGTTCGCAATGTCATCTCGCAGAAATCGCTCAACAGTTGAGTTGATTAGATCAAATTGAAGCGTTTGCTCTGAGTAAATTTGACATCATCTCATTCTCTCTTGTGTCATAAACATTTGTTCTCTGTATAAATTTATTGCTTGTTTTGCGCTGCGGCAAGTTCAAGTTTATGACTCATGTGGCAGGGGCGGGAAATGTGGAGCAACTGCCTTGCGAGTCTGTGGTCGGCACAGCTGCCGCCCATTTGGCTGGCCAGAGTCTCGGATAACATCTAATAAATAGAACCCCCACACCCACACAATGCAGCTTGTGCTATAATTAAATCTATATTGAGTGCTGTGTGTATGTGTGTGAGTGTGTGTTTCATTCACATTGTGTACGACATGTGTTCTTGAGCCATGGCATATGGCTAATGCCGGCAGAGTTCTCGAACATGGTCTAAGTACTTTGCTTTGCATTACGAAACTTTTGTGGGGATTGCCTGGCGGCACTTGAGAGATTTCCCTAAATTTGTTGTACCTTTGTTGTATAAGAGTTCGTATTTACAGGGTGTATAAGGTGAAAACTAAGGGATTTCCTTCTTATATGGAATTGTTCAGTTTAGTCGAAATGATTTATTATTTTGCTTTCTATTCCTTCCTGAATCAGATCTAACATATAGCCTATAGACAGAAGAAGTCTGACAATCAAATTAAAATTTCTTACAGGGTATTTTCGAAGTCAATTAGCTTCTTTTCTATGTGTAAAACGTGTTTGCATTTAACTATGTCAGCGCGTTGAAATGACAATTCAATTTTCCAAAGCATCTACCAAATTTGCTTTTATTGTAAACCTGTCAAGTAACACTGGAACAACAACTACAACAACAAACTGCAAACTGCAAACTGCAAACCGTTTTGCGAACAGTTACCAAACAGGGAAGGGGGCGGTGCGAGGTTTCTGCCTCTCTAGCTACGGTTTTATCTGTCATGCCTCGCAGCGATTCTCAGCTTCTCAGCTTCACAGCTTCGGCTTATCCCTCCTTCTCCTCCTCCTCCACTACTTCTTGTTTGCGCTTCTCTCATTCGTTGATTCGTAATGCACTTGTGCAACTCTGGAGTCTATAATTGTATAGATAGATGTACATAATTCTCATGAACAGCTTTCCATTGTTTGTGTGCAACACGAGAGACGACTGCAACATCATCCATCGTCAACCGCAGCTCCTCCATCAGATCATCATTATCGCCAACGTGCAACCTCATCATCACCTGATATGCGCAATAAAAATAAAGAACTGTGTGAAAATCGAGGAAACAAAAGAGGAAAACTCATCGGGAGTGTGAGAAAATTGTGATTAGAGCGTGTGTGCAGTCTTTAATTACCGTTGGCAGAGAGACCTCAAAAACCGTTTATTGACTTTTACTGAGTACTCAGTAAATAAGGGGTGTGTGATTAAAGACCAGAAATAGAAATAGAACTAAGTGCTTAAGTAACTGAAATACTAACGAAAGAAGAAAGGAAAAAAGTTATAAAAAACAAAGAATTTTTGGGTTTCTAAGTAAAGTTCTATAAATACTTGAGGTTTTTGTTAGGTTCTTATACCCTTCGAGCATTGAATATTATGAAAAAGGGTATACTTACATTTTGTAAATCTATCTACGAGGCGTGGCAGGCACGACAAGCTATATACATTCTTGCTTTGATCTTTGATGTGAATGCATTGCATAGGGTGCGAAAGAATTTGTGCAGAATTGTAGAAGCATGTTTGCAACGGTTTTTTCGAACTTAGGCGAACGGTATCTTACTGTCGGGCCCTTTTGACTGTAGCTTTCGTTACTTGAAATTAAACCTAATAAAAACTCAACCTAACTAAACCGAAAATATTTCCAAAATACAGCTCAACATGCGCTGCAAAAGCTACGTACATCTCAACTGAGTGTCGTAGCAAGCAGCGTGTGACAGCTGACCCAGCTTACACGCCCTCATTTCTCTGATTATGCATAACAACAAAAAACAAGCAGAAAAAGAAGGCAATTGCATAAGTTTTTCTTTTTAATTTTTTTCCCTTTTATTTTGCGCTTTTCTCCTACCAACTTTGGCAAGCATCGATTTTTCGTTGCAGTCGTCACGTCGTCGCCTTCCCCATTGTCGACAATGGTTCCGAGTCGCTAACTATATGTAGAGTTCATTGGCCCCAGGAAAGGTAGCTCCTCCGGCCTCCTCCTACATCAGGTCTCGCTACCTTCGTCAATGGTCAAACTTTTTGTTTGCCTAAAGATGAATTTGTTTATTTCTTCGACTTTGCTTTGTTGTTGTTTCTGCGTTTTCTGTAGCTTTCGTTTTGAACTTCTGTCAATGTTATAATCATTTTTCCAGTTGAAAACGTTTTCTATAATTGCCCCACGGAGATGGTTGGATATAATCAGTATTTAATCACAGCTCTTTTTTTCACGTGATTTGCTTCATTATGACAAATAATCGGTATATACCATAATTGTATGGCAATTGTTCGATGATTATTTGAAGTGAGACGAGTCATGCGATGGAGCTCAGCTGAGGTTGAAAGCGACGCAAGAAGTACTAAGGATAGGCCTGAGATTTACTGGGGTTTATAAAGAAATAAATAAATATGGCATAGGTCTTTGGCAATCAAATTGTTTAGTATTATTAGATTACATATTTAGTAAGTCTAATGTTAAAAAAAATATTGTTCTACAAAATCTAATTAACTTAAAAAGTTAAAAGATCTTTTATTTCAAGCACAAGTTATTGACATTGTTTTTATTAAAACTTGAGTATATTTTGATAGGATATTATTGAAATTGATAAAGGAAATATAAGTGACTACATAATTTATAATATAATATTAAGGCATGATGTGGTACCTTTTTTATCATGAGGAGGCATTTCCAACCCTATAAAGTATATATATTCTTAATCAGCATCAATAGGGGAGTCGAACTAGCCATGTCCGTCCGTCTGTCCGTCCGTCCGTCTGTTGCAATGCAAACTAGTCCCTCAGTTTTAGAGCTATCTTGATAAAACTTGATATACATGTTTCTTATTGCTGCACGCTGTAATTAAGTCGAAACGAGCCGGATCGCAACGATATATCGTATAGCTGCCATAGAACCTATCGGTCGAATTTTGTTGTTTTTAAAGATATCGCTGTGAAACATTTCCGATGTATGTCTAAGTATGACCTTAAAAGGCTGTCAAAATTTGACAAACATAAAATCGAAAAAATATATAATTAGGCTACCATAGAACCTATCGGTCGATTTAATATGTGGAGAAACTGCAACTTCGGCTAACTTTGACGCCATTCTTTCTTGTTTTAATAATAAGCAGAAGGAAAGTGACAATTTTGACACAATTGCTTGAAAATTAAGATACTAAAGCTAATTGTTTATAAGCCACAATTATCTGATTCTCTTTTAATACCCTGTAGACCCACAAACCCCATTGAAAGTTGACCCAATTCAGAGTGACCAAAACTAACTAACGGCCCTGACATATCAATCGATCAACTACGACAATTTTCTATCTTGAATCTCGCCAAGCTACCCAAAATAGGCTTAACTTTTTGTCTTCCCTCCCCGTCTTGCTGTACCCCAAAAAAAAAAAAGAAGGTAGAATGAACGGGAAACCAACAACAATTATAAAGCAATTACGCACACTAGGCCTGAGCAAGGGAAGAAGTCAGAGCGGAAAGGGAGACGGAGAAACTTACCAGCTCGAAAATGTCGCCTGACCACAGTAAAATAAATGTCAGCCCCTTTTTTTTCCCCGACAAGTATTGGTCATATCTGAGCTAATATCCAACAGGAAGTGGCCACAACAAACCTCGACCTATTTGGGGTACCTGTTACGCTTTTGGTTGACCACATCCGTTCGATTGTTTTGCTATCTTTACAACGACAATGTAGTAGCTCTTGCACCTGTTGCACTTTTTTGTTTGACGACAGATTGTTTGAAGTGGTTTAGAGAGGTGTATTTTGGCTAGGCAGTTGACAGTGTTGTGAGGATGTATAAGTAATAAAGTTTTTATTTTAGTTTGCTATTGGAAAATAGATATGCTGTGTTCTTAATAATAGCAGTGCTTATTAGCTGCAACTTTAAACTAAATTTTATATATTAAAAAATAAATGAATGTTCACAAATTAAATTTTGTTTAAGTTTTGTGTTTATTTTAAACAAAAACAAATCAATTTATTATTCAAAGTGTTGTTAATTTTTTTTTACATTATTAATTAAAACAAAAAAGTGCTGTTTACAGCTGTTCTTAGCAATAGCAGTGAGTAACGAAAACAGTGGAATTAGTTGGAAAAAAACATTGTAGAACTTTAAAAAACTTTTTTAATTTGTTTGCTTGGGTTGGTACTTGGTTGTGTACCCATTATTATTTATTACGGCCTGGCATCTGCGAGGCATAGACTGCACCAAGTCCTGGCAGCGCTTGACAGGGATCCGCTTCCATGATTGTTGAACAACCTCCCAAAGCTGTGATCGAGATGTTGGATTTGCATTTGCAACATATCGTTTAACAGCTCCCCATAGGTTTTCAATGGGATTTAAGTCCGGAGACTGAGGCCGCTTTGATGCCATCCAGCTTTTGACCAGTTTGCTTGTATGTTTGGGGTCGTTATCTTGTTGAAACGCCCACTTTAGTGGCATTTGCCAACCGGCAGAAGGCAACATAACATTTTCTAATATGTTAACATATACAGATCGATCGATGATCCCATCAATCATGAATATAGGGCCTACTCCACGGTAAGAAAAACATGCCCATACCATAATACTCAATCCGCCGTGCCTAACTATCTTCAAAGTGTACCTAGGATCGTACTCTGTGTTAGGTGGACGTCTGACATATTGTCAGGAGCCCTTTCCACCAAATAACACAATTTTACTTTCGTCACTCCATAAAATATTTCGCCACTTTGTAACGGGCCAATTAAGGTGACTTTTGGCGAACTCCAAACGTGCTTTGACATGTCTGGTGGCTAGCAGTGGAACTTTTCGTAGATGGCACGCTTTGAGATTTTGTTCCTTAAGACGTCGCCGAATAGTAACGCCACCAATATTCAAGCCTAACTCATTTTTTAACTTGCTGGACGATGCAAAAGGGTGCGCCCTGCTATATCGCACAATAGATCGGTCCTCATGAGGCGTGGTTTTACGTCGAAGACCACGATTTTCGGGCATTTCTTTAAAGTTTAATTTAATTTATTTAAACCATTTTAGTAGAACATCCACATATATCCTGGATGTCTTTATATGTTTTTCCCAGGTTTCTGAGCCGCACTATGCTATTACTTTTTTCAGGAGTACAATGTTTGCCCCTGCCCACTAAGTTAAAAAATATAAATTTATTTTAGTGTTTTCTAATGTTAATAATAGTCACTAACACAAAACCACTTACTTTTTATCAATTAAAAGTTTAAAAACATTTTTTTTGCTTGTCAAGATACGCACTGCTATGTTAATGAACAGCCAAAGACTGATGCTTCTAGCAAAAAGAGTTTTTCATTTGCTTAATTCTCGCAAATCTAACGGGATTTTTTCGTTTCTTCCTTGTACACATTCCATTCTACAATAACAATGCGTATAAGTTAAAATATTCGTAACGGAACTTGAAAATAAATCGCATTGCTTGATTGCATTTCTTGCACTGCTATCTTTGTGAACACAGCTGTATATAGAATATATATTTAAAGTTATTTATGATATTTTTGAGATTGTTAGAGAATATTGAAGTCTTTTAAAACAACAACTTGGTCATTGAAAATGGTCAAAAAAGGGTATACTAACTTTGTGGAAATGTATGTAATAGGCATAACAAGACGGGGCAGGCCCCTCAAAGTTTCTATATTCTTGCTTGGAAGATTGTTATAATATGAATTCGTTGCATAGGTAGCAGAAGAATTTGTGCAAAATTTATTGTTGTCATTAAGAGTGTGGCAACATGTTTACAACGGTTGTGAGATAGTATGTATATTAGACAAAGTTGTATATAGTTTTGAATCTGTTTCTATATAAATTATAAACATGATATTTGCCTTAAAAACTGTTTAATTTACATTAATCAATCGTTTATTAGAAAAAGACGAAGACTTACGGCAAATAGCACATTACGGCAGTAAAGGAAAATCTTTCACCAAACTTTTTGATTTGGCCAAGAGGATAAAAAGAGTTAACAATTTGCTGCACTTTTGTGGCTGCACCTCGCCGTGCCCCATTGACCCGCTTGCAACTCATTGTTAGATAACTGAAGTAACAACGATTTCTTCTTTCCCCCCTGTCTCTGTCTCTGTCTAGAGTGCACACTGGCAGTATGGCGCCCATGCCACGCATTCCGTTGCCCAACAACAACAGCAACAACATCAAGGCAAGCACAAGTAATTTTCTCTATGCCGAAGCCATGTCCGGCGACAGCAGCCCCACGCCCAGCAGTCCGCCCTCGAGCACAGGTAAGCGCATACGAATATGAGTAACTGTATACATATACCTACATGCCTATGTATATTTTCGTGTCATATCTTACAGTGGGCGTGGCCAAATCTCAATGTTCCTCGCTGTCCGATGGTGAATCCTTTGAGGGATATGGCGAAAATGAATATAACAATCGCTTGTGTGAGGGTGTAGACAGTGCCGCAGCGCAAGGCGGCAACAACAATAGTGGTGGCAGCAGCAACAACAACAACAACAACAACAACATTAATAATGCTAATGGCAACAACAACAACAACAATAGCCTAAGCAACATGGGGCACAGTGGGCACTCGAATGATGGCAATAATAATCTGAACGACACTGCGGGCATTGAGCTTGATTTGGCACCCCATGTAGTTTCTTCTTCCCCCAAGAAGTAAGTACTACGAGTTGCTATAATTATAGAAAAATGTATTAACTTATTGTCTACGATTTCTTTCCCCCCGCCAGCGACGACGAACTGAACATAATGCCGCGCGATAACTGGAGCCGACGCAGCTTGAGACGCGCACAGACAAGGTAAATGGCCAGCATTGTGAACTACTATATAGAGTGCCATATGCCATATGGGATCTGCTTAGTTATGAACCTGGCTAGCTGAGTAAACCTGCATAAGAGTCTCGCCATATTGACGTAATATCAATAAAATACGAACAACCAGTTGATTAGCAAACGTGATGATCTCTTCTTCCCACTCTGTCGCACTCACGCCGTCTCTCTCTCTCTCAGTCCGTCTGTAAAACTATTTGAATATTTAACCTTTTCTTTTTTGTTGTTTTTGTTGTTTTTTGAGTATACATGAAATGTGCATACACGGCTTGGAAAACCAGTTTTTCTCTATGGGCCGTGATTCATGCGTGCCTGCCAGAGAGCGAGCTTTGTTTCCGCTTGATATTCACCACACAAAGAGAGAGAGAGAGAGCGAGAGAGTTGAGTTGAAGTTTGACTGAGAGCGTCGCTCTTAAATCATACCGTAAATGGGACTGAAACGATCGTTGTGGTATGGGGCAGGGTATAAAATGAATTCTTTTGACTTTTTTAGTTATTTTTAAAAATTCCAAAAGTTATTGTAATTGTCTTTCATCTATTATGTATTTAATACCATATCATATATATGTTTCTTACAGCAATCCCGATAGTTTATCCCAGCGTCGTTGGGGCTCCATGAGACAGTAAGCAAGACATTTTTAGTTTTCACACATTTTCCACATTCATTTCGATTGACCTTTTTGGGTAGCCTAACTCTTCGAAATTTATTGCACATCTGGTTGCGGTTCTTTAATACATATAACTGTAAATATTATGCCTTAATTGTACATAGAAATTGAATTATTCTATTTTTCTTATCATTTGCAAAGATTTTGCTTATACATTTTGCCAATTCAATTCGGAAATTCAATTGGTTTTTTGGCTTCCTTTTCTCAAGTGAACTCGTAAATTGCGTTAAACGTTTTAGCCCGACGGCAGAGGAATTAATGTTTTTGTTTGCTGTCAGGCTGGAAATTACTTGGGCATAAAAATAGCATAGATTAATCGCGGCTAGATAAGAGTCGGAAGACGCGTTAGTTCTGTATGATTTTCTCGTTATTTCTCCCCCTCGCATTGTTGTTCTTCTTCAGCCTGGAAGCGAGTGAAGAGGAAGGTTGAAGGTAGTTGTTCAGCTTGAGTTGGTTTTGCAAGTTTTGCAGACTTTTGCCGGGGTTGTCATGCCTCTGGAATGTGCCGCAGAAGACAGAGAGGGAGAGAGAGACAGGGACGGAAGCAAAGAGAAAGAGGCGTCAGAAACGGGTTTTACTTGCGGCAATTCAGTTAGTTAACTCTTGGTTTTCATATCCATTCTCCATCTTGACAGAATTTAGGCCGCAATTTTTGTCAAGCTCCCAATACAATTGACCCAAAAACAAGAAGATATCTCTGCACTATGCCCCCTTCCCCAACGACCCCTCCACTTCATCTCTCTCTCTATCTAGCTAGGCCTTGAAATTAACAGTGAGAAAATCTTGGCTAATTAGCTGCAGCGAAGGTGTGCAATCAGTTGGGAGGGAGTTAACCTTCATGCAGGTGCCTCGTAAATTGTCTTGACTTTCCGGCCATTGCTTCTAGCTGTTCCCAGCTCTTTCCCAGCTTTAATTTGTCATGCAAATGTTCGCATATCTAAGGGAAAATCGTAAGATCTTTTTCTGTTGCATTCAAGTGCAGCAAGTAAAAAACTTGCACTTGGCAATGGAAAGTGTAGACTGTGCCAACTATTAGGATGCTCACATATGTATATATAAGGTAGATCGTATAAAAAGTTACCTGTCCCTTTATTATGCTGCCCTGTCTAACCTAAATTGCTAATACTTAAAATTTAAAAGCTTAAAAACTATAAATACTAAATATGTATAAAGTATATAAATACTCTATCCCATTAAACTCTCCATAATGGTACCGCTAGTTCAAATCGCCATTTTGGAAAGGAACAAATCGTTTTCTCATCACATTGACGAGGCGCTACCTGAGGTTCTTGGATCGTCAGTTAGCTCGGCATCAATCTGTTTCTGCATTGGTTGTTCTTTACGTATTTTCTGTAAATTGTTATTAAAGATGGTTAGATAGATAAATATATATTTGGTGTCCAACTGAATCGACCTAACTTACCATTTTTCCAAAGCACGCTTTTATTCTTTTCCCTTTTTGTATGAGATCTGAGAGAATTATTACAATGATTAGAAAAATTCCTGCATAGTAACTTTTTTCCAATATCGGAGAAATCTTTGCGCATACGGGTGGCTTTCTTTGCTCTTCGGCAAACAAGCTTCTTATATAGGAAGCAATTATATCTAACATTGCAATTTCACAAATTCTTCCCCAATGATCGAAAGTTAACCCCCCGATAAAAAAAGAGAAAAAATATATATTGTTTCTATGCCTATACTCGTATGCTTCAATGCTGAGTTAAGTATGTGATGTTTTGAATAGACAATTCCTGACAGCCTGGCCACCTTGATCTACTACACTAAACCAAACTCCACTTAAATTCAAAATATTTCTTTTGCCTTTTTGAGAACTTTGTAATCTCATCTATAATATCTTTGTTAATTATTGAGTTGGGGTAGTCGACTGCATTTGCTGCCAATTTTGCAGGCTTGGCTGGGATAATTGGCCCACGTTTTACAGTTTTTGGCAAAGTGTCAGCAGCAGCAACGAAATTCTGGCACACACGGACACAAGTTGTCACAGACGCTCATGCACGCACACTTGCTTGAGTGATGAGGCTGCAATCATCCACTTGCGACATGTTCTCTTCAAACTTGTTGCAGTTGCAAATGCAGTGCAATAGTTTCGTAGTGTTGCCGGCGCTTTGCATTAATAAGGCACTTGATGAGTTCACCGAGCTAGCAGTGCCCTTTTTAACTATCTGGCAACGCCTGGCGCGCTCTCCCACGCTCTCAGTAAATAGTTTTGTGAGCAAGTCGGGCATGTTGTGCCCGCTCGCTCTCTCTCACAATTGCTTGGCATTATTTGTTGTTTATTATGCTACCACGCGCTCTCTATCTCGTTCTACGCTCTTCGCTCTTTGCTCTCTTTGCCTTAGCTTGTTGATGCTCGTGTTGCGTCGAACCTGTTTGCTTGGCCGTCTTTTGGATTTGGTCGCGGCTTTTGCGGCATTTTTGCGTTGATTTTTAGTTCGAAACCAACTGCAAACGCGTGCAGTCGCCAATCTCCCACTGATCTATAGTCGATCCGCTGGCTGTTGCTCTCTCGCTCACGCTCGCAGCGGTACACTCGAGTTTCTTCGTAGTCCAAATTCGCATCCATCGTCACAGTTTCGGTTTTGGTTTCGGTTCCGGTGCGAAACAAATCTACACAACATTCCGCACCAGCCGCAGCAGCAGCAGCAGCATATGAAAAAGTATGTGAAAGCGGCAAACGCGGCGTATGCGAAATATTTCTTGAGTGTTATTTACGAGTGCGAAAAAAAAAACCAAAAACCAAAAACCAAAAAGATATTTTGAGATTTTTTGGCCATAAATTTCGCTTTCCATGAAGTGGTAGAAAACGCAGTGCGTTGTGTTTAGTTACTACTACAATGAGTAATTGTTTAAAGCACTTTTTGTAGCTATTGTTGTAGTTGTTGTTGTTGTTGTTGCTGTTGTTGCTTACACTTTGGTAATTTACGGCGTCACGCCTTAATGACTGCAACAAGCGTCAACAACAACGGACGAACTGACGAACGGGGCGAAGCTGACGACGACGACGACGAGGAGACTGAGAGTATTTGCTGCACATGTCTATGGAGAGGCAGACGCACACACATACACACGCGCACGCAATATACACCTCTTGTCTTGTCTACCTCACACACACACACGTGTGTGCTTGGCCCACGCCCTTTTGCTGCACACGTTGCAGCCTTCAAAAATCAAATTGGAAATCAAAAAAAAAATTTGAAAAATGATTTCTATGATTAATTAACGCCTTATTTATTATAGAGAAAAACGTCGGGGTAAGGCAGATCAAAATAGTGGCATATATAGTGTCTATAGAGGTACATATAAAAAAGATAAAGCTAGTTAGAACTCTTGCGTGTCTATAGAGCGCTTTTTAGTGAACAACTCATAGGTTTGTTTAAAGTTAGTTATAGTAAGCCTATCCTTAACAGTTTGCCCACTTCCCCCTTCCCGATCTATGCCTAACCTAGACAATTTATATGAAAACATATTTTCATTTCTTTTTCAAACAATTCCGATTGATCTACGGCAAAGCAGCGTGGCGCATTTCTCTCAATTTATCGCTTTTTTCCTCCTACGTCTGCTTCGATCGTCTTGGTCTCTCTTGCTGTCTCTGTTGCACCCTTGCATCAATCAAATGCGAATCAAAGCGTTTTATAGCCTTAATTACCGTTAGGCAGCCATAAAAGTCGGTTAACAGTTGCTGCACATTTTCATTGCTGCCTTTAGTTGGCCAACAACGTAGGCGGAGAAGGAAGAGTAGCCAAAGCGCATTTGTTGTAGTCTTCTCTTTTGCTTATTTTCTTCTTCTTCTTTTGCTTTTGCTTTTGCTTCGATTCGATTTCGTTTTCGCTTTCCGAAGCGGCATTTAACGACGTTATCAGAGCTCTAAGAAAAGCGCCCAGTGAAAAGTGGCAAATGAAAAGCGCGTGCCTATAAAATATTAGCCATAAATTGCAGACGTAGACGCAGACGCAGACGCGAAGACGCTGCAGTTGCCAACACTGTGTGTTAGTTGTTTTTGTTGTTGTTGTTGCAGTTGGTAATAATTAGTGTTGCTTAGTTGATTTGTAATGAAAAGTGAAGCGTGGCTTAAGTCGGCGATTGCCCCTTGCGAAAGTGTGTCTAAAAAATTGAATTCTGTTTTGTGTGCGGCGCTTCTTCGCGTTAATTGAGCTATAAATTGGCTAGAAAACAAAGCGGAAAATAATTGAAAGTGCAAATGAATAAACTGAATCACAAAGCAGAGCGCAGCACAAGGAAATCTTTGCAAACGGAAAACACGCGCCACGCAGATTTGATTTGCTAGTTATACAAGTTTTATATTATATTTATGTACTACACGTATATTATCTAGTATGCACTTGAAATCCAGGGAGAAATTCAGAAGAAGTGTGCCTTTTGTTGTGCAGTGTAATGTCAAGTGACTTCGTCGTCGTCGTCGTCGTCGTCGTAATGAAATAAACCCCTTCTCGACTCGCTTATCTTATCTCAGTTAACAATCTCAATGACGTGCAATGCGGCCAATGGCCAAGGCGTTAAGCAAATGAGCTAAAGAGACGCAGATAAAAAAGAAAACAGTTCTATATAAAACAAGTCTACAATTAACTCTTCGTACGAACTCCTCTTATGGATGATGAATATTTCGAGTATTTTCCCCATGACAATCGCAGTCATTTGAGAAAAATGTGCGTATTATAATTTCTATAATTTTTTCCAGTTGTGTGTTTATGTGTTTGTTCATTTCTTGTCGTTGTTTTGTGCACTAAATTCTTATGTAGAGCATTTGTTCTTAAGAAAGAAACCGCAATGTGACACGCCTACGCCTACACCTACTACACACACTTCTCCTACACAAACACACACACACACTCGTATGGAGCACCTACAAGGCCCACCTAGCTAACCACAAGCAACAAAACAAACACACTTTCGCTTCAAGCAAACAATCGAAAAGTCACTGTGACTCACTTTATATAGTTGAATATAACTTTATGTGTGCAGGAAACTCTTTGGCAAAGAGCATATTTCCATGTAAATCGCATAATCTTTGAAATCTTTCTTGGAAATACATTTCAATATTCATATTTCAATTGATTTTTTCTGCCTTTTGCTTTCGAGAGCTTCGTCGTAAAGTTTACGTATTTCCTTTTTACGATAATATCGTATGTGCAGATATTATTGAAAAAGCAATAACAACGCCATAAGGGGAAATGAAGTAGTTTGTCTGTAGAATCACAAATGATGGTCAAAAAGAATTATGAATTAAAAAGAATTATTATCAAAAGGAATTATTAATAATTATAAATATTAATTAGAATTATTTTTAAATAATATTATAAAATTACTAATTAGAATTATGATAATTTTTAGAATTATTTTAATTAAAATTATTATTCTAGTTTATTAGTAACTAAAATATAAAATGTAGAGTATTTTTTTATCGATTTATATACTATTTTATATATTGATAAAATTTTATAATAATCGGCTCCAACATATGACACTAACGGCATCAATCTTCTTCGTCAAATAGATATTGGAAATTTTTATTAGAACCAAATAAATGCTCCTTTACCTTAGGTTATCTTTTCAATTAGTGCTGTCACATATTTATACTTATCTATATAGATGTAAACTAGACCGATCGTACCCTATATCTTCGACTTGCTTATCCATCTGTATCTGTCTTACTTATTGCGTACGTTTTATACCATGTCATACTATGTGTTGGTATTTATTTTCTATATACTTAGAAGTAATATAGATAGAATTATATTTACATGTATTTTATCTCATATATTCGTATATAATTCCTTTATATACTATGCATATAAATATTTTCGTAATCTTCCTTTCCTTAGTCTCTATTTCCGTCGTGGAATCTGCTGAAAATATGTGTTCCTTGTTAGTTCCAATTCTCCTCGTATATCCGCATTATTATTGTCAGCTCTCGTCAAGTGCGTCAGCGACGCTATGAATATTTTAACGAGTCTTCGTTAATTGCCAACTCTGTCGATCAGCTGACACAGTGAGTTGTGTTTCATAAGATTGTGAGTACTCACAGTACTCAAATTGTAACCTGTTTGCCATGCTCGCTCGTTTACTTTGCCTGTTTGCCCTGGCGAAAAAGTCAAAATGTGCAGAAAGTCTGAATATATATCCAGATGAGGGCATATTACACGATCAGCTATAAAAAAAAAAAAAGGGGAAAACAGACAAAATTAAATAATCAGCCAAAAGTTGTGAGTTTCTTGAACTTAAATGCAAAACAGACAATGCCAGAAAGAGAGAAAAGACTCATCGTTTTATCTTTTCTTCTGCTTTGCTTTGTTCCTCACTTCTCTCGAGGCTTATTTATGTTTCATATTTTGTGCCCATCCCCGCGAGGGGCGATCGTCAATCAATCAACTGTCGAATTATGCAAAAGACCAGACACCTGACTAACTGACAGACTAAGTATATATATGTATATGCACAATAGAGTATATAACTTTGTGGATTGACCCACATTTGCCGTCTTTGAATAAAACGCCTCGATGCCTTGGTAATTGCGATTGCCAAACGAAGGATGGGCAAACTGGAAACCACGCCTTTTCAAGTACGAACTAACATCATCATCAACTAGCAAATGCCTGGGAACTTGTGGTTCAGTTTAGTGGTTCAAGTATTTAGTACCGTTTTCGCAGAGGGGAAACTCTCTGCAGGTGCTGGTGAAAAGCGCAATTCACTTCAGTTTTACTGCTTATTGTTGTCATTTCTTTGCTGCTTTTCTTTATTTCAAATACAACTAGAAAAGTTGCTTTTAATTAAAAGTGAATTTCCCCCGAAGTGAAGGGACCAACAGAGAAGGTGAAACTGGTAATGGAGGGCAAAATGCAGGGTGGGAAAAAGTATAGTAATCCATTTAATACTGTATATCCAGAAAGCTAAAGTTTTGTATTTCTTTAAATTTATTTATCAAAATGATAATTTCACTTAGATGATTTTTCTAATTTACTGAAATGTTTTGAAAGAAATTGTACTTAAACTTCATCAGTTGACATATGATAATTATCTACACATACTGCTCATATTTCGTTCAAATTAAAGCACTATATCCCATTAAAAAACATAGAGTCAAACAATATATATTTTTGAAAAAACCTCTAAAATTTAGTTTACTTCATAAATTTGTCTAACAAATTTTGGTAAGACTTGCCAGATTTTTCAGATATTTCTAAAAAATTCGAAATTATTGAATCAATCATTAAGAGTTTGTTCACTTTATTTCCTATTTTATCACCTTGTTTTTAAAAATACTGTAACTAAACTTGAGGATTTAACATATTATAAGTATCTACACATACTGCTAGAATTTCATTAAAATTGGTTCACTATATCCTAAAGAAATATCGATTTAAAAGAGTATCTTTATGAAAAATGTCAAGAATTATTCATTTACCTATGACACTTTTATATGCAAATTTAATTGACATATTTGTGCAACAAATTTATGTAAAATTTATCCAGTTGCAAAACTTTGCTTTCTTTCTTGTCATATTTATTACTGTAAATTCTTTCACATGCAAAACATTCTTTATTTATACTAAAACGGAGCAATGAACTCCTTGGAGGGAAGGAGGGAGGAGGGGCAGACAGACTTGTTTCTATAGACTTTCTAGTTATGTCACTGGCATGAAAACTTTATAAAACCGTAATGAATATTTCTATTCATACGTCGCTCTGTCACCTGTGGCAGCTCCCCTTCCCCCCCCCACTTAGCCGGCATTTTCCGCTTTTCACATAGAATGTTGTTGCTATTGCGAAAGCAAACAGAATTTTAAGCTGTAAACCAAGCGGAACGTAGAGTGGGAAGGGAGCTGAGCGGAGGGTTGGGTGAGGGGGAAGTAGGAGGGGTGGCAGGTTTGTCGACAGATTGAGTAATTTAAGTATTTTTTTTTTGTGCCTCACAGAACTTATGACGAATGTAACTGGGGGAAGTAATTGCGGCAACAGGTGTTCCTGAGGTGCCTCATTCTATCTCCATCTGTCTGTCTTACTGTTTTACTGTCTCTTTCTTTGACTGTCTGCAGGCTTGTCAATTAGTGAGTTTGTCAATGTCTCATGTAAAATGGTATAATTTATCACGCATTGCACAAGCTACTTGAAGATATTTTGAAACATAAGTAGTGCAAGATTTTATGGGACTTGTAAAATTTATAGGGTAAAATTTATAAATTTTCATTAAAAATGTTATGAAAATATTCTAGATAATAATAGCAAAAAACATAGTTTAAATACTTGAAATATATTATATAAAAAAATGAAACTATTACTTATTTAAATTGAAAGTCTGTTCTAAAGTTTAGCTTAATAAATGATAAAATATTTGCTATATAAATTAAAAAATATTTCCCATGCTAGGGTATCCAAGTGGCGACTTAAAAGCAGGACTTACCTGATTTTCCCTATGTATGTGACAGAGCAGGAAACGTAGGACAGGGGTGCAAAAGAGAGGCATAAAATAAATCTATCAAATTGTAGCGCACATGAAAATATGAAAACCGCAGCCGCAATTGTTTCCGCTCGTTGTTTCGATTTACCTTCCTTTTCCCCTCCTATCCCCAATGCGTATCGAAACCTGTTCGAAAGCTTTTCGAATGTTGTACAGAACCCAAATATCATTAAACTTCGCTGCAAAGGTCACCCACTTTGGCAGGCATTTCTATTGATTGCGAGTCAAAAATATAAAAAAATAAGTATTGAAAAAAAAAATAACAAAATAACAGAAAAACAAAATGCGACCTCAATTAAAATTTGTTTAAACAGTTTTTTGCTTCATGTTGTAGTTGTTTTTTGTTGTTGTTGTTATAGTTTGCGCTGATTACTTGTCATTACCTTGATCGTTTTTATAATTAGCTGCCAGCTTTCAGTGTTGTTGTTTTTGTTAATATTGAAGTTTTATGTAGCCATAAAACGATATAAAAGAACCACTTTGATTTCTGTGGATTCTATTTTGATCTACAGCTGCCACCTGCTGCTGCTGCTGCTGCCACATTTAGTTGCGCTTCCCAGCTGCAAGCTAGATTTACTGCCAATTTCAACTTAAAACTGCAGCTTCAATTTCAATTTCAATTTGCATCAATAAAATGCCAAACGTTGAGTGCAATCTCAAAGCTGACCGCACGAAGAAGTTGAGGCTTAAAAGTTTTTCATTTCGTCTGACAACGCGCAGTTGCATCGTATACCCTACATGCAAATGCTTGGGTATATCGGAATTTTTAAAAACAATTTTTATATTATTTTAATTTATTGTATTTTTTTTATTTATTTGATTTGCTTTATTTAATTTATTTGTTTTATTTATTTAATCAATTTTTTTAATTTATTTTTTATTAGTATTTTTATTTATTTACTTAAAATCTACTTCATTTAATTTTAAAACAAAACTGAATAAAAAACTAAATAAATTTTATTCAATTTGAAATAATAAACTAAATGGACGAATTCACGAAGCTAAAAATTTAAGTTTACGTTTAATTTCAATTTTATTTGGAGTTTTGTAAACTTTTGACAGCTTTACAAGTTTTTAAAAGGGTAAAGCGTATTGTTTGAGATTTTTTAAGCTCCTTTTATCTACATATTTTCATATTTCTCTTTAACCTACATATATATATTTCAATAACTATCAAACGTAAATTTGGTCTATCCGTTTCAACATTAACTACAGACAAAACCCGTAATACGAGTTCTCTAACCATATAGCAAATTCTTTCACATCCTCACATATTTATTATTTCTAGGGTATTTGCCATGTTCACATATGTTTTTCCTTGCCGCGCAGCTTTTCAGTTTTTCTGTTGATTATACACTGAAAATTGTGGCACAAATTGCGCAACTTCGTGGCATATTAAAATTGTTTGGTCTCCCCAACACTTCGGACAATTTGCGCGTTGCCAATTTTGGCGCATGGTTAAAAAAAACATACGTACACCTAGGCACAGTATATATATTTTAATACGTGCTCCCTGTATACCCTGTGCTGGGGTGAGGTGTGTGTAAAAGGGAGGGTGGAATGTACTGCTTTATCAAGAAGATATTATTCGGGTTATTAATTAATTATATAAGTTTGAAATTGTTTTAAAAATTATATCTATAATTTGCAATTTCTGGAGTTCCTTTTACACATACAGATTATATTATGAATGTAAAAAATTTCATGAAAATCGGAATAGTCATTACATAGTTATGCAATGACTAACAAAGTGATTTGAAAATTTTCTTAATTGGATATAGTATAGATAATGTTTATATAAATATGAATATTTAAATAGTATGTAGATCAATACAGGGTATTTACCAGTCTTTCCTACTTATTGTTGATCACTTTATGGGCACGCAATATGTAAAAGATTTTATATAACCGATGCAGAGTTTTAATGCGTATCTATCATATGTGCCATGCCTATCTGTCTGTCTTGCTAATTTGCATTTGTTGTAATTTTACTCGTTGTCGTCATTGTTGTTGTTGTTGTTGCTAGTCTAAGACATTTTATGGTGTTTTTTCTTGCTAAAAAAAAATTGCCATAAACCAGATGAGACAGTTTTTTATTATCTTATTTCTAGCGCAACAACAAAAACAAAGTGGGTTAATGAGTTCAGTTTTTGCTCTGTTTTTGTGTCTCTCCCCCTCTCTCTCTATCTCCTTATTTCGAGGTAAGGCCGGCAAGCCACAGCCCCCCATTAAAAGAGGGAGAGATAAAAAAAATATTTCATTTTAATTTTTATTTTATTTGCGTTGATTTTTCTTTTAAATTCAATTAGACTGCGAAAAACATCAACTGATTTTCCCCTTTTGCGGTTTGCTTGTCTCACCCAAAGCACAAGCTGGAAAAATTTAAAACATACGTAACAACGTATTTTCACTAGATTTTCCATGAATTTTCCATATGTTCAGTGCAAACCGCAGAAACCAAAAAAAAAAAAAAAACTAATTGGTTATTTTTGCATGTGTGGTCAGTGCAGTTTGAGAGCCATTGGCAGCGCGACTGACACTTTGAAATAAATATATAGAGATTTGTATTACTTTTTCCTTTAAAATTTCCCCCAAATATTTCCACAACTAGCTGCATCCACTGCAGGCCACTGCTTCACACTCGACAGATTTTCCATTTTTATAGACATTTTCACGTTTGACACATTTTCTCTAAGTGCTGCCACCTTACAAATATTTTCCAACTTTTACAACTTAATTTCAGTTATTTTCGTCTCGATTTCTTGGCTGCATTGCGTCTATTGTTTGCCTCGTGATGTTGTTGTTTTTGTTGTTGTCTTTGTTGTTTTTCCCTACCTGTTTTTCACTCTGACGTCGTCTGTCAATCGCTTGCGTGGGTGGCCATTGTTTCTCCCTTTTTGTTGTTGTTGCTGTTGTTTTTCTTGGCTTTTCCTTATTTCTTTATCACGTGTTTGTTTGCCTTTGTTGTTGTTGTTGTTGCTGCTTTGCGGTCTTTATCCAATGTCAGATAGTTTATTTGCATTCGCTTTCATGCACAATCAATTTATAGAAATTCTCGTTGCTGGGGCTTCTTTGCAACGGTTGAGGCTTTCTAACTTGACAAATAAGCTAACCAAAATTAAATATATTTCAATTTGTTTATTTATTAAATATTAATTTGTTAAATTTTTCCAAATTCTTTTTGCAGTTCCGGCCGCAGGCAGATAAGCTCCAATGGCTTAGCCAGGTGAGTTGAAATTTTCCCATATATCATTTTCATATCGAGCAATCAAAAAAAGATTTCATTAAAGTCACAGTTTGGTGATTACAGTTTGGCAGCCCGAGAGCGAGCTGCATTTGTCAGTGTCTTGGCTAAATACAGTTTGGTACGCATCACAGTTTGGCGTTCACTGCACGGCGGTTTGTGTCCGCACTTGCAAGGGTGGCTGCATGAATAGAGCTACAGCAAAGACAGCAACACACTGCGTTTAGTGCAGACACAAACCGCCGCTGCTGTAGCAAAAGTATTCACAATAGCTTAAAAAGAGAGAGAGAGAGATTGAGAGAGTTTTAATTTTAATCTTGTTAATTTATTCATGTGTGTGTGTGTGTGTTTTTGCTTTCCCAATTGCAGCCAACTCTACAGATCATCGAGTTTCAACTCCTCGGGCCGTAGCTCCAACTGTGATACAACTGAAGACATGTACAGCGACATAAGCCTGGAGAATCGTCATGATTACGATTATAGGGTAAGTACGAGCAAACCCTATAAGCCTGCACTTGCCTTGCCTTGCCTAGCCTTTTCCCATTCCCAATTTCTTGGGAAACCGTTACCAAACTGTCCCAATTCGTTTCACTTAACTGATCCCCCCAAAATGTTGCAATGTCATTGCTGTGTGATGCCATGGTATAACTTCGATTTGAGGTTAGATTTCAATATCTGTTTCCGAAATCGAAATCGTTTTCGATAACGAAATCTGCGATGAAACGCAGATTTTGTGACTCTGCGCGCTGACACAGCTTGAAGAGTGGCACAAAGATTGAAAGCTACCTTCACCTATTTGGCAGCTAATTTGGTCTTTCATTAACGCCGAATTCCAATTCAGTCAACGTCGTCGTCGACGTCGTCGTGTCGCGTCGTGGAAAAGTGAATTTTCACTCGAAATTCGCCCGCTACAAAATCGCAAAACGTGTTTTCTCTGGTTTTTCAATTGTTTTTGGCTCTGTAGTGCAATTCGTTGTTACCATCACATGGACGGCAGGTGAAACTCTGTTTTTGGAATTATGGGATAGATGCAGGGGCGTAGGCAAAGGGGGAGCCTAAAGATAAACCCCTTATGGGGAGTAGTTCAAGCTAAATACCCTTGAAATCAAGAAGTGCAAAAGCGATGCAGATTTGCTAGGGACTAATCTAACTACGCCACTACGTACACTCTATCTCTCTCTTTCCCCACCTCTCTCTCTCTCTCTCTCTTCCTTTCTCTTTCTCTCTCTGCATTTAATTGGCCCGCTTGGCTGTTGAAAAAGTTCAGTCGGGACGTTGCAACGATGCCTCAAGGTCATTGAAATTGACTCGGAACTGAAAAATTGGCAATTTTGTGAAATGAGAAATTAGTTGAAGCCTGAGTTGAGAGACGACACTTGGTTTTAGTGGAGTTGGTAGTGCTAATAAGGTCGCCACTTTATAATGCACTTTTCCATAGCTTTTCACCTGCTCGTTTTGGTTCGTCGTATCTCTTCCTCTTCCGGAATGCGAAGAGGGTTGCCAGCTGAAGTTGTCTGATCAATCTGCTCAATCATCGTGTAATCCATTAATGGTAGCAAACGATGATTAGGTTAAAGACCTTCAGTATTGAGAGGGGGGATTGAAAGTAGTTAACTCTTTGAGGTCGTCAGAGATAAAAAGGGTTTACCTATCTTATTTTCCATGTAGTTCTTAGTTAGCTTCCCAAGTTATGTTTGACCTTTGTCTATGCAAATTCCCCTAAGAACCCAGAGATATCCGGCAGGAACTCGACTTGATTGTCATGCGGAATACCAAAACGGGGTATTCGCTTGTGTTGTTATGCAAATGATGCGAAGTTCATTTTCGAGCAGGTGTAAATTGTGAAGGCTTTACCTCCTACCTGTCACGTAATTATTTGTAAATTTGCATAAGTAAATAAAAGGAGTTAAGACGGCAACAACAACAATAATCATTTAAGAGCTGCGGTGAATGGAAAATGAAAGGCGGCACAGGGAAATTTCCTAGCAGGAAAAAACAAAAAGAGATGAAAACAAAAACAGAAGCTCGAAGAGCAGAAGAAAAAAAAAAACCAAAGAAAATGGCAAAAATTTTACGCAAAAATATCACGTTCGTATCATTTGGAAGACCTTTGATTGTTCTTTTATGCAACAGGCGGGCCAAGCGGGAAACGGAAATGCCAGACGAAGCCAGGACAGGTGGCATGTGGCCTGTGGCATGTGGCAAGGGACAGGGGGACGTTTCATTTGCAATGCGAAATGGCCGCCATTGAAGGGCGTCGTTGATTGTTGTGTGAAACTCTTGCATTGCATACGAAATGAGAACGGGGCACAGAGAAAAGACAATTAATTGATAAGCAAATGCGATAGAGAACAAGAGAAAGGGAACACAGAGAAAGAGAGAGAGAGAGAGAGAAGATCAGAGCTGTATATAGAGTAAACAGGTTGCACTTTAATTGCATTGAGGTGGGAAAGTTCTGTGTCAGCGAACTAGGTCTTTGGAGCTAGGAAAATTAACTATAATTATGGTTAATGTGCTGCAGCGTTTAGCGAAGACACAAACCACCGCAAGCGTGATCAATTCAAGGGGGATTTGGAGAGTTAGGGGCAGAGCTAGAGGACTTCCCTTTCTTAGTCTTCTTTTTTATTATACATATTTCTGCAAATTAAGAAATCTTTCGCAAGTTAAGTGAGCACCCTATAAGTGCGGCGATGTTGCAACCTAGGGGCGGCATGAACGGAATGTCGTCATCTGTTCGCAAGAGATACTCCACATAAGAGTCGAAAGATCTCCGACAATTGAACAAATTGCGATTTCCATTGTTTCTGTTGCTTTACTTCTTCTTCTTCTCTATTTTACATACTCGAATGCCTACAGTTATAATTGCATAAGTGCGTCCCCCCCCACACACACACATACGTGTACAGACAGACATACACGAGTGTGACATAGATTGTGATCTGACAACGGTCTGGGAAGACTTGTGGCAGCAGATCGAGCAGATACTTTAGTTGAGAGTACAGTTTGGAGTTGACTTTAGGGAGAGTTTGGGAAACTTATGCAACTTGAGGTGTATTCCCTTCTGTCTCCATCTCTTCCTCCCTACTTCCTATATCTTTATCTTTAAGTCTATGTCTCCTTTTACAGATCTCGTTCTGTCTCAATAGATCTTTCTCTCTAAAGATTTATTTCTTTATTGAGCTTTGTCTTAATCGCTGTTTTTTACTGCTCCCTCTCATTTTATCTTTCCTTCTCACTACCTTGGCTTCTCTCTCCTTCTCTCACTCTTTCTCAACTTCTCCTTCCCTCTTTGACGTATCCAATCCCCAAAAAAACAGAAGCCCAACTGACCTTAGCTAATTAAATGGGTTCGAAGCTTTGCTTTGGTTCTTCTGCTTTGCCTTTCTCTTCCATTCTTCTGCTGCCTCTGCCTCTGCCAAACAGAGCATTGACAATTAGTGCAAAGAAAAGCAGGGAAACCCATCGAAAAAAAAAGTTAAAATAGTTTTTAATCTGAGCCCACAGGGCAAGGTGAAATGTGTGAAAAGTTTTCATTTTCTACATTTTTCATTTGGGGTTTTATGGGTTTTTGGAAAACCCGAAGGGGGTTATAATTGGAGCAAAAGGCGAAAGATAATACCGTAAGATGGATGCTTGCTACTTCCATTGAAACTGAAATATCTTTCCACCTGTCTTCTGGTTCCCTTTTGGAACAAAAACAGATCGATTCATTAGTTAAGCGTATTGTTATTACAATAATAGGACAACAACAAATTGCTTGCTCTTCCATCATATCGATTAAACAATTTTCTGGCACCTGCCGACCGCCCACACACAGGTGCACAAAGTCCACAGTTCACAAAAGAAGAGCATAAAGCGAGGGGGTAAAGGGAGAGAGACAAAGAGGAAAGACAGACAAACGTGAGACAGTAAAATCATAAACGAAAATCGATTTTTAACCCAAATGTGACGCTGACCCAGAAAGCCCCGAGGAATAGAGGGACTGAGGAAGCGTGTAAGAGAGAGAGAGAGAGAGAGAGGGGGAACTGCGCTAAACCCACGCAACAAAACGTAGCATAAAATGTTGCAATTATTATAATTAATGTAAATGCGGCTTAAAAAAAAACGATCGAACATCAAGGAAAACGTTTAAGTTAAATGCGGAAAATTATACGGAGATTGGTAAACAAAAGCAAAGACCGAACAAAATTGAAATCGGGCCACATAAAACGTATAAAATTTCATGTAGATATGCGGACTTGGCTAGAGAATTGGAAAAACCTCTTCATAGTCTCGAACACGATTTGAATATTCCTCTAGTTCTTCCTAGCTTAACTTGCGCTTTCCTAACATTTCCATATACCAAAATAATAACCCTCTGTATTTTCCTTCTTTTACTTTCAGGTAAGCAAAAGCTACAACAATCTACAAAGCCAAAGTATCTGTGTATCTGTGTATGTATGTGGTCAGGTAACTGTGTGTGAGTGTTTATAAAGTACATTTACCGCAAGTTTATTATCTAACCTAAGTAAGTAGCAGACAATCGAATCGGACCATCGGACAAATGAGTCCAACACCTGCGACTCGGGGGCTCCACAGAACACACACACACACACCTAGGGTGTCTGTCCTGCCGTCCATTTGTCTCTGTCTCTGTCTGTCTTTGCTCCCTATCTGAGGCTAAACATCGCGCAAAGAATTGGCCATAAAATGTTTACGTTACGTTGTTCCCACACATTGAGGCGTCACTCGAGGAAGGGCGTGGCACAAAACACAAATCGCACACCTACTGCTGCCCCCCTCAACCTCGCTCTCTCTCTCTCTCCCACCTTCTTTCTTGGCCTGTTACGTCATGTTTGGACGGTGGCTTTTGCTTGTAGTGTAGTTTTAAGCCTCTTTTGAATACCCTGTAAGGTTTACATGGGTATAAGGCAGGCATAATTGGTTTGAAGAGAGAGTTAAAAGTGAAGAAATTTCCATCTAACTATTGAGTATGTGTGGTCCCTTCTCCTCTAAATTGCTAAAAATCTTAAGAACTCAAGACATATTCCCTCATATAGTCATTTTACAGGGCATCTGCTAGTCTATAACACATCTACTCGATTTCTGCAAGGTTGTACAAGGCAAACGGGCGTTTCGTTCATAGTCAACTAGTTCGCGCACTTGCCGCACCGAAAAATCGCCAACTTTGGCGTTGCTTTTCGTACAATTATTTATTATAAATAATGAGATACTGTTACTACGATATAGCGCTCTGGCGTGGAGAGTCAACGATTACCTCTACCTACGTGTACGTGCATGAATGAAATCACGTTGAACCTTTAACATTAAACGTGTGGAAGAAACTGAAATTGAAACTGAGGGAAGTGTATGACGGGTACGAAAAGAAAGAGTGTAGGCTTCTTGAAGACTTGTCTTAAGACTTTAAAAACAGAAAACCTGCTCAATCAATGTGGTTTTAGGAAGCCATTTGTTACATTCCTTATCTTTTTCTGGTGAAAATATGATTAAGCGATGTTTTTGCAAAGAGTTCCAGCGATATTCTGTGCTATTATTGATAAAGGAATCATAAAATGTTATAAAAAGTCAATGAACAAGTTCGAAAGAACTTGCTGCCATGTTTCACACTCTTTTGAACTAATGAACCAGTTCGCAAGATCTTGTGCAATTTTTATCGCTCGTTCATTTGCATAATATTTAAATTTGTACAGTAACTACATCCGATAATAGTTCATTTAATTTATTCCTCTATTTGCCAATCTTATGAAACATTCTCGGCATATTCCTTGCATCTTTATCGATTCTCTCAGTTTGTTTGGCATTCAATTATGCACAATGTACTTAGCTGAAGACCTTCCCGACTTGTGTACACTATACTATATATGTATGTAGTATCAAGATATATATAAATAGCTAACAAACGGCAGCTGCATTTGCGCTGTTCTTCGGTGCGGTCAATTTTATAAGTATTTTTATCGAATTTGTTTTGGTTTTTGCGGCGTTTGTATACAAACTAAGTTTGTTTGGTTTTCGTATTGCTGTTGTTGCTGGTTGCTGTGACGACGCACCTCGTACTATACTATGTAAGTAGTACGTACGACAACGCGGGTGCTTGGTAACCAACCGGTTCCTTAAGTAGTTCATGCCAAACATTGTCTAGAGTTCTCTTAATGCAATGCAATTTTAGCTTCAATTATCGCTAATTCGTCAAAGAGAAAAAGAAAACCCTTTTAATTTAATTGGGGAAATAACTTGAAAGCGGAACTAGTTCCTTTGTTCTTATGCCGCTTTCTTTGTTCTCTCTGCTCTTATCAACTGATCTTTTGAGCTAGTTCCACTTAACACAATAAGCTTTTAATATACCAATTTCGCTTGATTAATTCTCTTTTCTACTCGCTCTGCTTATCTCACATTCTTGTTGTTGTTCTTCTTGTTGTTGTTGTCGTAGTTCAGCAAGTCGCATTTTCGGCTGCTTACATCGTCGTAGTACACAAACAAGCAACAACAACAAAGCAATTGCGACGTCGACTGCGCTAGCACCCAACATGTTACTGGGCTCATGACGCTGGCGCTGACGCTGACGCCAACGTTGCCGCTGGCAGCAGCTGGCTATGTTATGGTTCGCCCGCTGAGCGTATTCGCCGTCGCCGTGCGCTCAGATTGCATTTAACTCTTGCCGCGTGCACAACGACGGACGCGCGGCGCGATAACGACGGCAAAGGCGAAAGAGAACAACAACAACAACGCATAACATAGACGGGGCCACCGCGCGCGTCGGCTGAGCGGGTTGCGCTCTCTTGTGCTCGCGCGCTCTCAATCTCTCTCTTGGCGTTTTGTTTTTGTTGCTCTTGGCTCTGCATGTAAAATGCAAAAGACGACGCCAACTGCAGCTGCAACAGCTAAACACTTTGTGGTTGCTGCTGCTGCAGCAGTTCTTCTTTGTGGTAGGTGTTGAGCGAATTCAAGAAACGGCGAAAATATGCCAAGTGTAAAGTGCGAAACGGCGAAAATTACCTCAGCAAAGTTTATCGGCTGCCGTTGATCGAAGCGCACATATCGAGCGTTTTATCAGTTGCGCCTACCGCCGTCAGGTGCTTGGGCTCTGCGCGTGCTAGTGTGCGTGCATGCGCGTCTGTGCATGTGTTTGTGTTTGTGCGGATCATTAAACGATTATTTAATATGGAAAATTGAGACGGCCACAAACGCCGCTAATTGCGGCGTCTGTTGTAAAATACACCCCACCTACCCTGTGGGTGTGTGTGTGTGTGTCGCCTCGATTCCTCGATCTCTGTACACAGTCTACGCTATTCGGCTTTAACCACTCAGCCGGCTAATCGAAAACCACGCCGGAATATTGCTTGATTGAGCTCAAATTGAAATTTGCGGTTAGATGAAAAGCCGCAGCTTAAAAATAAAAGCCGCAAGCTGTTTCAATAAATAAATCAAAATCAATATTATGATGACTAAATAATGTGCAAAGGCAAAGTGAAAAGCAGATGAGAAAATAACATAAAATTATATTGCAATGTGAAAAATGAAATACAATTTTAAAAATGTTTTTCCGTTGACAAAAATAGCTCAAAAATATATTTAAAGCAAGTTGTATAAAAAATAAACTCATCTGAATAAATATGGAAAAAACAAAATATATAAATATAATATTTGTAAAATATGTTTAATAAATGTAGAAAAAAAAATAAATTACAAAACATTATATTTATAAAATATATTAAAAGGAAGTTACCACAGAAATAAATCGGAAAATATAATAATCATAAAATATTTAAAATAATCTAAAAATAATCTTGACTAAGTAGAACCCAAATAATTATTTTCAATTCTTTTTCGATTTGTATTTCCAAACGATTCTCAAAATTTGTGAGATTCAAACAAAAATGGCATCTGTCCAATTTGATGTGGTAAAATAAAAAAGACTCTAGTACTTAAGCGTTAAAAATAGCGGATGTTTATGGCATTAACAAGCCCCTTTTCTGTTTTGACTATAAAAAAAAAGAATAAATATAAATCAAGAATCTCTTGCTTCATGCTGAACCGTGAATCACGCACAATTTCAAGTTCATTTCGAATAGTTTTTCCGCTCTTTTGTGCTGTATGTTTTCCCCTCGCTCTTTTTCTTTTCTCTGCTCTCTTCTGTCATACCGTTAATTTTGTTAGAAATTTTCATTAGACAGTCAATTAGTAGGCAGCATTATAACGGCACATGACCGACAGAATGCGGGGAAGAAGAACCGGAACCAGAAGCTACTAAGTTATACAAAGGTTTGCCAGGGAATCTCTCACTTCTCTCGATGACATCAACTGAAAGAAAGAAGGAAAGGGAGAGGGAGGAGTAGACGACGACGCGTGACCATCGTTGTTGAACCCGTATGCGTGTTTTCCTCCTCCCTACCGCAACGGAAACAAGACGAAGCCGAACCGATTCATTTGGTTCGTGTCTGCGCTTATTCACTTGCGCTTTTGTTGAGGCGGTCCAGGGGGAGAAAGAAGGACGGCTCTGAAATTCCTCATAATTATGCGTTGTCGTTAATGCGAGAGCGCGCACGAAAGAGGGTGGTTCTAAAACTATACAATTTACCCTGTACTCTCTGCCATATGTTCCATTTCCATTTGTCTTTCCTCACTTTGCATGGAAAATCTTTATAGAATTAATTGAACCGACCTCGTTGAATATAGTAGCATGTGTTGGAGAGCGTTTTTCTTGATGGCCCACACATGGCAAATTGTTGATTGAAAGGCCAGTTCTCCCAGTACCTCCCTGTACCTCCCTGTACCCCCCTGGTAGCCCTTCGTTGCTTCTAGAGAGCAACAGATCGACTCGGATTCCTTTGTTCAGTTTTGTCGTTGTTTATTTGCCTATTTTTAAGATCTGGGGGTTGAGCGATACTCTCCCTCTCTCTCTCTCTCAGTCTCTCATTCCTCTCTTTGGGTTTGTCTTTATCTCTGCCACGCTCTCCGTAGTTTACTTTATGAATTTGCCCGTGAATTTCGCATTCAGTTTGACTTTTGCGTTTCGCGTGCTTCTGTCGGATCAATTTTTCGGCGCCCGACACTTTTTTCGGGTTTGTTTATTTACGTTTCGACGTTTTGTAGTGTAGTGTGAATTTGTTGCACATACATTTATACGAAATCACAATTAGTACTGCAAATAAAAGTGTGTTTCATTAGGTTGTGCCAAAATATGACAACGTCATGTCCTGTAGAAAATCGACGCTTTTTGGGAATGAAATGAACAAAATTTGCCAGCGCTTTTCACTTGACATGCAAATTAAAATTCCATAATAATGAAAATTCAAAAAAAAAAAAAAAAAAGAAAAGAAACGTTAAAAGGAAAAACGCAAAATTTAACAACAACAAAAGAAAACACAATGAAAAAATCTCAACGAAAATTGATTTGAAAATATTTGAAGCAATAAAAAAAAAGGAAAAAATGTGCTCTACTGTAAAAGAAATTTGCATTTAATGAGCCGCCCAGACTTGCCCCGTCTTACAGGCCCTACTTCATGCCCAATAGTCGAGGGAGAAGCCAGTCCCCCTTAAAAAAAACAATAACAATAGCACGCGTTTTATATATAGGGGGCAATTGTATGTAAATTCGCTGTGGAAATCATTTTCAAGAGCTAATGATATTTTCTTATTATCTCCGCGGTTGTCTCTCTCACTCCCCCCACAATTTGTTGTCTCTTTCTTGTAAAGTTTTTATATAAAATACTTAAAGAAAGTGAACTGGGGTGCATTTGATTGGGCAAGTGAACTAGTTCCAGTTGAACTAATTTAAAATATTTATATATATTTTAAATGTTAAATTATTTTGTATTGCATTTAGTACAATCAATGGGCCACTCTAAAAGGAACTAGTTCATGTTAGCTCAATTAAAGCCAAGTATTTTATATTGTTCATATGAACCAGTTCTTAGTAGCATGTTTAAATATATGAAAATTTAAAATTCCCAAAAGAACTAGTTCTTTTTGGGCACTTTAACTTCATTTTTGCTTTCTCTTTAAATTCCCTTTTACAGTCGCTTTATTGACTTCTGTTTTTTAACCCAATACTTGATATTTACTCTGCTCTATAGCAACCCCATATCCATCCTGTAGTAATCCATCATCTACTCTGTTTTTTCTACATTTTTTCTACCATTTTTTCTGCATGCAGGGCACAAAAAACGCCCGAAATTGGAATAAAATGAATTTCGAAAACATTATCAATCATTTTCCGTAGCGTCTCCCCCTGAAATTGACCCCAGATACGCCAAGGGCGCTTTGGCCATAAACGCAACTGCTGATAAGCTCGTATACCTCACTATATAAGTCAGTAGAGCTGTACATACAGACATGAGTGTGTGTGTGTGTGTTTGTGTTTCTGCAGCCAGCGAAGCATTGAATTTAGCGTAATTAGAAACGTGTTGCTAGAGCCAAACAAAAAAGGCCAAGGAATATTACAGAAAGAGATCTGGACATGCAAAATACACGTTACAGTAGTCAAAACAGAAGATGGAAGAAGAAGAAGAAGAAGAAGAAGAAAGAAAGAAGGCAAATGTTGTTGTTCCTCTTGAGATTCTAATTGTCTTTGAAGAATCATTTCACGCTCCGCAGCTGCTGCTGCTGCCTTGTCTAATGCTTATATAATGAAGACGAAAGAGGAACTTGTAGAAGTTGACTTCTATGTAAGTTTAACTCTTCAGCCGCACCTTCTTCCTTCCTCCTCCTCCTCTTCCACTCTGCTTCTACTTCTATTGCTACTTCTACCTCGTATTCTGCTGTGTGTGGCAATTGCATTGGGAAATTATGCAAAAAGGCGGCAAGGTGAGAGATCACTGTGACAAGCAAACAGCTGTTGTTCGCCTCTGTCTCTGTCTCTATTGCTGTCTCTGTCTGTGTCGCTTGTCTCCGTGACGAGTTGAGAAACGAGGTTAGTTGTCGCTATCGCTGTATTTGTTGGCCAAGGGCTCACAACGTGTGGGTGGGGAAAAAAGAACAAATTTTCAGGCTACAAAAGGTTTTTGCCTTTTCTTGACTGTAAAATGCGCCAATTAGACAGACAAGTAAAATGTTTTAAACTGGAAAGTGAAGCAAAGCTCAAACTCAATTTGAATCGCTTTCGAGAGAGCGAGAAAAAACCTCAGCTCGAAACTCGCATAATTATTATGATTTTCATAATGTTGCATGGGCTTTGTTTTTGGGCGAGCTGCAGGTGATATTAACCTTAGCTTGCTTAGCTTTTTTTTTTTTTTTTGTTATCTCAGAGCGTGCAGCGAATTGAGAGTATCGTCAAATATCACGCATACGCCGCATGCAGCGCAGTTTATGGTCAAATGAATGCAGCAGCAGCAGCAGCAGCAGCAGCAGCATCCGTTGCTGCAGTAAACCCAACCCTGTTTTGGGTCTGAAGAAACCAAAGAAACTCGTCAACATGTTCGGCGACAGACTTTAAATTATGTTTGTTTGTTGTTGTTGTTATTGTTATTATTGTTGTGACTGCTCGAAGAGTGGTGAAAGTTGTTGTTGTTGCTGCTACTGTAAGAAAAACAAACTAAGCGTAAATCAATGAAATTTTGTGGTTAACTTGAGGTCTGCGAGGCAGCTGACACTGCGTTTAAAGATGGAATAATTGGTTTTCGGGCAATATCAACTGTCAACTTAACAAAATATGTATACAGTATTATATATTGCAAGTTATCTAACTGTCTTCAAATACTATAAAATTTTTACCTAATCCGAAATATCTTAAATAGAATTTATGCAGAATTCGTTGGAAATTTTTCGCTAAGCAATAAATTGAAATTTATTAGGTCGGTCCACTTAAGATCGTTTGACATGCACACACACAATTGTTTGTGCCATGCTGTAGACAGAGAATTTGGTTGGTTGGCTTTGTTGTTGTGTGTGAATCATGCGAAAATTCATAATAAACAATTTAACTGGCGGCATGCATATAGAAACATATTCGGAAGAGTCATGTGTGTGCATGGATGACACATTTTCATCTTAGATTCTTAAATTGAATCATCAGCAATAGGAAAATGGCAGGCAGCTGAGCAAAGAGAAGAGAAGAGCAGAGAAGAGTGGAGAAGAGACACGAGGAGCGACGCACTGCGCGACGTATTATGCAACGTTGCGCAGAAGAATTGCAGCATGTTGCATGCTCCACTAAGCAGCGAAGACTCGAGAGACTCGACTTGCCTCGCTTTATCTGCACGAAGTTCATCAATTCAAGTCGGAAATTAAACTCACACAGAGCAGAGAATCCTCAAGCAGACCAAAACTTCGAGTCAGTCGTGTAGAAAGAGGCGTGGCAGAGAGCGTGCAACAGGGCAGCCAAGAGGAAGGGGAAGAAGGGGGGCTCTTTATGGCTTTTGTTTGTCTGCGCATGAAAGAAATATACTGAAATATTGTAGAAACATTCTTGGTTGCCATTTTCCATTTTCCCTTTGTCTGCATTTTTGTTTGCTTGCAGCGCAGTGTAGACTGCAGACTGCACCGAGCATTGGCTGGGTGGGCCAGCCGGAGGCTACTGCATTGGAATCCGGAACAATATTACCTTTCAATTTGTTTTTGGCCTACAGTCTCGATTCTTGACTCTGATTTCCATCTGCTGCTATCCCTTTTTGCATCTATCTCTGCCTCTCTCTTTTCTCTATTGGTCTTTCTTAGCCTCGTCTTGCACATCATTTACATTTACTCGAGCTAGAGAAAAGCTCCTCTGGGTTGAAGAAACTCATTAGGCAAATCTGCTGGCCTTTTGCTAGGGTCAGATTTCTTAGATTTCTCGGGAATTGAAGTCGGTATTTTATTTCTACAAATCGAAAATAGACATAGAAGGGAATAAACAATCAATAAATAATAAAAAACAGATATAGATTATGAAATTTTATAATAATATTAAATAAAACCAATAAGGTATAAAGAAATGGAATTAAATGATAAAATAAAATAATAAATAGAAATAATAATAAAAAAAATATACTTCAATAACAAAACAAAAGTACAAATAATTATATAACAAAATAATAACATAAAATAAAATAATTAAATGTAATAAAATAATTATACAAAATACGATAAAAAAATATAATTAAATAAAATATAATCAAATAAAATAAAATAATGTAATGAAATAATAATTTAAAAAAATATATTATAAAAAAAAAAACAAAAATAAAAATAATAATATAGTAAAATAATAACATAAAATAAAATAATTAAATGTAATAAAATAATTATACAAAATACGATAAAAAATATAATTAAATAAAATATAATCAAATAAAATAAAATAATGTAATGAAATAATAATTTAAAAAAATATATTATAATAAAAAAAACAAAAATAAAAATAATAATATAGTAAAATAATAACATAAAATAAAATAATTAAATGTAATAAAATAATTATACAAAATACGATAAAAAATATAATTAAATAAAATATAATCAAATAAAATAAAATAATGTAATGAAATAATAATTTAAAAAAATATATTATAATAAAAAAAAACAAAAATAAAAATAATAATATAGTAAAATAATAACATAAAATAATTAAATGTAATAAAATAAAACATAAAATTAAATAAAATATAACTAAAAAAAAAATAAAATGAAACAGAATAAAATACAATAAAATAACATAATCAAATAAAATAATATAAAATACAATAATATAATAATAATAATGTAACATAATAAATTAAATCCCCTTTATTTTTTACATCATTTAGTGTGCAGCATGCTGGAAAATGCATAGAAAAGTGCCCTGAAAATGTGAAAGAAAAATATGCGAATACAAATCCAACAGCAACCAAACAATTATTTTGATAAATCTGAAAATGTGCCTTAAAAACGCCTGAAAAAAAACAACCAAAAAACAAAAACAAACTTAAACTTAAACACACACAAAGTGTCTTCCTTTGAACAATAACAACATAAGCAAGTTTTTTACTACACAAGTGTAACCACATTGAAAATCCCAGTGTGCCACGCCCCCCCTACCCACAAACCCCTTGCCAAATAAAACGGAGAGATTATAAAAGGAAAGGAAACAGCAAAGGGAAAACCATGAGTAGTCAACCTGCCAGCCAACCCGATAGCATTGACTTAGCCTATGATATGTGGGCGGGTCAATTCGAATTTGTCGGTCCCACAGCAACAGCAACAACAACATCCACATCCACAACAGAAGCCAATAACAAAATCAACACCCTCAAAAACAACTACAGTAGCAACGGCAATAACAATTTCGTCAAATTTGGCAACTCTAGTCAAAAACTTCCATCTGCGGAAAGTTTGGAGGATTTGAATTTGAATTTCAACACAAGTTCCACACAGAATCCACTGAGTAACGCCTACAGCCTGGGCGTGGGCAAACAACCTATACTGATTGATCAGGAAACGTTTCTAAGCCTCAATCCTGCGGACTTTGATGATATTGTGCCATCTGATTCGGAACCCAATTCCCTTGTCTTTATCGAGAACAAACTCGAGCACAATAACAACAATAGTCTAGAGTCGAACAACAATAACAATAACAATAACAAATTGTTTAATTTGGAAACATTGACGAGTAAATTTAACAATAAGACAAATAATACGAATACAAACGGTTTCAAATTGGAGAATCTAAAGAATTTTAAGAACAAATTACTCTGCGACTTTGAAGAGAACGGCAACAACAATAACAACAATAATAACGGTTCTTCAGTGGGTGGCAATAACAAAATGAACGGAGCCCTCAGTGCGGAGATATGCGATAATCTGAACGAGCAAGTAAGCAAAACTATTGTGAATGCAAAGGGTTGCTTAAATATTAACCCCACCACCCCGGTGAATTAGGTATAATTTGAGTGAAAAAGTTCAGGGTTCGACGATTGCATGTTGTGGGGGACAGGCACCCGCACCTTAACCCATTGAATTCCCTCTAGTATAGCTTGCACTCGCCCCTCTAGTATAGCGTGTCAATAATGTCAATTTAGTATAAATGAGCCCTGCTTTGCTAGTCAGTTGGTTTAGTTCAATTCGTGCGGGCTTTTCGTATAGTTCTCTGTTCGACGAGACTAAACTATAGAATCTGATTCGATATATTCAATTGATTTGTGGAAAGTTTTGTTCAATCAAAATGCTGGAAACAAATGATGTAAGTCTTGGAAAAGGCTTAACACTTTAATTCCGTTTAAAACAGTGTTGTTTAAGCTACTTAAGTGGGGCGTATTGGGAATAACCTATAGGGGAAATAAAATATAATCGATAATCTTGTGAAAATTCAATTCGAATACAATTCACGTTGAGCAATTCTTTTAAACTAATCATCGATAAATATCAGTGTTGAAAAGGATCGAATTATGGAGGATTAGTGATAGCTGAGGCTCTATAAGCTTCATATGCAAATAATCGAAAATCGTTATCGATCTGTGTTGACTGTACTTCTCTCCGCCATTAGCCATTCTGGCAACATTTCAATCTCATTCAATTTTTCAATTACTTTTTGAAATGTTTCGCAAATTGTTTACAAAATTCCTTGACATATTTACTTTGCAGTCCGCACAAGAAACCGAAAGCGAAAACAATAAATAAAACGCTAAAAAGAGAAACATGTTTTAAAAATAGTTTAAAAATGGTTTTTGTTTCATCTCTTTGCTGCTTTTCTTCAAACTACAATTTGTGCAAATTGCTAACATCTGTCTAAAAAAAACATAGCAAGATCATAAATTATATTTAACAAATGCGTCAAATGAGATCAGAAGTCAAAGAGATGAAATGAGACATGAGCAAGAAATGGTAATAAATGTGCAGAGGAGGTCGAAAAACGTTGATGAATGAACGAACAGATGAACGAGCGGAAAGCTAGATGATGATGATGATGCGATGATGATGATGCGATGATGATTAGTGACGGCCTAAGGAGAACGAAATGTGTCAACGAAAGTCGAAGAATTGGGCACAGTAGTTGGAAGTCTTTGGCGAGGAGAGATCTTAAGTTTCCACGAAATTAATCGTCTAATGCGATTGCAGCAAGGGAAACTGGAAGTTCTAGAAGATCTGGCTCAATTTTCACAGTTATCTCATGTGGTTTTCCCAGTGCGCGCGGCATGTGGCACCGCATTCGACATGCAACTAATTGCATGATGCAATTTTCCAACACTAAACATTATGTACGCTAATTGGTCTATATATTTGTATGTCTCTGGAACTGAGATCGTGTGAGATTAATCAAAGCAAATCTCCAATCTCTCAACGCGCCGGCGGAGGTCATTGCGAGAGTCCAAGATAAGCCACAGGCGGATGCTCCCTTTCCATTTGTTTATGCCAGATATCTCTCTCTCTCTACAGTTTGTATATATATGCATGCTATAGTTGTAATGGGAACGGACTCGCCTTTTGATAAATGTAACAAATTGGAACGCTTTATGGTTGTAGTTGTTGTTGCAGCGGAAAGTGTTGCAAGTGTTGTTCCGCTTCTTTTGTTTTTTGAGGTCAAAGCTAATGTTGATTATTATAGCGAAGCTTGGACCGCGTAGTTTTCAATTGCGATTGGAAAAATTTATGAGCTGGTAATGTGTGAAACGATTATGATGGGTATGAATGTGAGAGTGGGATTATTTTTCATTTGTTTGCCATGATATATGGGTAGAGCAATTTGTATTGAACTTGAGTGGAAATAGTCTAGGTAACACCCTCAAATTCGTTTTGGAACTTATTCTGATTTCTTTTCAAAAATATTTTCAGTTCTTTTAGTTCTTTTTTAATAGAAATACTGTCAGATTTTTCTAAACGATCCATCTGTCTTCTATCTTTCTGCTTCTCCTTCCCCCAATCTCCATTTATTTTTGATGCATCTGCTACGACTTCATTGACCCTTGGATAATGCATTTTCCCAACCTGTGGTAGTCTGTTTCCCTCGCTTTTCCGCGCATTATTATATAAACATTTCCACATAGTAATGTTGTCACCTGTCAGAGATCTCAACTTACAATGCTTTTCCAGGCTGGAAATTAAATTTTTTCACAGCGTGTTTTTTTTTTTTTTTTACGCACTCTTCAAGTGTTATGTGCCGAGGGGTGGGGTTAGGGGGGAACCGCAAATGACCCTGGAACTAACCCTGCTGACATTTTGATGGGGTGCCCCCCTTAACAAAAGTGACATGAAAAAGCCAAGCATTAAGTATACCCTCCGTTCCTCATTTCCCTTTCCCCTTCTCATTTCTTCGGCTTTTCCGCCGCCTCAAACGGCACTTGTTACTCAATTTGTCTGTCTGCTTACAAATTTTATGATTTTCTTTTTGCTTTTTATATTCCTTTTTTTTTAGTTTCTTTTGCTTTTATGGCACGTCTTCGCATTGTTTATTTTGGCCAACGTTTTTGTTGTTGTTCTTTTCTCTAGAATTTCGTATAAAATTTTGTAGTTTTCTTGCCACCGTTTTTGCTTTTGCCATGGTTCATTGTACATGGTACATACATGCCTTATAGAGCCAGTAGGTACCCCGGGCCCCAGCGATATGCTCTCCCGTTCACGCTCTCCCTCTCTCTCTCTCTCGCTCGTTTCTACATGTCATTTTTGATTCGTAGCCCCATTCGTAGGCCCTCTTCATTCAGTTTTTGCCGTGCCGTGCGTCGCAACGTTTGTTTTTTTTTCGATTCGTTTCTCATTCCGCTCGATATTCATTCTATATAGTCTATAGAGTCATCATTCAGTATTTGTTCTGTTTCTGCTGTTGTTGTCGTGTGCTCTTTATTTGCCTGTCGCACTCTCTCGCTCGCGCCTTGCCTCGCAAATTGCATTTAATTAAGCTTAATTGAAGCCTTTGCTTCTACAGTTTTACAGGCACTGTGTGTGAGGCAGGCCCCAAAACCAAAGAGAAAACAAAATCCCACCCACAATTTGTTTTTGCCTGGCAAAATGTGTCGCATTTTTTATTCAATTGAACTTTTCACTTGACTTTCTGTAAGCAAATTGGAAATTGTGTAAAGAGGGGGGCAGTTTGCGATGGCAAAAAACTGATAGATACGCTGTGCAACACTGGTTTGTGTAGTATTTTAATAGGGTCAAAGCATAGAGAGGCAGGCCACAACTTGTTGCACTTTAAGAACTCTTAGGAATAATTAAAAAGACAGAGGTTCACATGATGCGCTTTTGTATAGGTAGAATAAATGTATAAAGTTGTTTTCCAACACTGTTCTGTGCTGTGATTTATACAGAGCCAAGCAAAGGGGGAAACTAACATGTTGTTATTTTAAAGCTCTTTAAATTCCTTGAAACAAATATTTAAGATGTTGTTTTCCAACACTGTTAAGTGTTAAAAATAGGTTTAGAAAATAAGTGTAATAGTAATATTTATAATGGTTTTCAATAGCATATTGCATATTATTTTCAAATTAAATACTCTTTCCTAAGTACTCATCAACACTGTATGCTATGCACTTTGTGCACTTACCAACACTGCACCCATTTGTGCTATCACTTGCAGTCCTGCAAGTCGCATCCGCTGCAGACTTCGCAATGCGCGACGCTTATCGCCGCCCGCGCAGCAACAGCTGAGCAAGTCGCACACAGTCGACGAATGATTTCGTATAGACCTACTATAGTATATATTACACATATATTTATGCACATACACAATGTATATACATATAGGCTGATAATTACACTCTCAATCACAGCAGTCGGCAAACGTTTCGGTTTCACATGTCGTACCAGAAATAATTTTTAATGAATGCAACCAACGCCAACACTTGTGGGGGCTGCCTTCCAACTTCCACCTTGGCTCTATGCTTGATGGGCGTATACTTAATATTTATGAACTATTCAATGGGCTAGGCATGCGTCGAGCAACACTGTGCAACAAGAGTCAGGGAAGTTTTATGCGACAAAACATGACTAAAAATAAAATAAAAATCGTATAAAACCTAAATAAACTTAAATGTGATTAGAGCTCAGAGAGAACTTTGTCGTCAGTCCTCAAATATTTGTTGTGCAGTGTAATTAGCCGTATACAGCCCACAGCAGCGTGAGTCGCTCGTCTTTGGCTGCAACAACAACAACAACAACAAATAGAAAAAACAAATGGAAAATAATAAAACAGCCGCCGGCTACGTGTTGCAGTCGGTTGCGGCAAGCAAATGAGGAAAGACGACGCGAGGCAGAAGCAGAAACAGATATTTTGTTGAATACTTGATGAGTGTAGGGGCAGAGTGAGTGAGACAGAGAGACAGAGACAGAGATAGAGACAGCTAGCAAAAGACCCAGATACAAATAATGCAGTTTATGGCAAAAGATATATGCAAATGTATTTGAAAAATCCCATGGCTGATGTGCAGTTGGTGAACGAGCTGCTCCACGACTTGCGGCACATGAAGAGTGACTGTGTTAGTGTTTGAAAACCTAAAAGAAAAGCAATAACCAAAGCAATGAGTAATAAAACAATTATCTAATCACGCTTTACTCTCTCTCTCTCTCTCTTTCAGCTGGAGCTGCTGCAGCGCAAGGTGGACGATCTATCAGATACGCAGAATATAGCGGAGGATCGCACGACGCGCACAAAGACAGAGTATGCCGTGCTGCAGGCGCGCTATCACATGCTCGAGGAGCAGTACAGAGAGGTAACAGTCTGACAGTTATTGTATTGTACTCTACTTCAACTAAACATTCTCCCTCTCTCTGTAGTCGGAGCTACGCGCCGAGGAACGCCTGGCCGAGGAGCAGAAACGCCATCGTGAGATCTTGGCGCGCGTGGAGCGCGAAGCCTCGCTACAGAACGAGAATTGCCAGATAAAGATCAAAGCCACCGAAATCGAGGCGAATGCCCTGCGCGATGAGGCGCAACGATTGCGTGTCCTATGCGATAAACAGGCCAATGATTTGCATCGCACCGAGGAGCAGCTGGAGCTGGCACGCGATCAGATCGCATCACTGCAGCAGGAATACGATGAGCAGATGCAAGCGTTGCGCCGCCACGAGCAGGAGAAGAAATCCGCTGAGCAGCTGATGCTCGATCTGAGTCATGAGCTGCAGCGTGCGCGCGAGGAGAATGGGGCACGTGCCATGCCCACCACATCGTCGGAGAGCATAAGACTGGAGGAGCTGCATCAGGAGCTCGAAGAGATGCGACAAAAGAATCGATGTAAGTCGTGCGACGATGGATGAGATTCAACTACTTTAATTAATATACCATTTCTTCTTTCCAGCCCTTGAGGAGCAGTACGAGGAGCTGCAGGCCACCATGCTGGAAAATCAGGCCACCATGTTGACAAACGGCGTTGAGCAGGGTCGCAATCTGTTGAATGGCACGCTCAATAATCTGGCACAGGAGCTGGAGGAAATGTCACAAGCTCAGGTGTGTAGTACCAAATCGTATTATGTCGCATTATGCTTTTGTATTGCCACGCCTAAGTCCAAGTCAGCGTATCCCACCCTCACCTACAACACCCACCCAGCAACCACCCATGCCGTCACCCACACGCTTGTAATTGCTGCACAGTTTGAGAGTCCTGCTGCCCGTAGCGCGCCCGTCTTTTATCGCATTATTATTATATACTTCTATTTGTATTTATATATTTATATTGTATTACAGGATTCTGTGGATTCAGCCACATTAGCATCCTTAAGTCAGGTAATGCTTATCCAACAACAACAAAAACAAAACAAAAAAGAAACAGTAACAAATTCACAGAAAACACGGTTTTGGCGCCACTGTGCATGTGCTGCAGTTTGACAGCCACTTTAAAATGGTGTTTGGCTTGAGAGAGTTATAATTAATTTCGAAATTTGTGTTGGGTTTCATTCGATCATTTAACATTTTGAATATTCATCCAGCTACATAACTCACATTTTGTAAATAAGAAAAGAAGAAGAAGAAATCATGCCTGTTTCTGTGTTTAATATACCCCTATATATAGTCCAACAGAAAAGAAGCTCTTAACTTATTTGATTTCTTTACTCTTATAGCTGCAAAAGGCCTTCCAGGAAAAGGAGGACGAGAATGTGCGTCTCAAGCATTATATCGATACCATCCTACTCAACATTGTCGAGAACTATCCACAGCTGCTGGAAGTCAAGCCCATGGAGCGTAAATAGACCACAAGAAGGAGACGAAAGAGGAAGCAAAGATAACAAAAAATAAACCCGAAAGAAAGCCCAGACACTTTACAGTTTCTGTACCACCTAACCTTAACTCAAATGAGAGAAAAGCAGTTGAAAACAAATTAACTACTTTCAATTAGACCATAAGCTTTACCCGTATATATTTATGTATAAAACTTAAGTCATAATTTATTTTATAACAGTTTATATAGTAGCTTTTAATCCGAACAACACAAGAGAAGAACAACAGATCTATCTAAATGTATGTGAAATTAGTTGAAAATGATTTTTGTTAATAATTTGCGTATACCTTTTTAACCCAACTTTGTGTATAGAACAAGAGAGAGAGAGAAGAAAAGAAAATTTTCATGTTTTGTAAAATAGAAAGAAACAAAAGAGATATAAAGAAAATATGATCGATTGAAAAACGAGCAAAATGTTTAATCCAAAATGTTTATAGTTTTGTTAGTCTTGTTGAGCCCTGAAGATATTAACTGTAAAAAGAAATGTAGCTTGTAAGCGTGAAACACCTTTTAATGAAACAATATTTATTAACATTTTTAATATGATATACTACTACTACTATATGCGATGTATATAGAAAACGAAAACGTGTTCTAAGCAAGAGTTTTAAAAGTGTGTGTTGGATATTATTTAGACACTATTTGAATATGTGTTAAAGGGCGGCACAGCAGGGGGTGGGCCTTGTTGAGGTAATCTCTCCCTCAAATTTTAGTTTGGACTCAATTTTCATTGCTTTGAATTTGAACTTTCAATGGCCTTCCCCTGCTGTTCCTGCTGTAGTATATCCGAATCCGTAGAAGAGAACCTATCAAAAATTTGCGTTTATGGTATGGACAATCCCCAGGATATGTAGTTTGAAGTTTTAGTTAGTAAATGCAATTATTTATCTAGAATGGCAGGAACACAAAGCTAAACTTATTAAGGAATTAAATGGAAAGCGAACCTTACTTCGTTATACCTACGAACATATAATAAAAACCCCCTATTGATGGACGTAATGTGCAAAGGTTTGGGCATCGTTTCGCTCTGTATATTGCGACGGTTCCCAATCTAGTGTAGACTAAACGAAAACTCAACGAAAACTTCAAGCGGAACTCAAGTGGTCAATCCTTATACATACACAAACAGACACACACAATATACAATACTTATACTATACCAATAACTATATCAGAATAATTTGCTAATCAAAATATTTGATGCCTTTGATGATTTTTACGTGTTTTGAAAGTTACAACGCTAAAAGTCCATTACTATACATGATTATATATAAATATATATATATGTACCAATAACTGTACGACATAGAACCCTTAACTAATTTACACCAAGGAAGTGTAGCATATACTAAAAATAATAAAAGATGATTTTATAATGAAAAGAAAGCGTTCGATCTTTAATGAATTAATGCTAATGATGCGTCGAAAAGAGGCACCCCCAAATCACAATTACCATAATTGGTGGATTTATTGAGGAAAGCATTGCCGGAACCGGTTGCGACTTTGCCTTGAACTTGCGACCGGTTTCCCTTTGGGTGTACCCAACCAGCTGTTAACCATCTGAGGTTGCCCAATTTCGTATAAAAGCCTGTGTCAAGGCTAAGTTGAGGACACAGAAGAATTTGGAAGATGTTCAGGCTCAGTTTAGTTTTGGTCACAGGTGAGTCGGAGCGCATATGGAGTCGGGTTCGTTACTTACATCCATGTTTTGGCTTTAGTGCTGCTGTGCTCCGTCACAGCGCAGGTGAAGCCAAGCGCAGAAATCGGTCGGGTTACAGTCCAAGTGCCGTTGCTGACTAGTGGAAAGCCCGTTGTGATTAAGGATGTGGATCAGGTGGAAGTGGCTCGTGTGGTGGAGGTGGTGCAGCCGACCAAGGTGATGACCGAAGAGGAGGCGGTGGTGGTGCCGCCCACTGTCAAGGTGCGAAAGACGAGAGCTGTTGTCGAGGTGGTAAATCCTGGAGTTCCTAATCCTGGTATGCCCAACAGAGGAATTCCAAATCCAGGCATGCCCAATCCTGGTATTCCTAATCCAGGTATGCCCAACAGAGGAATCCCTAATCCAGGCATGCCCAATCCAGGTATTCCCAATCGTGGTTTACCTAATCCCGGCATGCCAAACCCTGGAATGCCTAATCCTGGTATCCCTAATCCTGGCATGCCCAACAGAGGAATTCCAAATCCGGGCATGCCCAATCCTGGTATTCCCAACAATGGTCTGCCTAACCCAGGCATTCCAAATCGTGGTTTGCCTAATCCTGGCATGCCAAACCCTGGAATGCCCAACCCTGGAATTCCTAATCCCGGTATGCCCAATCCAGGTATTCCCAATCGTGGTTTACCTAATCCCGGCATGCCAAACCGTGGAATGCCTAATCCTGGCATGCCAAACCTGGGAATGCCCAACCCTGGAATTCCTAATCCCGGTATGCCCAATCCAGGCATTCCCAATCCTGGAATGCCCAACCGAGGCATTCCTAATCCAGGCATGCCCAACCCTGGTATGCCCAATGACGTCAAAGTGCGAAACACGAGAGCTGTAGTGGAAGTCATGATCAGTGGAGCACCCAATCCAGGCTTGCCAAACAAGGGAGTACCTAATCAAGGATTGCCCAATGCTGGAGTGCCTAACCCTGGCCTGCCTAACGCTGGTGTCCCTAATCAAGGATTGCCCAATACTGGAGTGCCTAACCTTGGCATTCCAAATCCCGGCAAGCCCAACCCTGGCGTACCCCATGCTGCCGCCTCGGAACTCCAACCCGTCGCTGTCTTACCTCCCAGCTCAACAATGACGCCCGCTGTTATGGAGATGCCCAAGAGTTCACCCTCGAAGAACTGTCATCAGCTTTTGTCGGCTGGCCCTGGCACCACTGCCACGCCCACAAGTGCACCGATTCCGCCACAATTCGAGAAGAACTGCGATCAACTGTGCACCAAGTTTGAGCTGAATCCCATCTGCGCCTACAACGGCATCTGCCTGCATGAGTTCCCCAACCAATGTGTCATGGACACCTTCAACTGCAACCATCGCGACTTGGCCTTCCGTGCCGTCGATGAGGATGTCTGCAGCATGAGCCTCTGTGCACGTCGCTGCAAAGCAGATGAGCTCGAGTTGAGCCGACTAGTTATGTAAGCCATATATACCATATACATTCTTGTTACTTCATGTACTAAACAGTAAAGACACAAAAATTATCTTCAACTTGCTATGCCCTTTTATCATAATTAAATGTTTTTTTATGAATGGATTATTGTTGGTTATTTTCTTTAGTTCTTTAAAAGGGAAACAACTTCGACCGTATAAAGAAAATGTTGTGTATTCTTTATTAATTAAACATTGGTATACAAACTTTGTGTAAATGTATGTATCAGGCAGAAGCAGGCGTGACAGACTCCATAAAGTGCCGAATCGATTGAGCCATGTCCGTCTGTCCGTCTGTCTGCAGGAACGTCTAGACATCTAGAGAAACCAAATTTGGTTTGGTGGCTCCTGTTTGCTATACGCAGATCAAGTTAATTTCAAATTTAAGATGCCGCCCACGAAAATCGATAATTTACGACATAAACAAATATGCTAAGGCAGAGCTATGCACTTGATCCCTAAACAAAGATCCAATCGGGCAAAAACACAGAAGTAATTAAAAAGAAATAAACGTGTTCCATAGTTTCGCTGCTTGTGCCTTTTTTTGCATATTGTAACGTCATCGCCGTGATGTTTTGTTTCAGCCGAAGCGTGTGCAAAGCTGAATGCTATAATCATTTCATAGTGGCGTCATCTATTCAAAGATAGATCTAATTTGTATAATAGGTGACAGATGATTTTGTGAACTCTTCATTGTTGGAATTTAAAGTATGATAATTTGTTTCGAAACGGGGCGAAGTGTATCCTATTGTCCGGCGCGCTAATTTATAGCCGTCTTGACTTGTTTTTCATAAATTATTATTAATAATTATTTTTATTTGTTAAATTATTTTCTGACGCCTTTTTATACCATTGCAGATGGCATATTCATTTTGGCCAACGCACCTTAGGAGACATCTCCGACCCTATAAAGTATATGTATTCTTAATTAGCTTCAAAAGGGGAGTCGAACTAGCCATGTCCGTCCGTCTGTCCGTCTGTCCGCCCGTTTGTCCGCCTGTCCGTCCGTTGCAACGCAAACTAGTCCTTCGGTTTCAGAGCTATCTTGATGAAACTTGGTATTCATGCTTCTTATTGCTGCACGCTGTAAATAAGTCGGAATAAGCCAGATCGGATCGATATATCGTATAGCTGCTATAGAAACCATCGGTCGAATTTTGTTATTTTTTAAGATATCGCTTTGAAACTTTCCTGATATATGTCTAAGTATGTGCATTAAATGCTTTGCAAGCTTTATTAAAATCGGACCGATATATCGTTAAGCTATCAAAGGACCTATCGGCCGATTTAAAATCTGGAGTAACTGCAATGGTATGAAACCCTCGGTGTATCGAAGAACGCCTTTCTTTCTTGTTTTGTCTTCGTAAGGAACATGATTATTTCTTAAAATCCTCAGCCCAGGTTTAGTATATTAGGAATTACATTCAATTCTTATTAAATTTATAAAAATTTATTTACCCCAAAAGAATACAAAATTTTCGCATGCGATGAATAATAGTAACGAGAGCAGTTTGTCAGTTGATTTAATTATGCAATTACTACGCGTAATTACCAGTTTAATTAGCGCCTGTTGTGGAACGTGAAAACGTAATCGATGCCAGTTAAAATGCACAATTCATTAAAGTTAAAAGTGAAAAGTCATTTGCTTTTTATTTTGGCACGTGTTAGATTTGACAAATGTACAAAATATATAGGTAGTTGTGCAACTTCCACTTCCACTTCCGGCTGGCTCCTCACATAGTTATGCCCAGCTCCTTGCGCTCCTCGGCGCTGCAGAGCGGAATGTAGCCCTGGGTGCAGCGATAGTTCTCGACGACGTTGAAGCGTTTCTGCGGATTGCGACAGTTGTAGGCGGCCATGGTGCAGCGGCTGGTGAACATTTGCAGGCACTGTCCGTTGTGGGCGCAAATGGGCAGATCGTAGTCCGTGCAGCTGAAGTCGCACTTGGCCGGCACAGCGTTGTCCAGCTGATCCAGCCAGACTGTTTGGCCGTGCTGATTCACGGCGGGCAGATGATCGCGCTGCACAGGCAGCACGCTGGCACTGACAATGGCAGCAAAAACTATGGAATATGAAGGAAGCAATGAGATTGACACAGTTTGAGCTGCTTGCGCTCAGTTGCCAACAAACTTACACAGGCAGATCCAATATTGTTGCATGATGCTTCTCAAACCTTTCGGACTAGAGTTGGTTGTTGTTGCTTCAATTTGTTGTAACCTTGCTGTGTGCGCAGCGACTGTTCAACTGTGGCTTCTGTCGACAGCAGCCATTGTTTTTATAACAAAATTTTCGGCCCTTGCCACTGCCTACGGACTACATCGCTTAATCCTTTATTTTCGCACCTGCCAAAAATATGCAAAACTGTATTATCGTTATTATTATCGCAGCAGCGTCTTTGGGCTTGTCAGTTTTGCCTGCCTGACAGAAATAAAAGCTTTTTTGCATAATTTCCAAATGAATGTTTTGCCATAACCAGTGCTGGCAGTTCAGCTTTTTACACATCAAAAATGGCTAATTTTTGATAAGTCGAGAATGCATACTCCAAGCTGCAGCTCAATTTAAATAATCTAAAGCATACTTTGCGGCGCAGCTTTAATTTTCCAGCTGTGCTGCTCAAACTGTGAATTGATCGCAAGTGTTGGTGCAGTTGTTATGAATACAAAATGAATATGTAAAGTAAGAAAGAAATAAAAAAATAAAAAAATTAATAAATAAATTAATTAATAAATATAACTAATGAATTAATTAATAAATTAAAAAATAAAATGAATAAAAAACCAGCTAATTTCTAAATTTCAATCTCATTGTTTAAATTTTAAATTGATTGACCTTAGTAGACTAGCTAAATATTTCTTAATTTAAATTACGCATCTACCTTATTGCAGTCATATAAGCTAAAAAGGCATTTCTTTTTGTAATCTAAATCTACTATTAAGACTTCATCATCTTCTGCGTGGAAACGAGAGTTCCATTTAAGGTAGACAAGAAGTTTTGCTTCGTGCTCATTAACATATGTATTTACATAGATGTATATATCAGACTTATATTACCATACCTAAAGAAAGCCTTTTCCTTTTTAGCAGCTTATTGAATTGCCAAATAAAACTTTCTTAAATTATTTTTACAAAATCCCAAATACTGATCTGCCGTATGCGTTGAAAGGATATTGTTGTTGTCTTAGGGCCCCGCCCCAAAGCAGACACTTTCACATATCTCAAAATGCGAGCAAAATTTTGTATTTCTATAAGGAAGCGATTAAGTTAAATCGAATGAGCTTTAAGCGATTTCAGTCGTCGCTGTAGCCGAACGAAACAAGTTTCACGCAATAAGCGCAAAGAATTTGCAACGTTTTGTTATTATATAATTAGCATATGAGTTGCATTAAAAATATCTTTACTCACATATCGAAATGCTTATGACAAATCGCTGCTGCACACGGACGTTTGATCAGCTCAGTTTGGGGGAATTCGTATAAAAGTTGCGATCTAAAATCGAAAGCGTTGTAGAACGCAGTCGAGCGTTGTCGAGAGAAGAGAGAGAGAGATCCAAAGTGAACTCAAGTAACAAAATGCGCGCCGTGTTGTTCATAGGTAAGGTGCCTTTCTAAAAAATTTCTTTATAAAACTTACTTCACTTCGAACACCTCCCTGCAGCCCTGTTAGCCCTGGCTGCAGCCGTGGAGCACGACAAGCCGGAGCAACAGTTGCCGCAGCCCATCGAGCTGCCCAAGCACATTGAGACGCTGATAACAAACCACATCAATCACGTGCTGCAACAGAAGCCACAGGGATACCAGAGCACGCTGGTGCTAACCGGACACGTGCCGCAGACGGGCCAGGCGGGCCAGGGCAAGGCCGGTGTTGTAGTACCGCATTTGGATCTGCTGCCTCCGCATGGGCAGCCACAGGTGATAAATCATCGGGTGCCGCATATTGTGCTCACGCTGCCTGGCCAGGTGCCAGTGGACATTGGCGACAAGGTCAACAAGCTGCAGCAACATGTTGCCCATGTGATGCAACAGGCCGAGCAGCACATACCGCATGTCGTCAATCAGGCGATCAAGGAGCGCCAGAAGCTGCAGGCACAGCAGCAAAAGCAGAAGCAGGAGAAGCAGAAGGAGGAGAAGGAGAAGCAGAAGGCGAAGAAGGTGGAGGAGGTGGAGGAGGAGCAGCCGCAGGTGGAGAACCAACTGGCTCAGCAAACGGGACGCCTGCTGTCATCTGCTGTACAGGTACCGGAGCTACTGGAGAAGCAACGCGAGTTGCAGCAACTGGGCAAATGCAACTTCGAGTGCCCACAGAAGGCGCTGCCAGTTTGTGCCTCCAATGGCAAATGTACTGTGGAATTTCCCGGCCAATGCGAGCTGAGCCAATGGAACTGCTTCAATACCAAGAATGGTGAGTGAACTTTGAGTGGGAGACTGGGGCAGTGACAGAGAAGGAGAGAGAGTTACCATCATACTAATCCATTCACACCATGTTGTCTTAGTCTTCCGCCAGGTGCACGACGACGAGTGTCACAAGGTCATCAAGTGCTATGATCGGGATATGCTCTAGGACAAAAGAGAGAGAAATGAGAGAGAGAGAGAGGCCTACACAGATAGAGTAACAAAGAGAGCACTTAGCTTACAGTTACTGGAGTATACTATCAATTTTAATAATAACATACATCGGTTAATGTACATACAATAAGTTTTATGCCACAAAGATTAAATAAAAGAAGTTTTGAACCGAAAATCTTAACTGTTTTTAGACCATGGATTTTAAAAAAATACATGGTCTATTGTGTTTGTCGAAATGTGCGTAATAGGCAGAAGGAGGCATCTGCGACCCCATAAAGTGTATATATTCTTGCTCAGGATCACTGTCTGTCCGTCTGTAAAAATGCCTATATCTCAGAAACTAAAAAAGCGAAAGCCACAAAATTTGGTGACTACACTTATGTGAATCATACGCTGTAAAATTTTTATTAAAATTTTGGCCACGCCTACTTCCGCTCCCACAAATCGTTAAACCGTATAGCAAGCGCAATAATAAAGCTACAGTATTCAGTTCTGGTGTGTATGATAACTATCACCACCTAAACAATCGCTGAAAATTTGTTTTTTAGTTCACCAATAACAGTTTTCTCAATCTGATTTTCTTCATAATCTTAAAAAATCCATGGTCTTATACAGTCAACACTTGACTGTAGCCGTTCTTACTTATTTTAAGTCGTTTAAAAAAAAATGAAAAAAAGAATAAATCAATTTCTACAAGCAAAGTTTATACTTTGTATGGTTATATTTTTATAATTTCTTATATACCTCCCTAACTTCTGCTATCAAGTTATAAAGCTGTCTTGGTGACACTAGATCCACATACTTCATGATTTCAATGTATTTTACAAGGAGCTGTCCAAAGTAAACAGGACTTTAAGAACAAATGGTTTTACTGGCAAAATCAATTAATTTTATTGAAAATAATCTCCTTCTGCTTTAATACAGCATTTTGCACGGCCCAAGGCAATAATCGTCATAAACTTTTTTTATCAATTGAAACGTTTTTGCATCATTAGAGTGCGCTTAATTTAAAAAGTTTACTTGTTTACTTTGAAATGAACCTTGTATATAGATATAGCAACCAAAGTCCTTGCCTCTTCTACTTTTTATGTCTTTGTTATGCTAACAAAAATTTCATCGAATTCGCATAACATGTGATAATAACACGTGTAATTGGTATAACAAGATAATGAGACAAAACTCATTCAGCTTTTGTTTTGCATTACTCTTTATTCATTATTAAAATCTAAATTTCATTTCATTTTGATTTAAATTGAAAAAGCATTGAAAAAAGTTAGCTAAGACTTTTAAAAGAATAGTACGATTTGCATCCGAAGTATTTTGAAAATACTTTATTATAATTGCATAAAATTTCAAGCCATTTTAGGCCTAATCATCATCTTCACATGTTCCAAAACTGTTTGAGGACTCCAAAATGTTAATGGCATATTATGCAATTCATCTTTTATGTATATTCCATTTAAATTGCTGTACCTAGAGAAAACTTTTAAAATATAAGAGCTAAGCTTTTTAAGACACAAAAAAAAAACTAACGCATGTTTACAGATATCGTGGTACCACCAGCCAGAGTTGTCACGATCGTATGTGGAAAATTTTATATTTTCGCTACATCTTAACTCATCTGTTGTGTTACCAGAGAATCTGCCCAACTTGCTTAGCCTGTAATCATCGTCTTCGCCCGAAATGACAAACTCATCGTATCTGGCATAGACCTCATCACCTTTGTATTTTTTCATGAGAATGTACAGCTCGTGGGGTTGTTCTGTGGTTAATCTATGTATCTTCTCCAGACCGAGGAAGAAGTCCCCGTCCCAAAAGTCCCCAAAGCCATTTCGGTATGTGGTCCAATCCCTGTTGAACTCCTCTCCACCTTTAATTATCTGCTGTATCACGATCCATCCAGCACCCGCAATATTTGAATTACAAAGGACTTCGAAAGATCACATATTCGAAAGGGAGACATTGTGCACTCCCGATGAATTTCTGGCAACGCAGCTCTTTGCATTTAGCATTTGAATTTCCTTTGATTTCATGTCAAGCCATTTTTTGGCATTAACTTCTAGCTGATCAATTTTAATATCTTTTTCAGCAATTTTGTTTTTTTGACTCGCTAAGTCTGCTTGACATTTTTTCAGTTTGCCTTCCACTGAACTGACTTTCCTTTTCAGTTCAGTAATATCTGTACTTTGCTTTTGACAAAGATTCCTTGACAGTGTATCAATTTGCTTGCTAAGCTTTGCCTGTACTGCAGCTATGGCACTCTCCATCGGTTTCAAATCTAATTGTGGAGTCTTTGTATTCTTTACATTTTTCAATTCGATTTCACATTTAAATGCTTTGTCAGCCTCTGCTTTGGCCTTCGCTTTCAGCTCTTTAATCTTATTGTATTGTCTTCCACTTAAGTTATTTGTTAATTCCTCGATTGAGTTAGTTTATAATTCGATGTGGTTTCGTAATAAGTTATTGTTCTCCTTCATTTCTCGATAAAGCTCCCGATAAACTGACTGAAATAGGCACAGATAATTCAATTTGGTCAGATTAGTTTATTATTCTGACTTCACTACATTCACTTTATTTTTGATTTCCAGAATTCTTTCTCACCTGTTGGGAGTCAGCTGTGACTGCAGGTCCTTTGGACGCCTCCAAGAGGGCTAAGCAGAGCAGAAAAACCCAAATGTTTTTCATTTCAGTTTCATTCCTGCGGATCACAAATTCGGAAATAGTTAGTTGCGCGCACTAGACAGAAATACACAATGATATTTTGGGGTGTAGTCTCGCGTCTCTTATAGCTCCAAGCGTGGACGATACTTGCAAATTTGCCGTGTTATCAGCCATGGTAGGAAGTCATGACCTGTGTGTGGTGTCGCATGATGCGCCTTATCAAGAGTAGACGGTGAACTTAAGTTTAATTGTGTCCGGGTTTGGTACTAGTTGACCATATATAAGACATATGTATATGTCAATTTTAATACACTTCGAGCATTTAAATTTCCAAAATAGGGTATACTTATTTTGTGCAAATGTAACAAAGTATACTCCACAAAGTCTATATATTCTGGCTTAGCATCAGTCTGTCCTTCCGTCTGTCTGTTCGTCTGTCTGTCCGTCTGTCTGTCCGTCTGTCTGTCCGTCTGTCTGTTCGTCCGCCTGTCTGTCAGTCTGTTCGTCTGTCTGTCAGTCTGTTCGTCTGTCTGTCCGTCTGTCAGTCTGTCCGTTTGTCTGTCCGTCTGTCTGTCCGTCTGTCTGTCCGTCTGTCTGTCCGTCTGTCTGTCCGTCTGTCTGTCTGTCTGTCCGTCTGTCTGTCCGTCTGTCTGTCCGTCTGTCCGTCTGTCTGTCTGTCTGTCTGTCTGTCTGTCTGTCTGTCCGTCTGTCTGTCCGTCTGTCTGTCTGTCTGTCTGTCTGTCTGTCTGTCTGTCCGTCTGTCTGTCTGTCCGTCTGTCTGTCTGTCCGTCTGTCTGTCTGTCCGCCTGTCTGTCCGCCTGTCTGTCTGTCCGTCTGTCTGTCCGTCTGTCTGTCCGTCTGTCTGTCCGTCTGTCTGTCTGTCCGTCTGTCTGTCTGTCCGTCTGTCGTCCGTCTGTCTGCTTGTTAGTCAGTCAGTCTGTCCGTCGGTCTGTCCGTCTGTCTGTATAAACCCACAGATCTCAGCTGTTGTATAAGTAAGAGACGCCCCTAAATGAAGATTTCTCTATATTTTCTGCTCCAATATACTTACTATATATTTTATACTTATTTGAAATGCAGTTTAGAGGGATATACTATATGCACATGTTTTCCGAATTACAAGCCGACTGAAAAGATTAACGAAGGGTATTTAATTGTCGGAGATGTTTGAGTGCAGTTTTCGTTTCTTGATCGCAGAGTTTTCTGACTTACATATGAAAGGCAGATTACATTTTTGCGCTGTTTTGGTTTATGTTTTAACTAAGCTTTGTCTTGCGGCTTTTAGGGACTTTTCGGCAGCTTGAGCAGAGTTTTCCGGCTAACAAATTTGTTTTGTTTCGCCAGCGGCACAATCAAAGATTTCTCACACCACGCAGCAATTGACAATTGTCAGCTTTATCTGCGCTCCTTATTCACACTCGCACACACACACACACACATCCTACACTCTTTACGCACTGACAGCAATCATCCAATTTGTCAAAATGGCTTATTATCGGATTTGGGCAAAAGCCGCCGTGAGTACAAGCCCAATGCAAAAGCTAAAGGCGCAGCCGATGCCAATTCCACTGGGGAATCGAAGCTGCTCTTCGAGTTGACTTAGTGCAAGTTTAGCGTGTGCCTCAGCTGCTCAAATCGAGAGGCTTCTTTGAGCAACTTCTCTTGGCTCTCTCCCCTCTTATCGTGCAACTGCTCTTTGCTGCCTTCTACGCTTATCAAATGTGACCACATGCAGAGCCCGAGTAAAGACCTCGATAAGTGACAGGCGCCTCCTGGTTGACATTGCACCAGTGTTGCCACAAAATAGGGGAGCATGTTAAAATGGCTGTCAATTCTTCGGCCCCAAATCGATAGTCAAGCATATCGATATTTATTTAAATTATGTGGTGGTATATATTTTTGAAACGATTGAATAACAATCAGTGCTGCTTATTTATCTTAGTGAAAGAAAGCTGTTTCTACTAAGCAAAAAAAAAAGCCAAACAAGAAAGAAAGGTTACCTTCGACAGGCCGAAGGTTTTATACCATTGCAGTATGTTTTATGGCAGCTTAACGATATATTTGTCTGATTTAAATAAAACATGCATAGCATTTAATGGACATACTTAGCCATATATCAGAAAAGTTTCAAAGCGATATCTTAACAAATAACAAAATTCGACCGATAGGTTCTATGGCAACTATACGATATATCGATCCGATTTGGCTCGTTCCGACTTATTTACAGCGTGCAGCAATAAGAAACATGTATATCAAGTTTCATCAAGATAGCTCTAAAACTGAGGGACTAGTTTGCATTGCAACAGACGGACGGACGGACAGACGGACGGACATGGCTAGTTCGACTCCCCTATTGATGCTGATTAAGAATATATATACTATATAGCGTTAGAGATGTCTCAGGTGTCTAAGGATGTTTAAGGTGCTTTGCAAACTTTTGACCAAATTAAATATACCATATGCAATGGTATAAAATATGTTCAAAGCATTAAAAACCGTATAATATCTAACCGATTTATTTATAAATAATAAAAATAAAATTCAAACTTAAAATTTAAAATTGAAAAAAATATTTTAAATTTAGAAATTTACACATTTGTTTGCAATTTATTACATAAGTTGTCGATTTTTATTCATAGAACAAGTTAAATTTAATTTAATTTCGACCATATTAGGGGAAATTTTAACAGTAAACTAGAAATGTTAAGTGGTAAAAATGCTAACTTAATTTTGAAAATACCCAAAAAACATTGCCCTTGCCGTAACCTATACATTTTTCCTTAACTTCATAAAAAAAAAAAAAAAAAAAATAACACGGAATGGACCGAACTGATAACAATTATATATTTCAAATTTATAATTTAAATTGACTTAATAAAAATCATAGAGAATATGCATTATCATGTAGAAACATACTTAAAACAAGCGAGATGGTTGTTTGGCTAGACAGAAAAAGGCTAACCTGGCAACACTGTCTGGCCTGTAAAATGCCAGAGGGGGGAGAAGAAGGCGATGTCGGGGGACTTGGACTGGCTCTTGCGTCCATTAAAATGCACTTTATGAATATGCGGCAAGCCAAAAAGATTTCATTTCTCTTCGTTTTTTTTTTCGGCCATCAGTTAGAAATTTGCATACGGAGGGTATGCCAGACTAGAGCGATCGTACATTCGCTTGGCTATTGAAATTCATGCCATGTTGCACTTCGTGTTTAATTGTATTCGACAGTTTGAAGGCTTTTTTTTCTTTTGTGCAGGGTATCTTGTACTCTGTCATTTGTCAGCGACAATTGCTGCTGCTCATATTAGAACTTCAACGTCCACGCGCGCCTTTGGGGGCCCATAAATTTCACATTTGCAGTTAGCTCGGGGACACTCCGCGCCCGGCCTCTGCGCCTGGGTCTGTTCCACAAATATTTGACTTAGTTTTGGAGCCTCACTTGGAACTCGCTTGGCTGCCCCGCTGTGCGTCTGCCACGCATGCGCCATCTTTAAAGAGTCGGAGTCGTCTCCAGGGGAGTACAGCGTGTATAGCGTGCTGTGTGCGGAGCGAGGGGCAGGGGAAGGTGAAGGGGGCAGTAGTTTGGCGAAAAGCACCGTTAGCCGTGGCACGTTGCCTTATCGCAGAATGTGTTAGCCTTGGCTGGCTGCTTTAACTGCTGCTTTGGCTTCTGCTTCTGCTTTCGCTGCAAACTGCAACCGACTGCGACGGCGACGGCGACGGCGACGGCGATGGCGGCAGCGACTGCGGTCCATTTTAATGCCAAATGCGTGAGCTGTGGGCCTGCCTGGCCGAGGCAGTTTGATAGCTTGGCGGAAATGCAATTAACACTTTGGGCCATAATTGCGTGCCAAATGCATTTGGCCATGGCCAGTTCGATGCGAACGAGTTCCACAACTGCCTAGGCGTGCCTGACGCCCGACGCGAACCTCTTCCACATGGCGGAAAATGTGGGGGAAATTGGGGAAAAACGGAGCAACATGAGCAGCTGCCGCGTGTTGCGTTGCGCTTGTTTTGATTTGCTCGACTCATTTGCAAGCAGCGCGGCGATTAATCAGTTTGCCATGTGCGCAATTCCTGCGGGAAAATACATACCTAGTCTGACTGACTCCTGACCTCGAGGTGAGGTTCATCTAGCGTGGAATAACTACGAAATTAAATTAAATTATGTAAGTAGTGTTTAGTTCCGAAGAATCCTAGAGAGTTACTTTAGAGTTACTCCAGCTATATGACACAATTCGAGAGAATTGAATGTAATAATAAAAAATTTAGTGTATATATTTATAGCCTTGCAAGGGGTACATTAATTTTGACTAGAAGTTTGCAACATCGAAGACATCTCCGACCCGATTAGCAGAAGTACATATATTCTGAATCAGCATCTACAGAGGAGTCTATTCCTTTGTTCGTCCATTTTTTCGTCCGTGCGTTCGTCCGTCCGTTCGTCCGTCCGTTCGTCCGTCCGTTCGTCCGTCCGTCCGTCCGTTCGTCCGTTCGTCCGTCCGTCCGTTCGTCCGTCCGTTCGTCCGTCCGTTCGTCCGTCCGTTCGTCCGTTCGTCCGTCCGTTCGTTCGTCCGTTCGTCCGTACGTTTATCCGTCTTATCGTCCGTCTGTTCGTCTGTCCGTCCATTCGTCCGTCCGTTTGTCCGTTCGTTCGTTCGTTTATTCGTCGTCCGTTCGTCTATCCGTTCATCCGTCCGTTCGTCCGTTTATTCGTCATCCGTTCGTCCGTTCGTTCGTCTGTCCGTTCGTCCGTCCGTCCGTTCTTCCGTCCGTTCGTTCGTTCGTTTATTCGTCGTCCGTTCGTCTGTCCGTTCGTCCGTCCGTTCGTCCGTTTATTTGTCGTCCGCTTGTCTGTCCGCTCGTCCGTTCGTTCGTCTGTCCGTTCGTCCATTCGTCCGTCCGTTCGTCCGACCATTCGTCCGTCCGTCCGTTCGTCTGTCCGTTCTTTCGTCCGTTCGTCCGTCCGTTCGTTCGTCCTATCGTCCGTCCGTTCGTCCGCCCTATCGTCCGTCCTATCGTCCGTCCGTTCGTCCGCCCTATCGTCCGTCCTATCGTCCGACCGTTCGTCCGTCCGTTCGTCCGTCCGTTCGTCCGTCCATCCGTTCGTCTGTCCGTTCGTCCGTTTATTCGTCCGTTTATTCGTCCGTTTATTCGTCATCCGTTCGTCCGTTTATTCGTCGTCCGCTCGTCTGTCCGTTCGTCCGTTCGTTCGTCTGTCCGTTCGTCCGACTGCCCATACGTCTGCCCATTCGTCTTGCAAAGCAAACGAGTATCTCAGTTTTGAGCTATCTAAATGAAACTGGGTACAGTGGTAATAGTTTAAAACAAAAATCGGATGATGTGAGAGTGTAGCTCTAGCAGTAAGGTATCTTATTATTTACACTTAACCATTTTCCCCACTGTACTTGTTCTTGTTGTTGTTGCTCTCCTGTCGGAACTGAGTTTTTAAATTGAGTGAAATTAATTGAGTAATTTGATGAGAAACGCAGCAAAATGCATTCAAAACAATTCAGCGACGGGACAAATGAGATCAGCTTCAAGTGGAAATGCCAACGGATGATGCCAGTGGAAGATGGAGAGGCGAGGGGGGATGGCGTGGAAATTGTGGCAGATGCAGATTGGTCTGGCCATTGGCAACAGTACGGGGCCAGACAACAAACCAGCGGCAGCAACAACAACAACAACAATAAATTTAATATAAAGCATATTAACTTTGATGGCAAAGTGCCGCGAGGCGAGGTAAGACAGCAAATGAGAGAGGCGAAGCGGAAGAGGAACCGTTTGGCATTGAAGAAGGTGGGCAGAAGGAGGAAGAGGGAGTAGAAGATGCTGTCAGGCGTTGGCGTAACACAAGCAGAGGCGTACCGCATTAGAGGTGGACTGGAAAGGGGGGAGGGGCCTGGAGAGGGGGGATGAAGACGGTCAGGCGGTTAGCGGGTGCAGGCAACACATGTTTGATGATGTTAGCGCTTTGAAGTCAGGAAGAATCTCAGACCCAGCTCAAGCCACAGTAGTCCGGTAGTCCGTCGGGCTGCTGCTTCTGCTGCTGCTGCTGCTGCCACATGACAAGCGTTTAAAAAGGTTTTATTTACACCGAAGACAGGCCGTAGAAGCCAACTAGCAGCGGGACCAGCGACAGAGCGACAGAGCGTCAGATCGTTGTCGGATCGGTTCGGGGATCCATGGCGAGTCAGCTGCCTGAGCCCAAGTCGAAGTCCAAGCCGGGCGCAATTAAGTTGCCAACAACTTTGAAATTATGCAATTATGGCTATGAGAAATTGTCTGGAAATTACACGAGCAACTTGACGAACCACAGCCAAAAGACGACGACGCGATGTTAAGACAAAGACGAGAAGTGTGTGAGAGAGAGAGAGAGGGGAGAACGAAGAAGATTCGCTGAGGCAGGCGGCGCGTCCAGGCCGGAGCTGGAGCTCGTCCAAAACGATACGAACTTCACTTGATTATTTATTAAAACGAAAGTTAAACAGCTAAAGGAAGCAATTTTTTCATACCATAACAGGCAAGAGAATGTCCTACACTGACAAAAATTTCGAATTTAGTAGAACGAAAGAATTACAAAATTTGATACAATATGAAAATTGTTGAAAAGAAACTACTTAGGCTATAGATAAAAAAATATAAGAGAATAACAAATGTTAAATATAAAGAAGGATATAAGAAAAGTAAAGGTATTATTAAAAATTTATATGTGTATATAAATATTAAAATATAAATATAATTAACTTAAATATCAACTTATTTGTATATATATTTTATATATTTATATTTATTTATAAATTTATATTTATTTATTAACTTTATGTTTATTTAAATCATTTTTTTCCATATTTATTGCTTATTTTTGAAAATTTAAGTCAGTAAAAAAAATTAAAATAAATTTAAAATAAATAAAAATTAAAATATATTTTTTAATGTATTAACTTTTTACAAATCTGCCACTCTAAATTATTTTCGTTTAAATTTTCATGCAAACTTCCAGAAAAGAGGAATTCAAGTTTCTAACTAGGCTATTTCTCGCAGTGCAGCTCAGCCGCTGTGGTAGTCATCGTACTTCGCTCTGCATCTGCTTATGAGCCTGCATGCGTACGCGTATTTGCCTCGCCGAACCAGAGTTCCAGAGCTTCAGAGCTGCACAGCTCGAGTGCTTCCCGGTTTGAGCCAGCCTGAGCCTGCGCCTGAGCCTGTTGCGGTGCGCGTAGCGTAATTGCCATGTTTAAAGTGTGATTAATTTGTAATCATCAAAAGGCAAAGCAGCAGCCAACAGGCAGAGACGTTGGCAGTGGCAGTGGGGGCAGCGAGGGTAATCAACAGGCAGCGGCAGTCAATGGCGGCAGCTGCCACGAGAAGCTGCTACAATATTTGCGCTCTGTGAGTAGCTGAAAATCTTGGCTGCATAAGTTAAGGGCAACTCAGAAGGGAGTCGTGAATAGGGGACAGGAAGGGGGGAAGGGGGCTGAATCAGAGACAAGCTATTCTCCCAAGAGATGTGTACTCTATTTCTCTCTCTGTGTAATTGAGTTTGCTCAGCCACAGCAGAAGCTGCTAAAGAAGCCGCGAAACGTAGAGATATTACGACTTGAAATGAAGGTATACAAATTGGCAAATATTACCAATGATATGAAAAAAGAATTTAGAGCTAGGCTAAAGATAAAAACCAAGCAGCTATCGTATAAATCATATGCTTTTAGAACTTATATTAATAAAATATACTACAAAAGTTTGTTTGTTTTCTTTTTATCTATGGAAGAGTATATTATGTTTATGTAAATGTAACAGGCAGAAGGAGGCGTGGCAGAATGAAAATCATTGACCGTGTCGATTGAGGTCTCTGTCCGTCTGTCTGTTTTTCTCTGTATGAACACACAGATCTCAACTAATATAAAAGCTAAAGACATAATATTTCTCATAAAGGATAGTGTTAGTTTTTGAAAAGAACTTGCCACGTCCTGTTTGTGGATATAAGGTTGTGGAGGGTATTTGGCTGTCGTTATCCCTGAAGTGTAGCTTTCTTACATTTGCTTACAGTTTCGTTTTCTGCGTCTCTTTTAGACACTCTCAGATTGTCGATTTTGGGTTTCAGGGGTTTGTTTATCGAACTTCTCTTATAATCATTTAATTTTCTATCCTTTCAAGCAATTTAATTAGCGAAATTGCCTAATTTGGTCCCGAGTTAAAGTAGTAAACCCAATCCGCAACTGAAGCTAATTGCAGCTGACGGACATTGAGGATCTTCGTTGTCTGATCTCGCCTTGTGTCTTGGCCAGCAGCCATAAAGTCAGCACAGCCAATCCGTATGGCCAAAACATCGCTATTAATTATGGCATAAGTATAAATCTGACATTGGCTAACGCCAAAGATACTTCCTACGGCTCGATAGCCAATTTTGCAGTCACCCACCAAACCTTCTTCCCCCCTTGCACTTGTCTCTTTCTAACTGAAATTGCATTGGCATCAGAGGCTCGGGCCTCGACCGCCTGGCGCGCATGTGCAGCGATGTCCCAAATTACAAGCTATAAAAATTTATGAGCCTTCGCAGACGACGAACAAGGCAAAGAAAGCGAAAGAAAAAAGTATCTATGAGATACTCGTGCCTTGCCATAAAACTTGCAGTTGCAGTAGCAGAGACTTTGTCTCCTTTTCTTTCTATCTCTCTCTCTCCGTCTTTTTCTTCAGCTTTATCTGCCTTGCCGGCTACCGGTTCTGCCGTAGCTTCTGCCAGAACTGGCTACGCTACTTCCTACTCTGGAAATTGAGCTGTGCCATCGAGTTGGGAGAAAATCGTGTGAAAATTCAATTAGAATGAAATGATAAATCACATAAGGCAAGTTCAGTAGAAGATAATGAGTAAATGTTGAGGGAGTCGGGAGCAAAGGAACTCAATGAGTTGACTTAACTTTAAACCATTCTCTGAGCCATTTACTTATCTTCAATTTTCTTATCTAACTTTATTTCTTATCTCTTTATCGCAGCTTCTTCTTCATTGCTGCACGCAATTATTGCTTGACCCGCATTTGAACCTTCATTTGACCCTCCCTCGCCAGCTGACCCTCAATTGCCCCGCACACGCACACACGCAGCCTTATCCTGAACGCAGATACAGTTGGATTTGCAGCTGTAGATACTTGTGGCCGGCTCGTGCTGCCAATTCCCCTTGCGCTTCCACTTGATTTACGTCTAACTGTAATCGAATAATATAACAGGCAAAAGGCCAGGCCCGGTTCAGATACAGTTCCAGGTGCATGCAGGTACAGCTAGCCAGGGTAGCGCCGCACTGTGCCGTGACAACCCTAGTCAAAAGTCCAGGCATAAAATCAATTACATTGACAAATGAGCAGCTGACAAGACACGCAGCGGGATGAGGGGGACGAGCCTGGCATGAGACACTGTGTGCTGGCTGCCTGTGCACCTCGTGTGTGTCGGGTATGTTTATCAAAAAGCTGGCAACGCTCGCTGGCTCACGATGTATCTGATGTAATCTGCCCCGTTTTGGGGGGCCAGTTCCAGCAGCAACTTCAGCAGCATCGGCAGTTTGGAGTCCATGAATTATGTGACTTATTAAAACGTCATTCGAGCTGACAAGTTGCCGAGTAGCCAAGCACAGCTCCCCCTTCTACCTTTCAGTTCCCTTCGAGCTATTCCCCCTTCCTCAGTCTCAGTCTCAGTCTGAGCCTCTGCCTTAGCCTCATTCTTTCAGAGCGGAAATTTCTAATTGTTGTGGAGCTGCTGCTGATGCTGCTGCTGTGGACTTTCCTTTATCAACTGTGGTCAACAGTGTCTGCTCTGGCTGTGGCATGTGAGCAATCACTGCCGACTCTGACAATTTGCATTTGTAATTTTTCAAAATTGATTGGACGTTGCCCAAGTTATGTGAGTCGCATGAAAATCGCTGCGATGACAGGAATATGGCGAATCGTTAGAAAACAGATAATTATGGGGAACTGAAAGGCTAGACCGGACGAGATTGCCTGCATGGCAGAAGAAGTGAAAAGAGAAGGCATCTGCTGCCCTTTAGAAGTGATTTGCTTTCATTGAGAACATTTAAAACAGGGCCGGAAGAAATGCCTGAACTTAGTCTTTTCAAGTACTCAAGTTTAAAATTAATTAATTATTAATTTAAATTAAGTTTAACTCAAGAATTTAAAAAAAAATCTGTTTAATATAAATTAAATTAAATAAAAAAAACTTCTAAACGAATACCGAAAACTACAGTCTTTCACACTCGACTGTATGATACCCTTCGCAAATTAAAGCAAGTAAGGAAAAATACAGTCGAGCGCGCCCGACCGTAAGATACCATTCGACCACCTTCGTATTTGCACTAACTAGTACTTACTCGCTCTCACACACACATACAGACATACACACAAAGACTTAAACGAAGCTCGACGATATGCTGCAATGACGCGGGCAGCGGAACTGTACAAAACGTTTTCTTAAATAACTTCTGTGTTTATTGTCTGATCGGATTGCAGGATTAGGATGCCAAATTTCGTGTCTGTAACTGCAATACTTTCCTTAATATGAGTAAATTATCGATTTGCGTGGAAGGTGGGCGTGGCACCCCAAATTTGAAATAAACTTGATCTACGTATGGTATACAGGAACCATCATGTCAAATTTGGTGTCTCTAGCTTTTGTAATAGCTGAGATCTCGACGTTCATACAGACAGACGCACAGACGGACATGGCTCAATCGATTTGGCTGTTGATCCTGAGCCAGAATATATATACTTTGTGGGGTCTGCCACGCCTCCTTCTGCCCGTTACATACTTTTGCACAAACTTAGTATTCCATTTTTGACCATTTTCAATGGTCGAGTGGTATAAAAATCTCTTAAAGCTGTCACCTTACTTTAAATTGTCACAACAAATTCTGCAAAATGCAATGTATTTTAATTTTAAATTTGCAGAAACCTTAACGCCAAATTTGGTGTCTCTAGCTTTTATAATAGATGAGATTTGTGCGTTTCCAAAGATGGACAATATGATAGACGGACATATGGACAGCAGGACAAAGGCGCCACGCCTCCTTCTGCCTGTTATATACATAAGCACAAAATAGTATACCCTTTACTAAATAGAATAGTTCAAATTTATTTAAGTTAAGTTATTTATTTAAAGTAAATTTAAGAATGAACGAATAAAAAAAGATTTGGTATAAAAATGTATAATTTATTTGAATAAACGAAAAATTAAGAAAAAGTATAAAATTTTAATTGATATTTATTGACATACTTTAATTTTAATATCATTTTATTTGAATTCAATATCAATTAATATTTATTAATATATTTATATTTTTTTTGTAAAATGTTGTTTACTAAATTTCAATGCAGAATTCCACAAACGCCTAACTATTTATTCTATTGACATATTAATCCGATTCTGCGATAGAGTTGGCAGCCATGGGAAGAGGCAGCTGAGGGCATATCACGCTCGACTGCGCCACTTGTGTGAGTATTTGTGTAACTACATATATAATCTGTGGCATCTTCTGCCCACGGTGAAATTATGCCATACGAATTGTACATTTTCAGTCAGCCTCAAGGCCAACTGTCGCTCTACACATGTTGCAATTAACCGTGCGGCAGCTCGCCAAATGTGGCAAGATAGTCGAGGAGAGCGCGAGAGGGATAGCAAGGCTAGATGGCGCTGTTTGGCTGTCAGCTGTCTCTGCCCACCTAATCCACCTGTCATGTTGGGCAATTTGTTGTTGTTGTTGTTGCTGTTGCTGTTGCTGCAGCGAACGCACTAATTAAATTTAATTAAAACGTGTCAACTGAGCTTGTCATAACAAATTCGGTACACACATGCACACACACACACACAGACACTCGAGAGAGGCCTGAAATAGTGTAGGATACATACTCACCATGGGGAGATGCACAGGAAGTGGAGCAGCAGGAGGAGCCAAGTTGAAGCTGGCGACAAAAGGCAGCAAAATGGCTCATTAAAAACTTTTATGCTGATGAGATGAGGCTGTAAAACTCGCCCAGAAGCCAGAAGAATGCGGCTAAGAAAATACCAGCTAGCGTCTGATTGTGTGTGTGTGTGTGTCTGTCAATGTGTGCTTGTGCTTAGTTAATTACGGGCATAATTATGCGCGTAAGCACACACATACATACTGGCACACCTGCGACCTACTAACACAGACATACGCGAACTTAACGTGACACTTTACTTGCCTCCTCCCCCTACCCCCTTGTTCCTTGTCCCTTGTGCCTACTGCCATGCGTGACTTCTCTTAATGTTTTTTAGAATATGCAACAAGGCTTCTTTTTGGCAACTCACTTGTGCTGCCCACTTGGAGCAGTGTGACCAGTGTTGGTAAACGGTAAGAATTTCTGAAAGTTTTTATCTAAGAAAGTTGTTACCAAGTTGGATTTAAATGGGTATAATATTGAAAGAATATAATGATAGAATCAAATTAATTAAATTTTGAAATTCTCAAAATTATTTTTAGTTAGGTAATTAACTCCGAAAAGTATGCTTTATATACAGAAATACGTATATAAAGCAATTTCTATATTTTTTGAAAAATTAAAAAAAAACTTATTTAAAAATTATTATTTAATTAGAATTTGATTTAAATTATTATACAATAAATTAAAAATATACAATAATATTAAAGTATATTTTAATCAAATTATTTGTCTGTTTAAAGTCGTATAAAGTACAGTAGATACATATAAATAATAAATCGAAAATGAACAAAAAAATTTAGAAAATTAAAAATAAAAGACTAATTTACCATAATTATTGATTTCTCTTCAAAGTTATTTTTATAAGGACGAACAATTTCTATTAGAAAAGAATCCTTTACCGAAATTTCCTAAAAGGCAAATCAACACTAATCGCAACTAATATCTATGAATAATTATTATAATATTAACTGCAGTTCCTCATTGTACTAAGTCAAGATCTTACATTATTCTCAAGGCAGAATACGTTTTCATGGGGCAAAATAATTTTCCAACACAGTCTCCAATCCCGCACACACACACACACACAGCGCATCTCTTCGGCAGTTTGCCACTGTGCGCGAAGCTTACTCTTCCGCGCTTCCTCCCCCTCTTCCTTTCCCCCCCGCACTACCCGCTCTCTGTGCAAACACACCCGGGGGTGTCGTTAATTGAAATTATTATACTTGTCTGTGGTATCATAAATGCGACTCGTTAAATTTGTATGTATGCGCATGTAAGGCGACACTGGCACACACACACACACACCTACACAGACACTTACTACACACACACACGAACGTGCATACATGAGCATGCAAGCTCATGTCCTCCCAGCCGAGCTCGGCGAGTGTCACTTATTTGCATGAGGCGGGCACAAAATGGAAATTTGTTGCCGCATTGGTAGGCTGCCCTACCTCCTACACCCTCACCTACCTCCTCCTTCCCCCTGACTGTCTCACATGTGAGTTCTTGTTGCCATTTTAATGTGTCAAGTGTTTTATTTGCGCGTGTTACCTACTTTGATTTTATTTGCCCACTTGCCAGGAAAATCCGGCAGGAAACCGGCAAACTCCGAAAGAGAAAGACAGAGAGAGGAAGAGAGAGAGAGAGAGGGAGAGAGGGGGTGTAGCAACGTGGGGGCGTTGCGTTACCCAGTCGACTTTGCTTTTATGTTTAATTCATGCGCAAATTGTCGCGGAAATCTGGCGTCAAGTGTATTAAACGCCGTGCGCTGCTTTTGATTTATGGCCCAGTTGGTGCCAGCAGTCCCCTCTCTTCGCCAGCCCTTCCTCCTGCCCCGCCCGAGTCCTCTTGCCTCTTGCCTGCGCTGTTGCTGTTCCATTGGGGCCCGGCCGTCAATTTCACTAGCAAAATGAAATTGTTACCGTCGACTAATTTATGTGCGGAATTCAAGTATTTTTCCAGTTTAATGAGCTGCCACACTGTGGACGAGCTTTAAAGCGGGCTTAAAGCCGCGATAGCCCAAATTGTTGAAATTTTAACGAGGTTTTCCATGTCTAAGCTGAGAAAACTATTAAAGTTCAGTGAGCCTTTGTGAAATTGAGACTGCACAGATTTGCAATAAAGCATAAAATCAATGAAGTTTAGTGTCGTTTGAGAACCATGAGCAGCGGCAGTCCCTAAGTGTTGTAGTCAAATTTATTATGGTGTTGTACAACACTATTTAAATTGTAGACATAAATTAGGTTAGGCAGTTTTTATTTGAGTGATTGATTGTCAGAGAACTTTAACATGTTTGAAAGAATTCCTTTAAAGATAATTATTATAGAATCTTATACAAAGTTTAATTTATGGAATTTAAGTGTACATAAAAGATTTATGTGGGTATAAGTTAAGATAAGTTTTTTTTAATATATTATCTTCAAATTATATAAAATGAACAACACTATGATACTTCGAATTGTCTGGGCCGAGTGTCATGAAATTTGATGTAAATAGTTGGTGGGTTGCAAAGCGGTGCAGGTGCAATAAAATACGATTTTGAGTCTAGCTTCTACTTTCATATAATTTGCTTAATTTGGCTATAACATATGTCGGTCCGATCCGGCTCGTTCCGACCTATTTCTACTACGATACCCCTAAAGCTTAGTTACTTTTGTGCATTTCAGCAGGCAGACGGGCAGTTGGACGGACAGACGGACAAGACCAGTTTGATTCACCTATTGGTGCTAATTAAAAATATATATACATGTACCTTAGACATGCCATCGAAGGTACGTTGGACACTGCCAGACATATTCAAAATACCCCATACGAGGATATAAAATGCTTTGGCCTTTTAGCAGCTAAAGAAATTGTGTTTTGTTAAAGTCGTTACACTCTCGAAGCTATTAAACAAATTCCAATTACTATCACTTTGGTGCTTACTAAATTTTATGAAATATTTATAGTATATATATGAATTCGTAAGTTTAAAGACCAAATGAAACAACAGCATTTTTCATTTATTAATATTTTTAAATGTAAATATGAAACTTAAGAACGAAGTGAAATAAACAAAATGCAATCAATTGCACTGTGAAATCAATATTATTGAAAGATAAAAAACATTGAAAATCATAATTATTTTTTAGTTCACAGCACAGTATAGCCAGGTAGGTAGAAATATGTACATAAATGTATATAATATATATATAATTCCGCAACACTCTATAAGGCAATTAAATCCGAATCGAATGTAATAAAATATGTGTGTTAATGCCGTCTGAGAGGCAATAGATCAAAGCAGATAAAATTGCGAAATGCGAATCAATTTTCGTTAAATTGCAAATTGAAGCAGAAGCAACGCTTTACATTTTTTTTTTATCTCTTTATCTAGATAAATTATTGCTATTTCGCGCGCAGCTTTTAATTCTAATTTCCTGCGGCATCGATAAGAAAAACTTATTCAATGCAGTCATTCAACTTGTTTTCCCCCCTCCCTTCCTTACCCTCTGATTGCCCCCTTGGCAGGGGCCATTAGTCGCGCGTTGAGGGAAAATAGTTAGAGATAGTTTGCAAAAAAAACGGGGAGAGGGAAAACTGTAGGAAAAGCCATGCAGCGATGTACGCTGCAAGCTGCGCAGGCAGTCAATAATTTTCATAACTGCCGCTAATTGAGACATTAACTATAATTGGCCTTAAGTGCGAGCCAAGCGGACCAGTCAAGTGTTAAGGCACGGCTAACAGGGCGCGAAAAGTAGCTTGTTTTTTGTTGTTGTTATTCTCCGCTTAAAGGGTAAACGGAAAAGGGGAGGCACAACTCGACACATATGCGTGGAGGCGTGTCGGGTGATTGAACTCGGGCAGTCTGAGCAGTCTTTGTGGCCAGTGGCCCATGAAAGTGTCCATGGAGAGAGAGAGAGAGAGAGAGAGAGGTGGTCAACTGTTCTGGAATGCAAAGCAGGTCAAAATCAAAATAGCCAAATATGTCGATAATTTACGAGCCTCAGCTCTCGTCGCTCAGGTGTTAAATTGTCTGCCAGCAAGAAGGGGTTAAGCATGGGTCACGTGTTGCACATGTCAAGAGCGTAAATAAGCGCGAAATTGGCCCGAGCAGAAAGCGGAGAGAAATTCTAGATGTCGTGTCCATTGAGTAGCCTCAGGCTGTAGGCGACGAGCCATGAAATTTGCTGCGACAGCTTAGCTAGAGAATGGGAGGTGGAAGGGAGGTGGGAGAGGGAGGTGGGTTTGGCAGTGTTATCAGGATTTTTCCTCCTTATTTTTCTCGATTTTTCTCAGGTCTCTCTTTCTCTCTCTCTGTCTCACCCACACTCACGCGCAATTACATTGCTAGCTTGCGGCCCACGCGGCGTATGAGTGATTTATTGCCATTGACTTTTGACCAGTTGCCGGGGAGAGCCCGGTCGGAAGGGGGGGAGGTTTGTGCAGCGGGTCAGCGCTGCGAATCAAATAATAAAGTTGAAATTAGTTGTGGCTGCCCGCATGGAAATTGCAATAGTTTTTGGCCACAATAAAATTGATGAATTGCAAAGTGGAAAAGTTGCTAGGTAAATTGCGGTCGGCAGGTGGAGGGAGGTAGAACGGGTAAGGGGTACAAACTAAAACGAAGTTGATAACAACGCAAAACGTTTGTTTTGCAACTCAACTACAGTGGAACCAGAAATCTGAGCTGCCAATCAGAGAGAGAGAGAGACAAAGATAAGAAGAAAGAGACTTGCCTACAGCAAATTAAATTTATCTCCAGCCTGAAGTACTCAAGAATTACATGAAACTGCATTTTTAATTTCCACATTTTGCAGCATTTTCTCTTGATTTACAACCACTGTAGTTGTAATTTCGCCCAGGTATTTACCGTTAGAATTCTAATAGAATTTCGCACAGCTGATTGAAAGCATCTATCAGTGTAGTGGGCCCATAAAATTTGAGCACCCTGTTGTGGACAGCCCCCTAAATCACAGTGCCACCTGGCCGGGCCCCAGACCAGCCCACTGGCAACTTGGATCTGCCAGAGGAGAGCTTTCTCAGTTTTCACAGTTTTCACAATTTCCTCGGTTGACGACACTCGTGTGTCTCGGCTGCAACTCCTCCTCCTCCTTTTCCTCTAGCCGCCTCTGTTGACTGTGTGTGTTGAGTGATAAAGAACATGTTAATGGGCTTTAATCAATTTACAATTTTTTCAACGGCTTCTGCCCCTTGCCTCCCTCCTCCCTCTGCCTTCTCGCCCCTTGTTGCAGCATGTGTTTGTGTTGTGTTTGTGTTTGGCTAGCTTGTTGCAACGCGACTTTTCTACATATTTTAATGATACTTTAATTTGCGGCAATTAAAACGGTAGAAGGAGCGGCTGAGACGGGGAGAAAGGTAGAGTCTGAAGCAGAGGCAGGAGCAGTGGCAGAGGCAGAGGCTGTGGCAGCAGCGGTCGCTGTCAGCTTAGCTTGGTCTCCGATTACACAATCAGTCAGGCAGAGAAGGAGAGTGGGGAGGAAGGGGATTGGTAAGTATACCCTGTACTGTGTGGGTATATGCATGCAAGGCAAGACTAAAACATAGACAAACTTGTCATAGAAAACAAGTTTTTAAAAGCAATTATTACAGGGTATCTCCCCAGGCTTAGTCACTTTTCTAAAATTGCAATGTTTGCTACACTTAATCCTTGCGCTTGAACATACCTCTTTATAGCCTTTATCACTTAGAGGGTATCTTGAGCACTGACAAGACTCTCTCCTCGACTTGTTGCAACTCCTTCTTGGTGGCATGCATAATGAACAAGTCGAGCTCGAGCGATTTCCGTTCTTGTCTTCCTGATTTGACTTTGATTGTGTGTGGGGCCGCAGCTGAGAGAGAGAGCTATGTGTGTGTGTGTGTGTGTGGCAACCAGTTGCCCAGACCAGCTAGAGACTGCTAGCGCTTATCGCCGTCGCATCTCAAGCCTGACTCAGTGCATCATCAATTAATTAACGGAACCCAACGAGGAGACGACTCTTTGCTCAGATAAGAGATAGGGGAGAGATAGATAGGGAGAGAGGAAGAGGGGGAGATCTGATAACCTTTGCGGGCTGTTCCTCTGGCTGTGATTGATACACTTATAATTGCCACATATTGCATAATAATGCTCTGTCAATATCATGTCGCCTCGCAGCGCACTTGCCACACTTGCCACACTCTCCACAACCTCGAGCTCAGTTCAGCTCGTACAACATGTTTTTCATAATTACGGTTTGTTTGCTGTGTAGAACATAGATTGACTGTGCGTGAGTGTGTATGTGTGTGTGTGTGCTGGAGAAGTGTGCAGCCAAATTGTCTCACAAATTGATTTTAAATTGTTAAATCAAGTATTTTACTTACGATTATTGACTAAGAAGCTGTTCGAGCAGCAAACTTGAAGTGACAAGTGGTAAGTGGCGACTGATTGAAAGGGGAATACAAGGCAGTGAAGGAAACAATAGACAAATTGAGAGGGGAAACGGAAAACCTAATGATTCTGGCTGGAATTAAGGCATGTCAAGTTCTTGGAGAAGCTCAGCAAGTTTTGCAAAGATTAAATTAAAATTTTAACAAAAGTTCTGCATAGATTTCCCTTCAATAGAAACAACACACCCAATCAATCCCTAACGAAAATGCTTAATGAAACATATCTGTAGCTTACTATATACAGCATAGGCTACTAAGAACCCCCATATTGTTATATCCGATGTTCATACCAACATTTTCAACAGTGTCCCGCACACACCTGCATTGAAACAAGTATCTGACACTGACAAGCTATGTTATTTCTCTATAAATTTCTCAAATATTTCCCGTATCATTTCCCCCTTATGCTCTTCGCATACTTTGCTTGTGCATTTCCATTCACAGACTCAGCGGTTAATTTCGTTTTCTTAGTTTATTTATGCTCTATGCTTACGGATTCTTAGTCGAACGACTTCATTAAAACGGGCCGAGGTGCATGTAAAATCAGCGGCACAGATGTTCCTCTTGTGTAGCTTGCCAAGTGCGGAGAGACAACGTAATACCGATACCGAAAAGGCAAAAACAAACAATACTGACCACGGTTTACAGGTTTGCGGCAGTCTTGCCTCTTGCTCACTCTTCTTTGCTATTTCTCTCTCTCTCTCTCTCAGTGATCTATTCAAATTTCATAACATGTGTCAAAGTCAAAGCAAGAGGCCGTTAAAGTTGCTTCTCCCCCTGCCTCTCTCTCTCTCTTTATCCCTCTCTGTCTGGTAATCTCTGCAGTAGTAATAAGATATGCTCATTGCCTTCGCACATGGACATTACGAAGACAAGTTTAGGGGGGGCCTCGCTGCGGATTCCTGCAGTGCAGCTTGCCGGCTACCGCTTGACACTTGGCCGCAAATTTCGGGTAGCCTCCCATTCGGGCAGCAGCCAAACCAGTTGGCCCACTCTATCAGTCTCTCTCTCTCTCCTCCTCTCTCTCTCTCTGTCTCTACAATCCCAGCTTAAGGTGCAAAGCGTTGCCAACCGGGGGGATTACTTAATTATGAAGTCATATGGCAGACAGACTGTCGCAGGCATCGAGGGACCTGCAGCCTGTCAAGCTTGCAACTTGCAACATGAAATTCTCTTTTCGCAAAAAATAAAAAAAAAAACCATGTGTAAAAAACTTTATCGTTTGCCCGGAAACCCTTTTTAATTTCACATTTCGCATACAGTTTCAGCTGCAGGGAACTTGCGATTTGTTGCAGACTTTACACACTTAATTTATGCATCCATTTTCTCTACAAGCTATAAAAATGTTTACCTTTTTTAGTGCTAACTGTGAAAAAGTTACCATAAAATCTGTAAAATTTAATGCATATTTTATAGTGTATTTAATGCGACATTCGCTTTGACAATTTGCCAGTTTTTTCGTTGCTGCTTCGTTTCCGCTTTTGCATTTGTTTTACGCTTATCACAAGAACGAGAACCGAAAAATTGCTGTAAGCTTCGCAAAATATGACATTGACAGACACTTAAAGCTGCTTAGCGGCATTCTCGTGGCACACAGCTAAAAGTTGCTCCTTGTACTCCACTCAGCTGAGACTATACCCTGTCAAAGTGTGCGAAACGGGTGTATTAAATGTAGCAGGAAGTTTACCAAATGTTAAGTAAGTTTATATTGTATAAGTTATATAATTGATATAGTTTAAAGATATGTGACTATCATTTCTTAAAAAATTAATAAATAAATATTTTCCTTGAAATGATTTTAATATTTAGAGTTTGAAATAAATTTATTCTGGAATTTTTTAGAATTTTTTAAGAATTTTAGAAGTTTTCTTAAATTTAAAGAAAATGTAAAGTAAATAAATTTCAATTAAACATTTAAAAAATTTATGAAAAATAATAAATAAGTTCCTAGATCATTTGAAAAAAAATATTAATATTAATATATCACAGATAATATTTTGGAATATAGTTTAAAAAATAGAAAATCTCCAAACTTATTTTCTTCTTCTTCTGTGTAAACTGAGAAGGAACATCGTCTTAAAGTTTACTTAACTCTTTGCGTTATCCCAACTGCTTTTCATTTCTTACTCTGTTTGGAGGGTATCTAATAGTTTCCTTATTTCCCTACTCACTCGTATTTATTTTATTTTCATTTAATTCTTTTTTGTTTCACTTTTTCAAGACTTTTTCCTATTTCTCCCCCGGGGGAAGTTATTTGCATATGCAGCTTAAAGCTTGTAAGCCCGAACTGACGTTTGGGGCTCTTTCGCTTTAATTAGATAATTTTCTATCTGGCTGTTGTTGTAAGCCCCGCAGCAGCAGGACCAGGTGAGACCGGTGGGTGGGGTGGTGCAGTAGCATTTGCAATGCTAAGCATTTGCAAACATTTCATTATGGAGCTTAAATATAATGGCCATGCCATGCCATGCCACATAGAAAGGGCGACTGCCAGGCAACTGAACTGAACTGTGGAGAAAACTATAAGAAATACAACGGGAAAAAACGCAAGCAAAGGCAGACGAAATGCCAGAGGAGTGAAGAGTGAGAGAAAGATGGGGAGGGGGAGGGGGAGGGGAGTGGAAACACTTGACAGAAGCGCATTTGCAGCTGGAATTTATGGCAAGCATTTTATGAATTTATGCTAAGGGATTTTACGTGCAGGTTTTGCAGCGAATTTGCACTGCAGTTGGCAATGAAAGAGTATTTTTGGTCGGGTATAATTTATAAAGATTTTCCTCTTAGTAGACCATGCTGTTTTAAGGGGCCAAATATAATTAGTGCAAATTATTATAGGATATTCAATTTCAAAAAGTATAACAAATATTTACAATATACCTAAACTAGTTAAAACATTGTTTCTTATATATTTTATACTTTAATCTTTTTTGTCGACTTTATAATATAGTAAATTAAACAGAAATATTTACACATAGAAATAGTTAAGTACAATTATTTTAGAATATTAGGAATATTTGTAGAATAATTAAAATTATTAAATATAAAAGAAAGTTCGTTTATTTTATTTAATATTAAAATTAATAAAAATTATAAAATTAACTTAAATATAACTTAATCTAATCTTAATGTATCTCTCTATTTTCTCTGATTTCTCTTCCCCCCTAACTCCCAAAAATGTGCTCTTCGGTGCGAGATCTTTCAAAGTTTGCAGTCTGGCAACGCTTGCGGCAAATAAATAACGTAAAGCATTTTCAATTTGGCCAAAATGCATAAAATGACACGCAATGCGTTTTAGTGCTTTTCCGCTTTTCCGCTTGCCGCAGTTGTTCAACTGTTTCTTATCTTTCTATTTGATTTTTGCCGCCATTTTTCGCGCCACTTATTCGCGCTTTTCTTCTCCTTTTTTGCCATCCACTCTGACAATTTTCTTGCTGCGCTTTTCTCCAGCTCCTTTCGCTCCTTCTCTCGCTTCCTTTTCTTTTGTTTTCTTTTGCGGCATTTTCATTTAAGTTGGCCTTAAAACAATTTTATGACACCATAAGTACAAAACAAATAAATTCGCTGGTAACATCTACAGACGGCAACTCATCCCCTTTCCTTTCCCCCCCCCTCTTCTCCGCATCCTTCCTTGACGACTTCGTTGCCCCTCGTTACTCCCACTCGACAGTAGCAGGCGCAGCGGCAGCGCGCGTTCTCTCTAATGCGCACTGCATTCATCATACGCCCCGTTGCCCATTGCCGGCAACCGAAACAAAAGCACAAGAATATGATAAATAAATGCAACACGCTGCAAAGAAAAAAAAAAAAAAAAAAAAAAAGAAAAACGGGGAAAACAACTAGCTACAATGCGAAGGATGTGCACAGAATGCAACAGCAGTCGCGTTGCCCTCAGACGGAAGATGAGGCCGCTTTAGAAGTGAGGGCAAAGTCACCCGACTAAATACTCTTTACTCTATAAGCTAAGTCTTGAAGACTTTACACAGAAAATTATTTTCTAATTATTTGTTGGATCTTATCTCTATGGGATCAGAAAAAAATAAGTAATTGGAAAACACTAGCAAAATATGAATATTTCAAAGACTAGTATATAGAATATGTGTAGAGTCTCAATCCTAACTACATGAATATCGGATCGTTTGAATAAGCTTTCTTTCAATCAGATTACAATTATTAGAAATATATCTAAGATATTAGCTTTTAATAATTTAAACTTAAGGGTTACATCTTGTAGATTTTAGGCACTTTAAGTGAACTGAGCTATAGACAACATAGTAGCATAACAATACTAGCCTTAAGACTATAACATGCATGTTCTTTCGTTCCATTGAGTTTCATTGTCATCGGATTACAAACTTTTTGGTTAAAGCTAAACTACTAATAAAATAAAAGTATTCTATAAGTTACATCTTGATGATTTTATACATCTACGATCAGTTGAATGTGGTATTATTCTCTAGAGTAGTATCGTAGTGGGCTGAAAAAAACAGATTTAAAATTTTTAAAATTATTTAACAAAGTAACTAATTCTTACAGAATATATCGAAAAGATTTAAGTCACACCAAACTAGATACATATTCTATAAATCTATTAAGTTTCCTTGTTCTCAGGTGATCATTTCTAGAGATCTACTGAAAATACTTGCATAATAATAATATAATATAGATAAGATCTTAAAAATGTAACGCACTTCAAACCAGATGTATATTCTATCATTCAAAGAAGTTTCACTGTAGTCGCAACACAAATAGTTGAGCTATATAGATATCATATTATAAGAAACACCTTGCAACCCGCTTTGCCCACTAAAGTCCCCCGGGGTCGGGAAAGTGTATCAACATACTGGGCCAGTCGCCAGTTCATAGCGGGGTAAGTGTATGTGCGCTCGGCTTGATTTATATGGTGTGTGCGTGTGGGCGTGCGGGCGGAGTGAGTGTGGGTGAGTTTATACTCACAGTGTATACAATATATTTTATATAGTACACAGAGCTTACATATACGTACTACGGGTCTAGCATACACAGATGCATCTAGCGCTGTGGCATATTGGATGGCATACAGATTTCGGTTTGCCGCGCTGTGGCTGCGTTTTGGGCTGCATTTTATTTTCGTTGATTTTCATTTTTCCTTTTTTTTTTTTGTCGTTTTCCTTTTCATTTTCTTGTCGCTGCCTTGCGTTGTTCTTGTTGTTTTTCTCTTTTGTGGGCGGGTCAAAAAAAGTTTTATTATTGCAATGGCAAAATCGCTATGAAAATGCGTTCAGCGATTTTGCTCAGCTTGCAGCTTGCATTTCCTTTTTTTGCATTTCTTTCTTTTGCAGGCAGAATTTTCCTTGAATATCGCATTGTTTTTCTTTTCCTTTTTCTTTTTCTTCTCCTTTTTTTTTGCATTTTAATAAAAACACGCAGCAATAAAATTCCAGCTGTGTTTACGTGATTGGAAAGCGATTTTCCATGGCGGCGAGCATGAAAAATTGTCGGGACAACGTTAAAATTCTCCTCTTTTTTTGGCGCTGCGTTCATCTTCGCATGAAAAGTGTGAAAAGCGAAAGAAAAGCAGCGAAAAAAGCGCTGAACATACAAAAATGATTGTTTTTATTGGCCGCTTGCGCGGCAGATTAAAAAGATATTGTACGGCGTGTAATTGTCAACATGTTGTGGCAAAGGGGAAGGGGGAAGGGGGAATAGAGGGAGTGCAGGGGAAACTTGTGCAATTCCGAATGATCTTGTAACTTTTATGGGCAGTCAATAAATTTTCATTACTTTAATGCGAGTAAAAAACTGAAAAACTTCAACTCAAGTGCCACAGCATAATCTTCGCTACCAATGGGGCTGCCCCTGCCCCCCCTCCACATTCTTGCCTCACATGTTAAATCCTCAAATTTATGAAGCCTGTGGTCAATTTGGAACATATGGCGGCTACCACTCGACTCGTTGGGCCACTCGATTCGGCTCCGAATTCGGGAGGGGCAGCCGGACCTTGTGCTATAAATTGCTTTTGTTAAAATAATGAAAAAAGGCAAAAGGGTTGTGAATTGCCTTTTCTGACGTAGGGGGTGGAACCCGGAGTCTGCCTGCCGGCAGGCTAAAGTCCTTGTGAAATATGACAAATATTTACAAATTTATTGTTAATCTTGAATATTGCAAAAGTTGTAAGTAACAGCGTGAATGTTTATGAGATACTTTCAATATTTTCATTACGTTAAATACCAAACAATCTGCATGGAAATGCGATTGGTAGGTGGTAGGCGTGGCATCTAAAATTGGAATTAACTATGTTCTGCGTTTAGGATACCGTAAACTTACTGCCAAATTTGGCATCTCTATCGTTTCTAGTTGCAGAGATCTGCGCGTTCATACGCACAAGAGTGCCTGAAAAAGCTAGGGATGCAGACTTAGTATGCCGGCTCCACTAACATATATACAGCTCCAAAAATGACATATTGTGTTCTTTATCATGTTCAATGGAGGAAGGATATAAATATCATATCTAAAATATATAGTTTTTCACAGAATAAACGCTTTATAACCTTAGCAGGCAAAGGGAAATTTATGAGCATCGCCTGTTAGGGGAGCCGAGAAACCAAAGCGGTTGTCCATGCACCATGACCGTGTGTCCATGTAACTCTGCGTATCTATATCGGTGTCATTTATCATAGTTAATACTTTTGAGTGATTATATAAAAAGCCAGGGGAACAAATAACTTAGCATCAGGCTCAAGCCGGCGCCATAACTCAGACTGTATGCATAATTTATAACGGGTCACTTTAAGCTCCCTCGTTTGGCAATGGGGAAAAAGCCACAAGGAATGTCAAAGAAGAATGGGGTAAAAAAACCTGTGAAAACAATATGGAAAACTGAGCAGGAAAACCAGAACAAGGAGGAGGAAGCACTAGGGGGACTAAAGTGCTGTCAACTGTTGCAAAAAGGCATGTAAATGCAGTATCCATATCCGCATCTGCTTCCGTATATTTATCTGCATCCAACATATGTCCGTATCTAACTGTATCTGCATCTGCAGTTGTATCCGCTTGCTGTATCTGTGACATCCTTCGCACATTTAGACACATTGCGCTTCATTTCCTCAATAAAATATGCACAATTTCAGCTGTATTTGGCCAACAAGATGCAGCTAGCAAGAGCGGAAAGGGCAGAAAAGAAGCAGGGTAGCAGTGTTGTTGTTGTCAAGCTTATTGAATTACCCGATTTGCGCATCAATTGGCATTCTAATGCAAAAATAGATACGATGCAAATGCGCAAAGGATTCAACGGAAAAGTTAGCTGAATTCGAGTCTGTTTTGCAGGTAAAGTTTTATGGCCAACAACTTGGCAATGCTTTTAAATCAATCGATAAAATGAAATGTAATCCCTAAGCTGTGGCAACCTTTCCGTTCTCCTGCTTCTTTTGCCAAATGCAACTGCATTTTGTGTATTTACAGACTGCACTCAGTTTTGTATAAATTTTAATGCAACGCTTGACCAAACACACACAACACACACCCTCCACCCCTCCTCTACCACAAACGTGCAGACACCTTTCGACCATAGAAACTTTTCGGTCATCAATTCAACGGAGAGAAAATATTTTCAACATGCCAAATGTTGCTGTGGAACAAAATAAACGATTGAGCTGAAAGCAGATGGCATGACTTGTTCTTAAAATATTTCATGTATATAAATACAATAGAAACAAAGATACTTAATTGATAAAGAGAAACATACAAAAGATACTTTATTCAACATCGAAGATGGTCTTAAAGACAAAAAGCTACTGCAATATTTTGCCATAATCCGGTTTGTTAGGTTTTCAAAGGAAAATATAAACAACATATTGTATATACAGATCAAATTTTAATATTTAAATAAGTAAATACACAAATAAAAACAAATAAATAAATAGTTACAGATACCAATGGAAAAAACTGTTTAGATAGCCAAAGCGGCACGTGACAATATCAACCTACAAAATGGTGAACTTTCGCCACATCACGTATACGTAGGGTTGGCGAGGGTGGTTCGTAAAGAATAGCAAAGGTAATACATAAAAAAAAGGCAGACAAACTCATGTGCTGCACAGTGTGTCATTTATTGAGCGATATGTTTTATTTTTATCGCAAATTGGTTGACTCAGCGGGGCGACGTGGCAGAGATACACGAAAAGGGAATAAAGGCTGAGGGTAAGAAAAGTCAAATTTTGGGAGGATTTTATTTTCGTTTTGAGGCCATTGACACGAACTGAAAAGGTGATAAAAATTGTCCAGTTTGTTGATAATAGAGTCCATAAAATTTGTGCAAGTAAAGCAGATAAAAATCTTTACTAAGCTTGCTATGCTTTAAAGAGATTTGCCGGAAAAATTTGATACACAATTAAATAAACTTTTATAAAATTAGAGCAATTTTCCACAGAGCTTATTGTATAGATTTGTAATGCTTTTGATATTGTATATGTTTTTTAAATATTTTTAAAATTGCTCTGTTATCCAACACCTTTCTGCACACACACATATGCTATCCCTATCGCATTGATCTAGGCAACATTAACTGCAAACAGCATTCGCTATGGATATGGCTATCATTTACAGTTACATTTATGCTATTTTTACCTACAAATAAGCAACGTATTGATTCCCACACACACACACACACACACACAGACACACATTGCTGATTGCCTCAGCGCCAATTCGAAATGTCATGCGGAACGTAGTCCCTGACAGAATTCACAACGCATTCGTGGCCTTAAAGCGACAGACCCTCAGCCTATTTATAAGCGAGCATTTTCCAACACTGTCAAAGCTAGTTATATCTATCCCTATCAGACTCTGTGTGTGTGTGTGTGCTGGGTGTTTCACTGTCTGAGCTGCTGTTTATGTGTATAGATTTTTTCCAATTTTGCTGATGGCATTTTAGGTGACACACACAAGCAGCAGCAGCAGCTCCTTGGGGGAAGCTTCGTTCGCCCTCACTCTCCTTCTCCTTCTCCTTGTCTCTCTCCCTCTTTCTTTCTCTTTCTATCTCCCTTGCCTCTGCCGCTTCTAGCCTTTTTTACAACTTTCTTGCGTCTTTTGCCTGATAAAAATCATCTGAAGAGGCGGCAAAAATTGATGGCACATTAAATTGGGGGCGTGTCGAGGCAGCAGCGGAACCCCCCCCCCCCGCCCACAGCCTGCCCCTTATTTGCTTGTCCTGTATCGTTGCAACGTGGCAACGTGCCTCAATGGCTCAATATGTGCGTTTTGCCAGGCACTTGATAGGCTTTTTATTGTCCTGCAATAAAACCCGCTAGGCAAAAGGCAAAAGACATCCTCCAGCTAGGCTCCAGCTATTCACCTCCCTCCCTCCCCAACTGGGCCAAGTGTCAAGTAGTTGGTGCACATCCTCCAACACCGACGCTCCAACCCAATTTTCTGGCTCATAAATATTTGCCGAAACGCAATGACAACAAACTTTGATTCATTTTCCGTCAAATTTGTTGTTTGTATCATAAAGTGATTTTTCCACGACAAACTCTCTCTCTCTCTCTCTCTCTCTTTCTCTTTTATTGATTTATAATGTTTGCAAAATACTTTTGCCTTTTGCTCATGGTAAAAATGTTTGGCATATTTACAGTTATTTTTTACACACACCTACATCTACACACACACTCACACGTATTTTCTTTTTTTGCCTGCGGGCGGCCTGCGAATTTCAATTTCAATTGAATTCGTTTGATTGATCGGCCTCGCATTAACTTTACGCCCCTCCCCATTTTCCTCCAGTTATATATGTACATATATCCATATAGGTATTTCGCAGCCCAGAGTTTTTGCTGCTTGTATATTTCCTGTGCCCAAGTGTTATTTATCTTCCCATCAATTGGTTTATTATTAATACTTAAAATTAACAGCTAATACTTTTTTTTTGGCTCTTCAAAGTTGGTTGTAGTATTTAATATAGGCTAAAGACAATAATGGGATAGTTTAATGCATAAATTATTGCCTAATCAACAATTTATTAATCCCAAATTTTTATAAACTTTTTATAATTGCTTAAAATATTGCATAATAAACATATTATAAATATATACAATATTTAAATATTCTTACATTTTTGTACAACTTTTATTGTTTGATCTTGGTATGAAAATAGTTTGATTTGGTTCGATTCTTTTATATTGTTGTATGAAACTAATTGAAACAAAAAATTTGAGCAAAAGGGTCTATCGATTCATACCATTAGTTAAGTTTTATCTTTAACTATATTATTATTTATTTATTTGTATTAATTCTAACAAAATCTTTTCTCTTGCTTATTTAGACGATTTTCTCTTATTGTTTATTTTGTTAAACTTTTTAAGGCTCAGAAAAGTCATTGAAATTCAAGTGGATTCCCCCTTTCGACTCATTTCCTTTTGGTTGGCCAATTAACGAACATTTTGGAATGAAATTTCTCCACTGCTTTGAATAGTTCTTAAACCGACCCCATCTCCCCTTGCCACGATTCCCACTGGAGAAACAACTAATTTAGCTGAAGTAAAATTGCATTGTTTGCTCAGGATTTAACTGGTCGAATTGGGGAGGTTGCTCTGAGCCACGCCCACTCTACCCGCCTCTCCCTTGGGTGGCTCTCTAGAATGGCAATACATTTCCCTGCAGGCAGAGTATTTCTTTAGAATTTGTTTTGGGCAACAACTACAATGGCAACGTATACAAGGAGTGTACTCGACTTGTGGTTGCCCTGTAGTCAGTTTGACATTAGCTTTTAATTTTTTTATTAAATAAATAAACTTTGCATTTAAATTTAATTATATAAGTATATTAGTTGTTAATTTATATGAATTTTATATAAATTTTAATTCAATTATTTTCTTTACTTTGAATTTATTTAAGGCTTTTATTAATTATTTGAGGCTGTTTTTTTATTTCTATGTCGATTTACTAAAAAATTAAACAAAAACACATTTTTCCCTCTTAATTTAAAATTAAAGTTTTTACCTTTTGTAGTTATAATTTTACTAGGTTCTTATTTTACTATAATAATTTTATTAATAGTGTGTTTATTTTATATAAAATGTATTAATATTTCCATTTATTTAATGATATATTTAAATTTATATATTAATTTAAATAATAATTTTATTAATTTAATTATAGGGTTTTTTTTTTTATAATATATATATATTGTATAAATTAAACAAACATCAAAATTCGCATAGAGTGTTTTCATTGAGGAAAAGATATCTTCTAGTTGATACTACCCGCTGTGTGCTGCCTGTGTTTTTCCAGCTCATTTCTTGCAACTGCGTTTTGGCCACTGGCAACGGGCAAATCCTCAAAACAAGCCAAAATCATTAGCAACAAAATTGCCCCATTTACCCCCCCCCGCCCCCTTTTCCACCCCTTGCTACACATTTTAATTTAATTTGCGCACAATGCGTAGTCCTTGTTATCCTTTAAAAAAACGAAAAAGAAAAAGAAGAAGAAGGGAACAACCCAAGTTGAGTTTGCTGCAATCTCCCCTCGCGTTCTTCACATGCAATGCGAAATTCCTTTAGCCGCTCCTTTTTTCTGTCAACATCCTCGTGCTGCTGCCAAATCCTTTGGCCTGTTGTCAGAATCAAGGCAGGAGGCAGGAGCTAGTAGGAGAGAAGGAGGGCTGGGGGATGGGAGATGGCCAAAGCGCAGGCTGCGCTGCTTTTAATGCGCATTTGACATGCAAATTTATTTAATTTTCTGCTTCAAATCGCACAGCAGCTAAAGCAACCCCGCATGCCTCAGTCTAACTCCTCTTCCCCCCTCTCCCTCCTGTTGCGCTTTTAATTATACAAGCGCAACAACAACAACAACAACAAAGAACGGCAACAGGAGGAACAGGAAGAACAAAGAAAATTGTTCGCCTGGCTGCCAATTTATGGCGCAACATTCCTAGATAGCCCGTGTCCCCAGTGTATGTGTGTGTGTGTGTGTGTGTGTGTAAGAGAGAGAGCGCACTTTAACATGTCCTTTGTGGCATGCAGCATGGAATTATGGCACTTCCCGCCCAGCCCTCTCCCGCCTCTGCTTAAAGCTTCACGCGACAACTTTAAGCAAAAATCAATAAGTTCTACAACGCGCGCCATGTCAAAAGGTAGTTGCGACGTTTCGTTTGATCCACCCTCGCTTTGCAGGTATTATAAAACCCTCCCCGCTTCTCTGTCTGCTTACTCTCTCACTGAACCCGCAGCCGGATGCGGAAATGTGTGTACGTCGAAGTTGGCAGACGTTGCCAGACACAACAACAAAACAACAAAAAAAAAAGTTGCCAATCTCCCGAGCAGTTTAAAAGGTGTGGGGGGGAGGGGGAGGTACATGGGACAGGGGGGTGGCAGGCGCCAATAGTGAACTGGGTGGATTACTTAGTTGATTAGCGTAGCAATCCCACTGTGCAGCTTGTCGATTGGGTTAAATCAAAGCGTAGCAGTTCACGCTTTGCTCACAGTTTCTACTTGCTTGAGGCAACAAGCTGCCCCAAAAGAAGAGGCACCTACTCCTTCCTACGCATCTTCCCCTTCCCCTCTACTACTCTACGTTTGTCTGCCTTTTTGTTTACATTTTTATGAGGCTGCTTTGGTGGCCATTTTGCCTATTGTGTTTGGTCAGCGCGTCGACTGATTATGAAGTGGGCGAAGCAGGGGAAAGCAGGAAAACGAGAAGAAGGAAGAGAGGAGGAGTAGAAGTAGCAGGTGAAGAAGTAGGCAGCACTTGTGTAGCTTGCTTTCATGTTGAACGTGGCTCACGTGGCGTATGAGCAACTTGTGAAATGGCGCAGGGGGCGCACGCACACACACACACACACAAGCAACCCTTTTTGCCGGCCCCTTTGACCTTTTGTTTGAGTTTGAGCCTGCACGTTGCGGCCATCAGGGCAAAAGCAGCAGCAGCTCCTCCCCCACGCCCCCATCACAAAAAGCTGGCGTTAATTTTACACAGTCTGTGCACGTTTTGACCCTTTGCAGAAAGTTGTTGCTGCCCACAGACACGGAGCAGGCCTTATCGCTGTCGTTGTTGTTGTTGCTGTTGCTGTTGTTGTTGTGTAGTTTTGTTTGGCTCTGCCATTTTTCCAGACGATGTGTTGCCGCCATATTTAATTTGTTGCAACTTTATGGGCGCGCTTCCGCCTCCGTCTCCGTCTTCGGCGTTGCCACCAACAAATACTTTTTTATCTGCCTGCTGCGGTTGACCCTGTACCTTCTCTCCACCCCCTCCCCATTGCTTTTCTCCAGCCAGCAAAACTTTCTCCTATGCGAAATGCATTCATCAACAAAGTAAAATCTCAGCCATAAATTAGTCGGGGCCAAGCCATAAAGAGGCAAGTTCAAGCTGAGCCCACAAAAGCCAAATGAGCTTCATCTAATTGAAGTGGCTCACTAAGGGTTAAGCCGAGCAGGGCTACGGGTTAATTGGCTTGGGTTAGCTAAGCGCCGATCAAGGTGGTTGCAAGGGTGAGAGAGAGAGAGAGAGAAAAGAGAGAGAGAGAGAGAGAGAAAGAGAGAGAGAGATAAGAAGTAAATCTACTTATATGAAACTCGAAATACATTTTTATACCCTACGCCCATTGAAAACAAATAAAATAGGGTATACTTACTTTGTAAAAATATATGTACTGGGCATAAGAAGGCGTGGCATACGTCACAAAGTGCATCAATTCTTGTGCAGCATTACTAACAGAGTTGATTGAGCCATGTCCTGCTGTCTGTCCGTCGCCTGTCCGCTTGTCCGTCTGTATGAACGCAAAAATCTCAGCTATTATAGAAGCTGGTGTCTCCAAATTCGACATGCAAATTTCTGAAGTTCATCTGCTTCGGAAGCCTATTTACATTTCAAGATGCCACGCCCAACGCCTTCACAAATCGATCTGAATTCGTTACGAAAGCAATAAAGTAACAACTTCTGCTTCGAAAAACACTTAGATATGCGTACACAACAGAATAGGGAAAGTTAGTCGAAGGGTATTTTACTGTCGGACATACTCCACTGTAGCTTTTAATACTAGTTTACGTACTTCATAATAATTAAACGCTTCATTCGAGTTGCTTTGTTGAGAACTTAAGGTATTTCAGGGCCTATTGTAGGTCTAAGAAAGTTCGATTTATATTTTTCTTCTGTCGATAGTCTGTGCGTTCAAGGCGTGTGCAATAATGATATACAGCATTTGAGAAATATCTCCAAGCGAAACTGCTGTAGGCGGCTGGCTGTAATATAATTGCTTAAGCTACATATATAATATAATTTGTTATATTAAGTAATTAGTTAAACGCCCTCTTGGAGGACTCCAAAGGATCTGCAGTCGCAGCTGACTCCCAACAGGTGAGAAAGAATTCTGGAAATCAGAAATAAAGTGAATATAGTGAATATAGTAAATCAGAATATTAAACTAATCTGGCCAAATTGAATTATCTTAGCTGTGTTTATCGGGAGCTTTATCGAGAAATGAAGGAGAACAACAACTTATTACGAAACCACATCGAATTATTAACTAACTCAATCGAGGAAATAACAAATAACTTAAGTGGAGACAATACAATCAGATTAAAGAGCTGGAAGCGAAGGCCAAAGCAGAGACTGACAAAGCATTTAAATGTGAAATCGAATTGAAAAATTTAAAGAATACAAAGACTCCACAGTTGGATTTGAAACCGATGGAGAGTGCCATAGGTGCAGTACAGGCAAAGCTTAGCATGCAAATTGATACACTCTCAAGGAATCTTTGTCAGAAGCAAAATACAGATGTAGCTGAACTGAAAAGCAAGGTCCTTTCAGTGGGTAAGGATTTGTCAAAATGTCAAGCAGACTTAGCATTTTACATAAACTTTATTGCTGAAAAAGATGAAGAAATTGAAGAACTTATTTTATCAGATTGAAATTATAAAGTATGTGTGTCTAGTATCAGTTTATAACTTTATAACTTCTCTGCGATCCATATAATAAACTTTTTAGACTTTTCAACTTAGTGTCCTCTCTTTCTAATATAAAAATTTCTATTCTTAACTCATTAACATTTCATACTAATAACTAATATTAACTTTTCTGATCTGATTGGGTTTTTCTGGGTTTTCCCCAATCCATTGCAACAAATGTTGGATCGGCTAGAATTTTTGTTTTTTTCCCCGGAATTAAATTAAATTAAATTATAATATATTAAATTTTATAATTAAAATATTTTATTTTCCGTTTTAAAATTTCTTAAAAAATTAAAATTTTAAAATTTATGCATAAAATTAATTTTCTTAGCTTTAATCCAAACTGCTTTTGTTAAGTCGTTTTTCTTTATACATAAATTATTTAACTGTTTCTGTGTAACTTTTACGTGGACTGCTATTAGTTGACTTTAAATTAAATTAAATAAATAAAAAATTAAATTAAATAAATAAATAAATAGCAGAAGTTAGGGGGATATATAAGAAATTATAAAAATATAACCATACAAAATATAAACATTACTTGCATAATTGATTTATACTTTTTTTCATTTCTTTTAAAACGACTTAAAAATCCAGTTGAAATTTTCGACTCAAAATTTCTTTTATTTAATCTTTTGTTTATACATCAACTGATTATATTTATATTAAAATTCATGGTATACTCCAGTAACTATTAGCTGAGCGCAATCTTTGTCGTTTCAAAGATCTCTCTCTGTCTCTCGCTCCCTCTATGCCTTTCTCTCTCTCTCTCTTTCTCTTTGTGGGCTCATCTTTTGTGTCGCGCCCGCAACGCATTCAATTAAACCGACAAGTTCAAGTTTGTAACGCCCAATTAAGCAGCGTGTCGACAACTTCCTACAAGTGGGCACACGAAGCTTGCACCACGCCCCCCACGGCACCACAACCCATACACTGCCATGTAAATCAAAGCGGAGTTCAAAGTTCAAATTGTGCCGCAAGCGCAACGGGCGAAAAATCTTTTGGCTGCCACAAAAGTTGATCAAATCTTGAATCGAGGCGGGCGAGAACTGCAGTTGATCTGGCCAGCAAAATTCCCTTGCCTTCTCCCTTTCCCCACCCCCCACAATCCCTCTCCTTGCTTGTGCAGCAAATCGCATAAATAACGCCCCAGGCTACGAGGGGGGGGGGAGAGGGGGTTAGCTGGAACCGCACACATTTCCTGCGAGAGGAGGCAACAAGGCGGCCACGGCCCACGTTAAGCACATTTATCACGCATACGCAGCGTATGCTGCCGCAACGCAAGGCCCATTGAGAGAGTGCCCCCTTTGCCCCCCCCTTCGTTTCCCTAAGCACTCAACGAACTTTTGCCTCCCCCTGCACGACGAGGGCGGAGAATTGCAAATTTCCGCAACTCGACGCGATTGCGAATGCGACTGGAGCGCAGGCACAGACAGAGTGCTCCACCTCCCTGCTGCACACCTAGCCCAGCTTTCCCAAGGGGAATGCAAATTTCAAATGCAATTATTTATCGTCCAGCAGGTGGTATCATAACTTTGTTATGCACTGTGCCGCGACCTCGTGGTCCAGTTGACTGTGCAGCTTGACTTGCAACAAGCTTCAAGCAAAGCCGTATAAATCAGAGCTTAAGATTTTGCAGGGTATCTGGCAAGCGACCCAGCTCCCTACCTTTCCCTCTCTCCCTCTCTCTCTCTCTCTTTCTTTAAAGCAACTTGTTGAAGGGACATTTGATGCGAGCGCTGCTTGTAACGAGCCTCGTTGCCTTTGATTGATGACGCACAACGTTGATGGCTGCCCCGCCGCTCCGCTGCCACGCCCACACGCCCCTAGCTAGCGTTGTTGTTGTTGTTGGTCAATTTTTCAGCAATTTAATTGAGCTTTTGCCCGTTGGCTGTTTTAAGTAAATAATGCATTATTTATGCGCTGCTCTCGCCAAATCCCCCAAAAGCCTAGCAAAACTTTTACGAGGCGCAGCAAATGGCAACAAATGAGCTGTAAAAATGAGACAAAGCGAGAGAGGGGATGAAAGAGAGGCGAACAGAATGAGCGAGTAAGAGATAGTGGGAGAAAGAGAGAGAGAGAGAAGCAGCTAGCAGAAGTTAGCGAGCAAAACGTAAACTTTTAATCAAGAAATTCGCCTGCGGCCTCTGCGCACTCAACTAGCTCAAGACTGCCCCCTCCCCTTTCCCCCCTCTGTGCCCTACACACCCACTCAACAACCCCTAAGCGAGTGCCAGCAAAGGGCAAGACGTGTGGGGATGGGGGGATAGCCCTGCGGCTTGACAATAAGAGAACATGCAGAGCTTTTACATCTAATTAGTTTGTTGTGACTGTCAAGGCTTTTAAACTTGACATTTCACCCGATAGGGGAGGGTGGAGTGCGGTGAGGGGGTAACTTGCCTTTTGGGGTTATCAAATCGGTCAACTAATGTGGCCTAAGACGCAAAAGCCAACAACGAAGAAGGAGTCTGCAGCTGCTCAGCCCTTCGCCTGGTGAACCCTTTCAGCTTAGTCCGCTTTTCTGAAACCCTTACGCATTAGGCCTAACCATTCTGTCTCCCTCTCTCTGTCTCTTTTCCTCTCTCAAAGCCCAGTCCGAGCAGGATTTAGGCCCGTTCTAATTTGAGCAGCTTCACTGTGTTTTTCTCTGTTTGTTCTGCTTGTTTGTTTCAATGCCAAACAAGCCTCGAGTTATGTCTATGGATTGATTTTGTATTCGTTATGTCCAATAAAATGAGGTTATGTTTCGTTTCTCCATTTATTCCTTGAACTGGTTACAATGGAGATTATGTATGCAGTCGAAACAAGGGGAATCATTAAAAAAAACATGGTAGCGTGATTAGATTCGGATGGTAAAGGGTTTTATATGCCAGCAGATTTTAATCTTTAGCTCTTGCTGTTTATACCCTTCGTCAAAAAAGGGTATATTAACTTTATGCAAATGTATGCAGCAGGCAGAATACGAGGTGGTACGATCCAAAAAGTATATATATAGAGCACAGGATCAATAGCCAAGTCGATTGAGCCATGACCGTCTGTCCGTCTGTCTGTATGAGCGTCTAAATCTCAGCTATCACAAAAGCTAGAGACACCAAATTTGCCAATATGATTCCTTGAAACCATGTGTAGCTTAAGTTTATTTCTAATTTAAGATGCCACGCCCATTTGCCACGCAAATCGATAATTTAAGAATACTAAGCAAAGTATTAAATTTACAGGATGTAAGCAATAAGTGGGAAAGAACTTGTGCAGAATTTGTGGTTTGAATTAAAAGTGTGCGTAACAGGTTTGTAGCGCTTAATCGAAATTTGGTGCTGGGTATCATGTTGTCGGGTGCGCTTTACAGTAGCTTGTATCGAAAGTTTTCAATTATAATTTTCTTTAATTTACGTTTAGGTTACTAAGCTTGTGTAAGATAAAATTGTTAATGTGGTAACCACTAAGTAAATACAATCTATATATGATATAATATATGTATTAATAAATAAATAATAAATAATTTATTTCTTTTATTATACCCTAGACTGTTTTATTCAAATATTATAAAATTTGAAGTAAAGTTTATTTTTAAAGCATTAAAATATATTTTTTCTTTTCTTATTTATAATAAGCTCCGTTTGAGAGATAATTCGTGGGGTATTACCGCATTGTCACGCAAGCATTGTCAGCGTAAGTAGCGCTATTAACTATCACTTCTTGCTCATTACACCCTCTTCTCTCGCCTTGAGAAATATTCAATTTGACTTTCGCTATCTACTCAGCTTCATCAGCTCCTCTTCTTTTCCCTCTGCATTTTCAACGCACAGTTTTGAGGCAATTTCATTTTTAATTACATCAAATTACATACGAAACGTAATCTGGGAGACACGTGGAGCGGCAAAGGGGTAAAGGGGCAGAGCGACAGAACACAGCAACAAACACTTTCGAGCAGAGCAGCCAGGCAGAGAGCGGCACCAAAAGAGAGTGAGAGACAAAGAGAGAGCAGCGAGGCAGCGAGGCAGCGTGGCTGGCAGCGGCGTCAAAGTTCGTTCACTTGTAAACATAAAACGAGCGCCAACTACTACGGCAGCAACAACAACAACTAGAACTGAAAAGGCAGCGCAACTGAGCAACAACAATGAAAAGTCTTTTTATGCTCAACTTTGGCGCTTTTTATTAAACAAGCCGACGACGACGACGTCGCGACGTCGACGAAGAAGCAGACGGCACACAGCAGAGCGGCAGCAGCAGCAGCAGCAGCAGCAGCGCCGGCTAAACCGGTAACACTTGTTTGCAGCCCACACGACAAGAGAGAGGAAGAGAGCGGGAGTGCGGGAGAGCTTTCGTTGCTTGAGTGCGAAACGCAATCGCGACTTTGAGCTGCATTCTGAGCGCGCTCAACTAAACTGAGATCGGGCAGCCACAGGCAGGTGACAGAGACAAAGCTTGCTCTAATGTCATCATTATTGTCAATATAACAAGTTTATTGGCAGCAGCAGAAGCAGCGGCGCAGGCCCCGCGCCGTTCCCACTTCGCCTTGGGGGTCATTAGAGAAATGCCTGAAATATGCCAGGGTTCGCTTGAGTCGTTCTTTTTGTCGCTCTGCACAGCAACAACTCATGCTAAGTGCAGATTAAGCGCAAGTTAATGACTTAATTAAGTTCGATGGTAGAACGATAGAAAGAAAGGGGGTGAGAGGGGGAGAGGAAGCAAAAAGCGAAGACAACTAAATGAACCGTATGCGAGAAGATGAACGAGATAAAATGTCGCATTAGGCAGAGCAAATTGTCGTGCAAATATGCGAGGAGGGATGGAGAGGGGAGCTTAGAAGGGGCAATCACAGCTGAAATCAGAGTTTTTTTTGCTCTTCTACTTCCTCTTCAGGCTATTTATAACGGTAGTATATTATTTGCACTAACCGTTAGACGCTGCTCATATTCAAATTTCGTTTATTCACACTAATATTCCGCCACCCTCCCGTACATGCGTCTCTAATCTCTAATTAATACGCTAAACGCATCACTTAACCATTTGTTGATACTTCTCATAGATGCCGACGCCGACGCCGCTGCTGACGCCGTCTCAATCAACAGGAGCTGCCAGCGCTGCTGCTTCCAAAACAAAACGCAATAACAGCCCTGTCTAAGTTTGACGCTCTCTTGCGCTCTCGCGCCAACTGCATTGAGTGTCAAATTCAAGGTCGCCCCAAGCAAGGCAAATGGCTGAACAGAGAGATAGAGAGCGCGCTTGGGAGAGCGAGCGCAAAAGAGAGCATATTCAGCGCTCACTTGCGCTCTCGCCCACCACAGGCAACCTGCTCTCGCTCCCACCACCACCACCACGAGGAGCAGCAGCAGCCGTCGCACAGGCTGAGCTCTTGCTTTAGTTAGTTTGTCAGCGTTTGCCCTGCCGTTCGGTTGTGCTCTCGGTTGCGTGTACAAATTGTTTGGATCAACGCGTTGTTACGCTACTTTGCGCGTTTTACGTAAACTTTTACGGTACATTTGTCCGTCGGGTGAGCCGGCAAAACAAATGCCGCAAAGTGTTGAATAGAAAGAGGAGAGAAAGAGAGTGAAAAAAGGCAATTGCAATCCAAATGGAAATTGAAATAGAGCTGAGCTAAAATATTATTATTATTGCTGTTGTAGCTGTTGCTCTCGGGTGAAGAAGGTGCCGCGTCGAGTGTTTTTCGGGTATTTCATATCAGCTTCTCCAGCTCCTTCCTTTAACTTGCGCGTGTGTGCGTGTGCGTGTTTGTGCGTGTTTGTGTCCGCGTCCGCGTCCGTCTCTCCGTGCTTGTCAAAATGTGCGCGCTGTGAAGTAAACGACAAAGCCAAAGAAAGTGTAAAAGAGAGAGAGAGAGAGAGATAGGGAGAGAGAGTTACTTGAGCAATTCACGCGCCAAAAAAAGAGAATTTGCAGTTGTGAAAATGTTGTTATTGTTTTCGCTGCTTCCCTCGCTGCTGCTGCTTCTGCTGCTGCCGCCGGTGCACGAGGCAGCGCAGCGATACGACCAAACTCCACTGGATGCCAGCTCATACTATCGCAGCGGCGGCGGCGTTGGCGTCGGCTTCGATGTGGCAGCGGGCACCGCGTCCAGCTCGCTCGACGGTTCCATGCAGCACAATCGCTGCGAACCCATCACGATTTCCATATGCAAAAATATACCCTACAATATGACAATAATGCCCAATCTGATTGGCCACACCAAACAGGAGGAGGCCGGCCTGGAGGTGCATCAGTTTGCGCCGCTAGTAAAGATCGGCTGCAGCGCGGATCTGCAGTTATTTCTCTGCCTGCTATACGTGCCCGTTTGCACCATACTCGAACGTCCCATACCGCCGTGTCGCTCGCTCTGCGAATCCGCCCGTGTCTGCGAGACCCTTATGAAGACATACAACTTCAATTGGCCCGAGAATCTCGAGTGCTCCAAGTTTCCCGTGCATGGTGGGGAAAACTTGTGCGTGGCGGAAAATACCACAGCGTCGGCATCGACGCCGGCGCCAACGCGCAGCGCTCCAAAGGTGACGACGCGTAAGCATCAGATCAGCGTCGATAGTCCGCATCGCAATATCGGATTCGTCTGTCCCGTGCAGCTCAAGACGCCCCTCGGCATGGGATACGAGCTCAAGGTTGGCGGCAAGGTAAGTGAGGCTTATAAGCTGAATATATATAGGGAGATAAATAGTGGGAAAATATGAAGGCATCTCTCGGCTGAAGCTCAGTCAAAGAGGGAATTAAACGGATGCTATGTTAAAGAATTATAGCTAAAAATTTGCTATAAAAATCTGCATTAATTATAAGATTTACCATTATATAAAAATATTAGTAGAAATTGCTAAAAGTTGACAATGGAAAAAATAACAACGAAATAAAAATCAGAAATCAAGATAAAGAAATCAGCTAATAATATAAGCTTAAACAAAGAAAAATGATGTACAAATCCAGAAAAACTAAAGAAATCGTATAACGTTTTATATAGAAAATAAGCTGAAAAAATGAATTGTTATAAAGGATTTGGAACTGAAGAGTGAAATAAAAAAGGATTAACCAGAGAGAAAGTAGCTAAATAACTAGGATATATGGATTATTTGAATAGCTATAGTCACCTTTTAACAGATACATAAATAAATATTTATATGTACATTTAAAAAGTATGAAAAAATCGTAAAAGCTTAGCTTAGAAATTAAAATCAGGCTGAAAATAAATTTAAAAAAAATAAATATGGCATGTGAAGCAGTTAAACCTTATAACAAATTAGAGTCAGAGAAGGAATTCAAAATAATTTTATAGAGAGAGAATCAAGCTGAATATTTAGGATAAATTCTCTTTAAAGATTTGGATACACAATAAATAAATTTCATAAACCAGTTCAAAACTGAAATAGACAAGGCAAATTGCAAATAAAAAGAAGATGTAGATAAATTAAATATGAATAAATTTGAAATTTTAAGGAGGTACTCTTTTTACGCAGAGAATCGAATTAAATAATTAGAATATATAAATTCTTTTTATATAGAAAATTATATTTTTTTACTTAGTTTAAGCAGTCAAAAACTGAAAAAACAAAAGGAGAAACCAAATCGCGCCACATGATCCACTTGAAGATTGTAAATTTCATATTTTGTGATGTCTTTACAAGGTAGAAAGACAGTTGAGGAAAGGCAAAGTGGAGTAGAATAATATAAGAAGAGAATTAAAGACGAAAGAAAAACTGAACTGGCTTAACTGTTGTTGTAGATTGAGAGCGCAAGATAAGAAAAGATTCAATTGATTTTTATTTTTTATATCTTTCTTCTACGAAATTCGTTATACATATGCATGAAACTGTTATATGACAACTCGCAGCACATGCAGTGTTATATAATACCTGATAACCATTTCAACTGGGTCAACTTGTGCCTTGTATTCTGTAGGCTCTCTTCTTTATGTCTTCATTCCAAAAACAAAAACAGACAAAAAAAAAAATAAAATAAAATACACACAGTTTGCCCTAACCGAACTGAATTCATATCCTGTTGCGCAGTGGAATTAATTTCAACCACCATGCGGCGCCACAGGGAGTCCGCAGAGTCACCCTGTGTGCCTGTGCCCGCTACGGTTTCGGTTTCGTGTTCTCCTCTACCTGCTAAGGAGCAGGTAAAATGTTGCATGAGCGCACACAAACTTGGCTGCAGTTCTTCAGGTCTTCAGTTCTTTAGGTCTTTTGTTTGGTTTTCTTTCGGGAACATTCTCTCTCTCTCTCTTTGGGGCTGGAAAACCAGTTAAACATTCCCCCGTTCCCCATACCACGTTCCCAGTGACCGTTGCAATTTGTAATGCCTGCTTATGCTGCTGCTGACTCGTGATTCCAATAGCCGAAAACGAGCTAACGCTTAATAACCTACAACTTCACCACTCTCCCCTCGCCCCCTTCTCCCTCATACCCGGGCCTGGACTCCTGAAATTTCAACGCATTTTCACGTTGTACGCGTATAATTAATTTTGCTGCTGCCCCACCTCGGCATCATCATCATCATCGTTATCATCCGCGTCTGCAGCTACATCATTATTGGCTCGAGTTTCCACAAGTTATTTTCGAAACTGTTTATGCTCCCCTCGCCGACCTCCCGTCCTCTTGCATGCCCAACTCATTTCGTTCTCTGTTTGTTTTTGCTGAGTGATGATCGAATGCCTCAAATGCTATTGTTGTTTTTGTTGCTGTCTCTTTTCTTCTGTTTTCTCTCTCGCTCTCTCTCTCGCTCTCTTGTCCTTGCCCCCTGCCCTGTTGCCATGTGCAAAGCGCATTAAATACTTTGAGGCAGGATAATTCACACTTCTGCCCTGGCCCGCACTGATGTATCTTACGGATACATATCTAGCTGGCAGCTACACTTTGTTTAGATTTTTTTTCACTCTGTTCTTTGTACTTTTCTGCTCTTGTTTTCCTCTCCCTCCCTCCCTCCTTCGTCCTTCGTTCGCATCATCATCAGCAGAGAAACACATCTCGAGTGGCTGCGATGCCTTTTTGTAGAGAGAGCAGCGTGCGAAATTTAGCAGCTTGTTGCAGATTGTAGCCAAGGAAATGGCAGGCAGCGCGAGGGGGAGGCAGGGTGCAAGGGCTGAAGATAGAAGAAAGAAAGAAAGCTGCAAGGGCGAGTCGAGGTGTGTGTGGGAGGGGAGACGGAGGTAGGAGGGAGGAACTTCCGTGCGGTAGATTAGTTTGTTTGTTAATGCCTGTTCAGGGCGTATTGCATGGGAGACTTGCTGTAAATGTCTTCATAAAGTCAATGAAAGGCGCCGCAGTAAATGCAGCACAGCGCAAGTTGCTTAAGCAGGCAAAGGGAAAACAATATGGGAAAATAAAACGAAAGATTTTCATTATGAAGTATCGTTTTACTTATGCGAAATATTTTGAAAGTTTTCTTATAAATTAAATATTATGACATTTATAACAAGCAAATATTAAAAACCATTTGAAAATTAGTCTCGAAAAAGGAAAACATGAATGCTAAACAAAAATTGTTAGCCATCCCATAAGCATCTTCTTTCAAATTCATTGGCATAAATAAAAGCATATTAGATTTTTCACATAAATATTGACAAATTGTACAAGTAAATTTTCCGTCGTTAGATAAAAATTTACGAAAGATAGATGCCTGACAAAAAGGAAATAAAGAACATTCGTAATAAACGATGCAATCATTACACAAAGCAAAACAAATTATTGAGAATAAATCTTTATCAAATGAAAAGCATACATAAAACGACTCGAGATCCTTAAATAAACATATAAAACTCCTATGCAATATTTTCCAAAAATATAGAAAAAGTAACAAAAACAGATGCGGAAGAGACTCAACATATGGAATATAAGGCAAATCAATATATGTATTATGTATACCAGAAACTATTTAAAAATGGAAATAAAAGCTAGGGAATTTTCAGTCAATGAATAAAAATATATTAAAGGAGGATTTCATATAGAAAAGAGAAAGGATATATATCATAAGTTATACAATTTTAATAAAAATCTATATATATTAATATATATCTATTAGAAAATTTTCAAAAATATTTAACAATCGATTATAATGCTACAACAAAATAAAGTTATACATGAAAGTATGTGAAATCCTTAAGTAAATATCGAAAAGTCTTTAGCCATATTTTGAGTCCCAAACCTATAAGCAAGACACTCTATTTATGCATTGCAAGATATAATGTAGCTCTACAAGCATAAAATAACTTATTTCAAACTAGAAATTTAAAAGCCCCTCAAACATTCGAGAATAAAGCTACAAACAAAGCATAGTGTAAATAAAAGCACAAAATATCTGCAAAATAAACGTAAACAAATTGTAAACAAAATTTTCAGCCGATTTCTATTCACATGTGTTTGCTCTCTTTCTCTCTCTCTCTCTTTCGCATGCTTTGCGTTATCCAATGCCGCAACAATTCTAAATAGAATCTGCCAAAACTGCACCCAAAAATCGAGCTCAACCCGAAATGCGAAGCCTGCGAATGCCAAAGCGAACCACAGGCAATGCCGGCAAAATCTTTCAACTGTTTCATTAACCGTTCAAGCGCGACTCCTGCGTCAGTTTGCCAATTTGAGGGAGAGAGGGGGAGATGGAGAGAGTAGGAGAGGGCGTGGGCCCAGTTCGCTTTGGTTTAAAAACGGGCGGGATTAGGTTTACGCACTGACAGCGATGCCAAGGGGCCAATGCCCGATTTGTCGATTATTTGTATGTGTAGACAGCCAGTCATGCCAATCCTCCCCCCTCCCCTCTTCTCCCTTTCTCCCCTTCCATTCGAGCTGTCCAAAAATAAATTAATCAAAGAGCGCGAGAAAGGACAACGCACCATTTTGGCAATATTCGTGAACTCATTCTGCGGTCCCCTTCGTTTTATATGGAAAATCGTAAAACCATTAAAAGCCTCATTTGAAACGATTTTGACGCCAGACGAAGGAGGAGAGGAGAGTCGATTTGTAGGCTGCCAGGCGGGGAAATCCATTGACTCTCTCTTTGACTCCCTCTTAATTGATGGAAATGAAAGGCAACCCGGCGAGGCGAATCTGTAATTGATTGTCGACTGTTTAGCCCCTCCTCTTGCCCACTTCCCAACCCTTCCCCCCTCAGCATGCTAAATCCCTGCAATCCTTTTTAGGGGCTTTTTGCGCCTCGTTGCCTTTGCATAATGAGCCCAAGTGGAAGAAGGCCAAAAGAAAATGCGTTGCATATGTCGAAAGAGCTTGAAAGAATCTTGATTATCTAGGACTAATTCAATTGAAATGTTTTCGGTTAGGTTCTTTCTTTCTCTCCCTCTCCCCCTCTCTCTCTCTCTGTCTGTGGTTTATTTTATATAATTTGATTTGAGTTTTGTCTGTGTTAATTTGTCTGCAAGAATTTGTCATTGATTTGTGCATTGTTTATCTGTTTAAGTAAACCATTTTTTGTTTGTCAAATTCGACTTAAGTTGCAACAAAATAAATATTTATGATTTATTTATGCATTTAACTCACAGAGCTTAGCTTAAGGCCTAAGACACGACCTTGTCCTCTTCTTTCTCTCTCTCTCTCTCTCTCCCTCCTTGGCCCGCATTTATCATTATCAGCCTACAGAGCTTTGCACTAATCTTTTAGCTACACGAAGTTGCCTCATAATCATTTAGTGTAGAAGAGAGAGAGAGAAAGCGGGAGGCAAGCAGAGAGACAAGGACAGAGGTCAGCTTGAAGTAAATCCAGTTTCACTTTCTCTTCGCTCCTGCTCATTCCACCTCCTCTCACGCAATTTATTTCATCTAATGTCCTTTAACAAATAGCCGAGTCACAGCGCCAGGACCACGACCACGACCAGGTCCAGGTCCGGGGCGGCATTAAAACTATAATCCACTTAATATTTTCCGACTGAATTGTTCAATTTATAACCAATAAAAGCCCAACTGATGATGATTATTTATTTATTTTCCGTACGTTTTCACCGGTGGGAAAAACAACAGCAGCATCAGCCTGGATCGGATACGGCAACAACAATTTCAACTCAATTAATTTACAGGCAGCAAAAGAAACTTCCGGCTACTTAAGCTCACACACACACACACACACACACACACGCACAATTGTCCTTGTATTAAATCCTTGTAAATCCATAAAAATTACCAGAAGACTCCAAGGGGAAACAATCTATCTCCCTTTCTCTCCCCCGTTTTCTCACCCTGTCTCTCTCCCTTCCAGCTTTACTTGTTTTTCTCTTCATCGTTTTTGCGCTATTTATTTTCTATTCGCCTTTCGCCAGCTTTGAGTGACTGGACAGGACGATAACAACAACAACGACAACAACGACAACAACAACGACATCGACGACGACAACTAAGTGGCAACATCAACAGCAACAACAACAACAACAACAGCGGGGGGCAACTACAGCAGAAGTGTTTAACAGGACATGTTGCCTTTCCTTTCCCTACCCGCCTGTCTGTCATCCGCTTTGCCTTTGTCCTCCTTCGGGCAACGGCAACTTGAAAGTGAAACTGTAAACAACATTTTTTAAAAGTTACTTTAAAGTTTAAACTTTACGCGGACGATTTTAGTTAAAAGGCAGGGTGGTTGAAAGACGAATAGATGCTCTAGAAAAATGTGGAAACTTTATAGGGCAATTCAAATTATTTAAAGCTCTTTTTTTTAATAAAGCATTTAAAGCCGATTTCATAAAAATTATTAATCGCCTTTTGTGTGAAAAAAAACATAATAATATTAATTATTAAAATATACCTTAAAAATAAATATCAATATATTAATATAATGTTATTGATATTATTATATAAATCTTATATTACTGATGAATATATTCTTTTTCACTCTCTTATTGAAAATATAAAATATCCTAGCTATAAAAAATTTTATAACTCAGTCGTACTTAATACTAAAATCATACTGTGTATTATAGAATAATTTGTACCCCAGACTCTTATTAAGTCATAGTAATTTCTTAGCCCACACTCTTTCTCAAATTCTTGCCCTTTCTTATGTTGAAAAAACTTGCAGATATTCTTTTCAAATTTTCAATGATAAATATAAAACAAATTGTAAATAATTCGCTAAACCTCTCTCTACTTTAACCCTGCATACCCTTTGCCAAAATTCACAGAGTATCTCTTGCTCAAGATCTAATTTTACTTACCTCGCTGCCTACGCACTCGCAGCTCGCACTCTATCGCATTGATAGATTGCCTCCCCAAGTTGACTGACAACTGCGGCGTCTTGCGTCTTGGCTCCGACTTCATTTCCATTTCACAACTTGTCGCACTAACCGAGTAGCATGTGGGTTGTACTTACCGTACGGTAAACAGATTTCAACAGCCTCCACTCGCGTATTTGCTCACATATGTCACATGTGTCCGAACTGCTAATGCTAAGCTCTGACTATGCCGACAGGCCCCTTCCGACACACACATACACACTACAGACCGGACGGAGGGACGGAAGTACGGACAGTTAAAATATTTAATTACAAGCATTTAATGTCAGTCCACACGCGCCACACTGGACCGCAACAAACCCGGCCAAATTACCTTTTAGCCGACGTAATAACCGACCGAATGGGCGACCACACCCAGCATTAAGGCCAGCCAGCCAGCACACAATTCAGTTGACACCTTTTCATGTCCACTTCTACAGTAAACAGTAGATAAAGCCCAGGAGCGTTAAGAGGGTTCGCACGAGGGGGAAATGGGGAAGTTGCTGCCAAAGGTTTGCGAATTTAATCAATTGAATTAGCTTCAATTTAACTTTGGGTTTTGCGAAAGGTTTTAAAAAAATATTTATCGTCAATTTCCTTCAATTTATATATGCCATATAGGAAGGTCAATTTTAACTAGCTTTAACCAAAGAAGTGTCAAAGTAGATACTCACAAATTGAAGGTTGTATTTCCAAGTTTTTTTTCGGAATTTTACTCTATTTTATTTGATTTTCTCTCCATTTTCTGTACATTTTTATACCATTGCAGACGGTATATTAGTTTTGGCCTTAGGAGACATCTATCCGACCCTATAAAGTATATATGTATATTCTTAATCAGCATCAATAGGGGAGTCGAACTAGCCATGTCCGTCTGTCCGTCCGTCCGTCTGTTTAAACGCAAACTAGTCTCTCGGTTTCAGAGCTATCTTGATGAAACTTGGTATACATGTTTCTTATTGCTGCACGCTGTAAATAAGTCGGAACTGCCATAGAACCTATCGGTCGAATTTTGTTACTTTTTAAGATATGGCCATGAAACTTTTCTGATATATGTCTAATTATACTTAACACTGAAAATGGTCAAAAATGGTATACTAAGTTTGTGCAAATGTATGTAACAGGCAGAAGGGGGAGTGGCAGACTCCATAAAGTGTATATATTCTGTTTCTGTTCCTGTATACCATAGATTTAATTTATATAATAGGCTGCAGATCAACTTGTGCAGAGTTTCTCGATGGAAATAAAAGTGTGATAATTTGTTTAAAAACTGGGCGAATGGTATCTTACTATCGGGTGCGCTCGACCATAGCTTTCCTAACATATTTTGTTATAGTTTTTGCAATTTGCTTTTGTCTTTTGATAATTCCTTATGCAATCTAAATCGCCTTAAACCCCTTACACAACCTAACCTCAAAATCCCATTTCTTCTGCCTAAAGATTTTATTCCTGTTTAGAAACAGTTTTGATTCTGTGCCATTTTGTGCAGACTTACTAGACTAGAAACTAAACCAAACAAACACAGTGAGATACACACACATTTACACACATTCATACAAACACACATACATTCATACTCACTTACACTCATTCACACGCACACACAAACAAATACCCTCATATATGGTTTAGCGCTGCGCACCGTTGCATGTTTAATCTTAGTTCCAATTGCCACGCCCCCCACCGCTTGCACACCCGCTGCGCCCACTGCTGGGATACATATGTTATGACTGTGTGTGAGTGTGTGTGTGTGTGTGTGTATAATCCTTCCATTGAGCTGAGAAAACAATGTGGCAGCTCTGCCCTGTTTTTTGTTGAAGGCTTTTGCAAATATTCTGTAAAGTGCCTTTTGATTTTTGCACCTACCGCAGTGCTCCAATTGCTTCTCTTTTAGCCACGCCCCCTAGCCCGCCCCGCTGTGCGCCGCCCCCTACAAAAATTTGACACAATTAAAAACAAAAGCAACAAGCCGACAGAGACAACGACAACGACGAACAGGGAAAACAAATGTCAACCACAAAGCAGACATCCTTTTTTGTTTATTGTTTCGCATTGTTCGCTAAGCGCTGCGCCATTTTGCGAGCAAAGGCATCTCTACAGATACAGATACAGCGACAGCCTTAGATACATTATGCAGTGCAGTGGCGGAGAGGCATAGAAGGGAGCCCCCCCCTCTCTGACTGTCTGATGAATTTATAATGCCCATTGTCTGCTGGCCAGACAATTGCAAACATTGGCAACAAAGCACGAAAGTAAAAAGAGGCCGAAGCGGTGGAGGAGGGGGAAGACGAAGCAGAACTTGGCCCATAAATAAGTATGCAGAAAAGGGTCGCAGGCAAGTTGAATCGACTAGAGGGAGCCGACTGACATAGTATTAAATAGTCGCAGGGCCAATAAACTTGGCAACTTGATGTGACCCGCAACATAAATAAAATCAAGTCAAAGCGAACTGTGGCAACTCTTTTTGGGGACACATACGATTTGCAATTGACTATGGGGCAAAAAGTTAACACCTTTTGGCCACGTTTTCGAGCAGGCCTAATTAAAAGGCAAACGAGCCAAGAAGATCCAGTTCAGGCCCGGGCATATTCAAAGTCCAGAAAATGGACAAACTTGTTTTCCAATCTTGTCTCCACTGTATCCACCGAGTCCCATGGCGAATGTTTAACGCGAATCGATGTCGCCCCACTCAGAGCAGGCTTCGGTTCCAACTCCAACTCCAGTTGCAGCTCCAACTGCGACTCGCCATCGATGTCAGAAAAGGCAGCCAAAAGGCAAATCATAAATTTTATGCTCAGAGTTTGCTCGGACTTGCAGGCAATCCCGGGGGGAAATAAGCTCTACACTCGCTACCTGTCTCTTTCTTTGTATGTGTGTGTGTGTGTGTGGGACGTGGAGCGGGTTTATAAAGAAGTTGTTAAAGGTTTATGGCGCAGGAAACAAGATACAGTTGAGAGAGAGGGAGAGAGAAGGAGATGCGCTTCCTCACAAATGATAATGCGTCGCCGAATAGCTGCTAAAAAGACTAAAAACGAAACAAGCCAAATGCGCTTCATTAGCGCCGAATGCAGATTACGCCAGCTGACAATACCCTTAATAAGCCTGTCAATAAATTACAGAGTATCACACGATTCTAAGCCGCAAAAGCAACTTCCATTTTCATTGATTCGACAAGCGAAACGTGTTAATTATGCAAAGAAATTGAGACAGATGAAATGTGAAGATTATATTCAACTTTAGATTACTTAAGATCTTCAATCCACACTGTTTCAGTTTACAGAAATAAGGAATTAGTTGATATTCTTAGCTTGTACCAAAGGAATGAAATTATTATTGTGAAACAATAATGAAGACAAAAGAGACTTTATAATAGTTTAGCAATTGAAATAAAAAAATATTTACAAAATTGTTTAAGATCAAACAGATTAAGAATCTTCAAAAAGAGGCGGAGTGAAAGTAAATTTCTTTTCAAAATATTTAAGAAAAAACGACACCGAAAACGAATGCTGTAGCTCAATAATTTCACTTGCTAATCGAGTTTATCGATTTGCGTGGGCGAAAGTGGGCGTGGCCCAATTTTTAAAGAAGCTTTGCAAGCTGAGGGCTGAGTTGTCGGCAATAAGGAGGCTCTATCTCTTTTAGTTTTAAAGATCCTGGTGTTCATACAGACGGACAGGCAGGCATTACTATATCGACTTTGCCATTGTAACTGATTCAGATTATATGCAGTTTATGGATGCGTAGATAATTTCATCCTGTTACGCACATTTTGGCAAACCCAACAAACAATTTATTTGTATTAAATCCATGATCTTAAAATTTAGAAAAAAAATGTAAATAAATTTTATATATTTTGTAGTTGAGAACTAATTTTTCTAATTACTTTACAATAATATAAAGGCTTTTGCAAAGAGAACATAAAATAATCACAAGCCAGAGAAAATCACAATAATAATAACTGCTTTCATAATGATAAATGCAAAATTTGCGCATTATAAATGATTCCCTTTGTGTCGTTTGAATTTCTTGTGCAACCAAAGACCTAAACGGGCTAAAAGTTCATGCCAGTTAAAGCTAATTATAATGATTTTGTTATGGAAAACAATTTGAAGGCGCAGCTCTGCAGTTCTTGAGCTTTTCAATTACGAGATTCCTGCACTATTCTCACATGCCATAATTCCATTACGTGTGCAAGGCTAGCAATGCTTTGCTGCCTGCTGTCTGGTTAAATCATAAATAAATACTTAGGGAAACATTAGGGGAGCTTCTACGGCTGCTACGGCTGCTGTTGCTATTATTATTATGATTTGGCTTCGGCTGCAAAATGTCGGATGCGCTGCTCAAAAATGCTGACAGAGACTATTAATTAAGCGCAGACACAAACTACAAATGGTCGAGTTCGACTTCCAGTTGGAGTTGGAGTTGGAAATATGCAGTAAGAGAAGCGGCAACTGCCATAAGAAGACATTTGTAATCATCTTCAATCATAACATAGACATTGAGACACGCACACACCCAGTGTGCGAAAGAGACAGAAGGAGCGGAGGAGAGGAAGACAGGTAGACATTTGTAACTGTGCACAAGTGCAGCTTAGTCGGACAGACTAATGAACCAACTTAAAATTGTCATAACTGTAAATCATGACAAGTATGGAGCGTGATCATGGTACAAGAAGCATATGTAGAGCAATCAAAGCAGAAACAGACAAAGAAAGATGGGAGAAAGACAGAGAGAGAGAGAGAGAGACGATGTACAAGCACGTTGTGGCGTGGGCAGAATGTGAAGTAAACTAGTCTCTAAAACAAAACCAAAAGTTGTTAGCCTAATGAAGCCACACAGAAGTGAGAATACTCTAGGGGCAAGAAAGAAAATGAGAGAAAGAGAGAGAGAAAGAGAGAAGACTTGATTTATTTAAAAAGAGAGAAAGAAAAGGATTTTAATGAAATTAAATTTAAAAAAAAATGCGTTGATTTAAGGACAAAATTCAAAACTCGCCAGACAACGAAACAAGTATGTTTAAAAAATTTCAATGCACTTCTAAATTACTTTAAATATTTTTTTTTTTTTGTTTTTAATCATCTAGAAAATCAAAGAAGTTTTATAACAAGCAATAAACAAGAAAGAATTATAAAAAAGGCTGTGGAGGGAAAGTAAAAGTTAATATTCTAAAATAAGTTTCTAAATCAATTTTAAAATTTTTCTAACTTTTCCACATTTCTTTAATCAATGATCTAATATATGTAATGAGTATTATATCAACAATAATTGTAATTTAAAAAAGAGAGAAACATTGCAAAGAATTTCAACTAAATTGAACTTTTTAAAAATTTTAATAATGTTTAAACATCTTCTAAATCCTTTTTCTTTCCTTGGATATTTTACATTTCTATAACAAATGATCTAGCAAATCTAACAAGTCCGTCTTGCAAGTTTCCTTCCCCTCTCTCTCATCTCTCATTCCCCCTTAACTTGATGATTTATTTGCACACTGCAATGTTGTGTGTGTGTCGGAAATGCGCCTTAATCTGAAAGCTGACAGATCCTATTTATAGGCCCGCAATTTACCAGTTTGATTTGTCACAAAATTGTCGAGAAACTAGTTTAGACCCTCGCTAAAACAAGAGAGAGAGAGGGGAGACCAAGTGAGACTGCGACAAGCGAGTGAAAGAAACGTGAACTGATATGGTGGAGCACAACCGAGGCCGATGATGGATCGGCTTCGGCAACATTTTGATGCTGAAATGAGACATAGCAAGAGTAGAGGAGATGGGGAGGGGCACAAAGAGTTGAGTTGAGTTGAGTTGAGTTGAGGCAAGATGAGATGAGATGTGCATGTCTGTAGCAATTGAAACTGAGGCATACCAAAGTTGTTTGACTAGCAGAAGGCCAAACTGTGGGCTGGATGGAGCTGATGCTGATGCTGATCTGTCATGAGGGCCATTTGACATGGGGCTCCAATTTGATTACAGCGTTAATTACAACGAACGTGCCCGATAAGGAGAGACAGGCAGGCAGGTCGAGAGAGGCCAAGAGAGCAAAGGGGACGACGGAGGGAGAGGTACTCTGCCTGAAGGGCTCGGATGACAAATCACAGCGATAACATGATTCGTGATTTTCTGTTTGCTGTTTTCTGATTTGTGAGCTTATGTTTTATCCTCTTCCTCCCCACCTCACTACCTCAAATTGTAAATGTCAACGTTATGAATGAAGTGGAAGGGGGAAACGAGGGGGAAAGGAGCAAAGGGCAGACAAACTAGTTTGCCCCACAGCTGCGGCTTTTGTAGCTATTAGGTCAAATGGAAGCTTGTTGCAAGTGCAAATTTCTAGGCAGTTTTTATTGCTTTTGCCCCGCAGTGGCTCTAGAACTAAAGGGAGCCTACACCATAGAGTTATAGCCTGCAAAGTTTACTAGGTATCCTGCAGTCGTACAACTTGAACCTGCCACATGCCACATTGCTATCTAGATTTGCGTGACGAGGCTGTAAATTTTTGGCTGTGCACAAGTTCGATACGAGAATGTTGACGAAATAACAGACATGCAACCTTTATCGGGGGGCGGGGAAGGCTCTTGATTTATGCGCCATAAAAACTACATGAGCAGGAGCAGCGGGTGGGGGAGGGGAGTGTAGGTTAACGGATCTGGTACTGTGGCAACTGTGTGCACATTACATTGAGAAATTTGCTGTAATTTGGCGCATGTTTTTAGCTAAACGCTTCTTATCAGGCAAATTGGAGAAATACCACGAGCAGAGGCGTGCGCAGAAGGGGGCGCAGGAGGGGAACCTTTGCATGTTGTTGATGAATTTCTGGCGTGTGCGTCGCTTAAATCGTGACCAAATTGTGTTAGCTCATGTGGGTTGCTAGCGCTACAACAACAAGAAGGAGGAGGAGGCGGAGAAGGCGACGAAATGTCATCCAATAGGGCCAACTGGCACGATAACTTTCAGTGTGCACTGTAGTAAAGTGAGTTCAAAAGTTGGAAAAGGTCTTTTTGTAGGTCAAACATTTGTGCCATAATAGAGTGAATGCGATGAATATGCAGAGATAAGCAAGCTAAAGTTACTTGAGTATGTGTGTGTGTATATACAGTGAAGCCTACAAATGAGGAAATTATTTGCAGGCATGCATGGGGTAATAAAATGAAATATGTTAATATGCACACATATAAGATATTATTAACAAAAATTCACTTTTCTACGATAGAATCGCAACTCGAACTTGTTTTTCACAAAAATAACTTGAAATTAGAGCAAGTTCCTTGGCAAAGATTGGTTCAAATACTTAACCAACTGAAACTAAAGGCTTTAATGATATTAATCATAATATTAAACCAAACCAAAACCTCCATGTTTGCTTTATATACGATAGTATTGAAAAACTATCGCAAACTAAAAACTTCATCCCTTTGGTTCATTATCGACGATAAAAAGGCTGGTAATTAAAGTAGATTTCATTAAGTTTTACAAACACATCTTAAACTTCCACTTCAGTAGCCCCAAATAACACTCGATAATCACTTGAACTAGTTTCGATAGAATCTTAAAGCATTTGTAACTACATTTACATTGTGTCTGTTCGATTGTGCCTCTTGCAGCAACTTGCCTTGCCACAAAGTGCTGCATTTCGTGTGGTCACAGAAATCATAACTAGAATTTCAAGTGGTTTTTGCGGCCAGATTTTTTCCTAGAGAATTTTCTATCAATTTTCTGTATAGCTCTGACAATCACGGGCCAATCAATTAGTCATACCTTAAACATGAGAATGAGAGAGAAAAGTTAAGAACTATGTATGTGTGAGAAAGAGCGAGAGAGGACACTCTGCACATAAACAAACTCTTAAAAAGCATTTTTCATGCAATTAAAACACAGACAAGGCAGAAATTTAATTGAATAACAAGTTGTTGTTGTTGTTGTTGTTGCTGTTGCTGTTGTTACTGTTGCTTTTGTTGTCGAGAGAGGGGGAAAAAAAGATTAAAAAAGTGTCGTAAAATTCTGTAGGCTGGACCAATGTGTGATGAGATTGAGAGGATGTGCATGTGGGGATGCGAATACGATTGCGGCCTCTGAATGTGGATGCGGTGCAGTTGGGGTAAAGCTGGCAGTGCGTATGCCAAACCAAACACACACTCGCACACACACATACATACCTGTACACACATACACACGCAGTCCTGGTCTGGCCAGGGAATACGCCAGAGTCCGACACGTGTCTGAAAGTAAAGTTTAATTTAATTAAAATTTCTGCAAAGACCAAGACTCGGCGTGGGTCTGTCTACACTACTTTGTTACCTGTGTGTCGCCGCCCCCCACTCCCTTCCCCTTGTTGCAAGACACCACTCGTGTGGAGATGATCTATCGCACGCATGCCGAACGAGAGGTAAACACAATTGAAGCAGGAGCAGCAGCAGCAGCGGCAGCAGAAGCTGGCGAAAAAGTTGCAGCTCAGATGGACACGCAGAGATGAATTGCCAAGGCTGGTGGGACTCCGGAGGAAGTCCACCGGGTGCGAGTTGGTCTGTTAAAAAAGCCCGCATGGCATTTTAATGCTCTCTGTTGCGTTTTTTATACCTTCTTCCTTGGCCAAGAGGCATAATAACTTTATGATCGGCTTTAGCACTCGACGAAATGTTCTTCTACGAAATGTGCGAGAAATAAAGTGAATTTTTGTGGCATTTCAGAGTTTTACGCTATCTCCATCTCCCTCCTTCTATGGCGGTTTCTGTTGTTGTGCCCGTTAATAGTAACTATGATCATACTAATGAAAATAATTATGAAAATATTTAGTAATAATAATAATAATAATAATAATAATAATAATAATAATAATAATAATAATAATATATAATAATAATAATAATAATAATAATAATAATAATAATAATAATAATAATAATAATAATAATAATAATAATAATAATAATAATAATAATAATAATAATAATAATAAAAATAATAATAATAATAATAATAATAATAATAATAATAATAATAATAATAATAATAATAATAATAATAATAATAATAATATATAATAATAAAACTAATAAAAATATGTTATAATAATATAAAATGATAATAATAATAATAATATATAATAATAATGATAACAAAAATAATAATAATAATTATAAGAACATAATAACTTGAAATAAAAATAAAATTATAAAAATAAAAAATTGAAAATAAAAATAATCAAAATAATAATAATAATAACAATAATAATAATAATAATAATTATTTAAATTTTAAATTTTTCTCATATGCCAACTCAAAAAAAAAACTAAATACAACCTTAAAAAATTCCTTCAGATAGTAAATTCTTATGAGTACGTTTTATAAAATATCCCAAGGTTATGGTAAGAGCATCTGAGCATTCGATTTCCCAAAGTACTTTGCAGCTTTATCATGTCTCTTTCACTGCAGGTGAGAAAACAATCAAGTGCTGTGGCAGAAAGGTAGCTTAATTGGAGTAGGGACAGACAGCCTGACAAACAGTGCGAAGCACAGAGAGAAAAAGAGACAAGAGAGAGAGATAACGAAAGACAGAGAGAGAGAAGAGAGAAAGACAAAATATTTGCTTACATCCGTTTTGGCCAAGTCTCAACATATTTTGTGGTTGCACTGAGTTACCCCATTGTACAGTACTACAGATGTGCAGCAAAATGTTGCATGTTGTGTGTGTGAGCTGTCAATACATCAAGTGAAAATTGCACACCATGTTGCAGTCGCAACGACCTTAAATGGCAACTGGTTGACGGGGCAACGCCTATGGATATCGTTCATTACATATACCATTATAGGCCGATTATTATTGTAATGTTGGTCCATTAATAGAGTCGACTAGCTTGTTTTTGGTTTTTAGCTTTAGCTACCCTGCAAGTTGCGGAATGTATTAGAGGGAGATTCTTGTATAGAAAAAAATGTATACAGATTTTGCTTGCTATAAAGTAATGATCAATTCTAACCTCAAAAGGTTAAGGCTACTTTTAGATTCAAGTCTTTTATGCCCTGCAACTTAAAGGGCTTAGGAGATATAGTATAACAGTCTGAATATCTGTTATTGGGTATAAAACATTTTCTATACAGCTTCTCAATTATTTCAAAGGACTACAGGGTATTGTGCAGCTGGTTATAGCTCTGCATTCATGCCTATTTTAAGGCCATTTACAATTAAAGTCGGCGTGCTTAAAGTGCCGCGTTAGCCTTGCAACGTTTGCAAATATGCTTTGATTATATTATTTATAGTGGAGTGAAAGCCCGCCGATCCGCGGCTGACTACCCCATGCCTATCTAGAGGCAATCGAGTCGCTTATCGCTTTGTATCTTTGGCGATAAACAAAAATGCCACAGTCGAAGCCGTAGCCGTAGCCGTAGCCATAGAGCAATGCGTAATTTATGGCCATTTGTGTCTATGACTTTATCTTGAAAGGAAATTAGCTATGCAAAGCCAAAAGGAAACAGATAAACGACGTTGGCGATACAACGTTTTGGCGATATGCCGATAAATGGGCCTCGAAGTGCCACAAATGGCCGTTGCTGTGGTGTGGAGTAGTCTGATTGTATCTGAAATCAATTTGCCTTGTCTAATATGGGTTAAATGCTATGAATTTTTCGCGATATAAAATTGGCGACTTTGCAATTTTTTGATATTACTTAGCGTGCACTGTTATGGCAAGTAATATCATTTTTCAAAAATATTATATATTTTTGTCTGTTAAGCTTATGTAGATTTTCTCTAAAAGTTTCCCGCATCTGATTATGAAATATGCACAATTCTATTCTCGGCAGCCCATTTAAGCCATCTAAATTCATTTACGCTTTGTTGCCCGCAAGTTTTAGTCCAAGTGCCAACAAAAAAATTTAAAAAGAAAATACCAAAAAATAAAGCTAAAACACAATAATAATTTGGCAAACACATGAAAAGCGCCGCAGGATGCAAAACAGTTTCTGCTGCAGAGAAACTAGCAAAAAAAAAAAACGGCTAGTTAGCTGCCAAACTATGCGTCAATTCACTAGCACACACATACACACTCACACACAGGCAGCAGTAGTGGCCATTTTTTGTGCATATTTCATAAATGTCCTCAGGCAACATAGCTACAAAAAAAAAAAAAAAAAAAAAAGAAAAACGGAGCCCGGGAAATTTGAAAACTGCAACAAAGCGAAAATATTCGCAATCGCTTAGACAATTTAAATAAAAAGGGAACAATTTTTAAAGGTAGCCAAGGCGACTGTGAAATACGCTGCAGAAGATACTTATGTATATATGCTTGGGTATGCTGAAATCCTGAGGAAATTAAAGATAATGCTTGCTCCAAATAAAAAAAAATCAATGCCAACTTCATTCTGACTTATATACTCTAAACGAGGCATTGATATGTCCTTAAATATTTTTATTTTGAGAAATTGAAAAGTGGAAAATTGTGTATAACAAATTTATTAAATAAAACGTAAATTATTAACTTGAATATACCTTGTAAAAGAATGCAAAATACTTAACTGTTTGGTCAATGAATTTTTTTTTGCCATTTGCAGCTTGAATACCTTATATAGTAATGGGCTAAACATATCCCTTTGACTAAGGTCAATCATCAAATTAAATATACCCTGTAAGCGAACCTTACTTCATTTTTTTTTAGTATTTCCTAAACACTTTATACCCTGCATATAAAATACTTTGTAGGTAACATAGAATATGCTCTATTCATTCTCAAAATCTTACATGCTGTATACGCCCATTCAAGCGACTACAGGGTATAATAAAATAAGCGCAAATTGAAATGCAAATGTGCGCAGTGTTGCTGCAACATGTTGCCAGCACGTTGCACGCTGCAATTTCGCTTGCAATTCCCCAACTCCGTTCCCAATTCCAATTGCAATTTCAATTCCAATGCCAATTGCAATGATTAGCCAAGGGAACCGCCTGTTGCGCTTGCTCTGTTCTCCTTCGCTCCTTCTGTAGCTACTTGGCAATTTTCACAGTTTTCACAGTTCGCAGATAGCTGAGACAGACAGAGAGAGGGAGAGAGAGCGAAAGAAAGCAGAATAGAGCACAAACTTTCAACTTAAATTCGCTTGGCAGTCTGTCAAACAAAACGTTCGTGCAACTGTGGCAAGTCGGCAAACTGTGGGTGCCTTTTTCCTTCCTTGTTTGACTTGTTTTCCCCGAGCTGCATTTTCTTTGCTTTTGGCTTTGGCTTCGGCTACGGTTTCTTTCTCTCTCTCTCTCTCTTTCTTTCTCATTCTCGGCTGCTGCCTCGCTTCTGGGCAATTTTGTTGGCATAGAAATGCGCGTCTATTGACAGTGGCAATAATTTGTTTGTCTAGCTGCAGTTGCAACAGGGAGGGGAGCAGCTTGTCTTTTTCCTTTTCCTTGCAAAGTGGAAATTGTGGCTAGAGTCTCAGCCTCTCGTCACTGTTGATGGCTTAAATATTAGTTACTGTTTCGGCCACAAAACTGTTGACAGTTATAAATGATGGGGCATGTGGCATGTGGGCAGCTTCTATACTGCAACTCCAACCAGCCCAGCCCAACGCTATGTTTAAGGTCGCCTTACAGTGGCAACACTGGCCAAGAGATCACCTAGCCAAGCCATGCCAAGTCGAAGACAATACCAATTAGCCAACTGGTAGCTAGCGAAAAAACAGTTGCAACTTGCGTGGAGATTGAAGACTTTAAGTATATGGAAGGTGCTTAGCATCTGGAGAAATGCCATTTGCAGTTACGAAATCTACCAAATGTCTGAGTGGAAAATCCACCCGAAGTGAACTCTTGAAATTAAATAAAATAAAAATAAAATCCTTAATTAATACATAATATAGATATAATATTTCTATATTTTATATATTTCTTACTTATATATATTCTTAATGCCAAAGTGAAATCAATTGAGATTTACGTAAAAAATTAGTTTATAAATTAAAGAATTTTTTTGAATAGATAAAAAATATGTATTAACTATTTATTCTGTCTTTTTAAGTCACAAAAAAAAACACCCACATAAAGATATTGGTTTAGATTATTACTTTTATACCATTCGACCATTGAAAATGGTCAAAAATGGTATACTAAGTTTGTACAAATGTTTGTAACAGGCAGAAGGAGGCGTGGCAGACCCCACAAAGTATAAATATTTTGACTCAGGATCACTAGCTGAGTCGATTGAGCCATGTCCGTCTGTCAGTCCGTCTGTCCGTTCGAACGTCTAGATCTCAGCTATTACAAAAGCTAGAGACACCATATTTCACATGAAGGTTCCTGTATACCATAGGTAGATCGAGTTTATTTTCAATTTTTGATGCCACGCCCACCGCCCACGCAAATTGATCATTTTCGATTATCAGGAGAAGTATTGAAGTTACAGCTTTCTGCTTTGGTGTGATCATAAATAATTACAATATAAATCTATTTCCCAATTACAATCCTATCGGACGATAAACACAGAAGTTATCCGTGTTTCCGTTTTCCGTACTTCCACTGCTTGCGCCTGCGAAACGATGCTTCGTTTCAGCCGTAGCATGTGTAAAGCTATGCAGTTTTTACATGTAGATGACGCTATTCAAAAATAGATCTAATTTAAACAATAGGTGGCGGATAAACTTCTGCAGCGTTCTTTGATGGAATTAAATGTGTGATAATTTGTTTCGAAACTGGGCGAATGATATCTTACTGTCGGGCGCGCTCGACTGTAGCTTTCTTTACTTGTTCTTTATTAGGAAAGTGTAGACGATTTTGCATTATTTTTTCTGCCCCAAAATATCTTGTACAGTTTAGTGAGATTTCCTTAAATCAAATTAAGTCCATTACCTTACCTTACAAAGCGTTAAATAACAATAACAGTCTCTACGTGATCTAAGATTACCCTAAGATCTATCAAGTATGCGCCACTAAGCAGAGTCGTGAAGCTAAGCCAATGCACACACTCTATCAAGCTGCATAAACTATCGCTTCAATGATTAGCTGATGCTGTTATAACTGTGGCAACACCAACAACAAACAGTTAACCGACAGCAACACATATCTGTTGCAAGTTCCTGGAAGACAGAGAGAGAGATAGAGAGAGCGATAGAGATGCCACAGCTACACTAACAACACTTGCCACACATATCATATCATGTTGCACCGCCCTGCAAGCTCAACCACATTGTGTGGCATGATGCGATGATGATACGTACGCGTTGCAGCTTTGCGTTGCAAGTTAACCCCCTCCCACTCTAAGCTTGCCTCCCTTGCCTGCCCCTTGTTGTCAGCTAAGTTAACAGGCCAAAGGGAGTCCGCCTGCATCTTCATAACGAAACGTGTCAATTTACATGAGCGTGTAATGAAAATGAAAATGAATTTCCCTTGCCCACGCCCCGTCGCCTCCACATCCAGTGATACGTTTATTAAGACGCTGCTTAAGTGTTCTTTATGGCACGGACTCCAACTTGGGCTCCTTTTACGCTCCCGAAGGCGCATCCTGTTCGAGGCACTCCTTATTATTTACAGCAAATTATCAAAATGCTTTGCATATCATAAAAAGGATTTTTATGCTTTCCCCTGCTTAAGTATAATAATCTGCCGGCACGATAAAAATTAAATACATCTTCATGCATAGCACTGCGTGGTATTTCCCCTGCATTTAGAGCACGTATTCCCGACTACCTTTATATATATATATGCTATATACATGGCACATTTTATAGCCTGCCTTTTGGCTACTAATTTTTAAGCTGATTAAAAGCCATCAAAATGCAATCAAAATTTTCAAAGTACCCCAGAATCCCTTTTGTTGTCTCGCTCAGTCACTCTTTCTGTCTCTTTCTCTTAGCAGAGCTTTGCTTGCTTCTTTATTATAATATACGAAATAAAGCTTACTTCATGATTTGCCAAGGTTGTAATATTTTTTATGTTTTCAAAAGGTTGAGTCGTTCTCCGGAGCAAAGGTTGGGCCGTTTAAGTATATATGTATGCACGTATGTGTGTTATATGGGACTTTGGAGTAAAGCAGAGTTTGCAATTGCTACTGGTCAAGAAACTACGGTTTACGATTTGTGTATAAATAATAAAGTTGTTGGTGGAAGACACAATGAAAAAGTTTATTGAGGAAACTTACATCTTTAGAGTTTTATACTTAGTTAAGTTCGTGGTGGTTCATAGGATTTATTTTATAAGGATTTATATTATATATACACATTATCTCAAGGGTTACGTGTTGATTTCATATGCTTGTCCAGCATTTTCCTTCCATTTCTAATCACACTTCGTGTAGACTTTGACCATAGGAAATTGCCTAAAGGGTATATTACGTTTGTGCAACTGTATATAGCAAGCAAAAGAGGGCGTGACACACCCTATAAAGTATATACATTTATTCTTGACCACAATCACAAGCTAATTTTATTGAGTCATGTCCTTTTGTCTGTCTTAAAGAGTTACATAGCGTACATGATTTCTTGGATGTAAATTCTTAACTAGTTAATTTTTGTCCGAAGGGTATTTTTCAGTCGGTTACGATCGACAGTGGACCTTCTTATACTTTCTTAAAACTGGATTTGTCTCTCTTCTCTGCGCTTAGCCTTGGGTCATGCTAAAATACTCTAAAAATCCTAGCTGCCTCTTCAGGCGTAACTCCCAGGGGTGCCACAAGCTCCTCCTCTTGCTTTCTTGTCTCTCTCTCTCTCGCACTGTTTGGATCCTACACTATCGCATATCGCTGTCTCTTTCTCACTTGCAGTGCAAGATAATTAAAAACGTGCTTAGCGTTTTAACGACGACCGTCACAGTTTGTCCAGCTCCATTGTTGATGATGATGATGGCGTCCAAGGCGATGATATGCGATTTAGAAGTGCTTTAGCACATGCGAGGAAGAGTGAGAGAGAGGGAGATTGAGAAAGATAGAGAGGGAAGTGGTGAGGGAGAGCGTAGGGCAGGCAGCTCGATTCAGTTTTCCTTTTGTTTATTTTACACAGCTTGTGTTTTTGTTGTCGCCGCAGTTTCCGATTCAAAACGCAAGTGGATAAACATACATATATATCCTATATGCATATGGCAGATATATCGGTCTATTCAGTTTTTATTATTATTATTCGAGCTCTCAAGTGTTTTTGCTACTGTGACGAGTGGGGTGTGCGTGTGTGTGTGCGTGCGTGCGTGTGTGTTTATTTACGCTCTAATGAGATGAGACTCGTTTTGCGCACTGTGTCCGGCGGCGGTAATACCCCCATTTCTGCCGCCAAGACCCCAATATACCCAGCCAGAGGGGCAGCTACTGCTTCTTCTTCGCATGGCTTTTATTTTTTTTAATTACGAAAATTGGATTTTTATGTGCGACGAAGAAGAAGAGAAGAAGCAGCTGGAGAAGAAAACGCAGACACTTGACTTGCATGTGGAACTCATCGTAGTCGTAGTCTCCCCCCTTGCCCCTCCCCCTTCCTGTGCTGCTACTCAGAGTGAGAGTGCGACTGGACGAGTAGCCTGTTTTATTATTTCATTTCATTGGGATTTGTATCTTCTGCCATGTCTTTTTTTGGGGTCATCGCCTAATTGAGTTAGCATCGACAGGTGAAAGTTTTCTCCTGCTCTCCCAAGCAACCCTCTGTCAGCTTTAATCAAATTAGGTTAAAGTGGGCAGTAAATAGGCAAGAAAATAGTTGCCACGCCCCCTTTCCCCTCCACACACTTTACTTTACTCTCCTCTGTCGACGTAGCAAATTGAGCGATTTTATGCAGTTACTTTCGAAATGCATTAGGCGAAAGCTGCTGGCACTCACTGTAGGAATACTTGTTGCCCCAATTTAGTGGGGCGGCGCTGGATGTGGTCTCTGTAATAAGCTGGGCAACTGCAATTTTCAGATGGAATTGGGTGTATCTGATAGGCAGCTGCAACTCTGTGTGTGTGTCTGCAGAGAACGTGTGTCAGGCAAGCCTTGCACCACTTGTTTAACTACTTACAAAGTTTTATCATACTACACTTTATAATCATAAAAATTGTATTTAGTATCTACAATTTCTAAACTCATTTCTTCTTCTTCCCATTGCAGGTATGTAAACTCCAAAATTCTGTCTGCAATTTTCCAACTCATCTATCAAGCGTAAGTCCAGCCAGTGAGTGAGAGAGAAGGCAGACACTGTCAAAGCTGGCTAGAAAACTTTTGCAGCTAACCCCGCAAAAGCCAATCGACAAAGTTTTGGAGTCCCCCCAGGGAGCTCACACGCAAAAGCCCCAAAAGGGTCAAAAACTCTTAGCATAAATACGCAAATAATTCGCTAGCGAATGTCGCATTTTCAGCTGTGTTTCTTAATAAAACTTTTGCTCTTACCTGGCAGTCAATACGCCTCTCTCCTCCCTTTAGTCTTGACAATTTCCAGTGGCATTAAGTCGGCACCAAAAGTTTCCATTATCTGCAACGCGCCAGTCGCACAAATTTTGCAATTACCAAACTGAAATTTTGGTGCTGAGAAAATTCTGGGCGAAAACCTGTCAAAGTTGCCAACTTTAGCGTTTCCCCGGCGCATCCAGCACCCTTACACGTGGTCGAGACGCAGGTCGAGTTAGACTAAGTGGTGTGGAAGGGGCTAGACTGGCGATGTTGAAGAGTTGACCCGCATCGTGGCCCCCTTGCGCATCTCATCGCAAGTTTTGGCTTGACACACAAATCTGTAGGTGCCTCTCTCTTTCTGTCTCGCTCTCTTTCTGTCACGTAGAGAAAATTGCGCTCGAATGAATACCGTACAAACATTTTGGTAAAAAAATGTGCGCCCCTTTGGGTTGTTGAGTTTTTTTTTCAGGGGGCGTGGCATTGTGCATAGGTTTAGTTTTTTCTAAGCTTCAGTTTTGGTTGATGGCTTAATTTGCTTTTCATGGCGACTTCTGCAAACATTGCTGGGTTGACAGAGAGAGAGAGAGAGATAGAGAGAGAGAGAGACAGAGAGAGAGATAGAGAGAGGGACAGTTGAAAGTAGTGAGATCATTGCATGATACCCTGTAAATGCCTTGAGAGCAAAATTGAGCTTGGAGGCTACACGCACCTAGAAAAGAGTGGGAGAGTAAAAGTGTGTGCTGTAAAATACCCTATAAATTGCTTAAGCCCAAGACTAGCTTGCTACTTTGAATACCTGTAAAGGTGCAAGCACTTTTTTACAAACCCATACTCCCCTCTCTGTCAACATTTCTCAGAGTATACGCATCCAACTGTTGGTTATTTTTGCCTATGCGACTCATTGAATTTTATTTTGGCTTTCGCCCCGCCGTGCGCTGTTGCCACATTTCATTGTTTTTCCTGTTGTTTTACGTTTGGCAGGCACTGTTTGCGCTCAAGTGAAGCTCGCGTTGTCGTTGTTGTTGTTGTTGTTATTTTCCACCATTGCCTATAAATTCTCACTGAGGTCGCTTTCGGCGCAGCGGTGTCGGGGTTGAGGGGGCAGCTGAGTGTGTCCAAATTTCGGTTTCGGTTCAATTTCAGTTTTGCCAGCTGAGCATTTTTTTCCGTTGCGTGTTAAGACGCGTCCACCAACGCATTTCGGCATAGTTGTCTGGTCTGGCTCTATGGCACATGTGTAGATGAGTTGACAAATGGTTTAAAGCTAATCTAAATGGACAAGCTAAGGGTTAAAGAAAATGATGTTATGTGAAAATATTTGGTATATTCTTGCAGAGGGAATGTTATCAAAAGCTGACATTTCCGAACTCATAGAGCATATATATTCTTAATCTACCTAGCCAAGACCAAGCCTAGACCTAGCCTAGACCCAGCCCATATGTAGCCTAGTACCTACAGCATTTATCTGTTTCCATTTCGATTTAAGAGAAGTAAGGATTCTCGCTGTGAAGTCACGTACGGGGCAACTGTTGATAATATTTGCCTGGGAAATGCAGCACTCGATGTTGCCAGCTTGTGGTATGCAACATGCGCGGCGGCACTTGCAACTTGCCACTCCATTGGCAGACATCATCGATGGCATTCGAAGCGCACTCAAAGCTCACTATGAATACTCGCACGAGTGCAGTGCGAATACTGATGGTGCCCAGTGTGCATGGGCCTATCTACGCTTCGAGCCGAAGTTGCAGGAAAACATTTACGGAAAACTATTTGCAACAATTTTTCACAGTCTTCTGCCATAATTTTTCACACACAGCAACAGATGCAGCTACGTAGAATTTTCTTTAGTTTTTTTGCAGTTTTTTTCTGCTTTCGTTTTAACACTTTAAGCGGCAGTGGCAGCCCCGACTGCGTTTTCATTTCCATTTTTTTTCCAGTCGAGTGTAGCGAACGCGAATCATCAGAGTCGGAAGAAGGGAGTGGGGAGTTGGGAGTGGGGAGTCGGGGGCTTGAGATACTCTCCAGCGATGCAGCGCAGATACAGATACAGCGCAATTTATCTCACAGTTTGCAGTCTAAACAAAAATGGCCCTAACGATACGATTCGGTTCATCTCCCGACAGACCATTTGCTAGGGGTTCTCCAAGCACCTCCGCCCCTCCTCTTTATCACGAATCTGCTGCACCTTTGCTGCAACGACAGCGATAAATGTTTTAGCATTTCGAACACAAAGTACAAAACACTGAAATATACAAATGATTTCATATTTATTTCAGCCAAGTTTCGCCTAGGCGAGACTCGGTCGTAGCCGGACTTAGAGTACCCTGATGCACAGAGTCCACAATGCCTGGCCTAACGATGACAGCTTTGCTCTCTGTCAGTGCAATGCCTCCTTCCTTTTCGTTTCCTGGGTTTGCTGGTCAAACCGCCTCCTCACTGGCCCCTCTTCTCTATATACCCCGTTTTTCCCCGCCCTGCTTGAGCTTACTCATGTAATTTAGTGCAAATTTCCAGCGGCGTTTCTAAGCCAAGCAATTCAGATGCGGGCCTGTTGCATTAGCAACAAACATAGAGAGAAGTAGAGATGGAAACGGAGAAGGAGAAGGAGAGAGACAGCTTGTGATATGATGTATGCACCGAGTATTTTGAATAGGTATAGTTCTTATTTAAAAAAAGACCACATCCGTCAGAAACTGTTCGTTTATATATTATTTTCATATATTATTTTCAAGTCTCTTTTTAGAATTATTACAGCCTGGTCTTAAACATAACACAAAGCAATTTTAATTAATAATTTATTTTATTTTTTTTTTAATTTTTAATTATTTTCTTTTATGATTTTATTTGTTTTCATTTATTTTATTTTATTTAATTATTTTGTTTCCAACAAATGATTAACGACCAAAGTTGGTTTTTTTCCTGATATTAAAATTTACAAAATAAAATTACAATTACAATTATATACAAATTGATAATATATTTTTTAATATGATTAAACTTTGAATTGTAAGCTTAAATATAAAATAAAAGGACTTAAATATAAATTTAATTTATATTCTCTTTCTTCTATCTTTTTTTTTGTATAATTTTAAGTTTATTATTTTTCCGTTTATATCATATCAAATGATATTAGTTGACTTTAAAATTAATTTATAAAATGAAAATAATAATAATAATAATTGTAATAATTTAATATAAAAGCTTAAAACTTAAAGATAAATTGTATCTTTATATTTAAAATAATATGTAAAGTTTAATTAAAGAACTTTTAATTTGATATACTTAACTTTAAGAGATCTTCTCTATAAAATCAATTACGTGTTCATATAATACTTATATTAATTATATAAATTTTACCATAACAAAAACATTTCGTTTACTCCTATCAACTAAAAACATTCAAACAGTATTAATATTTATGTATCATATAATCGTATTTATAGTATTTATTTCTGTGCAATATTCCCAATTAAATACCATCCCCTTCACCCCCTATGCCATGTGAATCCCAATCAATTAACGGCTTTTTGCTTAACCGCCTCAATTGACGAGCCACTCATGTAATAGTGCTCTCTCTGTTTGCTGCAAATCTATATAGGGCTCTTGTATAATAATTTGCGTACTATGGCAATCGCTTCAGAAATATGCCAGATTAATCGAGAGCGAAGCGAAATAAATAACTGAAAAAAAAAATAAACAATTCTATAAAGGAGAATTGCGAACTAAAAAAAACGCGATAATGCCCCAACTTGTGTTCGCTTTGCATTTACAACATTTGCCGCATTTATTCTCATTTATTTATTATACTGTATTTTTTGTCGCTCCCTTTGCTTCCTCCCATTGTTTGCTTTCTTTCCGCAGCCTGTCTGCCACGTCGATAAGCAGCGCAATCGACAATCTCCCATTCAATTCGCAACTGGACGCGCGAAGCGGAGTCATCATTCGATACGGTTGGAGTTCGGGTTGGGGGCTTTTGGCTTGGGTTTGGGTTTGGGTTCAGGTTCGGGGTCAGTGCTGGGTCCGATGCGGTGTTTCTTTTGTCTGTCCGCTGATAAATGATTTCAATATTTATAAAAGCGCCAAAGCTGCGGGGCATCAAATTGCGTCAAAAGCCTGTCAGTCTCATTAATTTTCCGCATGGAAATCCACAGCCAAAGAGAACCAAAGAGAAGCGGAGAGAAGAGAGAGAGAGAGAGAGAGAGAGAGAAAAAACACATTTTCGTACGCATTCGTGAATGCGCTTTGTGCCTCGGCTGATATTCAATTGCTGGAAAATGCGGCTGTCAATGAAAAACTATCTTTTAATAAAGCTTTCCCCGGCCACTTTTTCCCCCCGCCTGCCGCCTGCCGCCTGCCTCCTTCCGCTCTTGCGTTTGCTCTGTCCAGCCACTGAGCCAGGAAGTGGCCTGGCTTTTGTGGGGGAGGTCAAGTCCAGGACAGTTCTGAACAGTCCATGGCAGAGTCGCCTCTGTTCTCTGTCCGCTCTGTCCTCTCTGTCCATGGATGCTCTGATGATTCAGCATTCGGTATTCAATTTATTGTAAAGCAACATTTATCAGCTACCATCACAAAGAAGGAGGAAGAAGGAAGAGCAAGGAGGTCTGTGACAGTGAGAAACCTTTTTAAAGCCCAACGAGGGGAAAGAATTTTTAAAGAGAAAATTACAAAAGTGCTTGTCAATAGCCTGAAGGCTCGTTGGGTGCTTGACAAAGCGTGGTCTATGCTGAAAGACTTTTAATAATATTTAAGTATCTGGCAATACTTAGGATATTCAAATAATATTTCCACTGCGAGTCCACTAGTGAGTGGCATATTAGACATTTCCTATTCTATAAAGGCAAAAGTGAGTTATTCTCAACAAAAAAAAAAAAAAAATTGTTTAAAAGAATTTAGGATATTAAATTTTTTTTTTATTAATTTTTTTTTTATTATTAATTTTATTTATTTATTTTTTTATTTTAATTAAATTGAATGCGAAATTCCCTCAAAGTATTAGTAGTAATATTATTATATAGTAGTATTAATATTTTGCATAATAAAAAGTAAACCAATAGCACAACTCGCTTTATACAGTTTCACTTTGATCCGAGAAAATTCTTAGTATCTGCAAAAGTTTTCCCAAGGAACCTGCATGAATTGCTAGTTCTTATCGAGAACCGAAGCATTCACAGGCATATCTGCTGTTTAACTGATCTACTCGAGAACTAAAGCATTCACAGGCATATCCCATCTCAGTCCCAGTCAATGCACTCTATCGCAATCATCCAAGACGAAGAAGAAGATCATTCGCCTAGCTCAAGCAATTCCCTCACTGCTGTCATATCGATTATATGGCATTTTTACGTAATTCGATGCGTTATTATTCAAATGATATATAATTTCCAGCATTATATCAAAGAGCATTTACAATGGCAGAAGAGGGGGGATAGGGAGAGTTGGGGCAAATGAAAGAAATGAAAGAAAAGCCAAGACAGGCAGCACAAAATGCTTTGTTCACTTTTCTTTGGCACTTTTTGGTCAGTTCAAAGGCTTCGCTTCTCTCCTCTCTCCCTCCCTCCACTCCTTCTTCCTGCTCTTTCACTGCTGCTTCTACTTGTTTTACCTCTGCCACCTGCCATAACTCGTTGTTGTTGTTCTTGTAATTATTATGGATGGATGGCCAGGGGGGAAAGAGTCGTGAGGCAGAACCGGCTCGACGCGCGCGACGCCTTTCTTGCTTTGCACCTCCACCACGGGGTAACTGTTCGCATCGCATAGCATAGCATCGCATCGGATCCCGTGCAGCATCATCGATGCATCTGCCGCACACTTCCAAGTGCCGTTAGTCCTCAGCTCAGCTCGATTCGATGCAACTCGAAGCGACGCGACGCGACGCGACGCGACTCGAGTCTCGTGGCGTATCTGCATCTTTGCAATAGAAACTACAACAACAACAACGTCAAGAAAGAGAAGAAAAATCGTTACAGTCTTCGGTTCTATGCAAATTGTTGTAATATTTCCTATGCCAGGCTGTACTTGTTCCTAGCAGGGGAGAAAGGGAAGGCAAAGGGGGAAACTTACTTAAAAGTGGACCGTCTGCTTGTTAGTCGATACGGCGACACTACGAAATGGAATTACCGTTTCAGACAGAGACAAGAACATAGACACAGAGACAGGGAGAAAGACATGTAGACAGAGACCGGGACAGAGTCAGCCCCATTGACAAAGTTCTTTAATGAGTCGAGCGTGATGTATGCCTAATGACGGAAATTACACAAGTCTTCGAACTTAGCTGAGGCTCTCAAAACATCTCGAATTCTGTTTAAAATAAATGAAAAGTATCGTTGATGGGTATTAGAAAATCATAGCAATTAAATTATGTTGCAAACGATTATTGAGAGATAGCTTAATGATCACAACACGGGGATGAGAGGCCATTAATCGTTTATCGACTTTAAATCGATTGTAACAGGCTCGTTAGGTGCTTAATGTATGCGATATGAGTTGTTTTCGATAACCGTCAAACGATTATTAACCTAACTTCAGTACAGTAAACGCTCACTGAGTTTACTTTGGGTTTTCGTTGCTATGCCCACCGCCCACACAAATAAATAATTTGCAACTATCTAAGGATATATTAAAGTTAGAACTTTTTGCTTGGGAATACACTTTGATAAAATCGATATGCACCTAACCTCTATAATATATTTAAATAAATTTTATAATTTTTAAAGACTTTAACGACTAGTTTATAAATAAAAAGATTGGTAAACATGTCAATTTATCATAATATGTTCTGTAAAATCTGAAGCTGATAAGAAACTCTTTTGGGTGAAAATTTATAATAGTTCTAAATCATTTGGAATTGTCTTTACAAACTGTTTCGATTAACCGTTTTGTTAGACAGAGAACTAGTTCCGAAACATTGCCTAATTTAAGCGCCTTGCATAGATTATAAAACTTATTTCCATATTTCTTATCTAATATTTTAATCGGTTATGAATCGTTCGGTGTCCCATCCGACGGGCTTCTCGCATAATGATCAATTTATCAAAAATTTTGTAGGCACAGCACAACACAACTGGTTAGGCCTGAAAATCTGCCAAATCGTTTGAGGTAATTTGTATATTTTTTTCTCAAAAAAAAAAAAAAAAAAAAAAAACCATTGATTAAACAAGGTCACAAAGCCTTTGACTTCGGGCGCATTTTCCATTGTTATTTTCCTTAGCTTTCATGAAGCATTATCATTTTCATGCTTCGACAAACACGAGCACCAACTGACACGCCTCCACATCGCAACCAGCTCCGACAGCGAGTCGATCCACAACTCCAACTCCAGCTTCAACTCCAGCTGGCATATAAATTCACAGACCCACCGCAATTTGTGGCAAGCGAACACGTTTCTGTCTATTAAATTTCATAAATTTATTAAATTATGCGCCTCTAACAGGGAGGAAGACAAAGAAAGAGAGAGATAGAAAATGAAAGAAAGAGACAAGACGTCAAACGATGTCTCGAACAGAGCGAACATTAAAATAGAATAGAATCAAGAACAGAAATTGAAAGAAAGTGCCACCAGCTGCGAGTGCGCTACATGTGGCCAAAAGAAACAGTTTACCCGAACAGCGGGTGGAGATGTCAAGAAGTGGGAGGGAGTGGAAGAAGGAGTGAGTGAGTGGGAGGGGAATAGGGATTTAGTGTTGTCACTGTGTGGCATCTAACGAAAAATTAATATGTCAAATTATGCACAAGTTGCAGCCAAACGAAGCGTGTCCAGTCGATGCAATTAGAAGAGAATAAGACAGGAAAGGAATAGACAGACAGGAAAGAAAAAGACCGACAGAGAAAGGAATAGACAGGGAGAGAAAGGGAGAGGAATAGAGTCAGAGAGAGCTGCCAAAATGTCAAATTGCAAATTGCTGCTCCGCCTGCTGCTGCCAGTGTCAGCGTCAATGTCAGACGTGGAAATGTGCCAGCAGCAGCAGCAGCGGCAGCGACGCGACGCAGCTACAGGTTTGCACTTGCAACCCACAAGGAGCTGTACGAAGAAGAAGCAGAAGCAGCAGTACAAGACTGGCAACAGTTGCTGCCGTTGGTTTGGCAACTTTGGCAGCTGCAGCGGTTTGCAAAAATCGCAGCTCAATTGCTTTGCCAACATTTTCGAGTTGGTTTTGGTAACATGTTGCCAGACTGACACAACTTGGCAACATGCTGAGGAGGTTAGAATTAAAGCCTAGTATATATTCCTCGTATATACTGAGGAACAACAGAGAGCGAAGTAAGCCAGGCTTGAGCCGGCAAAGCTTGTAGAAAACCCAGCAACATGTTCAACAAACAATTAACGAAAGCTACAATCGAGCACATTCGACAAGAAAATACCCTTTGCCCAACTCTCCAACATTAAGGTCTGTAACTTTTGTTTGTGTTTATAATCCAATCAGTTTGTAGTTTGGAATATAGACGCATATCAAATATATCCATGTTTGTATCCAATCAGAAAGTTGGTAACTTTTGTTACAATCAAAATTTATTTACCGATTTACGAAGTCGGTGGGCGTGGCACTTAAAGCTCAAAACTCATTGGTAAAGTAGATAAATTACTGAAACTGTGTGTTCACACAGACAGACAGATGGATGGACAGACGGACAAGACCAAATTCACGGGGTTGGTGTTTCTGAACAGGAATATATGCACTTTGTGGGGTCTGCCACGCCTCCTTCTGCCTATTACATGCATTTCCACAAAGTTTATATAGCCTAATATATCCATTTTCATTCGTAGAATAGTACAAAGTCTCGAAAAGTCTCGCATACCGTAACGTACAATTTGTACTCTCAGCAACATTTCTGCTTAGCAACTTTGCTGCTTGCCATTTACCGTTACAAATTGTTTAATTTGTTTTCGGTTAATGTTCAAGTTGAACTGAAGCCTGTTTCTGCTTGATTGGTTTGGGCTGCTTTATGTGGGTTATCGTTGGCGTTGTTGTTGTTGTTGTGGTTGCTGCTGTTCTTGTGGTTGTTGTAGTGCTTCGTGTTGCTGTTTCCCCTTGTTGTTGTTGCTGTTGCTGCTGCTTGTGCGTCAGCTGCGTGACTCTGACCGCGGGCAACTGGAAAAGTTGCCATGGCATGAGTGTCAACGTCACGTTGTCCCTCTCTCTATATGCATGCCTCATGCTCTTTTGCTCTTCTTGCTCCTTCCTCCTTCTCTTCTCTGCTCTCCTCTCTGCTTCCCCCACCCGCTGCGTACGTGCGTCGCATGTTAAGCGATCCGATAAATATTTGCCCGAGTCTTTAGGGCAGGCAGACGAGTATGTCAGTATATATGGCAAGTGGTTAGCGGTATATGGCATGTTATATGACCGCTAGAGAGAGGGAGAGGGAAAAAGACAGAGACAGACAGACGGACAGATGGGCAGATGGTAGTAAGTATGGGAGTTTAAGTTGCTTTTGAGTTGGTTTTAAGTTGTTAGCATTTAGCTGGCATTAGCTGAGATTAGTCGAAGAGAAGAGGAAGAGGCAGAAGAAGAGCCGGAAGAGGCCGTAGGCGACGTTAGCGCGGGAGAAAATACTGCTAGCAGTTGGCTGAAGCTAGCGGGGAAGAATACGAAGGACGCGAAGTTAGAAAGAGCAAGCGAATATATAGAACAATTAATGTCTTACAATTTTAATTCATTTGTTTAAGATTTCTAAAATTAAAACATGAAGCAGACTGTAGTTGGTAGTGAAGACTTTAGAGGTTCTACAGAAATTCAAAGTTATGAAATACATAGAGGAATACATAATTAGTATTGATTGCATTTCTTGAGTTTTTTAATAACCTAAAGAATTTTTAAAGCTAAAGAATAAGTTAAGTATATATCAGACTTTAGAAGTTAAGAGAGCAAGAAAATAATATGTCTTTCAAATTTTTCTTTTATTTAAATAAAAAAAAAACCTGAAGAACTCCAGAAGTTTTGTTGGTGAAATAATTATTTAATGAATTTATTTATGTGTATTTCTTTAATAAGTAAAGAGATAATTTTACTATTAAGGGCAAAAAATGTTTTAGAAATTATTTTTTATAAATTATCTTTAAGTTTTTTAACTTTTTTATTTATATTTTACATAAAATATCTTCTAGGTTGCGCTAAAGTTTTTTAAATTTTAAAGAAGTTTTATATGCATATTATTAATTATAATTATTCACATTTTTATTTTATTCTGCTCATTTCAATTCAAAATCCTCTTTGTTTAAAAACCCTTTCCTGGATCCAGAGTGAAACCACATCTCATCCATTTTAATGCGTGTAATCCTCATTCACATTCATATTCATATGCATTCACATTCATATTCATATTCTTATTCCGTGTTCCCTTATTTTTTTGCGTTAATTTCAATAGCTAATTACGTGGTCATCCTCCGATCGTAATCCTCCTCACTTCACTGCCCCTCTTTGGGGGGCGTGGCAGGTGCAAAAAATGTGCCGAACTGTGAATGTGAATTGCGTGCGCCCTTTGACAAGACACTTTGCTCGCTGCCAAACGAAGCGAGAACATTCACATAGCCCCGGGTGAGGAGCCGAACCCAAAACCGGACCCCGTTCGGAGACCCTAAAAATTTCCAGCTTAATTTGCGTGCTGTGTCACCTTTTGGCTACATGAAATTTTTTAAACTGACGCGACGCGACGCTCATTATGAATTTCCATTAAAATTACACGATGTGTGTCAGAGTTGCCACTCTTTGGGGCTTTTTAACCCCCTCCTTTCCCGCGCGCTGTCACATTCCATAGCATTGCTCGCGGCGCAGACCCTTCTCGCTTTTCGCGCTGTCTTCTTTTTGCATTCCACTTTGCGCAGTTCTCTTTTTATGCTCCTCCTTCTCCTTCTTCCTCTTTTTTCGCCATGCGCTTTCGGCATAATTTGTGTATGGTTGCCTCAACAATTTGGCTGGCCGCGCAAGGGTTAAGGTTGTGGGGCTGCCAACTTTTGCCCTTTTTTTTACACGCTCCTCTTCACTTTTTATCAGCGCGCAGCAACTCCCACTTTTTGTTGTTGTGCAGCAAACATATGGACAGGCAGACGTAGGGGAGGGATAGGTGTAGAGAAAGGGGTCGACGTTTTATAGCCGGCGGTCGATTGCGGCTGCGGCTGCGACTGCGGGTCGAATGAAGCTCGGGATCAGCTCGTTGTGGCAACGCAAAACCAAATGTTTTTTGGATGCGGCTGCAATGGGAAGGAGGGGGAGGGAGGGCACCGTGCGGGGTGTGCTTAATAAAGTGTCGACATGTGTAATTTGTGTGCGCTTCCCTCTTCCTCCTCCTCCAGCTAGCTTCTTGACTTTTCTGCTGAGCTTTGCTCAAAGTATTTGCAGGGTATTTTCATAAATTTTGCTTTATTTATTTGGCAAGTTCCTTGCGACGCGGTCAAGGCAAGATTCTGTCTCATTCTATTTTTCTCTCTTTATCTATCTGCCTTGCTGCGACAGGCTGTTGCCTGTCATATCCTGCATATTCTGCCCGCTGCCACTTCCGGCCTGAAATTGTCTGCCTGCGCCGCGTCGCGTTTGTTCCGGGTTTTCTTTATTGAATTTGAATTTTTTTTTTTGAGAAATTTATTCAACGCCCGCTTGCATGTTTTCTCGACTCTCGACATGCTTCCTGTTGTCCTTGCGACGCAGTGGCGCCCCCTAGAGAAGACACACCAGACACAAACACAACAAACAAGACGAGATGAGATGAGGCAAGTACGGCAAATCTACCCTTAGTACAATCGAATTGCACATTGTCTGTTTCTGCTTCGCAGATGCCGCTGTCTATTTTGACTTTAATAACGTCAGCAACACCCCCAAAAGCAGACATAACCTCACACACACACACCCGCACACATACACATAGAGTTGTCTATCATTAACGCTCTACGAGGGTGGTTATCGTATGTACATATGTGTGTGTGTTTGTATGAACGTGTATATCGCTTAGCTGAAGCCTCTGAAGTAAGTTTTGCCATGGCTTACACTGAGCTCAAAACTTTTCGCTCAAACTTTGTTTAGTTTTTTTTCGAGGTTTTTGAGGTAGAGAGAGAGAGAGAGGGGAAGCGAGTTTTACGGCCACATTGTGTGCTGAAATGAAGATATTTTATCTTAATTGCTTCGTGAAACATTCGTGCGTCCATTAAAACTGTCAACGATTGTTCCATTAACACTTTTCGACTAACTGTCGCACGTTTCTCGCATCTTTTCGAATGTTTCTATTTACGTAGAAAAGTTGGGGTTATTATTATCGCAGAGAGGTTATTGAGGTTATGGGTTGAGAAGAAACGTGCTGGTTGTGAATGAACTTGGCAATTAAACGAACGAGCTAAGTCGGTGCAGTTATTGTTGAGCCAATTTATTATAAGATATACATAATTAAATATACTTGTATTTTTCACATGATTTAATGATAATAGAAAAATGCAAGTTAAATTAAAACAAAGTTTAAAAAATAACATAATAATATGCAAAATAAGGCATTTTTTAGTAGATTTATGTATCTTCATTTACTTAGTAAGCCATCCATCCCACGTACGATAATCTGTATACCACATATTCTTGATAAATTATCTTTACTTGATCAAGGCAATTATTATTGATTTTCTTTCGTATTTACTAGACTCGCGTTATAACATATTGAACTCATATATTTTCAAGATTTCAAAATTATTCATTAGTTTTTGAAATATTTCTAAACAGTTTCTTTTCTAGATAAGTTCCTCTAATTTTTGCCTTTTTATACCATTCGACCATTGAAAATGGTCAAAAATGGTATACCAAGTTTGTGCAAATGTATGTAACAGGCAGAAGGAGGCGTGGCAGACCCCACAAAGTATATATATTCTGACTCAGGATCACTAGCTGAGTCGAATGAGCCATGTCCGTCTGTTTGTTCGTCCGTCCGTCTGTCCGTCTGTCCGTCTGTCCGTTTGAACGTCTAGATCTCAGCTATTACAAAAGCTAGAGACACCATATTTCACATGAAGGTTCCTGTATACCATAGGTAGATCGAGTTTATTTTCAATTTTTGATGCCACGCCCACCGCTTTCGCAAATCGATAATTTACGATTATTTGGAACAGTATTGAAGTTACAGCTTTCTGCAATAATTCGAACAATAAACACAGAAGATATTCATCTAAACGTTTTCCATAGTTACACTGCTTGCGCCTTGGCAGCATATCGTGACGTCATCGTCACGATGCTTTGTTTCAGCTGTAGCGTGTGCACAGCTGATTGCTATGTTTTCACATGTAGATGGCGCTATTCAAAGATAGATCTAATTTAAACAATAGGTGGCAGATGAACTTGTGCAGAGTTTTTTGATGGAATTAAATGTGTGATAATTTGTTTCGAAACTGGGCGAATGGTATCTTACTGTTGGGCGCGCTCGACTGTAGCTTTTTTTACTTGTTTCCTCCTGTTTTTTTTTATCTCAATTTTCTTACACTTTGTTTCACTGTGCCTCGTTGCAATCTCTGCGCGTTCTTCTCTGTCTCTCTCTCTCGCTCTGTCTCTCTTCGCTTTGCTGGAGCTCGTAATTATTTGCAGAACAGAGTGCCCCATCATCAACACGCCCCCAATATTCCTGCTTAACTTACCTGGCTGCCATCTTTACACATTCTCCCTGCACTCTCTTACACCTCGCTCCCTCCCTTACACCCCCCCTCTGTCTGTCATAACATTTATTTATAATAAATTAAAAACTCCTTAAATGCCGCAGACTTGTTGCCATTTTTTTTCTGTGTTCTCCTTCAAGTTGCTTCACTTTTTGCCGCAAGGCCTAAATGTTTTGTTGTTGCAAGAGAGTGGGCGTGGCACTATAGGCAGCCAAGTTGCCTGTGTAATTGTTGTTGTTGTTGTTGTTGTTGCAGTTGATGTTGCTGGCGTTGCCGTTGCTGTTGCGTCCACGCGGCATGAAAACTTATGTCGGCGGCCTTTGGGCGCAATTATTTATACATGCCTCATAAAAATCGAAAACAATGGGCCAGACTAGAAAAGGCAGCGAAGGAGAGAGAGAGAAGAGACAGAGTGACAGGGAAAAAGAGAGGGAAAGAGAGAAAGAAACGGAGTCAGATAGGAGTCCAGACGGCGGCCTAACAATGCAATGTGCAAGTCTCAGCGCTTTTGTTGTGGTCACTCTACAAGTTGCTGTAGTTGCCGTTGTTGTTGTTGTAATGGTTGTTGTTGCTGCTGTCTTCTTGTTGTTAATGTTGTTGTTGTTGTTGTGTTGTTGTAGTTGTTGCTTGGTCTGTTGCTGTTGCAACTTTGCTGTAGCAACGTTGTCTTTTGGGCTTTTGTTCTAACTGTTGCCGCCCTTGGGCAACGCAGTCAACTCTGGCCATTTTTTTTCCTACTATCTGCTCTCTCCCTTGCTCTCTCTGTCTCTCTCTCTCTCTCTCTCTGGCTTCCTCCTCATATATAGAGGCCTCTGTTTTGTATTAAATTTGCCTCTGCATAGGAAAAATTAACATTAAAGTTGAGCTAGGCATGGTTGCCCCTGCTTTACTCTATGTCCATGCTGGATTGTACCATCTGCCTAATACAGTGGTAACTCATTAAGCAAAACTGGCAAGACATAATCTACTATACATGTACATTAGATCTAGGATCAAGTTAAACAATCAAAATTGGTTCCTTGTTTTCGAAAAAGAGAAGCATGCCCAATAGATTCGTCTAGCCGAAAACAAGCTAAGTTTTACGTCTTTTTACCGCCGTTCCTCTTATCGAGTCCTTAACGCTAACTGCAATTTGCAATATTTTTGGCATGTGGCAACCCTGCAACCTTGCAACCTTGACTGCTAAACAACCCCGCAAATTGCAAACAACGCGTTCCTGTTTTGAGTGTGTGGGAGTGTGTGTGTGCGTGTGTGTACGGGTGTGTGTAAGCCACAAGAGATTTGAATTTCAGATAGCAGCACGCACTCACTCACACTCACTCACACACACGCAGCTAGTGAAAGGCAAACAAACAGTGCAGAAACAGAAATTCCTGACTGAAAATGTTGAAAATGTTCCAAAAGGGGAAACGCAAGAGGGAGAGCGGGGGCAATAGAATTGCTGGAAATGTATCTGCATCAGATGCAGATCTTGCTGTCTCTCAGCGTCAATGTCCCCCCTTCACGCTCTGCCCGTATCTTTCTCTCTGCAGCAGCCTCAGCTCAAGTCCGACTCAACTTGCCTCAAACTGACTTTGAACTCATTTCACATGCAGCACACACAGAGGCGTTGGCTGCAAGGGGGGTGGGGGGAGGGCGGCGAGCCTGCGTCCGACTGGCTCTGTCAACCCTCGAAAACGTTTGTCTGTATGTGCTACGTTTTCGTTTCGTTTCGTTTTTGGGTTTTTTGGTCTGCGCATTATTTGAAATTCCCCATTAAAAATTTAAAATGTGCCTCCTGATCCTGATCCTGTCTGTGCCATCCCTCTGTCCTCTGCCTTTTGCCCCCTGCTCTGCGCACTATGGGGCAATCATCATCGTTAGCTGCGCTGGGCAAATTGCGTTGCCAAGGCAGGGAGGCAGGTCGAGCCGTCGCCGTCGTCGCCTTAAACGCGTTTTATCTGGCGCGAGTTGTGGCAGCAACAAATAAGAGAAGGCAACAACAACAACAACTTGAACAGCGGCAACAAATTTCATATAATGATGTTAATGATAAGCAGGCAGTGGCGTCGAAGACTTGGGTAGGCAGGGTAAGGGGGGAATGGAGGGGCAGCTTTTGCAATATTTACGCATATTTGCGGCACACAAGCAAAAAAAAACTTTGCCAGTCTTGTGGCAAAATAAGATTGGGGTGCGCCTTTCGAATTGCCTGCAGTTTGGGGAGAGAGATGGAAGGGGGAGCCCAAAAGAATTATATGCCAAAACGAAATGCAAATTTTAAAATCACAAGAAAAGCTCATGGAAAAAGCGAGAGCCAGAGGAGAAGATGGAGAGAGATAGGGAAACATTTAGAGGCACTTCGTCGAGCATTCACTGTAATGTTGTTTATTGAACTGCATAAGAAAATCAAATAAACATGAATATTTTCCACAATATTCAGTTATTTATAAAATTGTTTATTTTGTTGAATTTTTTTCTATTTTTTCCATTTAAATATTCAAAAAGTTAAATTCTCTAGTAAAAACAAGAAAGAAAAGCTACCTATATCTTACCGAAGGTTACATACTCTTTTAGCTACTCTTAAAGTTTTACTTTTTAAGGTTTTAAAGTTTTATAGCGATTTTTGCGAAAATCGACCGACCTCCATAGACAGCTACACGATATATCGGTCCGATCCGTTCCAACATATTTAAAGCGTGCAGCAATAAGAAGCGTCTATACCAAGTTTTATTAGAATAGCTCTAAAACTATAAGACTACCTTGCATTGACTAACGGACAAACGGACGGACAGACAGACGGACAGAGGGACGAACAGACGGACAGAGGGACGAACAGACGGACAGAGGGACGAACAGACGGACGGAGGGATGGACAGACGGACGGACAGATGGACGGACAGAAAATGGCTAGTTTGACTCCCCTATTGATGCCGATTAAGAATTGAATATACCCACTGCAAGAGTATAGAAAAGGTCTATGCTAAATGTTGTGTGTGCGCTGCTACGCATAATTGTTTATGTATTTATTATAATTTTATGTATTTTTCATGCACGTAAAAAACAATTAACTACATTTCCCTGCAAACGTATTTATTTATTATAATTTAATGCATTTTTTTTTATTAAATTATTGAAGCAGCAAAAAAAAATTAATGCATTTTTAGTTACATTTTATTTATTTTAATTTCATGAACATTTTTAAAAACATTTTCATTTGGCAATCGCTAAGCCGCTTAAAATAATTACGAAATATAGCCAAAGCCTCTATAAGGATTTATAACACTCAATTACACCGTATCCCCATAGTCTTCCCCTCCCCAGCTGCCTTTACATCTTTAACCCCCTCTTGCCCCCGTCGACATTCGCTTATTAATTACGCATCAAAGCAAATTAATTTCCTGCTTTGCTTTTAGCCATTTTCTCGATTAATAATCTCGTTCTGCTCTTCCTTTTTCTTTGCAGGATCTACACGACTGTGGAGCACCCTGCCACGCCATGTTTTTCCCGGAACGTGAACGCACCGTGCTGCGCTACTGGGTGGGCAGCTGGGCGGCAGTCTGTGTGGCCAGTTGTCTCTTTACGGTAAGTGAAACATATCCATTTTTGCTATTCTCAATCTATCCCGCTATACGTTTTCCACTCTGGCCATATTAATGCGCCACAATGTCAGGCACTCAATTTTCAATTTGATGGCCATAAATCATGCGAGACAGAAGTGCAGTGCACCATGCCCCCCGCCTTGTCCCTACCTTCTCCTCTTTTCTAGCTTATTCAACGTTTTTCTTGGCTTTCCTGCTGAGTGCCGCCATATTTTGCTTTGGCTCGAGGCAGGCAGAAAGGCAGCCAGGAAGGGCACGAGGGGAACGAGGGGGTTAAGCAAGCAGCTTTCGCATATCCTGGCTCCTACAGCGAGTCTATTATGCTGCTGCCACTTTGGCAAATCCCACGCATTGACATATTACCTGTCAGCGCATATTTTTCAATAAACTTGGCAAAACATAGAGCCCTTCCCTTCTCCTCCGTTCCTTTCCCACTTCCCTGCCTTGTCTTGTGCATAACTTCTGTTTTGGTGACCCTGCGGCGTTGTTTTTGTCTGTGGCAGGTGTTGCACAGGATTTCCAGGCGCGCTCCGCTCCGCTTGTGTACCCCCTTACTCTCCCCCACTTTTCACCCCTCTCTTGCCAGCCTGCCTACATAAAACTTGATTGCCAGTTGGCTTTGAAAACACACAGAGCACAGCGAGGCAAGTTTAAAAGAAACGCCTGCGACTCGTTCTCGGTCTCAAGTGGAATAGAAGATGTGACAACAACAAAATGAATACGAATGAATATGTTGGAATAGAATGATATAGGAACACAGATACAAAGCAAAAAGCCTGCGGATAACGAGCTTCAATTGCCATTTAAACAGAAGAAGATAAGTTTTCTTTATGTATATTTCGCATACATATATTTTCATTCGTAGAACAAGTCTACGGATAATTAGACTCCAACATCAAGAGCAACCTTAACTCATAACAAGCTGAGATTACTGCTTAAAGTTGGGAAGAAGGTAGCAGAGCTGACGATGTGGGGTTAATAAGTTTCATAAATTTTGAACTTTTTTATTCTTATAAAAAGAAATTATAATTGATATAAGCTCAATGCAGCTACTTACTGGGAATTGGATATGATAAATTTATTGCTCTTGGTAATAATAGATATTGTAGATGAGAAGCAGGTGGAAGAAGGAGCTACGATGGGATTCTTCAAGCATTGTAAGAGTTATATTTTTGTGTAATAAGTAATAAAACATGTTGTAAATTTTTTACAAAACAAGTTCTTTTAAATTTTTAGTATTAGTTTTAATATTTTAAGAGAATATTTTATAAAATATTTATTTAAAAATTAATTAAATTTAAAAAAACCTGTTCCCAGTTTTTTTGGGAACAATTTGATTAGAATTTTTAAAAGACATAACATTAATTCAGGACTCTAGGCTCTATTTCTATATAATCCTTTATGTCTATATTATTATTCTAGTATATTTATTACTTGCTAAATAGGAATAGTTAATTAAAGCCTTCAAAAGGAAAGAAAAAATGCGATTTTAGGAAAAAATTTATGATTTTCAACTTTATAAGAAAACTTTATTAAGCACAACATTAAACTGAAATGAACTTGGTTTACTGCAAATACTCTCTCTTTATATACTATGCACATCTCCGCGTTATCTCTGATCCTTGTGTTTTAAAGGCATTGAGGCACCCTCCACCCCACTCTCCACTCTCTACTTATGCAAATCTGCTGCCTTGTTCTTGCCATTTATTGAAACTATATCCCAAGCAAATTTGTTGCTCTCTGCCCTGACATATAGTCGACCTTAACATATCCATCATGCCGAGACAAATTTGAATAAAAAAACAATTTGGGCTAAAGGAAAAAGCTATAACCTGACTGGGCGTTGGTAATCAACAAGAAGAGGACGGAGAAAGAGGGAGAAAAGTAATCGCATTGCACAGGCATAGGCAGGAAAGGAAAAAAACAAGACATCTATCAAATATTTTTGGCCAACAAGAAGACAATCCGCCCTGTGTCTGCTGCCTGCTGCCTGCTGCCTGTTGTTGATGTGCTCAGTGAGGGGGCGTGGCAAAGTGTTGGGCTGCATGTCATAAAGTTGAGCTACATCCATCACACACAACGCACACATGAGAATGGGGAAAAGACGGGGAACATTGTCACTTTCAGTGCGACATGTTTTGCATAGTTTTGCAACAGTTCTTGTGCTGCCGAATACCCTGTAAAACCAAGTTTAGGGCGTATTTGTTAAGAGGCAAATGTACATTTTAAGTACTCGCAATATGTGGGGTATTTTCACGCACATTATACATACTCTTTACTACAACGTCTCCTTGTGTCTGCATATAATTTGTCGCCCATTGTCAGTGGCAGCCCCGAAATGGGGCGTGGCAGTGGGGCATATCAGTGCAAGCGAGCAGGAAAAAAATGTTTTGCACAAATTATTATTTCTGCTGCCATGTAGCTTATTTCCATTTAGCTTCCCTCCCTCTTCTATCCCCCCCCCTGCGCTCTTTATAACCACGCCCCTGCACAGCATTCCATGCTTCTTTTTTTATGATTATGATTATGTTGGCTAGTGTTCATTTGTGCATTTTGCGCGCTGCTTTCTGCTTTCACTTTCTGCCCCGCAACTTTGCGCTGATTTGTTGCTGTCCCCGCTCTGTGCCCCTCTGCCCTACGCCACTGGCATATTTATTTTCATGCTGTTTCTCGCATTGATGACGCTGCAATTGTTTTGTGCGTGTCCGTGTGTGTCTGTTTACTTTTTGCGCCCATTGTTTGCACTGGGAATGCAGTGTTTTTGCGCATATGCTAATTTATGAAATTTCAGTTGATATCCTCGCAATGCGTGTGAAATGAATTTGTTGTGCGAAAGAGAGAGAGAGAGAGAGAGAGGCACGCACAAATCCGGAATTATTTGCATGGAGTTCATTCTGCGACTTGGTTCAGGCATAGCCAAAAAAGACTCAAAATGTAATTAAAAACCAAACTCAAAAGAGTTTTCACTACTCCACACAAAGGTATTTTTTCTGGTATTTATCTATGGTATTTATAACAATTTTTTTGCACATATTTTTTAATAAGCTTGACAGCTTTTTGCAAAGTGGAAAATCGAAAAAAATACACGAGAGTTGAGTGCATTAGAAAATTGCATGGAAAAGCTTTTGTGAAAATATTGACAGAGATGAGAGGGCACAAAAGAGATGGAAAAACAGAGACAACACGCTAGATAAATAAACGAATGAAATGTTATTTGAACAACTGCAACCAACATTGACCCAATTCGCGTTGAAAAGTTGAGAATTGATTGAGTTTTAAGCGAGTTCTCAAATGGCTTAGATTGCTCATTAAATGGATATATCTCTGCCAAGTCTGGGAACTTTTTAGAAACTTCAGGGAGAGGGGCAGAGTGAACATGTCATGCAAGTCGCATTTGTTTCAATTTCGCCACAAAAAGCAAAACAAATACTTGGTATTTATTTGGTATATATAGCGAAATATACGTGAAACTTTGTCATGTCAGCCCAGCTCAAGTTATCACGTGAAGACAAGCGTCAACGCAATCAACACCTTTTTCATTAAACGCATTAGATGAGACTCGCAAGGGGAATCGAAAGAGTCCGGGAAGGGGATGGGAGAAAAGAGAAGGCGAAAGGGAGATGAGTTGAGTGACAACTGACATGACATTTGTTTTACAATGAAAGCGAAAAGGAAATGACTTGGGGGCTGTAATGGGGCACTCGATGGGCTAGAGGCGCGTTGTCAGGGCCTAGTGGAATAGTAGTGTGACATAAACAAGGGGCGTGGCATGGGGAGGGGGTACTGTCTACTCGCTGATAATGTTGACAACAAATAAACGAAAGGGCGGCAGAGAAATGGTGGGCGGGGCCGGGACAGGGACTGGGACTGGGACTGGGACAGGGACTGAGGCATTCAGTCAGCACGTTGTTGACTTTGATGACTTTTCTTAATTACAAAACCTGAAACAGAAGCTCAGTGAGGCGCACTGACACAAGAGGCGGAAAGAGATGGAAAGAGCGAGAGAGAGATAGAGCGACTGTCATCAGGATGTGAGCAAATATGCCGTGTCATGATGACAAAAGTAACTGCAACAGGATTCTCGGTGTGTGTGTGTGTGTGTGTGTGTGGAATAGTTGCAGTAAGTCAAACAGCAGGAAACAAGTTGAAATAGTAGGGAGTGCTCAGTGCAATATTACCCTGAGGTGCAAAGGTAACTGCACTGTCAAGTATACCACAAATAAATACCCTGTAATTCAATGGGCACCGCCAAACAGCGCCAAACAATTTTAAATGCCAAAAGACCTTCAGTGAAACACTGCTTAAGTTATCTGTTTTTTTTTCATTCAAAAGCTAGGATATATAAACAGCCTTTTATACCCTATAAATACTCTACATTTTAGTGTTCCATGTCAAACAGTGGAAGAGACGTTGAAATGGTAGGAAACCTCTGTGTAGAATATGTCTAAATATATTTACTAAATTAGTCTGATAAGCTAGGGTATCTATGTAGTCAGTTATACCCTAGAAATGATGCTTACTTTTATTCTTACTCCACTTTTTAAAGTTCAGCAATTCGATATGGACGGGAGACCTCAATGTAATATACCTAAGTTAAAATTGCTAGGCTATTTAAGCAGTCTGTTATACCCTGTTAAATACTTCATAATTCACTTTTTAAAGCAAAAAAACGTGGAATAATTTAAAAATGCTTAGGAAATCTCTGTTAAATGTATTTGTTGGATTATTCTGAAATTTACAGGGTAACCGTTCAGTCTAATATACCCTGTATATACCCTTTAGCTACAACTCCCACCCTCCCATCTAATATTTGCATAAATATGAACGATTATTAACTGACGGCTAAATATGCGCATCCAAATGTCCGCATAAACAAATTGACAGGCTTAGCCATAAAATAGCTAAAATATTCACGAATCAGAACGCGGCTAAAGAAACAAAAAACGGCCAAAAGACAAAATGACCAAACGAAGCGAAGCCGCAAAACATTTACCACAATTTATGCCGCAATTATTTTTTCAACAAAAATGTTTCACGAACCACACAACATAAGAAGCGAGCGGAAGGCGGGGGGCGGGGGGCGTGGCGGCAAAACCTGCACCGGGCGTTATGCTAATCATAGGCGTTAAATTAGACAGCGACAGCGACGTTACACCCCCTCGGGATAAACTGTAGCGGACGCCACTGGCGCCCCCTCCCTCTCCCTCCCTCTGGCAATTGTTGTTGTCTCTCTTTTTTGACTGTATGCAAATGGCGCCGTCATTCACTTTGAATTTGAAATGGAAACCAAAAAAAAAAAGAGCCTAAAAACTGAAAATAGTTTACAAAAATTAAACTAAATTTATGCAAAAAGAGAGGCAAGGCTCCGGGGGGGGGGCTACGGAACGGGGTAGCCGCTTAGTTGTGGGCTGATTTTAATGACCAGTTTTAGAAATTTATGAGGCACAGCGGCGTCGAAATTGAAATGAAATGCAACATTAACATTAACATTCAACTTGACCATTAGGCTGGCCAGAGGTGTGGCCCCTAATAGTGTGGGCGAACGTTGGCAACTCTGGAGCGCATGCAAATCGAGTTCAGAGAACTTAATTCAAATGAACTTTAAGATAACAAAGTATTTGGAACAAGCTATAAAAGTTACACACCGCCTTGATAAGGCAAAAGATATATGGGAATTTTAGAGAGAGCATGAAAAATTGATTATAAAGACCTAAGGGAAAGAATCTGATGACTGTACAATTGTCATTGATCTTAACTATACTTATGTTCTTTGAACTGGGCTTTCAGCTCGTGTCTAATGTGAAACGGAAATAGACTTTGGTAGACGCCCCCTAACAAAACGAGATGACAGCAAAGAAACGCATAATTTCTGGGCACAGAGGCGTAGTAAAAGAAGGGGGAAGGGGGCGAAACGGATACTCTTTGCTTAATTCTGGCTACGCTTTGCTCTGGCATATTTCACTTCATTTGTAGCTACACAAGTTCTGCAGTCACACCTACAAGCGGTCACGCCCCCACAGGCCCCGCTGCCGCTTCCTCTTCCCCGCCTCTGACAATAAATGAAAGGAGCAGCATGCGTGGCATAACAAATTGCTAACAAAGGAGGGAAATGAAGGAAGGCGGAGTAGGCTGAGTGGAGCATGAAATGTCGTGGCAAAATTTCTGAAATAGACGTGGAGTGTGTAGCTCCCTCCCTTATACTGTAACTTTGCCATTAACCCCCTTAACCCTTGACTACTACAAAGGAGAGAGAGGAGATGGAAAGAGGTGTCTGCAATCCTTTGCCGAATTGCTTGGCATAAATAAACAATTCAATTCAATTTCATTCTATTCCATCCCATTTCGAGCTTTTTTGTACTCTTTGTAATCGTCTCTGTACTCGTATGTCAACAGACAAACGCACACACACTCCCACACACACACACACCCTGCAAGTCTGCGGCATAAATTTCGCATGTAAATGAGCCTCAGATGCTGCGGCTGCGAGAGGGAGAGGCAAGTGAAGCGTGGGCGTAGGCGGGAATTAGTTGTCGGATTGGAATAGGAGAACTATAATTTAAGAGCTAAGACAGGATGGAGAGGCAAGAGAGAGAGAGAGAGAGAGGAGAAATGGATAAAGTTCAAGATACTATACACCCTGAAAAATACCCTGCGGGAGAGCAAACTCCGTAGGCATATAGGAACACAGAGAAGTAGATAATATATAAACGTAAAATAAGAAAAAAAGAAAAGATAAATCTATCAAAAATCTAAATAAAATTCTATTTTAAATTTGCTTAGTCTATTTTTGAAAAGTAATCAAAATATTTTCACATTTAAATTTTACGAACCCTAAAAGTGTAACCCAAGTGCAGACACTGTACTTCTATCTACATATTTCAGCAATAAGTTGCTGTTAAATATTCATTTCTATACCCTGTACGAGGCATAAGAAACTCTTGCGCCTTGTTGTGCCACGTTGAGTCTATGAATAATTCAGTTTCAGACTCAGATTCAGATTCAGATTCAAATGTTGCTTGGCTCGTAATAATAATAATAATAATGAAGCCAGCCCATTATGCAATGAAAACAACGGAGCCGAGCCCTCTCTCTCTCTGCCTCTCGCGCTTACTCCCTCCTCTCTCTCTCTCTCTCTCTCTCTCTTTCTCCCTTTGTACAGCTGCTCTGATAGTTTTGTAATGATCAAATTAAATGGCTTTGGATATGGAGACAAAGCGGACTCAGTTGGGGCTTAGTCCGAATGGTAATGAATTCCTTTAAATGGTGCGTAATCAGCAGACAAAGAGACAACGATTGGCTGCCGCTGGAGTTGGAATTGAGGTTAGGTCTTGGGAACTGCCTAGGATTTGGGTTTGATTTGCCTTTGGCGGCTGATGAAAGCGCTTTGACTGACGTAATTGAAATTGCGCTTAAAGCCCAAAAGAATTGTCAGGCAATTTGTGGGCCGAAATGTGGTCCAAAATGGCATTATTAAGTGCGCTACTATATATGCTCTCCCTCTCTCTCTTCCTCTCTCTCTCTCCCCCTCCTCTCTTGCTGGCTTAATGCTGGCCTTGGCCAAAGGACTCTCATTAGTGGCAACTTGGCAAACGAGCTGAGATCAAATAAATTGCACAACAATCAGCTAATGTGTGTAGCCTAATGACCCCCAGAGAGGAAGGGGGGCATACCCTATACCCTGCACCCTACACCATGTGCTCCACTCCCTGTACCCTTTACCCTGCCCGTAATGCATTAGGCCACAGTGAATGCGGCATCTTGCGCATAATTACAGACTTAATTAAAGACGCGTATTTAATTCACCCCTCCTCCTTCTCTTCTCCTCCTCTTGCAGGTGCTCACCTTCCTGATCGACTCGTCCCGCTTTCGCTATCCAGAACGTGCGATTGTCTTTCTGGCCGTCTGCTATCTGGTTGTCGGCTGTGCCTATGTGGCCGGACTCGGTGCGGGCGACTCTGTGTCGTGCCGCGAGCCATTTCCGCCGCCGGTCAAGCTGGGCCGATTGCAAATGATGTCCACCATAACGCAGGTAAGTCGTGTGGAATTTTTTTCATATATTTTATTTAACAATTTCCTTCTCTCTCTCCCTCTCTCTCTCTCTGTCTCTCCTTCTTCGCAGGGTCATCGTCAAACCACCGCATGCACCGTATTATTCATGGCCTTGTATTTCTGCTGCATGGCCGCCTTCGCGTGGTGGTCCTGTTTGGCGTTCGCCTGGTTCCTTGCCGCCGGCCTCAAATGGGGCCACGAGGCAATTGAAAATAAATCGCATTTATTCCATTTGGTTGCCTGGGCGGTGCCAGCGTTGCAGACCATCTCTGTGCTGGCTCTGGCCAAAGTCGAAGGTGAGTAACCCAGTTACAATTTCAATAACAATTTTTCATTTATTAATAAACACAACAAGCACACACACACAGAAATAATCGAGCCCCACTTGGAAGTCATTATAAATTGCCGCGCACTTAAGTGGGGAAACTAACGAAACTTAACCAGACCCACGAAGCAAATGAACCTCAATCCGGGCAGCTTCTGTCCCGATTGCGTCATGTAAGACGAAACCGTCATTAGACATCATTTTGTGGCATTAACTGTATCTATTTCGATGCTGCCTAGCGCAAACAGACCCTCGGAAGAGGTAGAACGAGAAAGAGAGAGAGAGCTGTTTGGGTACAGTGGGTGTGTAGCGTAGAAATTGTGATCAAAATTGAGACCCAATTGAGATAGGAAATGTTTTGAGAAGATTAAGGAGGAGATTTATCTAATCACAGTGGGTAGAGAAGAAGGACATGTGCGCACAGTGGGTGTGGAAGCCTAAATTCTGCTTGAAATTAAAAATAGCTCAGTCTAATAATGCTTTAAGGCGAACTAAAATAAATTTGTCTAAGTACAATGGGTACAAGAATAAGCTGTTTGCGTACAGTGGATGTCGAAGGCTTTAATTGTTATTAAAGTGAACATTTCAATGAGTAGAGTAAGTCTTGAAGATATACCAGCTTAACTTAGTTTTAGTACAGTGGACACACTATAGAGCAGTCTGAGTACAGTGGGTGCGGAAGGCTAAATTGTGTTTAAAATTAAGAATTAAGCCTCAAATATTAAAAAATTAATGTAATAATTTTTAGATTTAAATAAAAGTAAAAAATAATGCAGAAAATTAAAATAAAATTTTAAATAACATTTAAAATTTATTATATATAATTAAAAACCAAATGAGAGTTTTATGTGTACAATGTGCGAGCATGAGTTGACTAGTCCAGAAGCCAAGCTAATTTAAATGGATTTAAAAAGCTGTGAGAGAAATTATTATGATTGTCTACACAGAAATATTTTGTTTTCCTTATACAATTGCTCAGCCAGATTTCGTTCGATTTGTTCCACAGTACACCAGCCCAGCTGCGGTGCGTGCCGCCCGTTTCACAGTCGTTTTGTGGTACATTTCAAAGCGGACCGTGCCCGACTGAGCCGGAAAGCTGATGTCCGCGATTCCTAAGCAATTTAATGACCTACGTGTGGTTGAAGAGAAACGCAGACACGAAATAAATCTTAGACCCAGAAATGTAAAACAAAATGGTTGCTAAAATGGTCACGTTAAAGTGCCGTAAAAAGAATCAAGCACAAAAAGAGAGAGAGAGAGAGAGAGACAGGGAAAGAGTAAAAAGAAATGCCGAAAAAAGCAAACCAAACATAGATTTAGAGCTCTCTGGATGGCGGGTCAAAGAACAAGTCAGGCGTAGGCTTAAGCGATTCTCTACGCCCCTCTCTCTCTCTCTACCACTCTGTCTCTTTCGCACTGCTAGTACTTCTGCCTTGACGTTCACATTTTTGGGCTTAATTAGATTGCGGCTTAATGACTCAATTGTGTTTGGCATTATGGCGCATTAGAATCTCCTGGCCAATGTAGTAGCTGACGCTGAGATCTGCTGTCTCCTCCCGTCTCTCTCCGTCTCCCTCACTCCCAGCCATGTACCCGCAGCAATTTCCCAATTGGAATTGAAGGCAGGCAGTAATTAAATACAGCACCACATGATTATGGCTTGTTAGTCGCAATCCAATGAATGCCCAGGCTGGCTCATTGTGAATGAGTCCAATATTGTGTGTAAAGTGAGATGAGAGATAGAGAGGGAGGAGAGAGAGACAGTCGATGGCGTAGCTAATGCTAATCGTTAACAAGATTTACAGTGGAACTAAACCAAAATGTGAAAGAGCAGCAAAAAGAGCTAAGTGAAAATCAAACTAACGAGGTAGGTACCAGAGATTACAGGGTATACAAGAGATTACAGGGTATATGCAGAAAAGAATTGCATGAATCTTCTTCTTTTGCTCAAGTGTTGCGCAAACACAATCAAATATCTGCCATAAGTAAGCATTGAATTGGCGTCTCCTTTTGCCCCCACTCCTCCTTCCCCCTCTTGCTAATGCATGCAAAATGGCTAAAGCCATAAAAAACATATTTCCATTAGCATCTCGCCAAGCCCCCGTGGCATAAAAGATGGAAAACATTAACAACGAGCCAAAACGATTTATGAAAATCTTTTGCCTGTTTTCCAGCAGCAGCCAAGGAGGAAAAGCGAGCGCAGAAAAATAAAAATGATGACTTAATGCACTGCGCGAGGGAGAGAGGGAGGGATGAGAGAGAGAAAGACAATGTGAGCTGGGAAAGAAGCCTCCAGTTATGCTGGCACGCACTGCTAAAGGGCAACAAGACTGGCTGAGGAGAGAGGGGAAGTGAACGGGCGAATGATGGGGTGGGGGAGGGGGAGGGGGAGCCCATTCAGAAGGCATTCAACGACAATTAATGTTAAATTTAAAAATACATTATTTTAATGTGTCGTCAGCTGCTCGAGCGGCTCTCGGTTACCTACTACACACTTTGGGCCAAGTAAAACTCCTAAGGCCCCCTCCCCCCCTTTCCCCTCGCACACTTTACCGCCGTCGGCAACGTGCATTGAATTTGTAATTTGCGCACGTTCGCAGCAAACATTGAATAATGCTCACAGATACGCATAGTCTGTCTCGCCCCCCCCCCCACCCGCTCTCCCGCCTCCCCCTTTCAAGCCCTTCTTCCCTGCGCTTACCTTGTATGAAGGTCTTAGCGGGGCACTTTTCGCTAAGTAAATAAACGTAAGCGACAGATCAGTCAGTGGCGTAGCTGGCAGGGGGGAGGGTGGTGGCGTGGATGGTGTGGGTCCCTCCAACAATTTGTATTGTCTGCACGACGCGTTGGCAGCTCATTTGATGGATTTCCCTTTTTGGGAGCCTATGAATCACCTGCATAACTGCGTCTGCGAGGGATTTCAATGCAAATGGCAAATATTTAATTTATGCTAAATGCTCTACACAGTCGGGTGAGAGTGTGTGGGTGGGTGTGTGGGGTGTGGGTGGGTGTGTGCGGGTGTGCCTGGCATATCAAGCGACAATCGGCATGAATCGTAGGCGCTGTTGCACCAATTGCTGTGGCAAGCGTGATATTTGACATAGACAAATCCCATCGAGAACACGATGAATTCGAAATTGCAAAACGGCTGAAACAGCCAAAACAAGCTAAACAAGCTAAATATGCGATATGTTCATGTGTGTGTCGGCGCTGATAACAAAAGGCTGGACCTTACTAAAGAGCTAAGTGTTGTTGAATCGATTGAAACGGACAGTTAGACACATAGGCAAATTGCTAGACTGACATGACTCAATTACGTCTGCTAATGATCCTGAATATATAAGCTTTTTAGGGTCTGCTACGCCTTCTTATGTGTCTTACATGCATTTGCACAAAGTTAGTATAGCTTTTTTGGAGCATTTTTAACGATGAAATCGTAGAAAATGTCAGCGTCGAAGAAAACATCGGCAACCTCATTAAATATCTATATTTGTAAATGTGTAAATGTAATTGAAATATAAAATCATGAAATTATACTATAAACGTATCTGTTATATCCATGAAGAAGGTATATTATTTTGACCAGAAATTTGAAATGCACCTTAGACGACATATTCCACTCTACAAAGAACTAGCCGTGTCCGTCTGTCTGTCCGTCCGTCTGTATGTTAAAACGCAAGCTTTCAGTTTCAGAGATATATTAATGAAACTTGGTATACATGAAGCTTATTGCTGCACGATGTAAATCGAACCGCTATATATTTTATAGCTGCTATATTTGTTTTTGTTTTTCAAGATATCGATATACAACTGTTTCTATTTCCATGCCGAAGGTAGTCTTTTTTTCTTGTTTTATATAAATTTAAACAAACATATACTATCTTAATATGTCTATGTCTATGTCTAGCTACTCCTTGTTTAAGAGCAAATCTCAAGCTAAACAATTTGTCTTATTAGGCAAAAATGTTTTAGCATTTCCTTTGGGCTTTGCCAGTTTTTCTTGCTTTCTACGCTTGACAATTATTGTAAATTTATATTTTAAGTTAAACAAAAATATGTAAATTAAGAAAGAAATGCAAAAGACGTCGGGCAAAAGGAAGATGAGGGTATGAGGAAGAAGTGGAAAGAAAAGAAAATTAACAATTTGTTGCGCTTTTTGCAAATTATATGGCGTAGTCGAGCTCCAGTTTCAGTTGTCTCTGTGATACCCTGTGAGCAGTTCTTGCTACCAAAGGGGTATGCAGCTTAATTGGTGCAGCCTATGCAGGGTATTTGTAAGTTGCGTAGAAATATGCTTCGTTTTCCTTCATTTGTCAAGCCATTAGAGCAGCAGAAAGACAGGGAGACAGAGTGAGAGAAAGAGAGAGGGAGCCACACATAGAGTCATGCCGACTACTGACTATGAAATTAACATAATTTATCCAAGGCTTGGCCACTACTTGGGGCTTGTAGAGCAACGTGAAGTAGTTGAGCAGGCTAGAAGCAGGAGGACGTAGGCAGGAGGGAAGAGGAACGGGGGCTTGTGCGACTTGCAGTTGGCATCGGCACAAATAGTCAAGAAGCTCAGCGTCTTATCGAGTGGCATAAAAAGAATTGCGTATGAATGATTTATGATATGCTCAAGGGGCGTGCAGGGGGGGGGACACCTCAAGGGGGAAGCCTCGACTGTCGAGCTGCATTAATGCATTTTGGCCAAGGCAAAAGCTGTTAGGCAGCACTTTGTCGAAGGGAAGGAAGTGAGCAGAGCAGACAGCGAAGAAACCCTATGGCTACACTGGCATCAAATAGCGCAAGAGACACAGAGATAAAGCAAACGGAGAGCGAGAAAGAGAAAGCCAGAAGAGAGCAATGTAAATGAAATCTAATTGAAGACGAGACGGCATTAAAAGTTGTCCTGGCAACACCCAAAAAAAAGGAATCAAAACTCAAATGGGAAATGAAACACAAAGCGCTGCACAGTAAAACGAGAATGAAAGAATACTTTTGGCTTATACCCTTCCAGTTACTCTTTATATGTAAAACAGCTTTCGATTGCTAAAGAGAGAAACAGTTTAATTGCGATATCTACAAAATTTGTGAAAATCTCTGGCTCGTTCCGATTTCCGATTTACAGCGTGAAGTAATAAGAAGCATGTATACCAAGTTTCATCAAGAAAGCTCTAAAACTGAGGGACTAGTTTGCGATGCAATAGGCGGACGGACAGACTGACGGACAGACGGAGAAACAGATGCATGGACAAACGGACATGGCTAGTTCAATAGAGTATTTATACTTATATACTTTATAAGGTTGGAAATGTCTGCTAAGGTGCGTTGCAAAACATCTGGCCAAAATGAATATACCCTCTGCAATGGTGTAAGAGGAAAGGAAAAAGAACAAAAGACGTTGATAAGAATTTCAAAAGAAAAATAGATTATATGAATTCCAAGAAAATATTAAACTGATAATAATTGCAAATATTATTTGCTACAATGATAATGCTCTGATGTTACAGTATATAGTAAAGTATAATATTGTATGTGGCATACATTGTTGCATGGCATTTACAACTGCTGCAACAATGCGCAACTTGGCGACTTGCCGACTTTCCGACTTGGCGACTTGACTGTGGCATGCGGCAAAAGTTACGCGCACTTTGACGCGTAAAACCGGTAGCAAAAATGGCCGACAAAGCGTTGCGAGGGCAAGACAGAGAAAGAGAGAGAGAGAGACGGGGAGGGACATGCAAGCGGCAGGCAGCGGCAGGCAGCGCAAAGCGTGCGTGAGTTGCCAAGCACCAAACAGGGACAGAGGCAGCGACTGAGAAGCAGCAGCAGCAGCGGCGCGCGGCAGATACGCAGTCAAAGATATCGCCAAGTTGTAGCTACACCCGACGCGACATACGCTGCGCTATGATACATGCGACAACATGTTGCGATTACCCAAGCTGATGCTGCGCAATGTTGTTGTTGTTGTTGTTGCTGCTGTAATCGCTGTGCACCGGCGAGAAAAAAGTTGTTGTAAGCTGACATTTCTTTTTAGCTTGAAGCTCTTAGCTCGAGAAAAATATACATTTTGTTTATATTTATTATAATTTATATTATATTTAATTTGTTTATATTTTATTTATTATATATTAATATTAAATTTTATTTACTTAACCAAAATTTATTTATATTTTATTTTTGCTAAGTGCCCACAAAAGATACGCAGAATTCCTCACGATTTCAGCTAAACCTTCATCGATTATAAATGACATTTTATTGGCACATTTCACGGGCGCTTCTTTATCTTTGCTCCTTCTCTTTTCTTTCCTCCTCCTGGTTCCTTTCCTCTGCTTGATTACATTTTCATATATTTGTTTGCACCGCGAGTTGCGAATCTGTCGCTTTGCAATACGTGCCACATACGCATGTGAAACGTGTCGAAGAGAAGATTTGTTGCAAGATAAGTTGGATCACATTTCGCATTCAAGAAAGTTGGATGTGATTGATAAAATCTGCAATCTATGGAATTTCTTATCGAAACAACAGTAGGATTAAATCTTAACTTAACAAGGTACACAGGAATTAAAGATAAGATGTATCGAGTCTCAATTCAGATTCTTGATTAAATTAAGAAAATATGAGATTCCTCCTTACATTGCATTCTCAATAAGATAGTTCGATGAAATCTTTAAATTCCAGGGTATGTCAGTGGTACTAAAGTAGTTCATTTCAAGTATTTAATGCAATTTTATAAAATTTGATGTTTATTATGGACATCATGTCTAATTTATAGTGTATATACTAGTTTGCCTATTGGCTTAAGCAGATCTCAATTTATAGAAATGATTATCGAATTAAAATCAAAATAACTTTTTTAAATTATTAATTATTTATTTTGTGTAAAAAAAAATTTTTAAATGAATTTTTAAAGTATGCAGGGTATACGCAGTTCGCTTGACCGCTTCGAGCTCAGCGATTTTCGTCGCTTTGAGCTGTAATTAAATTTGCCAAGCTTCGCTGTTTACTCAGGTTCGCTTTATTGCTTTTCCTATTAAATAATTATGGTGTGCATAAATGTTTCTTATATTTTTTTTTTTATTTTTGTTTGCCCCCCACTTTGAAGTCGCGTCAGCGTGGCCTGAGCTTAACCCCCGATTGCCCGGCCAGAGTCGTAATTATATAGAACATGGAAATTTCGAATAACGGGCGGGATCGTTGGCTCGGCTCTCCGGCTCAAGTTGTCGGCGCTGGCGGGTTCACTAATTAGTCGCAATTAAATTCATTAATTCAAATCAATATGATTTGAAAAGCATTGAAACGAGAAGCGCAGAAGCAGAAGACAAAGAAGACAAAAGGTTTTTTGTTTTTGCGTTTGCCTTAAGGCAAAAGAAAATTAAAAAAAAAATAAAATTAAGACTAGAAAACCAAAAGAAGAAGCGGCTGAACGGTAAACTTTGACCCGGGTCGGCCAATGACCAGCCGAAGGAAACGAGAAACAAAAGCACAAAGTGTTAAAAGCAATGTTAATGATGCCAGATCCAAAGCGAGATGCGACATGGACAGAGACTAATGAACGTGGGGCAAACACAGTGCACACTGCGAAAACAAGTTGTAAGTGTCAAAAACAAGATACTAACACATATAAGGTGCTCAAGGGCGCCACGCACAGACTGAAAATTCATTAATTTAATATCTAAGAAAGGTGCCGAAATGGGTGTACTGCAAGCAAGCAAAAAGGGTCTTGAGATTTCGAAATGTTTATCCTGAAAAATTATTAGGTAGTTGAAGGAAGTTCGCTAAGTTAGCGTGGAGAAAATTAAATAATATATTGAAAATTAATGTTCCTTATATTTTCGGAAGGTGCTAAATTGAATGTACTGCAAGCAAGTAGTGAGGGTCTTCAGATTGCCAAGCATACAAGCTAAAGAATTGTTTAATGTTTGACAGGAGTTTAGCATTGTGAATATGAAAATTAAAGAAGAAAGTTTTGAAAAGGCTACATTGAAAGGGCCTAGGAAAGTTCTACAGATTGCACAAAGTTTAAACAGAGAAATCGTTAAGGGTTTCATAAAATCTTTCGTAGTAATTGAGTTAAGGTTTAGAATAATATTTATCCAGACATTTCTCTTTCTAAAACTCCCTCTGTCGATTTGAAATCAAAGCGAAATTAAAGTCCACTCGAGACAAATGCCAAGTGGGATGTTCTGCTCTTCTTGTCGAATTATAGCCGCACTTGCGCTTTGTCTGTCCCCGGCTGACGCTGCTTATCGACTGTTGGTGCCCTTCGACCTCCTGCTGCGATGTTTATTTCTAATATCCTGACGCCATTGGCGACAATAAACACGCCCACAACGCCCACACGGCAACATCTAAGCTCCATAAAGCGCAGCGGTTGTGCCTGTCATTAAAATCTCTTTTTGGCAGCTTTATGCTTTGCTCGCATCGAACGAAGCCTACACGCCTCGATATGGCGCTGTTAAGGGCAATTCCCGTGCACCTTTCACCCCCGACCCTTAACCTCCCACCTAAGGCACATCAATTGGCAGACATCGAAAGGGCTTTTCTTCCAAATTTCTCCCCTTTGTCTAATTCGATAAGAAAACGATAAAAGCTGAAAATGAAAACGAAAACGAAAACGAATCTCTGTCGTGGTGTTTCCTGCTTGTCTTTCGCTCTTAGGGCTGGGGGCGTGGCAAAAAGACTGGCACAAGATTGCAGACAATGGAAAAAACCTCTCGGAAAAAAACAAACTTTTCTTAATTAAAACGAACATAATTTTTGCCAAGGGTTTCCGTATTAGTTTCGGCACAAGGAACACAAGACCCGACTATTGTTTAACCCAACAGCGACCAGAAATTTATTGGCTTAACTTCGAAAAAAAAGAGGAAAAAACCCCGCAAAACGGGCAAAGTTTTCGGTCTGGGCCAACACCTTTAACATGTTTTTGGCATGAAAAGCGTTGAAAGTTTTTCGCCCCTCGACATTTTTGCATGACGTGTTGGATAGTTGCAGTAGTAGTTGTTGTTGGCTTCTTCTTGTTCCTCTTGTTTTGCTCTTGCTTCCTCTGCGCTTTTTGTGCACAAAAGGTAATGGGTTAATTAGGGTTTTTGCCCTGGCTGCACTGTGGGATAATTAAGTAGCATGAAATTTCATAAAAATGCAAGTAAATTGATTACAAATTGCCAGGTAAGCAATGACGGGCTCTGACGTTGACATTGCTACAAGAAAAGTGAGGTTAAGTTGCCGCACAAATGAGGTTAAGGTGAAGCTAGGCAACGAAAGTAAATTTAGAGATTGCATAATCAAAGGAAATAGTGTCAAGTTTTGGATTGACTTACAGATACGTTTTCCCTTTGCCCATTCGGCTCAATTATTTAACTGTTTGAGGTTAGATTCGACTCGCTCTTGGCTCGAAAATGGCCGGCGTCAAATGATTGGACAACATCCGACAATTTGAGGATAAGCAATAGCATATCGAACATGCTTAGAAACATATCAAAACTTGGCAAAGAAAGCGAACGAGAAAAGAAGTGAAAGAGCGAAAAAGAAATCATTGCTTATTGTTAATTTATTTCCTTTTTGGCTTTAGAATTTTTTATTGACTTGCCTGGCACGCTCTGTGCGGACGTTGCGGACTGAGCTGACTTTACGGATGTGGCATATCCGGTGCCATGTGCCGCACACACGACCAGATGACGAGCGCGCGTGGGGGGCATTGACCATAAACCGCCGCAGCGAGACAAGTATACACAGTAGTCGCTGTACTCTGTACTCTTTACTCTATATACAGTGTGTACTCCTTCAATGTGGAACAGAAGCTGGCCATAACAATGGGAACTTTTAAGCGCCTTGTCTGAGGCTTGTAATGAACTTTTATTTGCATTGTGCAGAGGGTGTGTCCCTGTGTGTGTGTGTGTGTGTGTGGGTGTATGCTCCACATTCTTGTTCAACTCAACCATAAGTCGATACACTTGCCGCCGCCCATTTCAATTCATTCATTTATCCCATAAAGCCAAAGGAGTCCTCCAGTCGGTCGTTGGGTCGTACCCCACTGCGGTACCATCGTGGAGAGAGAGGGTGCTACTGCTACGAGGCATTAGGTACCACCACGAAAAATCGATTTATGGGCATTTCCGGGTTGAAATCACTTAAAAGAGCTGAAAGCCGCCGGGTCGAACCGTGCTTGTTAGTCGTCCCCCTCCCTTAGACGGACGAGGTTTTTCTTTGTCCTCGAGTCTTATGTTTTTCCCCCCTTTTTGCGAACGCATTCATATGCAGTTCCACTCATATTTGCACTGTTGCCACCCCCCTGTTTCTTTTTCTTTCTTGGGCAAAAATGTTGCGCAAATTTGTAAAATAAATATTGCAGAAGCTTCCCCCACCGTAGCTTGCTGGCTTTTCTGGGGATGTTTATTTTCAGATCTTTCCGACTCGCAATCTACTTACGCAGAACATACAATGATTTCCGATGTTCTTTGTGTTCGTTTGTGTGGTTTGTTTTCGACTACGTCATCGAAGTCATTCACAATAGATGACTCTTCACTGATTGAGTTATACCTATTAAACTAATGGAGAAAATCAACTTGAATAACCCTAGGTTGTTATGGTTTGCTAAATATTTCTTAAAGTGCTTACGTTTTGTTTTGTAATTATTTTACAGGGTATTTTTCGGGCTTTTTTGCATGCATAACTCCAAAATATTACACTTTAAAGTGTCTATTAAAAATCTCCATTTACACTTTGTCTTTCAAGTGTTTCACAAATATGCACACACACACATCTCTAGCCTTAATCTACCCCTCCTATAATTTTGATGACTCTGGTTGGACGCCATGTTTACACTTTCAATAAAAATCCACTCTAGCTTAATATGTCTGGCTGGGAGTGTCAGCTGGTGTGGAGGGAACCCCTTACGACTTTCCCTACTCCTCTACGTCCTTGCCTGTCCGCCGCCTCACAGAAGTGTCCGCAACTTTCGCCACAATTATGGCCTTTAACCCTTTTGTCAACAAGTTTGGAGTTTATTTGGACTTTATGTATGCACATGCCAGGGTTGTCATCTGCTTTTTTAGCTGATGCTGCTGGCCAAAAATGCCTTTGAGCACTGTCATAAGCGGGTTTTTGGCAACTTTTGTCCGCCCCTTCAATCCCCCCCCCCCTTGGCTGCCCTACAAAATAATTTTAAATGCTTTTCTGTCAGGTCTTTTGCATAGTCAGGGGTGTTTCAAAAGGGGGTGCAAGCGGGGAATGTGGTGAATTGGATGCAGGAACTGCACATTTTAAGTGGGGATTTTCGGGGTTTCTTCTTCTTTTTTGATGCTTTAAAAACACCCTCGCCAGGGTTGCTTTAAGAGTCCCGCATGCGATTTTTATTTGCTTTTCGCAATTTTCTGTTGACATTTAATTACAATTTCAATCGGAGGGTTGTGATTTTCTCATCTGTAAAAATAATAATAATGGTAATAATGATAAAAATAATCATAATATTTTGATGTGATTTGCGTGCTGGCAACCCTGGCACGCGTGTTTATAATTTACGATAATTGCGCTGACTTGTGACATTTTCAATTAATATGCGATGCTAGCTAAGGGAAATGGTTGGTGGGGCGGGGCAGGAGCGTAGGTTGAGTAGAAATTATGAAACATTACGAGCAACAACAACAACAACAACAACAATAGGCAGAGTTTCAACAGTTGTCGATAAAATAATTAATTAGTTATATTTATAGAAAGAGGAAATGAGGGTTCAGATTTGTTGGGCATATTTGTAAGTATGTATGTATGTGTGTGTGTGTGATGGTGTGCTTGAATTTGATGTGACTTTTGATTTAGTTTACCCTGTGTAGAACTTCCTTCTTATGATTATTAATGGGAATTAGGTTGGAACTTGAATGTGTAGAAGCTAACAGAGGTTGCTCAGGGAAAAAGACATACATTTTAGAACAGAAAGGAAAACCCATGTCAGGTATTGATTGATAAGTTCAATAATTGTATTTAGCACATGTTCCTTAGTTACTGCAGGGTATACAGCAGTCAGACAAGCTGAGGGTTCTTCCGCATTAAATTCGTCTCAATTTATGGCTAATAAATGCAAAAGAAAACCTTTTAAATTGTGTCGAAAACTTTGCCAAGTACTTTACGCGGTTCCATAAAATCAAATTTATGCACTTCGCAACGGTATCTTCAGCTATTTCTCTCCTCTCCCCTCTCTTTCTCTATATATATATATATCTCCTCTCTCTCTCTCTCTCTTATAAACCTGTCTTATCCTTACGCTCCCCGGGGAGGCTTAGACTTTAAATAGGCATTAAATTGATACGGCAAGCGCAAAGTTTTCCCACAACGCACTTGGCAACCCTGTCCTCTGGCTGACACGCAGCGCGTCGCACACGCATTCTAATCGCTTTATAACTTGCAGCGCAGTTTATCAGTGTGCTGCCACGCCCCCATGCCAACCTCCCCTTTTACCCACTCCACCTTTGCAAAAGTTATTGTTAAGTCTACGAAAATGTCGCCTGCACGCACTAAGCACTAAGCACTTGACGTGACATCTACGTCTCTCTTTCTCTCTCTCTTTCTCTCTCTGTGTCTCTCCCTTTCTGCTTTGCACCCCTCGACAGACAATCTACATAGCAAGTGAGCCATACTTTCTATCTCTATCACTCCCTCTCCTTTTCTGTTGTTTTTCACACTTTATGCGTCAGACTTTTTGGTATTTGCTTTCATTGAGCAGTTTGTCTGCCTCCACTGTGCCGCCGCTTCTTTCGCTCACTGCCCCATTGTCCAGCTGCTCGTGTATATCTCGTCTGCCTTGGAGGGGATGCTTCCTCCCTCATGGCTACGTCCATTTGTCTAGACCTCGAAAATTATTGTCGACGTCGCGCCGTCTTGCATTTTCCCTCTTTTGTATCCCTTTTGGAGCTGCCAAAACTTTAGAGGAAAGCAGAGAGAAAGAAGAAACAGCAGCATCAGAAGTTGCCACAATTTGTGGCATGTTTTCTATTTGCTATTTTCCTTCTTTCTGCACAAGTTTAGTCGCCTGTCGAGCGTGGCAAAAGCGTAAACAGATTTATGCATTTATTTACCGCGACTATTGTGAATGAATTGCAGGGAATCACACGGGTGTGTGTGGGTAAACTAAGTAGTTAGTCACCTCGATGCGTAGATTAGCCCAACCCATCGAAAACAATAATAATAATAATGTTGATATTGTTAACTTGCCACGGCAATCTTTACAACGCAACACAAAAATGACTCAGTGTGATTCACAATTGGCAAAGTGCGAAATTCTGCACGCGCGATAAGATAAACCCGATAAGGGGGGAACACAACTAAACGTTATCGCGTCGTATATATAGGCAATTTGTGTCCACAATCGGCACAGTACAGTTCTCCCCGTTGAGACATTAAGACCTGCCAAAAGCTACAAGGATTAACAAGAAGGAATAATTTGCTGCAAAATGCCGCCACCACATCACGAGGATCGTTTGTTTGGCATCCATTTGGGCCTGCATTTGGGACACCATGGCCATCATCATGGACACCACCATGGACACCATCCGCCGCCACCGCCGCCGCCGCACCACCATCACCATCATCACCATGGGCCACCACCGCCGCCGCCGTTCTACGATCATCATCATCACCATCATCATCACGGCTCGCCGCCGCACCACCACCACCACCACGGACCCCCACATCACTTTGACCACCATCACGGGCCGCCACACCACTACGACCATCATCATCATCATTGCTAAGAATGCACAGGATGACAAGGATTGGCGGTGCCAAAGTGTGCAGTGAATTTTATTAGCTTTATTCAATACGAATTTTAATTTATTTACAAAAAAAAAAATTATTAAAAAATGCAAAAAATATATGAAAAACTTGCAAAAAAAAACTCAAAGGAAAATGGATTTTTATTTAAAGTGAAAGAAGTGAGATTATTTACAGGGTGTGTCGTGCGTTAAAGGGGGTTGTTTATGCAACAAGTTGAACATAATTAATATTTAATGCAGCTTTAAATATAAATTCAAATTAATAAAAAAAATTTGAATGAAAATTTAAAAAAAAAACACATAATTAGCTTGCAAAAAACTCAAGGAAAATAGAGCTCTAAGAAGTGAGATTAATTACAGGGTGTAAATAATTTAAAGGGGAAATGCTGCTATATTTAATAAAATATTAATTTACAAGAAAAAAATTATAAATAAAAAAGAGGAAGCAAATTTTTCTCTACCAAAAACAATCACAGGGGTCGTGCTTTAAACGGGGGATTTTATGCAACAAGTTGGACATTATTATAACTTAATGCAGCTTTAAATATAAATTCAAATTAATAAAAAAAATTTAAATTTAAATTTAAAAAAAAACACATAATAAGCTTGCAAAAAACTCAAGGAAAATAGAGCTCTAAGAAGTGAGATTAATTACAGGGTGTAAATATTTTAAAGGGGAATTTTATGCTGCTATATTTAATGAAATATTAATTTACAAGAAAAAAATTATAAATAAAAAAAAACGAGGAAGCAAATCGATATTTCTTTCTGAGCTCAAAGAATTGTGCTTAATCACAGGGTGTGTCGTGCTTTAAACGGGGGATTTTATGCAACAAGTTGGACATTATTATAACTTAATGCAGCTTTAAATATAAATTCAAATTAATAAAAAAAATTAAAATTAAAATTTAAAAAAAAACACATAATAAGCTTGCAAAAAACTCAAGGAAAATAGAGCTCTAAGAAGTGAGATTAATTACAGGGTGTGTCGTGCTTTAAAGAGGAATTTTATGCTGCTATATTTAATGAAATATTAATTTACAAGAAAAAAAATTATAAATAAAAAAAAACCAGGAAGCAAATCGATTTTTCTTTCTGAGCTCAAAGAATTGTGCTTAATCACAGGGTGTGTCGTGCTTTAAGCGGGGGATTTTTTTGCCACGTATGCGAATATGCTGTTGTTTAATTAAAGTGCTCTTGTTGTTGTTGTTGTGTCTTTAATTAAACACAAATAACAATGAAAACGCGCAATTTGCCTTAATCGAAGTGCATAAATTCATTTTCACAAAATATGATGAAAATTATGAATTGAGACGTTAATTGCAAGAGTGTCTGTGTGTGTGTGTGTGACAGGCCTCACTTAGCGCTGTCAATTTGACGGGTCGATCGACTCGATTCGCCTCAGCATGGCTCAGCTCCTAGCGGGTTGGTCAAACATAATTTCCATATTTAATTGACAGTTTGCAGCGACAGGTTGAGCAATGCTACCGTTTCTTTCCACTGTGCCAAGTTGTCGCCAAGAGTTTGGCTTGAAATTGAAAGACTGACACATCGTATGGTCTAATATATCTATATATGTATATATAAAGAGATAAAGTGGCATATTGCGTATATTTTTGGGCTGTCAATAAAGCGTTACGCCCCAACGCCGCGACGTCTGTCGACCAACATGTTAAACAACATTATTAGAGAGAGTGGGAGAGAGAGGGTGGGGGAAACCGGCTTAGTATCGCGTACAAATTTTAATTACCAATACAATTTTCCAGGTGTCGAATCAACATCAACAAGCAACGTCCCACGCCACCGTTGGGGCTACATTTTGCATTTTATGACAGTTTCCATAGCTGTAACCCCCCTACTTCGGCCAGTCTCCGCTTCTCCTCTCTTTCCCTAGATGAGAGGTGGGGAATAAAAAATGTAATTACACATTTTGTAGCTGCGGCTAATTAGCTTGTGTTGTGTGACAAACAGTTCTAATGGCCTATAATTGGCTAATATTTGTTTGCCTGTGTCTGGGGGTACCCCCTTTTATGTGCATACTATGCATACACATATTTTTATTTATGCGCCCAGTAGTTGTAGTTGGTCGATTAGTTAACTTAGTTAAGCCAACGAGCAGCTAAGCCAGCTAATTGAATTGTCACTGTGGTCACTGTGGGGCTTAAGCCGCTTATTTTGCCACGCTTTGTCGGGGGGATTATTTGGGGTTTACTCGCTGCGGCTTCTGCATTTATCCAATAAAAAAAATGCTACCCCCTTGTGTTTGGCTCGCATAATGAAATTGATTGTACTGTAGCAAAATTATATGAAATGCATTCATTTATCAAGATAACCTAGTCACTTTTTCAACTTTTTCTTAAAGGTTTATTTTTGGTTTTTATACTAATTGATTTGCCTGTCAGTCATATAATCTATATGTATATGTGGCATATCTGTTTATTTTCGAACTTGTTTTTCCGTGTTTAGATAAGATATCAGACCTATTTCTCACGTATTGCTTATCGTGGTTACTACGTAATTTTGTCAGGTACTCCCCAGGCATTCAAATAACGTTCGGTATACTCTACATCCTTTGAAAGCGGTTAAAAATGGGTATACAAAGTTTGTGCCAATGTATGTACCAGGCAGAAGGACGTGTGGCATGCCCCACAGAGTATATATGTACATTCTTACTAAGGATCACTATCCGAATCGCTTGAACCATGTCCGTCTTTCCGTCTCAGTTATGAATGTTTAAATATATCATACGCATAAAAAGTTTGTTCAGAATTTTAAATGCCACGCCCACCGCCCCCGTTTCGCGCGTACCTTTTTATGGTTGTGTAAGATAGAGAAAGCAAAAAGTTGAAGACATTCTTCTTGGAATGTTGGGCGAAGGATGTTTTACAGTAGGGCACACTCGACTGTATCTTCTGTTACTTAAATAGACGTTTGCTTTTGTTTATTTCTCCATTAATAGACTTAATTTTCTCTTCTATTTGCAGGTATGTAATAACAGTAAAACTAATGTACACTAAATAAACCAGTAAGTCACGAAGAATCTCGACAAACATTTTACGGCTACCCTAATGTCGTCAATACAGTACCCCATCGAAATAGACATAAGCAAAGAAATCTGCACAATATTCTATTTGTCCAGTAATAATCGTAACACTATCTGCCATCTATGGACGAGTGTGTGTGTGTGTGTGTGTGAGTTTGGTCAAGCCATCATTAGGCTAATAACACTGCCAGAATTGTAATCAAAGTCGAGGGCAATTTGGTGGGAATTCCAGTCGCGTTCGCGATGACATTTGACCAACTGCGATTACATAAAACAATTTAATAAACCCATGAAAAATCAAAAAATGCGATAAGTACGCACACTCACACACACACGTTGACACGAGCTCAAACTCCAAGTGAAGCTCGCAAGGGGTAATAAAAATTCCTTAAATAAACACATGAGCGTCAGGAAGGGGGAAAAACTCAAAGACAAAGTCATATCAAGTACGCGTGCTTGCAACTATCTGGCGAATATAATCAGACAGGAATACGAAGAGAGAGGAGAGAAGAGCGTCGAACGGAGAGCATAGATCCCAGAGTGGAGACAGAGATGGAGGCGGAGTCGGAGTCGGAGACAGAGACACAGCGTAATGTCGCTTGTTAGTACTAATGATGGGTAACTTTCCGACATCTTTGCGCTTCTTGAGACCGAAGATGCTGAAACAAATGAAGGAAATAAATGGGATATGCATAGACCATTAGCTATGGCAGTATGACGCGCCTATAGATACCCTTACCGATCTATGCTTAGGCATATCAATATAAATAATACAGTAGTAGTAGTAAAAGATAGTAGCACAAGTTGCCTGCCAAATTGAATATGCCCGACTTTCGTGTAGCGCATGCAAACGCAAAATAAATTTGTACACAGCGCGATAGAAGCGCGCGATATGCCTCCAAATGTGCCCCGGACTGTGGCTAAGGCCAAAGCCGGAGCTGAAGATGGCGATGGCCAAGCCGCATGTATGTATGTCATAAATTGCCCTGGCCAGCAGTGACTACAACATAAGAGGGGGCGGGGGGTGGGGAAAAATGGCTGTGGGTCTCTCGTGGGTCTTGGGTCCAAGTTCCAGGTTCCAGGTTCGTGTTCAGGTCCGCGTCCGCGTCTAAGCAGTAAAAATTAATAGCCAGCATAATAAGCGGCATTTTATGACAAGCGTGCACCTTAACGCAGCAGTTAGCCACGCCCACAAATCCACACGCCAGTCGGACCAGTCTTTTTTTTGGGGGGGGGCAGGGAGAGACGGAAGATGATTTCTCATAGCGTCACACGGCAAAAGTCATTAGGTTTTAGGTGAGGGATCAGTTGGTCGCGTATTCACTTGAAAATTACGCAAATTGAATGTTGCACAGGGAAGTGTGCAAAGTGGTGAGGGGATAAGGGAGAAGGGAGGTTGTAGTAATCTCCTCATCCTCCTCCCTGTCGGCAGTTAGTTATGAGCTTCATATTGGCGCTACAAGATTCCGTTTTATGATAATTACACGCAGGCCCCGACGCGACGCTTTATTTATCTGCATTTCAATATGCGAGGAAAATTGAAAAACTTCGCTACGCTTGTGTGTCTCTGTGTGTGTGTGTCTCTGGGTGTGTGAGTGAGTGAAAATATATGGGCGATTATGTAAGAGCTTATGGTGGTATATCGTTATTGGCCTGGCCAGCTTGCCAGCCATTTGCCAGTTTATATAAAACGAGCTAATGGGCTCTTTGAGTTTAATTGAAATGGGCCAACGCGAGGGGCAAGGAGAGGAACACAGCAGGAGGGCAGAAGCAGATAGTGTGAAAGAGAGAAAGAGAAAGAGAGAGTGGGGGCATGGAGCAACAAGTGAACAGGTGCTTGACACATGTAACTATCATAACAGCGGGAAAACAAGGTAAATAATGGCAAAAATACTTTTGATGGATTTACAATTTGAGGATATGCAAAATATTTTAAAAATTGGTTCTTTCTCTATAAGACCTTTCTTTCTTGAGACCATTCATCAAATAACTTCAGAGATATACCTTTATATACAAGCCATCTATCTTGGCTTTAAAGTAGTTATTTATTTTATTTTCTCTTCTTATGTTTTAATCTATATAGTTAAATTTCCCCCAAGAAAAGTCGACAAGACCACGTGCATTAATAAAATATATAACCCTTCCTATTACTTTACTGTCCTCTTTATATTATTTATAGTTTACCCTGTTATTTTTTATTAACCTAACCTCAAACTTAAGGGCATTCAATCTTAAAATACTATGGGAAACGTCAAACAAATGTCGAACTTGACTGTGGATACCCAAAGTGCCCACATGGCCATAAACCTGAGTTTGAAGACCGACTGTCCCTATTGAGAATTTATGGCACTAATAGAAGTTATACGATCGCTAGCAGAGCCAAATAGAAGCATCATATTCATTAGAAGTTTACCACGACCTACGTAGGGTGCCTACACTACGTCTGAGCGAGTCATAAAGCCACATTTTATGCCTCAACATAACCCAAAGAGGAAGGTAGATAAAACCGAAAAAAAAACATACTAAAAATACTAAACACAATGTATCGCTTAAAAATGATTAAGTGATAACTTGGGTTAGCTGGCAGAATAGACTGGATAGCTTGAAATCGTGGGCTTATAATGATAATTAGTTTTTAACAATGCAAGAGTTCGAACCACTTAGCAAAAGCAAAATACGATGTCGATGATGGAGATGATGAATCCGTATGGAAATGGAGAAGATGGAGCTGGAAGAGCTGCCATAAATCACGGTATCGATGAATCTTTCCAAATGTGGAGACACTTGTCAAGTCAGTTTTGATTTCTCGACTGCCATAAAAGACAGAGAGCCTCGCTCGGATTTGATATGCAAATTAGCTACAAATCGAAACAGAAATTCCATTCGCTGTTCCTATCTCTCTCTCTCTCTCTTCCTTGCGCCCTATGCAAATGGGTTGCATTTGGCAGCTTTTGCATTTGCGAGCTGTGGCCTGCATTTTTATTACTTGTCAAAATACGACAAAATTTATGGCAGCTTGGCAATATTTTTAACGCCAAAAAAGAAGCGCAGAAAAACGAATGGCCACAAGAATTCAAAGAAGGGCAACGCAGAAGATGTCCAGAAGGGCCATAAATCATTCCCGGCGAAGTCCGGCTCCAACTTCTACTCCGATTCTGATGATGCTGATTCTTGTTCTGGTTGGTCAGGACAAAAGACAAGGCAAGAAATACCACAAACCAAAACCAAAAAAAATGAACATCAAGTCAAATGCAGCGCATAAAAGTCATAAAAATGAAATTAGCCATACAGAGATGAGCTGCAGCTGGAACTAGAACCCAATTTTTGCACTCTTTTTATGCCATTTTGCAAAGAAAATTTTTTATAAATTTAAATTGAGGTACTTACGAGAATATTTTAACTGTTAAGTGGATGTGAAAGGGACAAACGAAGGAGTTACTTAAACTTTTCAAAGAAAATGCAAGTTTATAAATAAAAGAAATAGAAGATCAAAAGCTGCACTAACATTGGGTCTAAGGGAAGTAAGTCTGTGCCGAAATGATGCCAACAAAATACCTTCTGTATGTATATCTGGCTGTGTTTCTGTCTGTATAAATGCAGAAATCACGGCTAGAGACTTTAAAATTGACATCTGGGTCTTTATAAACCACACACTTTTAAAGCTTCTTTCAAATATTTTGGGCCACGCCCACCGCTTTTAAGTACGATATACATGATACAAATATTCAATTCAATTTAGAAGCCACGTACTAAAGAAACAATTATTTATGTTGACACATGGATATAAAGATTGCTAACTTATAAGAAAGTATGAATAATCACACAGATAATTAACCCAATAATTATTTAGGCTATGGTCAAGCGAAGGGTATTCTACTATTGGGTGTGCTTGACTGTAGCTTTTATTACTTTTCTCTTTAATTAATTACTTACGGAACTACCTCATAAGCCTTGACTTTCCCTTTGAATGCAAGGGACTTGTCATCGCTTGAGAATCAAATGTAGTACTTTATCTCTATACACAAGCGTGGCATATGAACTTGCAACTTGCTGCCGCACTTGACTTGCCGTACAAATTCTCTCGCACACACGAACAACTTCAAAAGAATTTGCCAAACTATCCGCTCAGAGTTTTCCTGCTCGACGCCTTCCTCACTCTCTGGCGACCCTTCTCAAAACGTGGCATAGACAACGCAGCACACACATAATTAAGACTGCGCTGCCAGGGGACCAAAAAGGGGGCAAAGAGGGGCAGGGAATGAGCTAATGAACAAAAGTTGCACAACTTCAAAGCTCGCACAAAAACATCGAAGAGCGGGCACCATCTGCCATTCGTCTTCGTTCTTGCGTTCATCTTCATTTGTGGAGATCATTTCAAATGTGTCTATATTCCTATGCGGCTCTTCCCTGTTCCCATTCTCCCATTTTTCAAACGCATTTCTAAGGAAACTCATTTTGTCGGCATATCAAAAGGGAAACGTATTCGGAATTTAAGTTCACATTTCAGAAAACGCATGAAACTATTCTGCATATTGACCAGAAAAAGAGGAAATCTACAGTGAAGATTCTAATGAACTGAAGCGAAGAGATATATACTTCACATTTAATGAATTTCCTCTTTAATCGTATTACGATCCCTTTCGTTATCCAAAAAGATCTCTACAAATGGAAGCCCCAAACATTTCACTCTTTAAACAGCAGATTAGGTTCTTTTAACTAGACTCCACTCTATCAATGCGTCAGTCCATCATTTGAGAGACTGATGAACTGTTCTGTATGATGTCTGCGTTGAAATAGAATGGGTTAAGAAAGGAAAGGGGACTGTGGGACAAGTCTGTCTGCTCTGCTCTGCTGCGTTTCACTTTGATCTTTAATAGGAAGCGTCTGCGCGTAGTTGAATGAAATTTATGGGCGATGAAAAGTGCAAGTGATTTAAGACGAAACACACATAGAGAGTGGAAGTGGAAGTGAGATGGGAACAGAGAGATATGTCCGTATGCACGTAACGATCGCTGCGATCGCCGCCTTTGGGCTATGCACGTAAAACACAAAACATTAACACACAACAAGCCAATTAATTGAAAGCAAATTGGCCATTAACTAGCCCAAATTCGTATGGCAACGCGATCTCCCCAGAGAGAGAGAGAGAGAGAGAGATCGTTGCAGGAGGGGAAGGAGGAGACAGAAAACAAAGCGTAACGCGTAAACGGCAGCTAAACGAGGCTCGGCTGGTCTCGGCTCACGATCGATCGCGATCGGCAGCGATCGAACGAAACTCAACCTCAGCGCGAGACGATCGCGATCGATTGATTGCCACCCCGAAACGTGTATTAGTGTGTGTTGGAAAGAGAGGGATAGATATGTATGAGTACTTTGGCAACAGATCGCTTGATCAACATCAAACAAAGCAGGCCGCTCAAATGGCTTGATTAATGCGCGCCACATCAATCAGAGAGTCGGGTGAAGCAGGGGGAGGAGGGGAAGGCGAGAGAGAAACCGAACAAAATAAACATAAGAGATAAATTCGAGCGAGAGAGACAGATAGAAATATGCATAGTTATAGCTAGCTATATCGAGTGTGCAGCACCCACACAACTTTTGGGGCCCAAACTCGCCTGTCAAAATAAATGAGGCTACATAAATCGAGCATTGGCCAAAAGGAAAATAGACTCGTATTGCCAACTAGTATAGCCAAGACTTGGCTACGATCTGCAACACAGAGTGACGACTGATCGCATCAGCATGGCCACAAATAAACAACAACAACGGCAACACAAACAAACCGAGTTTGCTTAGTTTAAAGATCACGATCTTTCGCGTTCGCCAAACTGAGACACAGACAAAAAAAAAAAAAAAAACGAAACCCCAAGCCAAACAAAACAAATGAACGAACGAACAACAACAACAACAAGAAGAAAAATCACGCTTGTGATCTTGACTTTTGCGACCGAAAATACTTAACTTTGCGAAACCGAACCCCAAACCCCAAAACCGAACCCAAAGTCGAACCGAAACGGCAATAAAACGAGATGGAAAAGTCATTTAAATCGCCGGTCCCGACTTGGGAAGTTTTGCAGATTTCGTTTTGGGGGCGCGGGGGAAGAAACAGAAAACAGAACACAACATTTGTTTTTTGCCACGGTGACGTAGTGCAAAAAAGTGCAGGGGCGTGCCAGAGAGGGGGACAATAAAATGAGAAGAAACTACAGGAAATTGAGGGAAATAAATCTATAAGCGCTTTCACAGCGGGAAATGAACGAAAGTACACGAAATAAAAGAAACGACTTGAAAGTGAATGAAAAACGGTTACTTTTGTTAAACACTTGGGAGAGTTTAACCGACTTTGAAAAGCTTTTATTATTTATGAAACTTAAGGTTTGATTTTTAAATAAAAAATATAAAGTAATATTATTAAAAATTCAAATTAATTTTGAAAATTAAAATGAAATTTTTTTTTTTAAATAAATTTAAATAAATTATATTATATGAATAAATCATAAAGTTCATTTTTTTTATTTTTTATTTAAATTATTTTAAGATCCAACAAATTTAAATTGCTTAAATAGACAGTTTGTTTATTAATTATTTCATTAAAACAAAAACTATTAATTTTGTGCACAAAAATATTTTAGCGTTTCGGTAGCAGCTTTTCTTTCAAGAGGCAAACAGCTGATATGCAGTAGAACTTAACCCTTCCTTATGCTGTCTGAAATACGCTCACCTTATATGCTGTGCCCCCTCTCTGCGCTATAGGGCTACGCCTCTGTCTATTCTATGCCTAGACAAGTTCTCTACTTGTCTACTTCTTTTGTGTTTTTTTTTTTGTTTGCTATTTGTGCTCACAGCTTGTTGTTGCTACTTATTGCTGCATGTGTGTGCGTGTGTGTGTGTGCCTTGTGCTTTGTTCTGTTTGTTTGTTTGTGCGCTGCAAAGTGTTGTTTTTGTTGTAGTTGCATGAAGTTGTTGCTGCCGCTTTGTGTAACACGACAATGAGCTGAGACTATTTAGAGGCCTCAGCCAATGTGGCCAATGAGTTCATTGGGCTTTTTAGTGTTGAGTAGGGGAAGGGGAAGAGGAAGACTATTGCCTGAAAGTTCGTGTGCGATTGCTCAGCTAAGGCTTCCGGCTCGACGAACTTTCCAATTGAAATCAGTCGAAATTCACGTAAGTTCCCTTTAAAGCAAAAAGTCACAGGGTATTAATAAATGATGGGAATATCTTTACGCGCTCGAGTCTCGTTCATTTCTGGGCATTCATTTGGCATTCAGTGAGTGCAACTCGGCTAATTAAGGAGACCATTCAGTGGCTGCCTTCCCCTGGGGTACACTCACCTGTGCTCCATCCCATCCACCCCTCTCCTCTTCTGCTTCCCCACTCTCCTGCCCTGCCATACATCATTTTTATAATTTACGTGTAATGCATAACAAAAGCCAAGTAAACAATAAGTGAGCACGAGAGGAATGTGAGCAGCAACAAATCTAATTTCCAGAGCATTTTCCTTTTTCCCCCTACACCTCCCCCCAACCCCTCAGACAACACCCAGCTCACCACAGCCAACGGCGGCAGCTCATCAATTTTCCACGTGTGATTTATTAACTAATTTTCCTACACATTTAAATGCGCATTTTCATGCGGCACGTACCACAAGAAAAGCCACTCGAAATGATGGAAGAAAAATACGTGGAAATTCATTAGCGAAAAATATTTTCTTCTTTTTTTCTTGCGTTTTCCTCCTCGAAAGAAATATGCGCTAAAAATGATGAGCGAGGGAAAACTTGAACGGGCATTAATTATATTTCAATGCAGTGGGAAAAAAAACGTGGAAAAATTCCTTGAACATTGTTCAAGGAAATAAAATCTTTGCAGATTCTTTTACCACTCTTCGATCTACAGCGATCGCAGCTGCCGTTGCTGCTGACTAGGCAAACTTATCGCCTCGATATGAACCCATTTAAATGCCAAAACTGCCAGGAACAAGAAAACTTCTTGTTTACCTGCATGCTGCATGCAACACACATTCTGGGGACATCTACATGGACAAAGCTTGCAAGGGAGTTGCGGGGAGAGGGAGAAGGAGTGGAGGCAGCTGAGTCAAAGCGCAACATATGGTAGAATAGGGAGGCAGCAGGGAGAAGGCTGAGAGACAGAGTAGAGCAATGTTACAACGGGAGTCCAAGCAAACAGAGGGAAACGCAGAAAGAGAGCAGGCAACAAAGCGAGAGGGGAGAGAGCGGGATACGAAAAATGCAGGCAACCAAATTTGCTTGACATTTACAATGGCCAAACTGGCCAACTAGTTACTGCCAACTTGCCAACTTGGCTTGCCAATGCAGAGCAGCAGCTGAGAACGGCACACAGAGCCAGCAAAGAGTCGGAAGCACAAGCTACCCTACCAGCTCCCTCTTCCCCTCTCAACCCGCTCCTCCCCCTTCTAACTGCATGTGATGCACATGTGGGACTACCTGAGGTGCTTGCGACAAGCTGCATGCGGTAGTTACTACTGGAGGCTTGCAAAAAGGAGCAAGAAAGAGTAGAACGAGAGCAGAGAGAGAGAGAGAGGGAGCATGAGGCCCGGAGGAGGGGGCAGCTAAAAAACTGAGCGGCACTTGTGCCATTTTAAGTGTTTATAGGTATTTATTTTTATTGTTTTTTATGCTTAACGATTTTTTAAGTGGAGTGTGCAGCTGAAACGGCAGCAAGACGTAAATGCTGTGTACTAACACGAGGGTACATCAGCAGATACCCTAGCAAATGCTAGGAATGCTAGGAAAAAGCTCTGATTGAAAATTTAATTTAATCTTATTATGCTATTAAGTACAAAAACAAGAAAAAAAAATTACAATAAATATTTTTCGAAAAACCCAAACAATTTTCAAGGAAATATAACGTTTTTCAAAGGTAAAGAAGGATTTTCTTAAAATTTTATTGTTACAATGGAAGCTTCTATATTAATATATCTATCTGTGTTTACAATTTTCTCATCATATTAAAAAAAAAAAAAAGTATACCTTTTTTATTTCTTATAATATTTAAATTTATTCTAAATCAGAGAGAAATTTTCGGAGAATTTCAGAGAATTTTCACAATATAATCGCCTTTTTCTAAATTACTTTTATAGTATTTATTAGTTTATTTATTCGAAAATTTGTAAAATAAATTTCTTTATCTGTAATACTCCTGAAGTTTCTATTTGCTACAATTGTGAAAAATTTTCTTTAGGTCTCTCATACCCGCTTCGCTTGCCCCGCCTGCCACAGGTAACCCCTAACGTCAACCGTCTCTGTCTCTCACTCACTCTCTCTCTCTCTCGACTTGAACTCGCATGCAAAACTCGCGATACTCTGACGATTCTTGTGCACTGTTTGCTGTTGTTGTTCTTATTTCTTATTTGTGGGTTCTTCGGTTCTAGAGTCGGTTTTGGGGTTTTCGGTCGCTTAACAAGCGCAACAAGCTCTAAAAAACAACAACAGCAACAACAAGCAGAAAGCAGAAAGCAACAAGCAGGCGGCATAGTTTAGTCTCGGGTCTTCGAGTCGCGGTGAATTTGCATTGTGTTGTTCTCAAAGGTCGAGGCGAGTCAGCGGCAATTTAAATGCCAAGTCGAGCACGAGAAGAGTAGTGCGCGCAAGATTTATGTGGCCTTTGTTACTGTAAGCAGCGCAACAGGACGAAAACAATGCAACATTTTCGCTTTCAAGACGCAAACCTCTGGCAATATTTCAATTAATTCACATTGAACATGCAGCAAAAAAAACCTACGTACTACATGTGTGTGTATGTATGATATGCGAGGGTATCTGCCTTGTCACGATCAACTTTGCGTGATTTTTCCCTTTCATTAAGCACTCTCATTGCTTTTCAATTAGCCCTCCCCACGTATTTCTTTTCGCATTTAATTAGCTCACGCATCGTCTTCATGATTTATCTTAATTTATGAGAAACCGAAGGGGATAGGGAGAGCAAATTGTAATTAATGCACGGGAAATGTGCAAAAGTCACCTGTGTGGGAATTGCTTAATTTAGTCTGCAAGTTTTACTTGTTGGGGTCTTGAGAAAATTGTAGCTTGTTTAGCATTCCATTTAAGTTTAAATTGTTTCACAATAAGCTGCAAAAATATTTCAGAAAAAATGAAACCCAAGTTTTGGGCTAATCTTTTGCTTAGGCGACAAGGGTAGACATTTCTCAGGGCAACTAATCCACTTGTCGTCCCCAAATGGCACTGCCCAGACTGACCCCTTGTTAACGCACTAATCTAAGAGATTTTTAGCATATTTTCAGCTGGGACAGCAGTGCAAGTAGGCGAGGATGGGTGGGGGAGAAGTATGAGAGTTGGGACAATGACAGGGCTCAGCTCAGCCCATGTCAACATTAATTAGGGTCCGGCATAATTCACATCTAATTCGTCCCATCGTCATATGGAGCATCTGTGCCCCCTAAGCTCTAAAGCGACCCCAGGGACAGTTTGACATTTTTATTATGATTTTGTACGTTTTAAGATATTTTCACAATTAAAATGTCATCGTTGGGAGTTTGGGGATTGGCATACATGGAGAGCACGTGTAGACTCTTAGGGACAACATGCAAAGACAACTTGTGTTTTTTTTTTTTAAAGAAAATGTTAGTATAGAAAACAAAGTAAAACATGCGAAGGACGTGCAGTATTTTTCCAGTTTTTATACCCTTTCAGAAGAGTATATTAATTTTGGATAGAAGTTTGCAACACACCTTACGAGACATCTCCAATCTAGTATATAAATAATTTAAATCAGCATCTATAAAAGACTCAAACTAGCCTTGTCCGTATGTCCGTTTGTCCGATTGTCCGTATGTTTGTCCGTCTGTCGGATGCAAAGCTAACTAGTCTCTCAGTTTTGAAGGTATCTTAATGAAACTTAGTACACATGCTTCTTATTGCTGTACGCTGAAAATAAGTCGGAACTAGGCGGATCGGTCAGATATATCGTATAGCTGCCATAGAACCTATCGGCAGATTTTCCCAATTTTTTAAGATATCTATAAAATTTTTGCTTTTTTAAGCAATCCAATTGTGTTTGATATTTAGACTAACTGCAAGGGTATGAAGTCTTCGGCCTTTCTTTTTTGTTTCATATACCAAAAATGGAAAGAATGGGAAGTCATCTCACAGTTATTTCATAGAAAAAAGATGGAAAGCAAAGGAAGATGATTCCTTAGATATTTAATTTACCAAAGATGCTATGACAGACAAGTTATTTTACAGTTATTTCAGTCCTGTCACAACAAATATTTCTGTGCGCTTTGATGGAATTTGTCAATTTTATTTTCAGTTTCAAATTTTGTCACATTTCAAGCAAATTATGTCATTCTTCTGCAGAGGGGAGAATGGGGCCTAGGCTTAAATGTAAACAACTTAATAATGAGAATAATAATGGGCAAAAAATGGCGCATTCTGCGCTTATAATTCCTAAGCCGATTTAAAATCTGCTGGCGCCATAGACAGTGTGTGAGTGCGAGTGCGAGTGTGTGTGGCTAGGCCAGACAATAGACTTCCACTTGGACAGCTCGAGTGACAAACAGAGAGAGAGAGAGAGAGAGGGGGAAGAGATAGAGTGAGTGCGTTGTCGCGCCCCAACTTATCCGCTTTGTGACGATTCACTGAATTTGACTTGGGCGACGAAATCCATCGCGAAATAGGCAAATTTCATAGACGAAGCGTGGATAGAAATCGCTGGGCAGGAAAGATAGCTGCACGATTGGCGGCGGCGACTCGCCGTTTGTTTGTCAATGGGGCAAGTCGTCGTCGATGGTGATGTTGCAGCTGCCACTGTTCCCAGACACTTTTCACACATTAGTTTCGCCCCCTCCCCACACTCCACTCCCGATGCGATTGCGACATGCCAAGTGTGCATTAGTGTCTGCATTGGGGTTGGGGTTCGCTGCTTGGAGCTCGGAAGTTGGGGGAACCTACCATAAATAATGGCCCACTTGGTGAGCTGTTTCAGCAGCTGGGAGCTCCAGACAATGGAGCATGGCCATTACCGTTTGTTGTGGCAACAACAACTCAACATCCTCAGCCGCAGTTTCCCCATTCTCCGTTTCTCCCACTCCGCTTTGGCTTTAGCACAATTTGATATATGGTTAAGCATTGATTTCGCCTTGACCAGCGCACACAAAAATCTCTTACAATATGCGAATATGCGATATAATGTCCAATTAAATTCTGAAAAGGAACACACAAAATGCTCTCAAGGAGAGAGAGAGAGAGAGAGAGGGGAGAAGAACTTAAAGAGGAAGCAGCGTCGAGGCAAGGCAAGGAAAGTGGAGTCAAGTCGAGATTTTACTCCCTCCATAAATTTATACAACTTCTTATTTATTTTATTGTACTAGTCTACGAGAAATTGTGCATATAGCTTCCTCTCTCTCTCTCTCTCCCTCCCTCTGTGAGTGTGTTTTAGCTCAGCTTTTTATGGCTTATCGCAGCCTCTGCCCCTGCCCTGGTCAGCTGCCTTGCATATTATTCCAATCTGAACGGTCGAAGGCATAAATCTTGACTACAGGCGCCATAGATCATCACACACACAGGGAACGACGACTAAATCGTGCTAACTGCCCCCGCCCCCCTCTGCGCTGCCTTGCCTACACCCATGGCGTATGGTTTGATAGCCTGTGCACTGAATCGCATTATTAAAAAAGTTAACTTTTTATACAGGGAAAAAATTGGCATCAGGAAGGTGCAGACTAAAGTTTTAACAGGCATTAAAGTATCAAAACAAAGCTAAGTAGCTTAAGTCAACAAATTAGAGAGGGAAGACAAGAGAGAGAGAGAGAGAGAGAGAGAGAAGTCTTAGATTTTCTCGGGGAAAAGTGCAATTGGCAAATTTACAGTGAAAAGTTCAGGGGGGCTAAAAATAAAGCATACGCCATGTTGGTTTTGCATAATCTTCGCAGCAGCATCTTTAAGTCAACATGGAAAATGCGAAAATCTGCAGAGAACACACTCATTGCATGTGTGCGTGCGTGTGTGTGTGTGTGCGTGTGTGTGTGTGCAGTTACAACTAGGCAATTAAAAAGTTGTGCTCAACTTTAATCAACAAATTTCCCACAACGAGCAAGAAGACTGCAACAGTCTGTGAGGAAAGTCTACCTCCATTTCTCCCTCTCCCTTCCTCCTTCCTCTCCCACTCTCCTCTCTTTCTCTCTTTTGGCGTTGAAAAATGTGCGTGCGTGGTCCAAAATGTGTTGGCAGACCTTTTGCACTATTCCCCTCTGCGCTCTCTCTCTCCCTCTCCTCTCTCCTCTCTCTTTCTAACTTACGAGTGTCGTCTAGCTCGTTTCACACATGAGCAACTGCCACAGGCGGCAGCTGCTAAGCTTAACTACATTATAAGGGGAGTGAGATGGAGGGGCAGGGGAGTTAATAGAGGGAGGCCCCGAGCCAATATAATTTCCAACTGCGTTGTTGTTGTTCCTGTTGTTGTTCTTGTTGTTGTTCTTACCTGAACCTGGGGGCCAACTCGGCAGGCCGCTTAAGTAGCAGCACAAGTCGAAAAATTCTGCAAATTAAGTTGAGCCCGTAGACTTCTCTCATCTGCTTAACCCCTCTCTCCTCTCTCCTCTCCCCTCTCTCTCTCTCTCTTCTGCTGATATTAACATAATTTTTGTTTTCCAACAAGAAAAAAAGAAGCTAAAAAAGTTGAAAATTAATTTACGTCGAGCGCATGCGCAGCTTGACTTGAAAGTTGCACTTGTTGTTGTTGTTGTTGTTGTTGTCGCGTCTGTTGTTGCAACAACAAACAAGTTGACTGGGCGCCTGCCATGCTGCCAAGTTGCACCATGCGCCGCGTGCCGCGTGCGCCGCATGTGCAGCATGTTCTGCTACACTTCACGGCAACAACTTCCTCATTTGCAGTAACATTTTAATTATGCGCCCCGTTAGAGGTTTATTCTAGCCGTTGTCGTTGTTGTTGTTGTTGTTGTTGCTGCCGCTGCTTCTATAGCTAAATGAAAGCTCGTAAATTGCAGGCGCAAATAAATTTGTTAAGAGATATGTGCTGCATGTCTGCTACTGTCTGCTGTCTTTGTCTCTCTTACGTATTGTCCCCTCTCTAACTACAGTGTTCTCCTGTTGCTTGTAATACGCCAAGTATAAAGTAAAAAGCATAAGACTAAAACATAAACATCAAGTGTACAAGACTAGTTACAAGGTTTCGCCCACATAAGTCAAATTACCGTAATACGCAAAGTATAACAGTTGATATAACACTTGAGGCTGTCAGCTCATTTGAAATGAAACTAGACAGTATTTATTAAATTTTCAATATTTTCAAACTATTCTTAACTTATACCTTAGTGTCATTGAGTTCGTATAACAGCTAACTTCTTACCTAGAGTTCCCTTACCAAAAGGTCTTTCTCTTACTATGCTCTCTGGGGGCTGTTGCTTGAACGCAAAGTGATATAACCCCTAAAATTGGCAAAGGCTTTTAAGAAGAACTTAAAAAAATCTATATAATTTCTTCAATATTTTTTAAAATTTTTATAACCATTTAAGTTAGGCTTGATTTAGTACCAAGAACTAAATTATCAAGTGTTTCCGCCGCTCACTATTAAGTCTAGATTACCGTAATACGCATGGTATAATAGTTGATATAACACTTGAGGTTATCAAACATTTGAAAAGAATCTAAAAGAGCTTAAAATTTCCTTTATTTGTATTTTTTAAAGTTTTTATTAAGAGGTAAAACACTCTAAAATGTATAACAGTTGATTTAGTAGAACTTTGATTTTAGTTTCTAATGTCTAGAAAGCAGTAAAAATAGTTAATTTTTTATAAATTTCCATTAACATCGCAGTTAATTTTCTGGACTATAGGAATGGGAATCTATTTTAAATTTATTAAATAGATTTATAATACTTTATAACACGTAGAACAGTCTGTATAACACAAAGGTTTAAGCAATAAGCTTCCGAAAATTAAAGCAATTTTTTGATAAGCTTAAATTAATTACAGCTTCTATCTATCTCTCTCTTTTTCCCTCTCTCCCTCTCTCTCTCTCCCTCTCTCACTCTCCTCGTGACTTTAACGTCCTTTAATTGCCTCATAAGCTTAAATCCTTGCATAATGTGCCCAGCCCTGGTGCTGCCAGCTGTCAGCGGGGGCAGATGTGGCTTGCAGGCTGCAGGCAGCGAGTTGTCAAGCTGTCTGGCAACTTTGCCATGGGTGAACTCAGCCACAGGCAGTGCTGCCACTCACGTGAGTCAAAGACAGCGACAGCGAGAGAATGAGAGAGAGAGACTACGAAAGAGAGAGTGGGAGAGCGAGAGACGACCACATAGACAGTGACAGCCGGAGGCGCAGGTTAAGACTGAGTCAGGGACAGTCTTTGGTTCACCCACCTCACTGTTGATATGCACCCCCCCCCCTCCCCACCTTATTTCCTTGGTAGCCAGCTACGAGTTAAGCCAAAAACCGCTTGTCAATCGCTTGGCCAACTCTGTCGAGGCACGTTTTTTTCCTTGCCTCGTAGACAATCAGCGATATTTTCCTTATTTTCTTTAAGGAGTACCCTCTAATTGATTGCAATGGGGTATATGCACTATATGTGAGTTCTTGTGAGCACGTGCAGGGTATCGTCTAGACGCGCAGTGCAATCTCTGGCTCTGCCTAGGCCATTTCTCAGCGCTCTTGTCTAGATCGAAGCCTGTCGATAATGTCGCCAGTTCTTGGCAAGTTCTCGGTTTGCCTCTTCCTTCTCCCTCTCCCCCTATTTGTCTCTCCCCCCCCTCTCTCTGTCTCTGTCTGCCTTGCCTTGTTTCATTAAAAATGATTGATTGCCAATTAATTGAACTCTGCCGATATGTTAATAATCAACTGCACTGCGGCTTTATCCATTCGGCGATTCACTTGATTCACTTGGATAACGTTAACGGTTCTTTACTCAATGAATGCGAATTCGAACTCGCAATTTCGAGTCAATTTGAATCAATTGATTTATTTCCTCAATTCAAATGTGATTTTTGCGCTTTATTTGTTAAACTATTTGTTAATTTATTTCGTTTGTTTGCATTTTGGCTTTTAATAAAGACAACATTGGCTTTTAATAAACAAATATGCATAATGAACGTCACTAGACAGAGACGGCGAGAGAAAGAGAGGGGGGAACTGCATTTATTGTGCAGGGTAAATAAAAGGTTTATTTTTCTTCATATTAAATTGCCACAGGCGAACATGAAAATTGTGCATAAATTTTCATTTGTCAATCTCATCTCAAATACTCGACTAACTTTGTTAAGCTGCTCTCTCTCTCTCTCTCTCTTTCTCTCTACTTAAAAAAAGAACAACAATTTAAGCCACAACTTTGTCTTATTTCGGGCCGAGCAGAAGCAGAAGAAGAAGAAACATAAAACTTAAACATTTTATGCGATGAAAACTTTTGGGGCAACTGAAAAGCGCACAAATTTTTCACACGCGCAAACAAAGTGGCCCAAGAGGCAAGAGAGAGAAAGAGAGAGGGGGAGGGGTAGAGAGAGATGGAGGGAGAGGCACTTTGTTCGTAGCTCCTCGTGGTCTACGGGGTCTACGGAGTCTACCTGCCTCTTCTGGCCTCAGGTCGCAATCAGGTACTGCGCCTGAGACAACGTCGGCAACTTGGCCAAGCCGCAGACAAACATGTCGAAGCGACAACAACTGCAACAACAGCAAACAACGAGCAACAACAACAACAACAACGACGACGGCGACGACGACGAAGAACAACAAAGCTTGCAAATTGTGTCGTGTCATGTAAAAAGGGGATTTTTTTTCTCTTTTTTAAAGTTTTCATAGCCAAAACCAACAAAAAAAGCTAGAAAAGCAAAGTTTCAACTACGAAATACCCTGCAATTGGTGCAGAGAAAATTTGATGATGCTAGATTAAGCTGGGCAGATGTGAAGATGGAATAAAAATATATAAAATTTGGCAAAATTAAAAAACTGAGAAAAGCTTCTTTTTAACTACTTTTAATGAGTCTCATTGCAAATTTGAAGCCAAATTAGGCAGATAGATTAGTTTAAAATATAATATATTATATTATATATTATAAGATTAATTTTCCTTACTTTATCCTTTCTCAAGCTAAGCCACCCCTTAGCTGTCCACCTGCAAAGTTCACATTGTATGTAAAGATTGTTTTTATTTTTGAAGCGCGGCCTTTTTATGTTTTTCACACTTTTCACAGGGACAGAGACAGGGGGCAGGGGCAGGGGCTACAGAGTCTATGGAGCCGGGCACTTTGAATGTAGAGTGGAAAAACAAAAACATGTAAACGAACACCCAAAGTGCTCAGTGCCCAGCTCGGGAAGTTAGTAAGACTAGAGCAGAGCAAATTTTCAAGATGCGCTGTGAAATTATGCACACACACACACACACACACGGGGTACAGTGGGGTAATACGAGAAGGTTGCGGTATAGGGTGCCTGAGAGAAGCGTGGTTGTTTAAGAGGTCACAGGGCTAAGTTGTGATTATAAGGTAGAGCGGTGGAAAAGCGACGCAACGCAAAGAAGCCGAGAAAGTGACGAAAAGTAAGGCAAAAATAAATCATGACAGAAAATTATAGAGAGAGAGGAACCTAAGTAGAAGTACAGCAAAAAGGGGATTAGATTTAATATACTTTAAGTTACTATTTAATTTATTCGACATAGAACTTAATTGATTAACTTAATTTTCCCTCTTTCATCTCTTTGCAGGTATGTAACTGTTATATTTTCATAATGAATGATATGTACATATATCTCAACTTTAATGTAAGTTCAAGCAAGTTCATATTGGTCATGTAACATAACTGTATTTTATTGAGCTCCCCAATCGGGTAATTTGCAACAATTAAGCGGGTTTATCGCTTTATACCATATATATGTGCGTATGCTACGATATATCCTCATGTAATTGCCATCTCATCGTCCATCAATTTAACATCAATATGCACTTTGAGCCACTTAAACCAACACAGACACAGACACAGACAGAGACAGTAGGAGAGAGAGAGAGAGAGAGGGAGGGAGATGGCAATTGAAACAGAGTTGAAACTCTTGAATCGCTCGCAAATCGTGGCAATTAATTCTATGGCTTTTTGCTGCTGATTAACCCAACAAGTTTGTTGCCTCCATTTGAAACTGAATTTATTTCAAATCCAGATGCAGATGCAGATAAAAATGGAGTCCAGGTCTTGCTGGTATCAGCTTCGAGTCTATAATTATGTCATAAAGCGAAATCTATTTTATTTTATTACCAGTCAGAGATTTCCTCTTATAACTCGATTTACAATACCCTAAGTATTCTAGGAGATGTAGAGGTATATTTTGTTGTGGCATAGTTTATATGGCTTTATAGTAGGTGGCATTTGATCAGCCTGCGGTTTATGGCAGGCAATTCGGGTATAATGGAAACATCTTAGCTTACCTTATGTAAGAGATTTATGATTCTGATAAATGAGTATTCTGATAAATGAGTATTTATCTCTGTCGAATGTCTTTGGATTTGGTTAACTTTTCTTTTATAATCTTTATAAAGAGTTTTTTTGTAGACCATCAAACGTGTTAATAGATACTCCCTTCTCGAATGAACGGAAAGGTTATCCATCCACTATAATTGAATTTACTTTATAATCTTGTGAAATGTTTCAAGATATTTCTGGACTATCTATCGATTTCATTTAAGTTTCCATGGGTTATCCTGACATCTTAAAAGTTACACCTTTTTCTTATGATAATCTTAAAAGAATATTAAAAATTTTTGAAGTATCCATCCATATTATATTGGAATTCCTTTTATAATCATTTACAACATTTTTCACAAATGTATGGAGTATCTATTGGGTTTCCTTTTAGGTTCGTTGGGCTATCTTGAAGATTTAATGAGTATTCATTTCATTTATGATTGGTTTAAAATCCCTTTCAACATTCATAGAGTATCTATCGATTGTATTTGAATTTCTTTGGTTTATCATCACTTCATCATTCATTCCATAGTGCCATATAAACCCATTTAATTATGCTTATTTAAGGGAACTCCGAGTATGTAACGAGCGAGATTGTTAATGAAAGCCGGTTGAACAGACACCGGACCAAAAGCGAAGTGCGAGCAATGTAAATATTTTGCTTTGCCACAGATTCTTTTACATTTGCCACGCCACAAGGAGAGTTTAGAGAGAGAGACAGAGAAAGACTGAGAAAGAGGGAGGGGCAGACAGTATTGAACGGCATCATGTGCCGTCTTCGGGCTGCATGTGAAGAACGGCGCTTGAAATGGCAGCGCATGGCTCCACGCACAATATTGAAAGCTTCCCTACACTGTCTCCCTCTCTCTGGTTCTCTCTCTCTCTCTCTCTCTCTCTCTGGCTCATCGGACCGCGCACAACTTGCCACTCGAGTCCATTCTGTGGCACTTGAGACTGGTTTTCTTCAAATGCCACTCAAGGCGGAGGCTGTCAAGTGTTTCTGCAGCTCTCGGCCTGTGCGTCCCGTCAATAGACAACGCCATGACTTGTGCAAAATATATCCCAAGAAAATAAAAAACCGAAAACAGAAAACTGAAAACTAAAACCTCAAAATGAATATTATAAAAACTCAGATTGAAGGCAAAATAAACTTGTGGCACGCCAAGAAGTCATAATTATTGCCAGTCAACTATGCGACTTGACTTTGAGTGTCGGGCGGCAAGTAAATTTACATACAGATAAGGGGAAACGGGTAAGCAGAGAGCAATGAGAGCAGGTGCTCGACTAGTAAATACCCTGTGCAAAAAAAAAATGACTTTAAATAAAGAAAAATTTTAATTTGCTACACTTTTTCTTTGAAGTTTGCCCAATTTAGGTAATTGCCTTTTCTACGGGGTATACATGTGGCTGTAACAACTCTTTAAACTCCCTCTGCTGTCAACTGACCATTAGGAATTTTGAAATGTAGCTTGCCAGTCGCTTATCTGGGCGTCATCGAATAAAGAACAGTGTGGCAGCTTGTAAAAACCCATGATAAAAGTGAGGTTAATGCAGTCTGGAATTGAGGTTAGGGCAGTAAAAAGTTATTAAACTGATTGCACTTTGAACTCAGCTTGAGAGCTGAGAGTTTCTTCTCGCTCTCAGAGAACTTTATGGGATCAGAGCCAGCTTAGAAAGGACTGTAGTCATTGCCATTGTCTTGCTGTCTTTTTTGTGGCCCGCAGAGTAACCGCATAAGCCGCATAAGCCGCATAAGGCGAAGGGGTGTCCCGGCTATAAATCATAATTTTCGCAATTTGAAAGTGCGTTTCTCATATTACGGCAAATCGCAAGCGAGTGCCACATGTGGCAACTTGAGGCGGGGCCAATTAAGCCGTGTCTGCCAAGGCAGCAGAATGTGTGGGGTATGTGTGGGGCATGTGTGGGGCATGTGGGGTAGGTAGCCTCTACCTAGGCTAGAGTCGTTTATTGGGGTACCGAACTGAACTGGATTGGACTGGCTGTAAATCATATTTGCTTGCCGCGCCGTGTGGCTGCAACATGCGTGGCAAGTGTGGCAAGCTAAGCATACATAAATTAACATTAATAAACTACACATAAAGTATACAAAAAAAAAGACGAAATCTGGAAAAACTTATAAATAATTTTCGAAAATGGACAAGGCGCATAAATCAAATTTAATGAATGCGCGGCGAGGCAAGGTGGGGCGAGGGCAGCTGCAACCCTTTTGAAGAAGAGCCATGAAACTGGTTCAGGTTGTGAGTGGATTAAGAGGAGCAAGACGGGAACCCTCTCGCATGCAGATGCAGCTAAAGATGCAGATGCCGATGCAGATGCAGATACAGATACAGCTGCATCCGACTTGCAACTTGTCATAAGTTTTGCTTGCTGATTGCAAATTGAGATACAGTTTGTGTGGCAGTTGCAGCCAGTTGCACAGATGGCGAGGCCGCAAAAGTTTGAAGCTTTTTGGCAAAGTGTTGACTTCAATATGTTGTGCCAACACTTGCAACACTAACAACAACAACAACAACTGCAGTGCGTGCCCCAACGTGTTGCAAGTGTAGTTGTTGTTGTTGTGTCTGCTGTGTCTGCTGTGTCTCGGTCTGCGTCTCCGTCTCGGGCTACGTGTACCGTTAAATGCAACGCTTAGATACAATTGCACAGATAACAAATTGTTGTACAACGAGAGAAACGCAAAAGAAACGCAAAAGAAACAAGAGAGAAACGAGAGACGCGAAACGCTAAGAGCAAAACTCAAACTGCAAATCTGCGCCGCGCGCGCTTTTCCTTTTCGGTGTGAACAATTTTCAGCCAAGCCTTGGCTTTTGGGTTGCCATTTCCTACCCCTCCCCCAATCTTCCCCTCCCTGTTCTTGCCCGCGTATCTCTTACTGCACTTGTCCATCAGACACCCCCCCACACGTTCTCCTTCTCCACCTCTGGCTCAATCTGCGTCTCGGCTTGAATTTTTCTTCGTCTTTTTCCTTTTGAGCGACATTTTGACGTGCTGCCTTTTCAAGTGCAGTTCGGTGTAGGTTTCATTGCCGACACTTGATTGAAGTGTTCCAGAATGCCAGATGAGTGTAACTGTTATACTGATACCGCATGATTGACTGACTGCGCCGAAGTCACTGAGGCTTGATTGCATGCGAGTGAGAGTTAAGTTGGCTCAATGCCTCAATGGGTCAGCTGTTATAAACTGTTATACGGTAAGATTTTTAAAAGCCTGGCAGGCATCAAACAGACCTATAGAACTGAAAGTTAAGTGGAACATTCAATTTTAACATTTGTTATACAGACTGTAGTACAGGTATTCAGTTATTTATCACCTTAAAGCCATGAACTGTTGCCATTAATAGCATGGATTATTGTAGAATCTGATATTAAAAACGGTTATACGCCGTGTTATACAAACTGTTATACCAACTGTTATACACGCTGTTAAGCTATATGAAGCTCTTTCACAAAGAGTCACGACCTAAACATTCCACTCATTAGCTATGCAAACTGTCATACAAGCTCTTCTAATCAAACAGATTCCCACACACACATTTACTCCTTCAGCTTCCGCTTACCTCATCCCGGCGCTATCTATGGGATTCAAGGCAAGTTGCAATCACAATCACAATCAGCATCACAGAATCACAGTCACACACAATGACTTATGACCCTGGACATGCATTTTTTGCCATGCCTCGACGGCCAATCATGCAAATTTCGTCACAAACAGAAACGGAGGAGGAGGAAGGGGGAGGGGGAAAGAGAGCGCCATGTTATCCTAGCCATGACGGACCATGTATGGCAAACTTATTGTCTACCTACCTGAAGCAGTTTGGGGAATGCACAGCACAAACACATCTCTCTCTCTCTCTCTCTCTCTCTCTTGCGAGTTGATACCAAAATTGTTAGCCGAAAAATACGTTACGTTTTGGCAGGCAGACAGGAAACAAGCCAAGCCGGAATCAACCCGGCTGCAAACAGGAAAGGCAAAGGGGGTGGGGAAAGGGCATGCAAAACGACATGAAGTCAAACGAACACACACACACGCATATGGTCTAAGGCAATAGCCTGGCCTGGCCAACAACAATAGACGTGGTAGCTGAACAAGCAACGTTGACCATTTGCCTGACATTTGAGCCATGTTGTCAACGTCTCTGCTCGTTGTTGTTGTTGTTGTTGTTGTTGTCGCTACTGTTGCCATTGTATATGCAACCATTATGGCTGTTGGTCACACCCGCGTCAGCCTCCATCTCAACTGCAACTCTAACTGCAACAACAACTTCAGCTCTTTTTGGCCATAAGCTTCAGCACTTTTGTCTCGTTTCATTGGCTATTTTTGCTTCTCCTACCTCCCTCTCTTTCTCGCTGCTTACAGCATTCAGTTGTCGTTAATGAGCAGCTTTATGAACTCTGCCCCCCCCCAACTCAATCCCCTCACACTACGCTCTTACACACACACACACACACACATGTCATACAGTTGTAAGCACATAAATCTGACTAGGGTAAAATACTTTGTACGTTGCCACACAGAAAATTAGTTACAACCAACAACAACAACAACAACAAGTTGAAATGTCATCTGTCATGTGACGGCAACAGCTGCCAGGAGTCACCCTGTGCCAGCTCTCCCACCTTCCTCATCTCCCTTCCCTCTCTCTTATTCACTTTTTATGATCGATAGATGAGCCACGTCTGCGTCTGCAGCTCCTTCGCTCAACTGTTATACTGTATATGGTTATGGTCTAATAGCCGTCTAATGGCAACTAGCTGGCCAACTGGCCAACTGGCCAGCGTTCGCATCGTTTTGGCCTTTTCCCATGTGCATCATTGGCCAATTATTATCATTGGCAGTGGACGTTTTTATGGCCAGACATACAAATTTTTCGTGGCCAGTTCGAGTGGCCAGAGTCATAAAGCCTCAATGAACAAGAGCTTAGCAGCTGTTTTTCCCTCTCTCTCTCTCTCTATCTGTCTCTCTTTTACTTGCTGCTCATTTATTTGCTGGCCTGTCTATCAAATGCTTTCGAATTGTCGTCCCCCTTCGCTCGCTTTTAGCTTTAATTTTTTAATTAATTGCTTGTCACGTTTCGCCGACTTGATGAGCTGCATTCGCCGACGAAAATGAAATGGAATGTGAACAGAGGAGTAGGGAAAGGAGAGAGGGGAGGTAAGAAAAACCAGCCAGGACAGAGAGAGAGAGAGAGAGAACCCAGCAGGACATTGATTGAAACTTTTTATGGACAATGAGGTGATTCAGTAAGTCTTTCGATTTCACTGAGAGAGATTGAAAGCAGGTTATAGTATATAATAAATTGAATAAATGTATATTGTATTATTTGTAAATTTATACATATTATTTTTAACTAATGAAACCAAAGTTCAGAAAAAATTATTAAATATTTTGCTTAATTTTTTTAACTTATTTGGGAAAAGAATTTTCTTATACTTATACCGAGAGTTGAGTATGTTATATTCTTCTTATTCTTTAAGATATCTTTGTTAAACTCCATAGATTTTCTTTTTACTCAGTTTATAATATATTGCTCAAATTTCATCAAAGTCGAAGCACTATGTCCTAGAGAATAGCCAGGATAAATCAGTTAGCAAATTAGCTAGCTAGCCTTTCTCAATTGCAATAGCAATAATTAAAAGCGGCTAAGACTATTGTCATATAACATAGGATCAACTTAATACTTGCCTATTATCAAATAAATAATCAGAGATCTATAAAAATATACTTAAATAATAGCAATAGGCAGGATCGATTGGCTTTCGCTTTTCAAAATACTGAATAAAGTTCTTTCATGACTTTATCTACTTCTTTGCCGTCTTCTCCCAGACGGCACACACCACTTCCACTTTGTGCAGCCAAAGGCAGCAGTGAATCACGAGCTGCCATTTGGTCCGACTGGCAACTAGCCATAAGCAAAGTCATGCCGAACCCTTCTTTCCCCCTCTACTCTCTCCCTCGCCCTTTTTCCAAGTTGCCCAGTTTGCAGACTGTAGTCCGAAGTGCGCAGAATAATTGTCGCGCCATTGTTGCACGTTGCTTAAAATAATAATAATAATAATAATAATAATAATAATAGTAGAAGCAGTTGCAGTGGCAGTTGGTCTGCGGTCGCCTGTCGTCGTCGTCGTCGTCGTCGTCGTCCCGTGCAAATGGAAAACTTCAGACAGCGAAAAGAAGAAAAGTGACTCGAGACGCAAGTAAAAGCAGCGCGATAACAATGAGAACAGGGGCGAAGGTTTGACAAGAGAGGGGTAGGGCAAGGGGAAAGGAAGGGATGACACTGGAAGTTGGCAATAATTGTCATCGTCATCTTGTGGTCAGCAGGAGGCGCTGCTGCTGCTGCTGCTGCTGCAGCTGCCCCAGTGGGCGAGGACAATCAGAGCCAAGGCAGAATATACTTAAAGCAAGTTAACCAGCGACATTTTTCACATGCCAAGGCGAAGGCAAAGGCAGCAGACACAGAAGACACACACAAAAGACCAGAAGAGTCGAGGGAAAACTGAAGACTGAACAAGCAACTAAACGGGCAATGGCTCGGACAAGGCGAGAGGCGCAAAAAGTCTGACCAAACATGGGTAGAAGTGCTTAATGGAGGCAGAGGTGGAGTTGAAAGGGGGCGCGGTAGCACAGCACCAAATGAATGCAAGAGAAAGAGTGAAAAAGACAGAGAAAGAATGAAAAGTGAAAGAAAGTGAAAAAGAAAAGCAACACTTGTATAACACTTGTATAACAGATAAGTCAAACTGCTGATTTAAGCAGTACAGGGAATTTGTATGCCTGACAATTGTATAACAGACAGTTCTTTCGGCGCATATGCAGATTTGACTATTTTATGACACTTTCAAAGCAATTTATCTAATGGGTATAACAGTTTCTAATGATCCGACAAAAAGAAAGATAGATAAAAAGTAAATTAAATAAAACATTTCAGTTGTATAACAGTAGTAGCACGCTTTTATACAAAAGATATTGCTTAGATCAGGTGTATAACACTATTATAACTTGCAATTTCGATTTGTATTAATACTGTACGGCAGCTCAAATGAGTGTAGAACAGTTGCGCATCTTAAATTTGATAAGAGTTATACTAGATGGGAAATATATATTGTCTATATCAACTGTATAACAGTAGAATCTGATTTAGTTCTTATTATAATATTATTATACTGAAACTCGTACTGTATTTATATTAAATGTATAACAGTTCTCAAGTTGCCTCAATAAGTTGCCACATCTAGTTCCTATTTTAGCCCCCCTGCACAAACTACGCCCACCGCTTTTTATTGCCGCAGTTGTCCGGCAGCATTTGGCGGCGTGTTGTGGACAATCAAAGCAATTGCAGGTTCCCTCTGGCTGCAAGTGTCGGCGCGAAAAGTGCAGCAAGAAAAACCAGCTGAAAAAGAAGGTGAAGAAGGCGAAGAAGACGTAGCAAACGATGGCAAAGAAGTAGTTGAAGAAACCGGCAAAAATAATGAGCTGTAACCCTTTTGGTCTGCTCTGCTCTGCTCTACTCTGGGCTGGTCTTGGCCCTGAGAAATTAATTAAGGCAAAAAGGGGCTGCCTGGAGAGCAGCTTGCCACTGTGGCAAGTGATTCGAGTGAGGTGTTGTCGGGTTGGGTTGTTTGATTTCTGCACGACCTTCCACCCGCCCCCTTCTAGAGAGGAGAATGCCTGCAATATATCTTCCGTTTTCAATCTCAGCATAATAAATCTCGACTCAATCTCAATCTCAGCCACGCCTCCAGATGCCACACTAATTCTTATGCATGACAACATCGCAGAATTGTTTGTCAAAAAAGTTCCTATCGAGTGGTTACTTCATTTCTTATGCCTTGCGCTGGGGCGTCCAAGTTTTCATTAAAGTTTGATTAAAAATAAATTATTGGTTATTAAAAATGATTAGTTTCGCGAGACTGAGGCGCGCACTCAACTGAAGTAGCCAAAGAAACGCAGCCACGCCCCTCCCCGCGCCCCAGGAGAACTTTTACAAAGAAGCCAACGTAGTATAATGAAATCGTTAATGGTCAAGCCAAGACGTAGCCAGAGGGAGAGAGGGGGAGAGAAGGGAGACAGCTTGCTGTGACAAAGCCTGATGGTCATTTGAAAGTCAATGAACGTCGAGGAGCCAAGGTACTTGGAATATGTTACGAGGGGCGAAGCACGCACAATGTCTACATTATAATGCGAGTATATCAGAGTATAACACTCACTTGGCTGCTCAGGACACTTTAAATAAGTTGTAGAACATTTAAATGGACGCCTGAAAGAACAAATGGTAGCATTTAGCCGAGACAATCCTATTAGAACTTGGAAAATGTCTTTGAAGTACTACAATATCAAAGACCATAGACCTATAGATAGCAGAGCGTAGCAGAGACCATCGTTAAATTAGTTTTAAGGACTTCATTTATTTGAACTTCACTAAGTTTTTTATTTTTATCTTTACCTTTTAAGCAATCTTTATGAAATTTGTTGTGTATATTCGGAAAACAAAAACTATGCATGGGTTGGAAGAACAAGTGGTTAGTCCCTTAAGAATTAACGAAATCACCGAAACCAATTACTTAATTATAAAGAGTTTTTCCAGCTGTACTAATCGAACACAGTACATATATATTATTTTCAGCACCCGAATATTTTAGTTCGAACCATATCTATAGTAACAATAGCTTCGTTTGCTTCAACTTACCTAGATAACCTTTTCAGGCTTTCCAAAACTATCTTTCATTATACTATAGTTAATATATTCATTGCTCTGCCTACGTAAAGCCCACTCTAGACTGTTTCCAATCAGCTGCTGCAATTTTAGTTTTGCCTACCATTCCCTTCACTAAGCACGTCCATATATCATGCTCCACCTTCTGTCTGACAGGGTCCTAAGCCCGCTGGCAGTCGCCTTAGTCGCCCAAGGTGTTAGTCGGCTTTATGCTCTGGCATTTTTATGCCTAACGCTTGGGCTTTCACTTGGAGCCCCTCCCAACCCAGCGCCCTCGGATTATTAGTAGTTGCTCCGGCTGCAGCGACAGACACTCCACTTACCACTCTACCCACTCCCAGCGAGGAGGACGCCCACGCGGTTGGGGCCACATGCCACATGAGTCGCTCCGATTGTGGTCGCCTTGGCCAAAACATATTTCTCGAGTATTTTTTTATGGCTTTTTCCGTTGCTTGTCATAATTTTGTTGTTTATTTTATCTGCCTTCTGTTGTGTGTGCTATGCCTTGTTTGTTGTGCTTCTTAAGAAAACACAGACAGGGTATTATTTTCTTGGTATTTGTAGAGGCACGCCAAAGGGGCTCTTCCACGCCATTCTATTATACGGGGAGAATTTGCGAGATTGCCTCAATTATATGCAGATTCTAGATAGATGTGTAAACTTTGACCAATCGAATGCCGCATGCAAATTTGCAGCCAGCTTTGACACTTGAAAAGCCATGCACACGCACACACAGACACACAGACACACACACACTTAGCCAGGCACACACAAATTGATTAAACTGTCAAGTGACTTTATAACTGACAGCGCTGACATTTTGATTATTAATCATTGCCGATTGGCTGAGCGGAGCAGAGTCTATGAGTGCGAGAGCAAACAACTATATGCCTAGGCATACATATTGACGAGGTGAGCTTTTGAAATTGCGTAAATCGTATACTTATATACCAAAAAGATGGAAAATGAGACCAACTTTGGTCTAAAGAGTAGAAAATATAAGAAAATCACAAAATAAACGTAACAAACAAATAAAAATGCTTAAATAACAACTTTTGCTTCGTATATTTGACTTTTAAAAAATGCTTCAGCTTCGTTCAGTATACAGTTACCTTCATGCCAAATTTGAAGTACTTAGTCCTCCAAATTAGCTGAGTTAAACGCGTTCATACAAACACACGATTGCTGCCAACTCAAGTAACTGCCCTCGCCTTGCGGGCAGACCACTAACTCAAGCACACATCAATGCGGGCTGGCTGACAGGCGACAGATCCGCACAAAGCAGACTGCATTGCGGCCCAGACAGGCTGCATAATGGAGTGGATGTCGAGAGTGGGTCAGGTATAACGTCAGGTATAGGAAGGTGGAGGGGAGTGGATGTCGGGTCATAGGCCGAGTGTGAGGCTGTAATGAATAAGGGCACTCGGCAGTTTTGATCCAATTGCCTCTGCTGACAAGGCCCAAGTCCGTTGTCAAGCTTGTCATTAGCCTCAGTTCGTGTTGTAATTAAATTTTCACTCATTGCGACACAAAAAGTTTTCTGTCTCGAGCGAAGCTTAAAGAAAGCTAACTCTTCCCCTCCCTCTCTTTCTCTCTCCCTCTGTCTGTCTGTCATTTGTCTTACTTGCTCTCACTCTTAATAAGTTTTACGCAAATGAGCCAAAAAGTTGTCAGACAAAACTATCGACAGAGTCAACGAACGAGCGAACGAACACCTGTTGCAAGGAGGAAAAAGAGAGAGGAGAGGGAAAGAGAGAAGGGATGGGGGCAGGTGAGGCAGGTCGGTTGAGTTACTGAGTTACTTTTATGGCAGTTTTGCGCTTTGAACTTTTGGCTCGCAATTGTGTTAAGTGCGTTTTGATGGCCAATGAATAGGTGGATAGATAAGTTAGACAAAGAAAGAAAGAAAGGAGAGAGAGAGAGAGAGAGAGAGCTCTTTCAGACAAAGTTCAAGTCGCATAACTTTTTAGGGCCCAAGATGAAGATGAAGACAATTGAGTTCCCAGAGATTTTTGCCTGGCAAAAGTGCAAGTTCAATGCGAACTGTGAATTGAGGTTATGTTAGTTCAATGCGAACTGTGGCTTGAGGTTATGTTCAGGTGCGAGGGGAGCAACTGTAAAAGTCAGTTATTTGAAGCAATTGGTCAATTATTAGAGTCAAGTTCCGTTGCCTTAAGCCAAAAGTACCGGAAGAAGCTGGAACAACAACAACGAGAAGTGGCAGACGCAACGTGTGCACAGACTGCTAGTTAGCACTGTTGCAACAAGGGGTAAAACAATGGCAACAGCAACAGCAGCAACAAAAGCAAAAGCAAAAGCACTTCAAATGCTAATTGCTTGCTGCAAGAAGAAGAGGCAGAAGAGGCAATAGAAAGTGGTGTATGCAGGAGAAGGCAAAAGGAAATCCTGTAAAAGCGGCGCCAGGGTGACTCTTGATTTCAAATCGCCACAAATGAGATTGCCAGCTGGCAAACAAGCAAGTGCGAGCGAGACGGCAGGCGCATTTAATGATGCAAAAAATGCCAAAGAAACCGAGTGAGCAAAACCAGAGAAGCCCCAAAAAAAGGGAGACCGAAAAGAATCAAGAGAATCAAACGCAAAGCATGCAGCCCGTTAACTTTTGCATGCCACTGTATTTTTTTGGACACACTGTGCACTTTAGAACAAAAGCTGCTTAGTGAGAATGGGAGAGCCGAAGAGCGGAGCAGCGGCTGAACGTGCCTAGCTGATTGACTTGGGAGAGGGACAGAGGGAGCGCGCAGAAGGTTGCCAGGCATTGCATTGTTTGTCCTGCCTGCGTGCGTGTGTATGTCTATGTGTGTGTGTGTGTGCGTGCACTCACTCGTTAGTTGCACATTTTGCCAATGCTTTTTCGCTTGAATTGTTCTTGCTGCTTTTTTCTGTGTGCTCTCTCGCTCTCTCTCTGCCCAAGCATTGTCTTATGCCGCAGCGCCACCTGGCGGCCCACGGCGCATAAAAGTCATCAATATTGCTTATTTGCAACAGTGGCTCCCTCTCTCGCTCTCTCCCCCCTTTGGCTATTGTGTTGTTTGGCAGTTATTGTAGCTGCTTTCCTTCCGCTCTCGCAGGCACCAAAAACTCTTACACGCTCTCACTCTCCTGTTCTGCCGCTCTCCCACTTGCTGACTGCACAAATTGCGTTTTGTTCTACCGCTGTCGCTGTCGCTGACTCTGCCTCTGCCTTCGCCTCTGCTGCTGCTTCCGCTTGTGCCGTTTTTATTGTTGCTTTGTGTGTTGATTTATGGGCGCTGCATGTGTGTGTGGGCGTGTGTGGGCCTCAGGGCGTGCATGCACAGCTCAAGTTGTCCTCTCTCTCTCTCTCTCCTCTCTCTCGCTGACGGCGTCGTTGTCGTTGACTTCCCAGGAGAAGGCATTGAGTGCGCTGCGTCGGCGGCAGTGACTGCGGCGGCGACTGCGGCTGCAGCGGCAACTGCGTCTTGTTGCGCATACAAATTGGTTTTAGTTATTAATGGTGTGTATAATTAAGCGGGTGCCTTTTGTTGCCAACTTTGTCTGCAGTTTGTTGGAATGTTTCTTAATAATTTGTGTGTGCATCGCTAAAGACAAACAACGTAGCAACGTGAGGGAGAAAGAGGGGCAGAGAGAGAGGGGGGGCCAAAGTAATAATAGCTGCATGGGAGAAGGCAGCGAAAGTGCAGCGAACGCAATTTGCAGTTTATGACAGCGTGTGTGCGTGTGTGCGAGAGCAGGATGACTATACTAACACATGTGCTTGCCAGTCTAACGAGCAGCTGCTGAAATTCTAATCTAATTGGATTTTAGAAATTTAACGCTAATAAAATTGGTGACTGGAGGATTTGGAGTGTTTTTTATAGCCTTAATTAATTTCGTGGGGTTCTTGTGGAAGCTAATGCAGCTAGATAATGCTAATTATGCAATATATTATTACTTAGGCAAAAAAAAAGTCGAAAATATACTTAAATATTTATTATTTTCATAATGTATTAAAATCACGTAAAAATATTCCTTAATATTTAATATTTTCATAATTTAATATTTCCATAACTATTGCTTGTATTTTATCTTAACAATTTACATTCTTTTACATGTTATACAACACTTTCTTTTTCTCTTCTTCTTTCTGTCTACATACCAAGTAAAGTTCTTGACTTATCCTCTTATACAATACTTTGATCCCTTCTGACTTTCTGTAACAAATTTGTTATTCCGCAATCCTTTGTACGCTTCATTAGAGCGTTTACTTATTTTACGGCTTTTGGCCAGCTTGATTAACTTTGGCTAATATACAAACCGAATAAGGGCAGTAGTAATTTTATTCCCCCCAGGTCTGGGTCGGTATAGAAGCGTACAAATCAAGTGAGGTCAGTCTGGACGGTTCAACAACAGCAACAACAACAACAACAACTGTTTCTTGACCCTTCTTCAATTAAAAAAAGTGCCAGAAACAGGCCCAAAACAATCCTCAAAATGAAACGTAACCCCAAAACTCAGATCTCGTTTTGTTTGTCTATCAATCAGTCGAACAAATAGCCGAAAAAATAAAGCACTTGGGTAGCCCAGATAACAACAGAAACGCCCCCCCTCACTCCCATATCCCCCCGTCCATGACAACTTAACAAATTTCTGCCGCAATTGAAATCTAAACCTTTTTTTCTGGCTTTGGTTCATCTGGGGAATTCTCATTACGAATGCACAACGCAAGCCGAACAAGAAGAAGGGGAAGAGAAAGAGGGAGGGCGAAATCTTTGCACACATTTGCCATATTTACTTTATAAATTTATTCGCTCACTTTCTTTATGTGTGCTTGACGCCTACGTAAACTTTGATTTTCCATGGAAAATACTAAAAATAAAATACAACAAAAGAAAAAAGAAACCAGAAATACCAAAAATACCGCTAAATGCTAAACAAATGTTGCTTTAACAACTTTTAATTGAATGTATACAATTGTGAGAGGCAAAGAGAGAGAGAGCGCGAGAGAGAGAGGGAGAGGGATGCAAGATATTCATAAATTTTCTATAGATTTCTGTGTAGGGGGAGACTGGAAAAACTTTGTCAGCACATGCTCAGCTCAGTTTTCTTGCTTAGCAAAAAGTAAACCGCAACTTTTCTAATTTATTTCCCCACGCACACACGCGTGCACTGCGTGTGTGTGTGTGTGTGTATGCACATATTTTCTGTTAATACATATTGTATAATACTTTGTGTTTTTCTTTTTCCCCCCCTACTAAATTTGAGCCTTTTGTTCTAAGCAACTCGACGACAGGACAGCGAGAAGGGTGTGAAGAGGGGGATGGGGGGTGAGGGGGGGCAACTCCTCGCAAAGTTTGCGCCCTCAGTTGAGTCCACAGCCGAGTGTGTGGCGAGTGCGCCGAGAGTTTGCTCAGAGTTTTCCCCAAGCTGCTGAGAGTTTCAGTCAAGTTTCCTCAGTTGGTTTGGGGTGTTCCCTCCCCCGAGGCTGCAGGCTGCCGCCAGTGTTGACTGCTGTGGGCTAAGCAGCTGCTCTGTTTCACTCTTACACCTCCCTCTCTCTCTCTCTCTCTCTCTCACTCTCCTGTTTTGTTGCTCACTTGTTTATCGCTTATGTGAATGCATTTTTAAGGTTTTTTAATTTGGTTTTTTTTGAATCATTTTAGAAGATTCTAGAATCTAGGCTAATTAAGATGGTATTATGGGGGATTATAAGAACGGGATTTCGTAGAACTTTTGCTGGTGTTTTAAGCGCATTTTTCTCTTTTTTGCATATTTATAAAGTGCCACAATCACAGCACACGCGTTCTAATATCTCCCTCTCCCTCTCTCTCTCTCTCTCTCCCTCTCACTCTCTTAAGTACCCCTGCTAATGACATGCCGAATCCTGCTTGAGCCATAATCAACTCAAAGCCATTTTCAAGCCAAATCTTATGACTATTTCCCTCGTTTAGCATTTTACAACAATTGCCCGGGCACGTTTAGCTGCTTTTACCTGGGCAGTTACACTGCATAACCCCCTTGCCACCGCATCCCCCTTGTCGCAGCATCAAATTAAACTTCCTGTAATGAACATTTTACTGTACTTTTACAAGGAGAGGCGTCGCTAACCTCAAAACTTTCGCGTGCTTCGTGTCGTCGGGCATAATTGAGTTTAACCCGCGCAGCACGCGTCCTGCTAACGGGACATTTAACGGTCGACGGAACCACAGGGATGCGTGAAGGAATACGCCGAAAGAGACAGACAGACACACACAGAGAGAGAGAGAGAGGGAGAGAAAAGGAGTGCGATTTATTTTTCTTAATTTTCTGTTTTGCCAAATGGGAAATTAAAATAAATTAAACAGGACGGAAGGAAGAAAGAAAAATCCTACATTGTTTGCCTTTAATTGAGGAGAAAAGGAGAGAGAGAAGCACAAAGGGAGAGGGGGATCCCCCGTTTCACTCAATCGCTGCCATCACATGCTTCTACTATGATTTACGCCATATCCCTTGGGCTTCATTTATTTATAGCCGCCGCGCAGCTCCTTAACCCTTTGGCTTACCACAGGCACGTCTGAAGCTCGAGGCTAGAGGGGCGCAAAAAAAAACGACTAGGAGCGGGAAATAGCGGGAAAATTCCATTTGCATTTGGAATTTTCAAACGAAAATGCCAAAAACGCAAGTTGCGCAATTTCATAAATTTTAATCCTTTTTTATTGCCAAGGAATGAAAACAACGTTAGATAGCAAGCGAAAGAGGGAGAGGGGGGAGAGAGTGCGACAAGCGAAAGGTGCGCGGAAAATGGAAAGTGAAATACACAAAACTCATTTCCGTCGCGCACTTCGCTGTCTTGCGACTAGGCAGGACGGGGGGTAAGAGGCCAGGGGGAAAGGAAGGCAAGCATATAAAGTACTCAAGGTGTCGACAAAGTACCTGCCACGAGATACCCTATGTTGGTGTGTACATTTACAATATAATCGTTGTCTACCCGAAATACCCTGTAAATGTAATAAACAATTTACCTACTCCTGATACGCACGGTTTAAGCTGTCCAAAATACCCTGTAAATGTCTTAAGAAAATCATAAAGTTAAGCTGCCCGAGGTAGTTACTTACTATCTTCCTATTGTTCAACTATGAGATACCCTTTGTTTGTTGAGAAATCGTGCATAGCATTGTCTTAAAGGGTAAAACAACATCAATTTAAGCTGCAACAAATACCCTGTAATATATTAAATAGTTTACACAGCTAAACTACCACCTCTACGCACATTCTAGAGGGTAGCACAAGGTGATAAACTAAAATACTCTACTACTAGCAGGTTGATGGACTATAAGATATCCTTTATCAGTTGAGAATTTCCTACATACCAACTTAATTAGTTGCACTAAATACCCTGTAAATATATTAATTAGTTCACTGAGTTACCCTTTTCGCCCACATGACACAGGGTACAGCAGGTTAAGCTCAACTTAGGGTAACACGAAACTAACTGACGGACATTGTGAGCACACAAAGGAAGCAGAGAAAGCAGAGAATGATGGAGGAAGATGGAGGCGAAGGGAGGGAGTGGAGCGGGTGGACAATTGTCTGAGTTTGAGGACAATATGAAAAGGTAAAAGTGCTCAGTGCAGCACTAATTACTTTGCCACCTCACATTATGAGAGTGTGTGGAGGAATAGAAGGAGGAGGAGGAGGAGGAGGAGGAGGAAGGGAAGTAGAAGGGACGGCATACTTAATATCAAGCATACGCCACGTTGAATGCCTGCGGTTGCCTGTCCCTCCCTTGGCCTGCCTTTTAAATATGCAGCCAACTGTCGAAAAGGGAAAACAAATGAAAACTGCCAGGCAGGACGGTGCGGGAATGGGAGAAGAGAGAAAGAGAAAGAGAGGCAGCAGAGGAAAGGACAGCGGAGTGCACAGGGCAGGATGTGAGCTGAATCCGCGCGCGGATGCGTTGACTGGTGCCAGCGTGTCCTGTCGCGCATAATTTATGCATGTCTAAGCAGGCTTTGCATGCGTGTGTGTGTGTGTCCGTGTGTGTGTCAGTGTGCGTGTGTGTGCATGACAGCGCGACAGAAGTCAAAAATGCTGCTCTAAAGTTGATATTGAAGTGCGGCTAAAGAATTGCACATGTTACCAACTCCTCCTCCCCTCCCCTTCTCCTTCCCCTTTCCGCTCTTTCCCTTCGAAATGAAATGAATGAGCTGAGTGACATGAATAACACTCATGAATGCCAACAAATAGTGCAGCAATATAGCCAGACATATTTCACGGCATGTTTGCTTAGCTGATTTCAGTTGAAACAGTTTAAAGAAATTCAAAATAAATTGAGAATAATTTAAAGAAAAACTGTATTAAGTTTGGTTAACATATCTGCACTTAAAATAACTGAAAAGAGATCTGCAAGGTTTTGATTAGCTAAGCAAAAAGAAGTTTATTATACCCGCTACTCATAGAGTAGAAGGGTATTATAACTTTGTTCAAACCGAAAATGTATGTAACAGGCAGAAGGAGACACCTCCGACCCCATAAAGTATATATATTCTGGCTCAGGATCAACAGCCGAGTCGATATAGCCATGTCCGTCTGTCCGTCTGTCCGTCTGTCTGTCCGTGTGAAAATCTAGATCTCAGCTATTATAAGAGCTAGGACAACCAAATTTGGTGACAATATGTGTTATTATTCCACGCTGATCAAGTTTATTTTGGATTTTGGCCACGCCCCCTTCCGCCCCCGCAAATCGAAAAAACATTGATAACAAGTGCAATTTTGATGCCATATTGTTCATTTTCGGTTTACATGATAACTATAGCTAGCCAGATGATCTCTGAAAATTTGGTAACAATCGGATAATAAACACAGAAGTTATTCAGCTTAACGTTTTCCATAGCTTGCAGCATTGTGCCGAATCATGTGTGAGTGTACGGTGGTGAAATGGGTTAAGTTGTGGACTGCAAAACAGTACTATTATGCATTTACGGGTTCGAGTCCCGCCCGCATCAAAAATTAAATGTGTGCAAAAATGTTTTTTTTTTTTATTTTATATTTTGACTTTGCATAAATATTATAAGTGCATAGCCTTTTACGGTCAAAATATGATTGTAGCCGTTTTTTTGTTCCGCAAATAAATTATGTACACGCAGCTGGGTAGCGGGTATATTACAGTCGAGCACACTCGACTGTAGCTTTCTTACTTGTTTTATATTATATTATATTAGATCGAAAGTTTCCACTTCTTCTATGGTTCTCTTTAAAGGCATTCATTTAAATAAATAAATAAAATTAAATAATTATAATATTAAATATTTTTGTCTCGTCTTAAAATACTGGATTTAATTTGCTATTTTTAGGAATTTTTCTAAAGTTTAAATTTTAAGTTTTTTTCAACATTTTCTATTTAAATAAAATTTAAAAAAAAAATCAATTCCCATGCTAGAACAAACTAGAGTAAAAATTGAATTGCTTCCACTCATGCTTCCCTGCCCGCATTGTTATGCTCTTCAGCGTAAAGATTCCCCCGGCTCCCTACCCCCCTCTCCCCTCTGCGCTCCCCCCTGGCCTTACACACTTTATCATTGATCCCATTTGAAATGTCAGAAAGCTCTTGAGGCATCGCTTAATTGTGCCACTTCTGCCGCGTTGTGTTGTCAATTCTAAAAAGCACTTTGCCCGTCCACGCGACCCCCCCCCCTTTCCCTCTCTGCAGTCCAACGAGAGTTCAACAAACTGTTGCACAAGTGGCAAGCAAATACAACAACAAAGAGCAAAGAGCAGAAACAGCGCAAAAAATTGCGACACGCGACATTAAAAACGTGGCAGGCAATAAAAATTGGGGTCAACAGCGGCAGCGGCAGCGGCAGCGGCAAACAGTGGCAGCTAATGAATGGCAGCGGGGAAGGGGGGGAAGTTAGGGTTGATGGGGGAGGGGGGGTGTAAACAACAACAGAGTCGCGCCTTATCAAGATGCGCAATTAAATATGGAAATGGCAAATGGAGGCAGGCAGGCAGGCAATGCGGCATGTTGCACGTTGCACGTTGTTGCAGCCCGCAGCAGGAACAACTACATGAAATCTGCACACGCGACAAGTGTCATTAGCAACCACCTGCCCCCTCGCCTCCCCTCGCCACTCTGCGAGCCCCTCTGCGACCCCCTCTGTCTACGCCCCTGTGAGCAAGTGAAATAAAAAACTTGAAAATGAAAATGAAAACAATTAAATGTCATTTTGTGGCACATTTTATGTAGTTAAATGTGGGCGTGGCACTTGTAGTTGCTAGTCCAGTAAGAGAAGGGGGCGTCAGATGGGGAGGGAGTGTGTGTGTGTGTGTGCGTTTTAGTTAAGTGTTGCCAACGCATTTGCGATTATTTGCAGCAAATATTTGAAAATTAAACACAAGAGGCGCAAACGGAATGGGGGGCGTGCGAGGGGGCGTGGCACAGACATGCCTAAAATTTGTCGAGAATTTATATTACGTGTCGACAGCGAGCGGCAGCTGCTGCCTGCCTTCAGTCGGAGGTTGCGACCGACGCGTCGGGGGGCAGGCACAGACAATGCAAACAATTTCAATTTGCATGTAGGAAACAAGGACAAACATAGACACACACACACACAAATACACACACACACAGAGACACACACATTCGCACAGTTGTGGCAAATGGCTGCCAAAGTTCAAAATGCAACTATGCGAGGGTCGTCCTTGTCAGTTAAGGGGGACAGTGGAAGGTCTAAGCAGGGGCAGCAGGTGGGAAGGGGTTAGGCAGACGCTGAGGGAGAGGGGAGAAGGGGAGGGAAAGCGGACTTTAAGTGGCGGTTAGCAACATTTGCGGTGCCTTTGGAAACATATGGCAGGCTGAGAGAGAGAGAGAGAGAGAAACGAGAGAGAGCGTTGAAACGAACATGTCGTCGAGCAAAAGAACATGTCAAGACACGATTATGCAGGTGAAGAGTGGAGTGGTTGGCTGCATGGAGAGGGGGGGCCGAGGAGAAGAGTGTTTATGCAGCTCCACGAGCACGTTTCACATGTGTCAAACATCCTTGCCGCCAGGTGTCGCTGCTAAAATTGCTGCGGATTTGACTTGTAATTGCTCGCAAAGCGATTGCACAGTTATCGGAAGCAATATGTGTGTGTGTATGAATGCGTATATTGGCTGTGATATTGCACCATTTGCATATCCAAGTAAGCTAAACTGTAAAGTTAGATGTAATTTAAAATAATAATTGACTAAGAAGTAAATACAACCTGTGCATATAGGGAAAACAGACATCTTTCCATTTTAACTATTAATAGTCTTCCTCTTTATCTCTATTCTTATTTCTGTTTCTGCAGCTTCCTCTCTCTTCTTTTCTCTGTAGCTGTTTCCTCCTCTTGCCATATCGCCCTCTCTCTCTTCTCTTCCTGCCTCCTCCTTCTTACTATCTTCCCGTCCTTCCCTTTCCCACTCTCTTCCTCCTTCCACCTTCTTTAATCTGTTTAACAATTTCTGCGGCTTATTAAGTCAGTTCTCAGTTCACCTGTGCCACGATTCGCATATCCTGTCGGCAGTGCATATCCCTTCACACACACACAGTGCATATCAGTTCGTGACTGTACCCTACCCTGTACCCAACACACATATCCATATCGGTATCTTTCGTGTGTGTTACGTTGCGCCCGATGGAACTGTCAACTGTCGCTTCAATTTAATCGCATGTTCTGCTTCTCTTTCGCTTTCGCAGTTGTCGCCGCGATTATTGTCAGCAGTTCTGCGACCCCCTCTGCCCTCTTCCCTTTCCATACCCTTACCCCCTTCTCTGCTGGGCTTCTGTTTTAATTACTGCAGCACAGAAGACACACACACAACATACACGAGAGTCAAGCCCAACTCCACGACTCGTTCTGTCTGCCTCTGTGTCACCTCCTTGTCTGCCTGTCTCCCTGTCTCTGTCTGTCGCTTATCGCTTTGCTCTATAAAAATAATGCACAGCGACATGCTCTGCCCTCTCTCTTGTCTCTCTCTGCTCAGCTCTGTTCCATTTAGATAAGTGACACATAAATTAAGCAATTTTCCTTTTATTTTCCTCGCTGTCTCTTACTCCCTTTCCCTCCTCCTCTTCACTCCCTGCTGCTCTCCCGCATAATAGAATAATTATAAAACAATTGTCAAGCTGCTTTTGTTACTTTCTCATTTCTTTTTGCCCCCTCTTATTTTCCCTCTCTCTCTCTCTCTCTCTCATTGTTTGAAGTTAACAAGTGAAAAACTGCTGAAAGTCGTCGGAGATCCATCGTTGCTTTATGATTGCTATTAGCCCCGTTCACATATTTGTTTTAATAACTCCCCCAAGCGTTCCCATTCCATTCCTATTTCTATTTCCCTTCTCCCCTTCTTTTATTTGCCGTCTTCTTTATATTTTATCATTGTGGAACGCGTTCTTCAAGTGTTAGATAAACATTTTGACAGCTCCGTCATAAAGTTGCCTCAGATATGATTATCGTGCAGAGAGAAGACAGAAGAGCGACTAAAGAGTTCAAGCACTGCGGTATTTCTTTAATTGTGACTTAATTGGAGTTGGTAATAAAGCAAGAACTTTGAAGGCACTTCGTGAAAGGGAAGCTCTTCTAGAGGGGTTAGTTCGTCTTCAACTTTGGACTCTACCTAACCAAGCATCAAGTAGATTCATTGTCGAACCATGAGCTTAAAAGCTCATTAAAGCTCAACCTTTGATGCATAATTGGAAGAACAGCAGCTTTAAAGCTCATTAAAGCTTTGTCTATTGTAAAATATTATATTTACTGTCATGTTTCAAAGGGTTTTGTTTGCGATTCCTAATGGCTCATTTTTTCCTTCTTCTACAACCGAAGTTCATCAAAAGCTGCCTTAGAGTAAGCTTTTGTGTTACATTGCTTCTAGTTCAAACTTCGCCTATTAAAGTTGACTAACTGAGCAAACCCATTCGAAAATAGTCACACGCTGTTGACTTGGTTAGCAACTGTTAATTGCGACTAGAGGTGAGAGGTGGGAAGAAGGCAACAAAGGTGCCTTTTGATTGACAATCGAAGCCGTTGACACCTCAGTACCAGAAGACGAAGCCTTTGTTCGAGCAACAGCTACACCTCTCTTCCTCCCTCTCCCCCTCTCTCTCTCTCTCTCTCTCTCTCTTCCTCTCTGTACTATCTCATAGTTATGTATTTGGCCAAGAGATTAACACCTTTTGAAGCAGCAAACTTGTTCAGAGACCCTCGAAGAAGTGCTGCAAGTAGAGACAGAAGAAGAGACAGGGAAAGAGAAGGAGACAACGCAGCTGCTGGAGGGGGAAAAAAAACTTTTAGTTTTCATTATTTTTTCTGCAGTTGCTTTTGTTTTCTGTTTCTGCCTTTTGGGCTTATAATCAAATGCAATGGCATGACTAAAAATGGAATTCTGCTGTCTGCACTTCATCAACATGCGGGGTCCCAAATGACTTCAAGGACAGCTGGGACAGCTGGGGGGGGGGACAGGACAGACGGAAACTGCAGCTTGGTCTGTTGCAATGGCAAAAGCGACGACTGGCCTCAACTCGTTCTCAACACGCATTGCTCATGCCATACAAAACAATTGACATGCATTGTTGTTGTTGTTGCTGCTGTTGAATTGTCACAGACTCTGCCCCCCCCTACGTACCCCCCTCTCTGGCCTACCTGCCTTTGTCAACTGACTGCAAAATGCAATTTTCCAAAATGGCACTCAAAACGAGTTTGGCTTTGAAAGGACTCGACAGAGAATTGCAGCCGATGCTGCAGTTGGAGCTGGAGTCGGAGTCGGAGTCGGAGTTGGAGGCTGCGATTGGAAACTGGTTCCTGCACACAGCGTCAACAGCAAATTGTCTGCTCTTCATTTATCAATACTGCGATCCTCAGTTATCCTCGTTGCACCCCCCTCTCTCTTTCTCGTCTTGCTCTTCCCTAGCCGGTTTTGCCTTCAATAACATTTCATTTCGCTGCTGACTTTGTCTTTCTATCGTGCTGTCTGTCTGTCTCTCTATGCTTTGCTTTGTCTTTCTTTCCTTTCTCTCCCCATCCCACTTTCCTACCGTTCCTCCCCTTCTTCGCTTATCACTCTGTTGCTGTACCTTTTGCCGCAAAATTAAGATCAATATCAAGACTTGAAGCTGCCGGCAGGTGGCGTTCTATCCCGTCTCACTCTCCTTCCCTGTCCCACTCCCTTTCTTCCCCATCTTCGCTAATTTATTTGCAGTTTCCAGTGGCGGAAATCGCTTAATACGTGGGACGTGCAAGTGTGGACTGTGGAACGTGGAACGCATTCGCTTTTAGATTTTCTTTTTCTTTTCTAGTTTTCTCTTTTTTGCGCTTTGCTTCTTGATTCTCGTTTCAATTGGCGCGCTTTGATGTTCGTACATTCCTTGCGTTGCCTTCCCGCTGTGCTGTAGCTCTTCCATTCCCCCGCTCTCTCTCTCTCTCTTCTCATCCTAACCTCACTCTGGTTATTTATTGTATTCGTTTATCTGCATTTTTGCAGGCGCTTATAAATTTCGATTCGCATAATTTGCCCGTGGAATCGCAGCTCAATTGCGACTTTTATGGCCAGCAATTATATTTCCAGATATTTTCGCTTTAATAGGCGCAACAAACGCAATGGCGCCATCTGTCGGCGGTGCGATTGACAGTTGTGGGAGCGCGCAAGGGAATGGGGAAAGCGATTACCAAGTCTTTGGGACCATGGGTGGGGGTTCTTGAAGCCAGACAAGCAGAAAGAAGGTGAAATGCCCACAGAGAGGGAGAGAGAGACAGAGAGACTAGATTAAGTTGAGGTTAGGAAGAGAAAAATGTATTAAAATATTACATGACATATGACTTACAATCAATTAAAATATTCTTAAAATGTTGTTCCCAATTTCGCACAGTGTAATTTGTAATTGAGACGCCAAAATGTTGATAACTTTCAACTGCATGAGGCATTTTGATTTGCAGTTCGATTTCCAGTTCGAATTCGACTTCGAATTTCTCGCGCCTCATGTGGCAACTTGTGTCCACTTTGGGGCTTGCCGCTAGTCGAAGTTGAAATAGATCTGCGCATACAGATATTTTGCCACATTGTGGCAGAGTCAAAGTCACGGCAAGTGGCGGCTCAAGTGGCATGTGCTGCACGTGTGTTGCAAGTGTTGTTGCTACATGCTGCCATCTGCTGATATTTAATGTCTGCATCAGGCCAAATGCAACACAAATATTTGAGGCAAATAAAACGGTTAACGGTGAGGCGAGGCAGACAGAGACAGAGAAAGTGGGGGGGAGGGAGACGGCGAGAGAGAGAGAGGGGGAAGGGCAGATAAACAATGCTTAATTTTACTTTTACCTTTTGGCTAAATATTTACACAATGATTGGGGGGTCCTCTCCCGCTCTCCCGCTCTCCTTCTCCCTCTCTCTCCCTCCCCTTTCGTGGCTCGTTCGGTTACTCAGTTCAAAGTCGCATTTGCCGACGCTTGTTTAAACAATTTACAATCTACTGTTGGTTTCCCCCTCCCCCTACCCCTGCTCCTACCCGTTGACACCGTCACAAATCGAAGCGAGTGACGGACGTGCCCCACGAGTCGAGTGTCGCAGGAGTCCGCTGGGAAGGGGAGTCGGAGTCGTCTGTCGGCAGAGTTCGAGTCTTTCGTTTGCTTAGCTCATTAGCGCTATTTATAAACATGTTACAGGTTTACTTACCTCTCCACACTTCCTCAAGCAGCGCTCCCCACTTCCCCCTCTTCCCCGTCCCTCTCACTCTCTCTCCCTTCCTTTCTATCTCTATCGATTAGCTGTTGCGGCCACCCTTTTTTATGACATGCTAATTCAGTTTTTACCTATGGATTGTGTTTTTGGTTTTTTGTACCCACTGCAGAAACTTGTCGCTTGCCGCAAATTATTTACGCCTGATTGACTTGTAAACACTTTCAATTAGTTCATCTGGCTTGTTTACCCACTTACCCAAGCCTCTCTCTCTTCATCTACTTCATAATTAGCCTGGTTTAACTTGTTATCCAGGTGGAAACATTTTGGATTCACCACAAAATGAAAGTTTTTGTCTTCAGGCTAAGTGAAGTACTCTCTCTCTCTCTCTTTCTCTTTCTTTCTCTCTCTCTTTCTCTTTCTCTCTCTTTCTCTGTCTCTTTTTCTTTCTCTTTCTCCCTCTCTCTCTCTGGAATAAAAATGATCTTTAATGATCTTAGGTTAAGATATCTCATATGAATACTCTCACCCTAATCTTGCCTTCTTTAAGTTTCCTCTCTCTTTCTTACCAACATCAATAACACTCTCTCATTCTTTTCTTCTCAGGTGACATTCTCTCCGGCGTGTGCTTTGTGGGTCAGCTGGACACACACTCGCTGGGCGGCTTCCTGATACTGCCGCTCTGCATATATCTCTCGATTGGGGCGCTCTTCCTGCTTGCGGGTTTCATCTCGCTCTTTCGCATACGCACCGTAATGAAGACGGACGGCAAAAGGACGGACAAACTGGAGCGTCTCATGCTGCGCATTGGCTTCTTCTCGGGCCTCTTCATACTGCCCGCCTTGGGGCTGTTGGGGTGTCTGTTCTACGAGTATTACAACTTCGACGAGTGGATGATTCAATGGCATCGCGACATCTGCAAACCCTTCTCCATACCCTGCCCGGCTGCACGACCGCCGGGTACGCCCGAGGCACGTCCCATCTTTCAGATATATATGGTGAAATATCTATGCTCCATGCTGGTCGGCGTGACATCGAGTGTGTGGCTCTACTCCAGCAAGACCATGGTCAGCTGGCGCAACTTTGTGGAGCGATTGCAGGGCAAGGAGCCACGGACGCGGGCTCAGGCGTATGTCTAGTATGAGACGGCGGCGGTGGCGGCGGCAGAGGCCGAGGCCGAGGCGGGGGCAAATGAGAGTTACTTGGCGTTTAGCACGTAGATGGAGGAGTAGCACGGCCTGCCTGCAGCACCACCCCACCACCACACACCACACACCCCACACCCCACACCCCACTCTGACTCCTACTTGACCCCACGAGCATAAGTAATGCAATTGTAGTCGTAGCTTAACTCATACTACTCTGCTTTGTATAAAGTTCATCTCTGTATTAGCCCACTATAGCCCCCCCCCAAAATCAAAATGTCGCCCTAAGCTCTATTGTTTAATATTTAGTTATAAACTATATACGATATATATGCATAATTACTACTTACATACGAAAGCAGATCGCCAGCTTTCTTGTTGAACCAAAACTACGCGCATAAGTTGGAGAAATATTTATTAGTGAGTAAGTTTATCGCTAGCAACCCTAGACTAAGTGCCCGTATTACCCACTATACTTGTTATTTAAAGCATCTTTTTCTTTAGCTTCCCTTTTCCTGGCGGCTGAAATGGTATACGAATCTTCTAAGTGTAGCTTCTCGCCCCCATCCGCTCTTCGCCATTCTTTTACTTTCTGAAAGCTTTAAATGTGCCCTAGAACTAAAGAAAATCTTCAGTGCGTTCAGCTCTTTTTCTGGAAATATATAGCCAGATCTTTAGTAAAAAATATGAAAAAAATTCTTAAAATTATTTTGACCATGGAAAAAGAAGTTGAAGGCACTGTGGAATGTACTTAAAAAGAATATACTTATATATGTACAAGATTCTATATATACCGCATATGTAACTAGCTGAAATTTGTCTGAGTGTGAACTAGTACTAGGCAGTATTCCAAACGCTTCTGAGATCCTATCAAAAGAGACCTATCCCAAATCGCAAATTATTTATTTATTTTCCGACCCGCAAATTGCACAAAAAGAAAACATAACTTCATAACTGTAAAATACACTGCAAAAATAACTAAGCAAGCAGCAGATCTAAATACAATACGATCTAATATAATATGATATAATATGAATGTATTATGTAGCAATAAATGTCCTCCATGTGCTAAAGCTAATGCGAATAATTCAACTAGAAATAGAGCAACAACAAATATTATAATTATTGTATATTTATTGCGAACACGTATTTGTTAAACTAATTCAGTTTGTTGGTTGGGTTGATGCATTTGTTTTTTTTGTTGGAGGACCAAACGTGTTTTTATTACATTTTTAATGACGTTGTAGTCATAACACTTAAGAACTCACGTACTCCATCGGAACACAACACACAAACACAGCACGCATTAAACTAATTGATTAATTAATTAACTAATTAAGCGAAATCTAATATTAAGCCGAGCAAAATGAAGATGGAGAACTGCCATTTAAATATTGTATCCGTATCCGTATCCGTATCCGTATTCTGTATCTGCATTTGTTGACCAATCTCAACTGTTGAGCATTTGTTTTGCGCATTTCATTTCCGATTTCCGGCTAATACAAATAACTGTAATTACAATAATTATAATTTCGATAATTAGTGAGACAGTGACAAACAGATAAATTTGTGTAGCATTTAAGAGGGAGTCGAAACAGAACTCGGAACTCGTTTCAATTACAATTAATGCTAAAAATGTAAAATATAGAGAACAAAAGCGAAACTAAACACTAATTACGATTACAAAAAACATAAATAAACAATTATAAGTGTATGTGTATTGAAAACAAGAAAACCACAACAACAACAACAAATATGAACAAATAAAACTTTATTTTATTGTTAAAGACTGAACATGAGCGCTGTGGCAACTGTTTTTTTATTTTCGGGGCGGACAGCAGGCGCAGGGTATATCCAATCTATACAGCAGCATTTGATGTTCTTGGTATAGCCAGTTAACTGATTTTCGTACTCGGTTCTCATATGTACACAATAATTTAATTGGATTTCATTAAAAACTCCCTTGGCCGGACACTCAGGGATCAGATTTTTGTCCGCCTTAAATTGTTTGAAGCCAGACAGAATAGTTACTCTTACTCATACCCTGGCAGTCTTCAATTTCGACCCATTTGTTTCTATAAATACTATTAGATATGTTCTCTGACAAAATCAATAAAGGGTTCTATAGGAAAATACTCAATTTGTCCGAATCTATTTATTCAAACTGAAATAGAAATATAAATAATAAATAATAAATAATAAATAATAAATAATAAATAATAAATAATAAATAATAAATAATAAATAATAAATAATAAATAATAAATAATAAATAATAAATAATAAATAATAAATAATAAATAATAAATAATAAATAATAAATAATAAATAATAAATAATAAATAATAAATAATAAATAATAAATAATAAATAATAAATAATAAATAATAAATAATAAATAATAAATAATAAATAATAAATAATAAATAATAAATAATAAATAATAAATAATAAATAATAAATAATAAATAATAAATAATAAATAATAAATAATAAATAATAAATAATAAATAATAAATAATAAATAATAAATAATAAATAATAAATAATAAATAATAAATAATAAATAATAAATAATAAATAATAAATAATAAATAATAAATAATAAATAATAAATAATAAATAATAAATAATAAATAATAAATAATAAATAATAAATAATAAATAATAAATAATAAATAATAAATAATAAATAATAAATAATAAATAATAAATAATAAATAATAAATAATAAATAATAAATAATAAATAATAAATAATAAATAATAAATAATAAATAATAAATAATAAATAATAAATAATAAATAATAAATAATAAATAATAAATAATAAATAATAAATAATAAATAATAAATAATAAATAATAAATAATAAATAATAAATAATAAATAATAAATAATAAATAATAAATAATAAATAATAAATAATAAATAATAAATAATAAATAATAAATAATAAATAATAAATAATAAATAATAAATAATAAATAATAAATAATAAATAATAAATAATAAATAATAAATAATAAATAATAAATAATAAATAATAAATAATAAATAATAAATAATAAATAATAAATAATAAATAATAAATAATAAATAATAAATAATAAATAATAAATAATAAATAATAAATAATAAATAATAAATAATAAATAATAAATAATAAATAATAAATAATAAATAATAAATAATAAATAATAAATAATAAATAATAAATAATAAATAATAAATAATAAATAATAAATAATAAATAATAAATAATAAATAATAAATAATAAATAATAAATAATAAATAATAAATAATAAATAATAAATAATAAATAATAAATAATAAATAATAAATAATAAATAATAAATAATAAATAATAAATAATAAATAATAAATAATAAATAATAAATAATAAATAATAAATAATAAATAATAAATAATAAATAATAAATAATAAATAATAAATAATAAATAATAAATAATAAATAATAAATAATAAATAATAAATAATAAATAATAAATAATAAATAATAAATAATAAATAATAAATAATAAATAATAAATAATAAATAATAAATAATAAATAATAAATAATAAATAATAAAAAATAAATAATAATAATATAAAATAGAAAAATATAATAGAAATTACTATTGGCGGTAACAAGAACATATATTCTTCATAGAATGCAATAAGCCTTATTCTGTGCGTTGCTAACATCTAGACAAACCTAATATACCCTGTGCAGGTCATCACTGAGCTGCCAACTCGCTGTGTTACTTTTGTTTAGGACTCGCTCATCATCGACTAATTGCATTGCAGACAATAAGCACTTGTCCCGTGTTGTTCGGCCAAAAAACTTTTCCCATTACAAGCAGCCCAAGCAAGGGTTTATCCCACACACACACACACACACACACTAACAACTATGGCCACAAAGCAGCTTCAAATTCAATCATAACTTGCCAACAAAAACAACAACAACAACTGCAGAAAGAAGCAGCTTGCCCCTAGACTTTCCCCGCTCCCGCCTACACTAGTTCAGCTTATGCTGCGCTCACTCTCTCCTCCTCTCTTCTCCACTCTTTACACATCTGCTTCTCAGTTCATTGCTGAGCCACATTGCCATAAGCGTTGAAATTTACGACGCGTAGGTGCGAGAGCGAGACGAGGCAATGGCGAGGTCGGGGCTGGGGGTGGGGGGCGTGTCGCGAGTGAATCGGGCCACCCGCACGCCCATATAATTTTGATTACACTTGTTTTCTAAATACTCGGGCTATAAAAGAACCGCAGTGGAACATGTGTGCGCCATGCCGAGGCCCCCAATAAAATCCAGGACGACTGTCGAGCGCGCCGGGGGAGAAGTGGAGTGTGGAGTGGGGAGTGGGGAGCGGGGAGTGTGGATTGTGGGCAGCGAGCTAAGCGCCTTGGCAACAAATTGCAGTTAAAACCGACCGCCAGAAATCTGAGCTGCTTTTCCTTCTCCATCTTCTCCTCCCGCTACTTCCACGCCGGCTACAGCTGCCTCTAGGGGAAGGGGAGGGTAGGAAGGGAATGTGGCACGCACACAGCGGGCCACGTCGCAAGGATATGAAGGATATGGCGATGTTTTACAAAACACGTGTGCGATTTAACAACTACAACAAATAATAAAAAATGAAACAAAGCTGAAACTGAAACAGAAAGAGAAAGAGAAATGGAAACGGAAACAGAGAAACAACTACAAATGCAACCAAAAAGTTTTCCCACAGCAGCAACAACAACAACAAAGCATTCAATATGCCCGCGAATTTTGTTGCGTTTTTTATGTGGGCGCCATAAAAAAGTTATTAATGCGTGTAGGTGCAAGTGCGGTGTGTACGAAAGAGACGCATAGTGAGAGAAGGAGAGAGAGGGAGAGGGGAGTAGCGACACAAAATGGCGCGGGCGTGTGCAAGCGTTAATGTGGCAAAAATGTTTTCGCAATGAACTTTTCTATTTGCTTCGGACAAGTTCTTTTTGATACCCTGCAGTGGTAAGAGCATTGCGGAAAGTGCAAGCGGTTTGCACTTCCTTTGGGCAATATGAACATTAATATATCTGAATTTAAATATACATAATTCAATTAAGTTTGTTTATTTATTATGAGATTTATTTAAAAAAACAGACAGAAGGAAACAAACGACATAGGTTAGCTATAATTATTTTAAGTTTATAGCGCATTATCCAACACTATTAATTTTTTACAATATTTTAAAATAAATTGATTAAATAATATTTTTTAACAAGCAATGGGAAATACATACGAACAAACAGACCTTACATACATGAATTATTCAAAAGGATCAAAGATTTTTCACTTTTCTATAACTTAAGCTATATATTTATATATTATAGGCAGCTCCCATTATTTATTACCTGTTTAAAATCGGATACATTAGTATTTTCCATTATTAAGCTGACCTCACATACTACATTATTGTATGAGATATACTAAATCTTTTGCTAGGGTATTCCAACTTCGTCGTGCGGGCAGATCTTAGTTCACTTTTATTATTTCTATTGCAGTTTTTTTTTTTCGCAGTGTTCGGCGTGAAAATCATAAAGAAAATACATGAGTGCATAGACATTTACTGCGGCTCTCTGTGTGTGAGGGTGTGCGGCAGGGTGCGAGTACCTAAAAATAAATATAAAAGTGCGAACATTGCGAGGGGACGGCAGTAAAAGGAGGCTGCCTCAATAGCGAACCCTCGAATAGCTGACGTGTGGCTGCTCCTTTCCTTTCCTCTAGATAGTTCCATATACCGCTGCATGTTCTCAGATTCGCTGGCTCACACCCCAAGCCGTAGCATACTTTGTGGCAGCCCAGATAGCTGGGATCCTTCACTCAAAAAGGCACAAAAGGGGGAACAATCCTAACTGTCTTACTTAACATTTAACTCTAAAAAGTCAGAGCAACAATGTCTTCGAAATTTTGGGTTTGCATAGCGCTCATCTCGGTGGCCGTAGCGCACACCTATGTCTACACGGATCTGCTGAAGTCCAACGAACGTGAGGCCAGTGCGCAGCTGCACAGACTCCTTGGTGGATTGAAGCATCAACTGAAATCGTTGCTTACATCGGCCAAAGGTCTGTCCAGATCGGCACGCCAAGGCATCTCCGATTTCCGCATAAGGACTGCGCAGTGGCGCCTGGAACGCTCCAATAGATTGGGTCACAAGTCTGGGTACGCTACAAGCGCTTAGGCGAAGATCGATGCACCAGAAGCTTCCCCACATAGAACTTCTGCTTTCAGTGCGTTTTTCGGATATTGTTTTCATTGTTCTACCGCTAAAATCCTGTTCTCGCACAACTGAACACCAAATGTGACGCGATTCTCATTTAATTAATTAAAAATACCCGGAAAAACTGCGAAAATCGAATGAACTTAATTGCAATTTTCAATTAGGCAACGTCCAAACTCAACCGAAATGGGAAAGCAAAAGAAACGAAAATAGTTTTTTCCCAATTGCACTTGACTTTGGCTCTTTGACAAAATGAGAAAACAAAGAAGCGAGTAATTAAAGCGGAAAATAGAATGCTTTTTTCCGAGTACACCAAACTGTAAGCTGTAAGCGGAGTGCAGATGTAATCTGTAAACTTGCCAGAGACCAGAAAGAAAGCTACGTTTGGCATGTCCTGACAGTTGCTTTAATTAGTTACTGGTAGATCAGGCATCGTTGGTGGGTTAAAGAGATGTTCCATCAGTTATAAGACTTATAGAGTTAGTCGCCCCTTACCTAATTTAAAGATTCTCAAAACTAAACTATTAGTTTATTGGAGCTGTGATTGTGCTATCCAAAATGTAAAGTTTCCATAACCTGCGTATAATATACAGTTAACTTCACACCAAATTTGGAGTTTCTAGCTCAAATAGTTACTGAGATTAGGACGTTCATACAGACAGAAAGACAGACGCGCGTAGCCTAATGGACTTGAGTGTCTATGGCGGCAAAATGTATACTTTGTAGGGTCTGTCAGGCCTTCTGCTGCATATGGTTTCACATTTCTACCAGCTAAATATATCCATCTTTCACAATTTCCTATGGTTGCAGGGTATAAAAACACAATTTTTTGTGGAAGCTTTAAGAAGAACTTACTAATGCTGTGATCTGCCCCAATTCACTTAACGACTTGTTGTAGTCCCACGTTGAGTGCAGGCAAGGGGTACTTTGTAGGCAATTTTTACTGCATATTGCGTTCCCGTCTTAGTCGAAGCTACTGCTGACTCAATCTGAAGACTAGAGAAAAATCTCAACAGCTGTGCTCAACTGCAACTCAATGAAATCTGACGAGCACTGCGGGTGTCAGAAACTACTCAACTAGTGAACTACTTGTGACCCCAGTCGAAAGATGCCCCGCGGCAGATAGGGCAATGCCCAGCCCCATGTGGGCGGAACAAACAATGGGAAAGTTAATTGCTAGAGCGTATAGCGAATAAGGAATAAGGAATAAGGAATAACAACCCCGGAGAGAACAAGTCGGGGCGCAGCTTGCAAATTGCCTCAAGGAATCCTGCGGAGAAACCAGCCAAAAAATCAGCGCAAGCAGGAGAGGAGGGAATAGAGGAAGGAAAAGGGAGCAGACCGGACTGAGTCGAGCTAATGGCAGTGCCAATATTTGTCAGCTGCTGACAATTGCAGCCACTTTTGTGGGCTGCCAATCTCTGATGAGGAGTCAATTAAATTTTCGCCAAGGACTCGACGCAGTTCGGACTCGTCTCGGCTGCAGAGATGGGAATGGGAAGGGGAAAGGGATGGGGATTAAAATGGCGCCAAATGAATAAATGATGGGGCATGAATGTCAATCAGAGTTAAGCGTCGGAAATGAAGACAAACAATCGCAGCGAACCCAAACCCGAACCCAAATCCCGTTACAAACTTCACGAATCTGATGAGTCATGTTACAACACAGCCATTAGCCCAGGGGTTGGGGGAGAGTGGGTGGGCATAAATTATTAGCCAAAGCCACGCCCACAAATTGATAAAGTTTTACTTTTACTAATGACAGTTGGCCCCAAAAGTTTGCGCCTCTATCTCTCTCTCTCTCTCTCTCTCTCTCTTTCTCTCCCATTTCGCTCGTGGCATCCAAAATCGATTTTAATGGCATCGCAAATAACGTAATGAAAATATCGTCTGAAAATTTGGCAAGCCGAGAAAACAGTTGACTTGTTTATGCAGCGCCTATTTTCCATTCCTGCCTTCTACCACCCTACCCCACCCATTCGTCGTGAGCATACAGGGTATGCTGGGGTGGGTACAAACAAACTTTCAACTGCGCAATGAATTCAGTTGAATTTGGGTGAAAATGTTATAAAATTTTATAGTTATCGCAGGCAATTTGACGAAATGAGCTATGAGATAGACCCAGCAGAGAAAGAGTTCTGCACCGACCCAACAGACAAATACCTGTACACAAGGAAACAATGGTAGCCCTGGTAATCCAACCAAATCAACCTAGCGACTTTAACAGCCCCACCAGCTGGTTTACCCCAGGAACTCTTCCTTGATAGCCCCAGTAACCCATGAAAGCTTGAGAACCCGCACAGTTCTGGAATCCTTGCCAAACCCGTAAAACTGTAAGCCTTGGAAACTCTGGTAACCCTAGACTAGCAATCCAGGAGAGACTAACAACCTCAACAGCCTTATCAAAACAAGCAATCTTGCCTGTCCTGCAGCCCTGGTAAATCTAAGAGTCTTGACAGCCCTAAGTAGCATTACTTAAGGAGGCCCCGCGCATGTCGGTAACCCTTGTAGCCCCTGTAAACTTGATAGTAACCTGATAGCCCTGACAACCGTGCAGCCCTGAAAGCCCTGACAACTCTGACAACCCTGAAAGCCCTGACAATCCCTTCCCATTGAGCCCCATCGCTTTCCGTGTGTGTGTCCTCTTTGCAACCAATATACCCCATTTGATTACGCTCCCTCGCTGGGTATGACAAGTGCGCGCATAACTCAGTCAATTGATTGGGCGGCCTTTCAACTTGTCGGCGGTTTTATGGCTAAAGTTTTCGCTTTTAGTGCTGCGCCATAAATATCTATCCATATACATGTTTATCTCCATCTACATCTATATCTCTCTTTCGGTTTCAGTTTCAGTTTCACTTTATGCTTCGGGTTCAGTTTCCGTTTGCCAGTTTTTCGTATTCAAATGGGAAGCGTGTTCCATAAAAAGCGCTTCACGTTGGGGCCGCCCGTCGAGTTCTAAACTGATATAAAACTGTCCTAAAAGCGGGCAGGAACTGCTGCTGATCACACACACACACGCACTCGCATATATTATATATACATGTATAGCTGGACAGGACCTGCCTTGGCCAAGACACTTCGTTGCGGAGCTTGCAGCGTGCAGCAGGTGGCCAAATCGCAGCTCTCCTCGCTCGATAATTAAAGTGCTTGCCACAAAGGCTGTCAGCGTGTGGTCACATTACGAGCTCGCGAACTCAGACGAGACAGTTGGAGCTGGGGCATGGGGCAGCTGCAGCAATGACACGGGGCATGGAGAAGTTTAAGCAGATTTACACTGCGGTCTCGGACACTCATAATTTCCTTTTAGCGGCAGAAACTGTTGGAACGAGCATCCCTACGGGGCCAGCAGAAAAGTGGCAACTCTACTTCGTAAAGAGGAAGCGAAACTTTAAGTTTTAAGTGTTATTTAAAGTAGAGAAAACTAACTGACGAGTTACAATTTAATTGCAAACTATCGCCTTGGCGGTGGGCGTGGCAACAAAATTTAAAAATAACCTCGATAAGAAATACTTGTATAACAGTTTCTGTCGCTAGCTGAGCATAAATATAAATAATTTGTGGCCTCTCTATGCCTGCTACATACATTTGCACAAAGTTAATATACCCTCAAAGGGTCGACCTCATTGAACATCCATTAGTATGTGTGCATTGTAAATATATTTAGCTATCATTGGAATATAAAATAATAGAATAAAACTATTGAAGTCTTTGGTTTGCATAGCTTTTTATTTAAAATTCAAAATTACAATTTTCTTTTATTTAAAAATTGTTGAATGAATATAATATGAAGCTTAAGTATTTCGAAAAGATATAAATGATATTTTCAAGTTGTTCTGGGTCTAATCATCATCTTCACTTGTTTCAGTGATACAGTTTCATCCCAATACACGCTTCCAGCATTATTCATCACTTCATTTTTAAAGTATATTCCATTTAACATGCTGTAACGTAAGAAAACTCAATAAATAAATGCAAAACATCTTTGTAATAAAATGGCAAAATAAAACTTACCAACTTGCACATGCGTTGAACCACCAACCACTTTTCCACGCTTTTGCGCAGTTTCCGTTAACACTTTTGTCGTTATCCCGATCAAACGTTGTGAAACTCATATTTCTGTGAAACCACAATGCGTCTCTTGCGCTACCTGTACATCTTCCCAACTTGCTCAGTCTGTATTCATCTGCTTCATTCGATATGGCAAATTCATCGTATCTGGCATAAAAGGAACTGCCATTGAATCTCTCTATATGAATGTACAATTCGTGGGGTTGCTCTGTGGTTAATCTATGAATCTTCTCCAGTCCGAGGAAGAAGTCTCCGTCCCAAAAGTCCCCAAAGCCATTTCGGTATGTGGCCCAATCCCTGTTAAAGTCCACTCCGCCTTGGACTCTCTGCTGTATCACGGTCCATCCAGGACCTGCGATTTCTGAATTACAAAGGACTTCAAAAGCACTGGATAGTGAAACACTCTGCACCCCTGAGAAGTCCCTGGTATTGCAATTTTTATTTGTATTCTTCTTTTTTAGTTGCTTGACTTCCGCTTCGAGTTGATCAATTTTTGTATCTTTTGTATGAATTGTGTTTTTCTGACTTGTTGAATCTGTTTGACATTTTGCCAATTGATCGCTTTCCAAAGAGACTTTAGTTTTGAGACTCCTTATCTCTTCGTTTTCCTTCCGACATAGATTCGTTGATAGTTGTTCGATTATCATTTGTTGCTTCCTAAGTTCGTTTAGTACAGCTTCAGTTGATTTCTCTTTCGACTTACACATCGTGATCTCCTTTTGAAGATTCTTAGCTTCCCCTTGATGCTTAATCTCGTTTTCATTTAAGTTGTTGATTTGGGCGTTCTTGGTTTCTAATTCCTCTTGAAGCTTAAGTTCTTTTTGTTGTAGTTGATCAATTTTGTCGTTTTTACCCTTCAATTCGTTTCGAAAATGAACGATATTTTCTTGTTGATGCTTTATTTGATTGTTCTTGCTTTCCAACTCTTTTTGATATAAATTCTCCTTTTCTTCTAGATGGTTGTTCTTGATTTCCAATTCACTTCGAACCTTCAGCTCCTTTTCTGTCAGATGCTGAATTTGGATGTTCTTATTTTCCAATTCACTTTGAAGCCTAATCTCCTGTTTTTCTAGTTGCCTTATTCGTTCATTCTTACTTTCCATTTCCTCGCTATGTTTGTTAATCTTCTGAGTAACCCGATCGAAGTATCCTAGCATTGGTTTGGTTACCTGGTGGGCGTATACCGAACACTCTCTCTCCAATTGAGGAGACATTTGACAAAACTATTCGAAACATAGGAAATTTGATTTGATTACTTAAGGTTCTATTTGGAATTTTACTTTAATTTTACCACAATAACTCATTCTCACCTGGTCAGAGTCAGCTGCAGCACCAGGTCCTTTAAAGGTCCCCAACAGGACTAGCCAGAGTTGGAGTACCCAACTTAGTCTCATTTTCGCGGAACACATGCACAGAAATATTCGCACTAGACAGAAATACACAATGATATTTTGAGTGCAGCTTCGCGTCTTTTATAGCAGAATCCTCAAGCAATCGTGGAAGATTCATGCGAATTGGCTTAGCTGATAAGGAGATAAGAAGAAAGATGACGTCAATAGAATGTGGCATGATGTACGCTATCAAAAGTAGACTGTGACCTCGACCTGCGCTTAAGTTGAATCCGGGATTGCAGCAGGTTGACCACTAATAATATTCTGATACAAACAAGGTATATTAGTTTTGAGAAGTACAAATATAATATAATATATATCATATATATTCTTGATCAGCATCAACTGGAAAGTCGAATTAGCTTTGTCCGTCTCGACGGGAATTCCATTCGCGCTAGGTAATTTCCCAAAGCGCAGAATTTGTGGCTGGAATTAAGAGTCTTGCAAGATGCTTTAAAAGGTTTTTCAAAGTTGGGTGAAGGGTATCTGAGTGTCGGGCGAACTCGACTGTAGCTATAGTTACCTGTTTTACTCATCGAATGTGTTCATACAATATTTTTGGTTCAACCAAGTTTTGTTTTCGAAATAATTCAAAGGTTTCTTCTTTCACATATTTCATTTCAGTATTATTTAAAGTTGCCTTACAGTTGTTTTCATTGCAATTCATGGTTGTTTTGCCTTTTATTATATCCGCTACTCATAGAGTAGAAGGGTATTATAACTTTGTTCAAACCGAAAATGTATGTAACAGGCAGAAGGAGACACCTCCGACCCCATAAAGTATAAATATTCTGGCTCAGGATCAACAGCCGAGTCGATATAGCCATGTCCGTCTGTCCGTCTGTCTGTCCGTGTGAAAATCTAGATCTCAGCTATTATAAGAGCTAAGACTACCAAATTTGGTGACAATATGTGTTATTATTGCACGCTGATCAAGTTAATTTTGGATTTTGGCCACGCCCCTTTCCGCCCCCGTAAATCAAAAAAAATTGATTATAAGCGTATTTTTGAGGCCATATTGTTCATATTCGGTTTATATAATAACTATAGCTTAATTTGGTAACAATCGGATAATAAAGGATAATAAAATCGAGCACACTCGACTGTAGCTTACTTACTTGTTTTTTCATGAAATAAGAAATATAAGTAGGTCTCCCTGTTGTTAAGGAGACATCCTGACTAAGATTCGAGCTAGTTGCTAAGGAACACTTGATTTACACAGATTTCAATAAACCATTTCCACAAACTTATTATCATTGAATGAAGATATTATAATACAATTTCTCAATTTTCAGAACTTACATAATAACATTGTCATTTGTCGCATACATTTCTGCATATCTGCGGCACCAGGTGAACCTACAAAGCTTTCCATGTCAGTTGGAAATCAGAGATGTTGCCAGTGGCATTTGTTTTCCATTTGTTTGCGACCCTTTGGAGATGTAACCATAAAGTTTGCTTCGTTCCTTCGCCTGTCGCTCTACTAGCATCTTCCTCTACAGACTCTACCAACTGCCGCAGTCTGGAGTCGTCTGGGAGCGTGGCTAATGAAAAGAAATATTAAATTCTCACGTTCCAAGGCGGAGAAGTACAAGAAGAAGGGGCCGGAGTGAAGGGAGAAAGGGAAAAGGAGCTGAAACCGCCGTAAGCAGAAATACACAAAGCCTGAGCGGAGCATGAAGAAACTCTCATATCGTACACAAAAGGTAAATAAAAATTGCAGCGCGCAGTTTCATTGGAAACTTGGGAATGGTGAACGTGGTGCGGGCGAGGAAGTGTAAGAGGGATGGGGGGTGGCACTGAGAACTGGGAGCTGACCTTTGCTAAAGTCTCAGTCCCAAGTCGAAGTCGCAATCGGAGTCGGCGACGGCGTTGGAGTCACTCAGCCATTGAGCCAGTCAGCAGTCACCCAAACCCCTCCTCCTCCTCCTCCTCCACCTCCTTCCTCTCCCTCTGCCCGTCAACGGCATCGTTAAAGTCCACAGGCAGAATAAAACGTGATTCATGTTACTTATCACCCGCACAGCATCATCGCCAGCTTCGACCGGGCCAAGCCAGGCCAGTCCGGGCCAGGAGAGTGGAGCCCCAAACTTCAAGCAGGCCACAGTCGAGACACACTCTGAATGCCTCGTTTCCTGGTCTGTCGCCTCTTTCTTTGCCTGCCTGCCTGCCTGCCTGCCAGCCTGTCTCTGTGCGATCTTGGGCCATAAGTTTTAAGCCAAAACTTGCCCTGTGGCATATGAGGTTGTCCCCTTTTACCCCTCCCCCCCATTACCCACTACCCACTACCCACTCTCTGCTCTGCTGATGTGCTTCATCAATGGTTTTCGACGATGCTGCTCTTTCGTTCTGGCGAATTGTTCAACAAAGTCGCAGACGCTGCAACGGCGACGCTTTAATAACGTCAAAAACAATTTTAAAATTTATGCTCACGACCTTCTGCCAACTGCCCTTTACCTCGGCGTCTTTTTCTATTATTTGCCAGCACCCTGCGCCGGCAGAAAAGAGCTGATTAGGAGTATATAAGGCAAATGGAAATGAAAGTTGGCGAAGGGAAAAGAGCCTCAATGGAATGGATAGTCAAATAAATTTCTACACGGTTTACCTGATAAAGCCTCAAATCGGTTACTTAAATCCGGTAAACCACAATGTCAATTTTTAGTTTATGATATATTAATATAAACGATTAACTCTAAGCTGGGTTAAAACTAACTCAGACCTTATACGAGTCAAACTAATGCTGCAACGCAAACTAGCAGAGCATGGCTGACGTTTTCTTAATAAGAATTGGCGCACATGCTTGTTTTTACTGTACCCCTATGAAAAAAACAAGTAAAGAAAGCTACAGTCGAGTGCGCCCGACAGTAAGATACCGTTCGTCCAACAAATTATCACACATTTAATTCCATCAAAGAACTCTGCACAAGTTCCAGCGCCACCTATTCTTTAAATTACATCTATCTTTGAATAGCGTCATCTACACATGAAAACTTCGTAGCAGTCAGCTTTACACACGCTGAAACAAAACATCGGTACGATGACATCACGATATACTGCAAAATCGCAAGCAGTGGAACTACGGAAAACGTTAACGCGGATAACTTCTGGGTTTATTGTTCGATCGGATTGTAACTTGGGGAACAGATTTATTTTGCAATTATCTATGTTTATACCAAAGCAGAAAGCTGTAATTTGAATACTTCTCCGATAATTGTAAATTATCGATTTTCGTGGGCGGTGGGCGTGGCATCAAAAATTAAAAATAAACTCGATCTACCTATGGTATAAGGGAACTTCCATGTGAAATTTGGTGTCTCTAGCTTTTATAATAGCTGAGATCTAGACGTTCAAACGGACAGACGGACAGACAGACGGACATGGCTCAATCGACTCGACTAGTGATCCTGTGCAAGAATATATACACTATGTGGGGTCTGCCACGCCTCCTTCCACCTGTTACCTACATTTGCACAAACTTAGTATACCATTTTTGACCATTTTCACTGGCCGAATGGTATGAAAAACTTCGCTACACTTTGATACTCATTCTGCCAAATAAATACACATAAAAAATTCATATAAATATATGTACATCAATCAAGGTATATACAAGCTTATAAAAGTAGTTCTTGTTATTGTTGCCAAAGATCGCAGCTGAAGTTCTTTAATGAGCTTTGCTTGTGCTGCGAACTTGATGGAGGCTGACCTCTGCCAGAGGGATCAACACATTATAATGAGTGAAGCGGAACAATGAGCTCATGGAATAGATTGACGGGTTGTTAATGCTTCACATGTGCGCCGGATTTGATGGGTTGGTCATGCAGTCTAGAATTACAAGGGGCAAATCTATGCGATCGAAGCTTAAAGATACAATCAATAATCATATCAAAAATTGAGCAAAATTAAGTCTGCAGTAGTTGCTAGCGAGCTTCGATGATATGAGGCGAACTTTTAAAATTGATTTGAAAAATTTGTGCGAAACTTTGATTAACTTCGCTTGATCTGGCAACACACTGGGTTCTAGTTAGCATGCAACGCACACACGCACACTCACACACACACACACATGCATACAAAGTTGCGCCTGCTCGTGCCACAGCTTCAGACTAAACGCCCTATCGCCTGTCACTCGCTGCGGCGGCAGTTGCAGTTGCAGTTGCAGTTGGTGGCTTCTGTCGCGGTGGCAACTTTCTGAAGAACACTGTGTAGGGGTGTAGAGGGGTGTAGGGAAGGGGGGAGGGGACAGAGCCAAGTTAAGCCAACTGTTTGCCAGTCACGTTCGTCTTGATAACTTGTCGCCAGCTGGAAATCTTCAAATCATGCGACAATGTCGCCAAATCCGCAACCAAGTGTTGCAACATGCTAGCTCCCTTTCTCTCCCTCTCTCCCTCTCGCTCTCTTTCTTTCCTTGATAGGGCATTGTTGCAGCAAACTGCGACGCCTCCAGGCGTCTCCGAACTGCGTCGCTTCCCAACATCAGCCATCAAACGGAGCTTAGGCGCACCGAGCCATGCAACCGCCAATGCTGCTGCCACATGCCTCCCCTTCTCCTTCTCTTTCTCTATCTCTTTCCTCTGCCAGCTCTGCTCATCTTTATCCCTATACGCCAACTCCATCCTCCTCCCCTGCCACTGCTGTATGTCATCGCGGCTTTTTGGCCACATTTTGGCCGCCAACTCGCGGCTTGACTCCGGAATTATGCGCAACGACAGCAACAGCAGCCACTTTGCAGCGTGGGGCAACTCGATTCGCGCTGCAGCTGCAGCTAATACCCTGTAGCCAGCAGATCAGGCAGGTAGGCGGGTTGCTGAATGCTGCATAAGCTAAGCTAGAGAAGAGACAACTAAGTGCAGCAAATCGTTGAAAGGATGCAGAACACACCAAATAAGGTTGAGTCAAGTGAAATTCCTTTACTTCTTGGGTTTGAAAAGCTTCAAGAGGATATAGAAATAGTCGTATTACCTTCCAAAGTGTAACACATATTCATCTCTCAGATCTATGGCTGTCTTCTAGTTTATTCCAATTTCTATTTTAATGCCATTTTTTTCATTTCATAGAGCTACCCCTCTGATTGTTGGCCTGTCAGTCTGCGCCCCTGGCTGACTTCTAACAAGCTCAACACTCTCTCTCTCTCTGTCTCGAGCCAAGTCGATGCCGCTAATGCAGTCAGTGGAAATGCCGCTGCCACTTCAGTTGCTGCAACATAGTGTGGCAGAGTAGTGCGCTTTGTAGCCACGCCCCCGCACCGCAACCAGCAGCCCCTCAGCCCTAGCGAGCCGCGGCTTACATGATAATCGTGCCCCGCAGACATTTAGCATGGCATCCTCAGCCTCATCCGCATCCACATCCACATCCACATCCACATCCATCCTCGTGTCGCATCGCGTTTGCCTGGGGTGTAACTAATTTTTCTCTTGTGCTTTCCATTTATGCTTTGTTTTTCCTACTTACAGTTCGTCTGCTTCTTTCTCTTTCTTCTTCTCTTCTTGTTGCCCATTTTGAACCTTCTGCGGCGATGGTTGCTGCTGCATTATGCATTTCTTTCTGCGGCTTGCAACATTTACTTTGCATGCCGCATGCCCTAGGTGCCCGCTCCTCGCCTCCTTTCCCCTCTCCATCAAGCGCGCTGCCCACTTCGCCACGCTAATGCCAATTTGGTGCACTTCACTCTCAGCCGCTTCTGCTTCTACTGCTGTTGTTATTCCAAAAAACGCTCGCAGGCATTGGCTTCCTTCGTTTGCCACAGATTTCCCCTCCTCTATTCTCTTCTCCTTCCCTTTCCTCTCTCGCTCTCCCGCGCTCTGCCAGAGTTGAGTGAACTTCATAGTTTTTGTGCCCCGCGGCAAATTGAGTGATTATCAGTTAGCGTTACCTGTGCGCAGCAATGTTGTAGTCCCTCTCCACTCTCTCTCTCTCTCTTTCTCTCTTTCTCCTCTCGCACTACATCTTCCTTCCCCCCTTATGCTATTACCTGCTCTATTATCTTTTGCCTTTAAAGTGCGTGTGCTGCGTATTCGCCTTAAATATGCTCAAGCTCAGCTTCGCCTTGCATGTCCGCCTACCTACGTATCGGGGGCGTCTCTCTTTCCCTCTCTCGCTCTCCCTCTCCTGCAAAGTAACCCTGACGAAGTTCTCTTAAATATTAATTAAATTATGTTCGCTTCCTGGTCTGCCTGCGCTGACTGCCTTCAATTTGTGGCAGCTTATTCGCTTTGAGAGATTAATGAACAGAGAGCTTGAGTTGCGCGTGACACGCTTGAGATGGCCCAATAACAACGCTTGTGTAATCGATTAGCTATCGATTAGCTGCGCTAATGCTAAAACTCAAATGATGTATGTTATCTTGTTTACTTAAGAACCTATATTAAGAAATATCAGTTAACTTTTATTGCGCAAGTCTAGATAAACTTGTGAACTAAAACTAAATCAGACGATTGTGTTATCGATCAGCTATCGAATAGTGCTTTAAATTTATGAATTCAAATTTATACACTAAAATATTAATTTGCAGATTATTTGGTTAGTTAAAGTGTATAGAAACTTTAAAATATTAAAATTATATAAAAGAAATTGTTAAATATCGAACGAGTTGCAAATCAATAAGTCAACAAACAAACAAATCGATAAAACATATAATATTGCACTAACTAACTAACTGTAAAATTCATTTTTTCTGGAATGGCAAAAATACATTTATTTCCATGCGCCATTGTTGTCTTCTTTCAGGGCAAGTTCCCAAAATAGGCTACAGGTTCATTGCGAAGTACAGTTGCAGTTGCCGTTAGTCACTGAGTATTTACGCCATGGCACAGCACGTAGCGCAGGACTGAAGAAATCTGTGATAAAACTGTCAACTTTGAGCAGTTTTTGGACCTATTTACCAAGAGTCACGTTTTGTTCACGGCGGGAAAAGAGAGCAGGGAAAACGTAGACGTTGCAACACAATTAGCACGACATCATCTCGGCCGCAGTCGATAAATCAAGCTGCGGGGGCAGGGGGGAGTCCGGCGAAAAACTATTTAGCATATAATAATTCTTGGGTATGCGAGGCACACAGCGACTTGAGGCAGGAGCGAGAAAAAGGGCACGAGACTAGTGCAGACTAGTTGGGCCTGTGCCTGTGCCTGTGCCTGGGCCTTCTTTTTATGTGCCGTGCAACTCGTGTTGCCGGGCACGTGCCACAAAGTTGCAACTGCAACAACTCGTCCAACTTTGGCACAAACTTGCCTCATTAGCATGCGACACCGAAGCGCATTAAATCACATACTGGAGTTTATAGTTGTTGTTGTTGCCGTTCCAACTTGCCTGCCCACAAACAAGCAACCAAGCCCCAAGCGAAAGCCGCAATGCTCTAACAGTGCGCAGTGCAAGCACTTTCAATGCCCACTGTACTAAACTACGCAGTTTCGCATTGAATGCGCTGCGTCGCGACGCGTCGTCGACGATCCACGAAACAAAAGCGAATTCGCGAGAGCCTGCGCCAGCAAACTTTACGCTGTTGTTGTTGTTGCCGTTGCTATTGAGAGCCAAGCTCAATTTGCCTAACTGCTCTCTTCTACTCTAATGCCAGTGCAGAGCGCAAATACGTCTATCCCTTTTTCGCTTGGAGTTAAATAGGGCGCGCTTCGATCCACAGTCAAAACAAAAGAGCGTAAATTGGCGGCGAATGCCTAATTGCAGTAACAACAATGAGAGCGCATTGTGCATTGTTGCTCTCAGGCGTATTTCGGCAGCGAGCGGGAGAGCGCAACTACAGCTGTGCAAAAGGAGTTGCCAGATAAAGGAATATTAATTTACTATTGACCTTAAGTAAATAAAGTAAATAAGATTGAATAAATAAAATGCAATATTTTACACTTACACACTGACTCACATAGTCAAGCAGCTTTCAGGTAGGGCAAAGAACATGTAATTGCGAATGAATTTTGATAGCTCTCTCGACTTTATCAGGTATTCCACAACTCTTGAGAGCGGGCAGGGAGACAAGCAGAGAGATAAGGCTGCGGAATACCATACATACTTTTATTTTGATGCCGATTTCGATTGAGATTCAAATTGAGATTCCTATTCAAAGTCAGCCTGCTTGCTGTAGTAGTTGTTGACTTGCCCCTTCTGCTCTGCCTGCTCTCTCTCTCTCTCTCCTCTTTCATTCAGCTGCTCTCAACTTGTGCACGTTTCGTGCCCAGGGAGGGGGAACACTTGCAGGGTTGCATTGCATCAGCGGCGTCTTCGCCTCGTATGCGAAATTGACAAAAAGCTGACGGGCGTGGCCGGCGCCCACTCGGGCACACACACACACACACACAGGCACACACACACGAGGCATGCAGAGCATAAATATAACTCAAGCCGGCGGCACCTTGAGGCAACTTGTTAAGTTGTTTACCCAGGCGTCATTCAAGGCGCACCACAAGCCACGCCCCCACCCCACCGTGTCGAAGGACACACAGAAGTTTAATTTCTTTAATGCAACTGCATTTCCATGCTTTGTGTGTGTGTGTGTGTGTGTGTGTGTTTTTCTGGGGATTTTCCGGCACACGCATGCAAATCGCATCTCATTCGAATTTCATGGCAAATTTATTTCATGGTTTTTCGTCTCTCTTTCTGCTCGTGTTTGTGCTTTCTTGTTCTGGCTTTTCCAAGCGCTTTTCTTGTTGTGATTGCAAATATTTTATGTTTTTAATTCGTTCTCAAGGCATTCCTTGTGCATTTCCCAAATATTTGCCTATCTCGCATACGAATTGCTTCCTCGTCGTCTTCTTCTTCTTCTTCATTATTATTATTATTGTGGGCCATGCAAGAAGTCGAGTCTACTGTGAACACAGTGGGGAGAAGGGCAACTGCAGTGGGTGAGTTCATTTTATTTGCATAAAATTCATAGAATATTTTCGTGCAGCAAACTCAATTGAGATTTTTGTGTGGAAAAATAATCGTGCCTAAATGAAAGACTCGACTCGAATGCGGTTTGCAGCCCTGGGGAAAACGATGGGGGGGGGAGTAATTCAGATTGGCTTTTCAATTTAATTAATTGCTGAGGTTAAGTTGCGAACAAATCAAAGGGAATTCAAACAAATTGCGCTTGACGGAGCCATTTAACCTGAGTGAGTTTCTTCAAATCAACATTATTTGTTGCGTCATCATTCATTTTCATTATTTATATAAATACAGGTACAGCCTGTACATAAGAAAGTAGTTGGAAAGGGGCTTATATGGCCTATTTATACCCTTGCAAAGAGTACATTCATTTTTGGCAGTTTGCAACGCCCCTAAGGAGGCATCGTCTACCCTTCAAAGTATATACATATATATATTCTCAATCAGCATCAATAGGGGAGTCGTCCGTCCATGTTTGTCTGTCCGTTCGTCTGTGGCAACGCAAACTAGTCTCTCAATTTCAGACCTATCCATATCGATATATCGTGTAGCTGCCAACCTATCGGCTGATTATTGTAATATTTCAGGATATCGCCATGAAACTTTCCCTGTCACAGCGTGTGTAAAGACTGTAAGAATTTTATTGAAATTTATTTATTTATTTAATTTAATTTAAAGTCAACTAATAGCAGTCGACGTAAAAGTTGCAGAGAAACAGTTACAAAATTTATGTATAAAGAAAAACGACTTAACAAAAGCAGTTTTGATTAAAGCTAAGAAAATTAATTTTATGCATGAATTTTAAAATTTTAATTTTTTAAGAAATTTTAAAACGGAAAATAAAATATTTTAAATATAAAATTGAATACATTATAATTTAATTTAATTTAATTCCGGGAAAAACACCAAAAACTCTAGCCGATCCAACATTTGTTGCAGTGGATTGGGGAAAACCCAGAAAAACCCAATCAGATCAGAAAAGTTAATATTACTTATTGGTATGAAGTGTTAATGAGTTAAGAATAGAAATTTTTATATTAGAAAGAGAGGACTCTAAGTTGAAAAGTCTAAAAAGTTTATTATATTGATCGCAGAGAAGACGGAAAGGGTCATGCAAGCTATAATTACTAGAACAAAAGTCTAATGACAATGGCTGAAAATTACGGGTAACTCTAGAAGGAACACTAAAGTTAAGTTGCCTGAGTAAGGAAGGGGAATCGACCTCAAATCTCAAATCAATTGGACAGATATATTGCTTAGCTGCCACAGATTATATAGGCTGACATCACTTTCAACATATTCTTTTTATGCTAATGATATTCTATTGAAATCGGACAGTCATATCAATAAAATAAGCCAACATATTCGGGCCTAGTAGGACACAATTTAAATTAGAGCCTTATATGCCATTATAACTCGATTCTACAGCATTTACAGTAAGTATTATGCTATCTTGTTTGGAGGATTCTTCAATTTAATCATCTTGCATTGGTTTTCATTTTAATTTGCCCAACCTTTCTTCGTTTTATAGCTCTACTCTAGTGGCTGCATTCGTTTATCTCATTCTTTTCTCTCTCACTCTCTCCCTCGCTCTTCGTGCAACTTTTCTCTTTAATTGCTCGCGCAGACACAGAGCCGGAAAAGTGGGAAAGTGGGAAAGTGGAAAAGCTTATCGCAGCCATTCGCATTGCAAGTGCCAAACTTTTGCCCACTTGGAACTTTAAGCGTCGACCGCAAACAAAGCGTCTTCTTTCAGTAGGTTCAGTTAGCCAGCCTCCACTTGCAACTCCCCCTTCCCCCTTCCTTCTTCCCACCTGCATTCAATCTTCCCGCTCTCCGCCCAAGCAATTGCAAGCGCTTAACTCCCTTTGGCAATTAAATGCAGCAAGTGCAGCTCATTATGTAGGAGAAGAAGAGCAGAAAAACTCAGCTCAACTCTTGAGAGTCTTGCGGTGAAACCCAACGCCCAGTTGCTTAAAGGTTCTACCCTGCCCCTCCGTGCTTCCTCTGCATCGCGCTGTCTTCTTTCATCGTCTGAAGACATCGTGTCAAACTGCCATTCGGTCTGTCTTGTGGCGCTGCCCCCGTTGACAAACATTGTCAACGCCCATGGCCAACGTCATCATCAATGTCAGTGACAGTTTCTCTCCCTCCCCCCCTTTACCTCTTTCTCCTCCTCAGACATCACTCAGCCTCTGCTCCTGCTTTGGGGCTTCAACTTGAAGTTCTCTTGACGCTTTTCATGTTGACAAACTTTTCACGCGATTATTTTCCCAACCTTATGTCACACCCAACCCCCTTACCGCCCTTTCCCACATTCCCCCATCCTTTCTCCTACCGTCGGCAACCACTTGGCAATCAATTTCCATAATTTCCCATAAAAACGGCATGTTACACATCACAACCAGAGGGCCCAGAGAAGGGGCTGCAGCGGGACAGTTTGGGAATATGGTAAGTGGGGCAGTCCATTAGGGCGACCAGGCGCCCCCTTTAATAACATCTGATTTGCATTTTATGCGCGTTTGTCATTAAAATTTATGTTTGTCAAATGCTTCGACAGCTGCTGTGGCAGCAATCACAGATATCCGACTATATATACGCCATATACTATGCGCAACACTTACTTGCATTGAATTTGGTAAGGCGTTGGCGTTCGCTCAACTAGACGATACCCTGTTGCATCAACTAAAGCAGCAACTGAGGGTTCTATATGCCTAGAAGTATCAGATATGTAGTATATAAAGCTGCCACGACTTGTATAATATGATAATCAACTAGAACTCTTATAAGATATGCCTAAAGCTTATGTGTTTATCTTGTTACTCTCTTCATCTTGTATGTGTTCTATTCTCATATATGCCTTAATTTATAAGACATATAGCATCGCTTATAAAAAGTGTTATATGGTTTAACCAAACTGGTAAGTTCCGCACCAAGATTTTTCCTTCAACAAAATAATACCGACTTAAATCAACTACCAGCTTCATTCCTCTTTTATCTGATTTATCACATTTATGTGGTATACACAACTTCTTTCTTTAGCACTCTTCTATATGTATATATAAATATATAAATTTCATATTCAGTTTACTATATTTATTTAATATTTTGTGTAGTATTTTAAACTATAGTAAATATTATATATATTAAATATAATGAAATATTTCCGCTTTACTGCAGACATTCGAACTTGCAGACATTCTGATTTATCAGATATATAGTACACATTATTTTCTGTAGTAAAGAAGAACTTTCTTTCTCCCCGTTCTTAGTTTAATACAAATATGTGCAATAGTTGCCTCTAGAAATTTATATATATTTATTTATCCGATTTATATAGTATATGATACACTAAATTATATGGCAGATATAACTGCCACGCCCCCCGCTCAGTTAAGATATTTCTTTAACAGAAACCTTTTCGATTTACTGCAATTTAAATCTAATTCATAATTCACTCGCTCACAAGTCGCCAACTGTTTGCCCCACCCCTACCCACCTCCCCCCCCACCTCTCTGGGACTTTATTATGATTGTAATAGGCGCATTTATCTGGCCATCGGAAATTAAGTCCGTTTTAATTGGGCGTCGAATGGCAAAAATTTCGCAATTCAAATGCGCCCGCGTTCGATATTAAAATATGCAAATTAGCCGAGGCAACATTTAGGCGCCAGCCAGCAGAGGCAGGGAGAGGGGAAAGGAAGGGGAAGGGGGGAGGTGGGAGTGGGAACGTGCCATGGCACGTAATCGAATCGAACGTGGAACGGGCTTTTCGTTCGTTCCATTTGCGTTTTAATTATGTTAATAGCTTATTGCAAAGGCTGTGCTCAGAAGGGAAGGAAGGAAGAGAAAAGAGAGAGAGAAGGCGAATAGAAGGGTCTGGCGTAAGACAACTTTGACTAATTACTTATTATAATTATTTGTGTACAATTTTTTGCCTGCATCGTAATTGGTTTCACTTGCCTTGGAGGCAGGAAGCGGGCAAAGGGGACAGCGGCAACCGCAGTGGCTTAAAGAAAGCTTTGGTCAAACAGTGGCAACAGCTGCAGCTGCTACTTGTTATTGTTGTTAAGTGGGGAATACATCAATCAGCGAACAACTGACAGTGGCATTGCGAGAGAGGGAGAGAGAAGATGGAGAAAGAGAGAGGGACAAATACTTGCGTTAAGTAGTTCATTGTTGGCGGCTACAGCACCTTAGCTAACCACACACACCACCAAGCACACATACTACTCAATTCACACACATACGAAACACACACACACACACACATACGCACAACAAAAGCCAACGCAATGCATCGACACTTCTTTTCAGCTTGGAAATTTTCAAGTGACAATTTTCCACACACACCAAGCGGACTTGAAGCTCTGCTTAGCTCCTCTTCAAGCGTGCTGCCTCCTCCCCCTTCCCTTTCTCCATCCTGCTCCTTGCCAGCCCCCCTAAATCCTGGCCTGCTGCAGAAATCCTTTGCAATCGGACTTGCCTTTGATATGCAGCAAATTCAGCACAAGGAATGCAGCAGAGAGCGAAAGCGAGAATGTGAGGGAGAGAGAGGGGGGCAAGGGAGACGGCAGCAGTGTCAGCCAGTTGTAGTGCCGCTTCGATATATTCAAAATATTTCTGTAGTAGCCTTGGCAATCCAATGAATGTCAGCATGCTCGTATTCCGTTCCCGTTTGGGAATGCGCTAGAGATGGCGTGTAGCACGCGAAAGCGATAGTCGATTGATGGCGATTAATCGATTTGTGGAGTTATCAACATGAGAAACAGATAAACTAAGGATCCCCAACTGCAACTCAAACTGCTAGACAAATCCTAATAGGCTTTCTCTCTCTTTAGCTCTGTATGTGCTCCATCAACTTGTCTCATCTCCAATCTTTTTCTCGCTAATCTCTTATCAATATGTTCCCTTCTCTCCCTCCTTCCCATTCTCATTTTGTGGCATTTTGTATTTGATTCACTCGCACCATCTCCATTGACATTGAATGTTGATAAAATTGATAACGACGCTGACAAAGTTGATGATGATGATGATGATGAGGGGCTGACGATGATGAATTGCTGCCAGTCCCCCCGTGTCAACCCTTTCCTCTCACACTGCGATTTCAATTTTGCATCACATATAAATAACTTTGAATTTCTTTGAATACCCGTGCGAGTACACAGCTTATGCACAGCAGCTGCTCGCCTTGCATTCAATGGATGCTTGTCGCCCTCTCGCACGCCCTGAAACGCTTTCTCTCTCATGTTTCTTCTTTCTCTCTCGCTCTTACGCTTTTGCTGCGATTCGTATTAGTTCTGATTGCAGCAAGCCCCCCCCCCTTTCTCACCCACTTTCATTTTTACTGCAGCCCGAAGAGGATTCTTTCCTTGGTTTGAGGTTAGGTTTGATTGATTCCTGTTTGGGTTTGGCGTCTGTATGATCGATTGATTGGCTCTAAGCTGAGCTGTGCTGGAGACGGTAGACAAGCTAATCGAAGGCGCTTCTACAGGTGGATTCCCCCCTTCTCCTCCCAAGGCCATTCGCCTTGTCTCGATTCGCTCCATGTTTGTTTTCCCATGTTATTTCAAATAATATTTAAGCAGCAACTCGTTCAGCTTCCGCCTAAACCTGTCTCTCTCCCTCTCTCTCCATCTTTCTTTTCCCTTCTCCCTCTTCCACTATCTGTGCTGCCTTGTCTTGTTTATCGTCGTCGCTTTGTTGCATTTGTTTGCTTTGCACTCGCGCCGCATAAATCCTGCATCCTTCCTCCACATATGCTCCGCCCCGAAAGGCCCGTTGATTTATGCGCCATAATTACCGTTATCTACGCGCATGCAGCGTTAATAAAGCAAATCCATGGAAAATAAAAGTTACCGCCGGCATGCCGAAGGTTTAATGCCCTTTTAGTTGGTTGCAATACTTTCAACCGATTTCTTTACAGTGAAATAGTGAAATTGTGCTCAGTTTGGCTCACCCATTAAAATATACCGATACTTTTGTTAGAACTTTATGGTACAAAAGCTAAAGCTACCTTCTACCAATTTACAGCTTGTACCTATAAAAGTAACAAGATATATGTATATAAAACTGAGGGAGCGTTGGACAGAGATGGGACAGTTAGACAAGCGGATAAAGCCAGTTTGTCTGTTGATATTAATCAAGAATATATATGATTTAAGGCATAACCCATTTGAAATTGGAACAAATAAATTTTGTAGTTCCAATCTCTTGCTTAAACTGTACTGCTAACTCGATCTTCGCCTTGTACAAAGTGCAGTTAGATTCCAAACGCATCTTTCGGTTTTCGTATACGCAATGACAGGCTGGGGGACAGATAATTTCCGCACTCGTTTCCGTTGCAAGTGTATGGATAAATTATATATCCACTAACAACGTAACTGTTATCGGGTAAAGGATTAACAATAAAATAACTGAAATTTCTGTACTTTGCAAGGTGCTGGAGAAGATCTAAAATTGCATCTCAGATTTTGGTGCTCGCATGATTAATGTTGAAAGCCAGAACAAGGTTTGCCAGAGTTTCCGAGCTAAAAGGATATTTGTATAAAATTTATAAATAAATTTCCAGTTGCAAACTCATTGACAAGTTAAAATTTTAAAGGGAAACAAGAAAGGCTACAGTCGGCACGCCGCTCTGAATATAATAAAGTATTGGGTTTCATGAAGGAACCTTCATGTGAAATTTGCTGTCTGTAGCTTTTGTAATAGCTGAGATTCTAACCTTCAAACGGACAGACGGACAGGTAGACGGACATGGCTATTAGATATTTGAATGATAGGTGAACTTGTGCAGAGTTTGTTGTTGGAATCAAACGTGTTTCGAAACTGGGCAAAGGGTAACTCACTGTCGAGTGCGCTCGACTGTAGCTGTCGTTACTTTAGCTACAGCTACATAAAGATGAGCGGACATACACAGCTATATCGTGTTGACTGCTGATTCTGATTCATACATCATTTAATGGGCTCGCAGATGCCTGCTCTTGCATGAAGTTGCACCATAAGAAGTTGGAATGCTGAGTTTCATCAACCTAGATTTAAAACGGAGAAACTTGCCTGGATGAGGTCGCAGATGTTCCAAAGTTCCGGGTAAAAGGGGGCAAAGGGAGCATATAACGGACAGAGCAAGTACACGGGGAGGGAGAATGAAAATTTCATGAACTGTCAACGCGTTGCACGGTGTAGCGTGGCGTATGCGTGATTTATGTGCAACCAGTTAACGGGAAATATCTATTAAAAGCGCAAATGAATGAAAATAGAAGCCGAAAAAGCCGTCACACTGCTCCGTCCAACATTTGCAACTGCTGCATACGCTGCAATGTGGCAAAGAAATGCGGCGTAAAAACACAGAGCTTCCTCTCGTCAGCCACACATTTTATTGAATTATCTTCTCCCACCAGCTGCACAGCCTAACCCAACGACCCATCTGTAGCTACACCGTAGGGTATGCATTGAATTAAAACTCGACAACTCTGGCGCCTGCAGATAATGATGATATATCGCACTGATTTCGATTGTGCATCAAAAATAAATGCCTGCCTCAAGGGGGCGGGGGGCGTGGCGCTAAATGCATTTCCTCACGCTCGACTGCGCCTTCGCATTGCTTTAATAAAGACACGTTGCGACACGAGACGACATGCACATGCGGGTGCAACATTGACAGAGGGGAAGGTGAGAAAGGCAGAGAGAGGCTTGTGGGCGGAGGAAGGCAACACGGCGCGGAATTCCTTAACTGGCGTGCACTTTATCAACTTCCGGCGTGTGAGCGACGTCGACCGGGCGAACGCAGCGGGCGAAAGCAAATCAAGCGCGGCGAAGCTCTTTGAAAACTTGCGGCGTAGCCAGAGAATTCGCGGAAGCTTTCCTTATCGCAATGAGGCGTGCAATGCCATGTACGGTGGCCCCCTGTACCCTCTGCCTGCTGCAATGCTTTGCATATTTTAGGAAGTGATTGCGCAATGCATAATTTAATGACAGGCGATTGAGTGAGACGTGCGAGTTGATGGCAGCAAGTCGGGGAATGGTGACGGGGGTGGGGGAGGGTTGACTATTCCCTGCCGCAATTTTGATGATGATGCGGCATAGCAGGAGGCAACGCCAAGGCATGCATAATCCACAAAGATGTTGCACGCGAGATAACGACGTGCTGTGGCTGGAAAGGCCATAGCCAGGCGAAAGGCATAGATATACGCAAACTATAGGGTATATATGTACTATAGGATATATATTAGCTATAGGGTATATATGTATATATATAAATGGTATATGGTATTCACTTCGAAAGCTAGCGGCTCAGGCAATTCAGAGAACTGCAAAGAAGTTTCCATTTATTTTTAGCCCTTCCCCCCTTCTTCTCCTCCATTCACGTCTTCCCCTTCTTTCCCTTCTTCATCATCTTCCCTTTCTTCCCCCTCCTCTCCGTCTTCCGCATATTTTCCTTTCGAAACGAAACTTAAGAGTTTTCGCAGTTGCTGCGCAACTTTCTGTCAGAATCAATGCCAATTTGAGCACTTGGCTTATCAATTTGTTCACAAACTTATTCAATTTGCTGCCATATGTTGCACGACTAAACCGATCCCATACCTCCCCATGGCACACCCCCCGTTTCCTGCTTGCAGTATAATAAAACGAAACACGGCAGAAACGCTGCCACAAACGAAGATGGAAGGAAGGCATCTCCTGCTGCTGCTGCTCGACTTGGCCACATTTGATTGTCATAATTAAACAAGTTAACAAGCTGACCAACTATGTGAGCTATGCATGTGTCTGTCTGTCTCTGTGTGTATTAGTAGGGTCATAATAATTAAATATCACTCATACGCACTGGTTAACAGGGCCTCAAATGCACTTGCGCTTGTGGTTCGCCGCCTTCGCAACTCAACACGCACACAGACAAATGATAACTGCAACACGCAGCAACAATGGTAATAATGGCAACAACAACAACACGAACAACTACAACAACAACTACAACAACAATTTGCCATTGTGTTTTTAGTCTGTTGCGGCATTAAATTTATAGACTCCGTCGGATATACCAGTCGGGCAGTATCAGGCATTCCGCTGCTGCCAGCCCTAGCCCTTGTTCGCTCACTCCCTCAATGTCTCTCTCTCTCTTTTTCTCTCCCTCTCTCTCACTCTCTCTTTCTCTGTCTCACTCTCTCTTTCCCTCCCCATGTGCACACTGTGCAGCAAAGTATTTGGGCGCAGTCTAAAATCTATTTAAAACTTCGATTAATATTAGGATATATCGATTATGTTTGGGCATCTTGTTAAATCAAACTTGAATGGACATACGTGTATATATCAGTTTTGGCAGACCCCACAAAGTTTATATATTCTTGCCGAGTTTGTGACATATTTTCTGTGTGTATGTAAAGATTCACCCCACAAAATTTTTAAGAAATATACTAAGTCGGTTCGGCTAGTGATACTGAGCAAGAATATATATAGTTTATGGGCTCGCAGAGGCCTTCAACAGCCAGTTAAGCACTTTTCGACAAACCCAATATACCATGTATTTTTTTTTTAAATTTAATAATAATAATGATATCATAATAATAACAAAATACCGAATGATTTTTATCCAAGTTTTAGTTGGTCCAAAAGTTGAGGCTATAAATTATAAGTAGTGGATTGTGATAGAATTTTTAAATTAAATTACAATTTAAATATTAAATGCCATTTTAAGCAGATTGTTAGTTAATTTTTCACTGCTTTTTAGACCATGGATTTTAAAAAAAATACATGGTCTATTGTGTTTGTCAAAATGTGCGGAACAGGCAGAAGAATGCATCTGCGACCCCATAAAGTATATATATTTTTGCTTAGGATCAATAGCCGAGTCGATTCAGTCATGTCTGTCTGTCCGTCTGTCCGTCTGTATGAACGCCTATATCTCAGAAACTAATAAAGCTAGAGCCACCAAATTTGGTGACAACACTTATGTGAATCAAACGCTGTAAAATTTTTTATTAAAATTTGGGCCACGCCTACTTCCGCCCCCGCAAATCGATAAACCGTATAGCAAGCGCAAATATAAAGCTACAGTATTCAGTCTTGGTGTATATGATAACTATCACCACCTAAACGATCGCCGAAAATTTGGTTCCGATCGGATAATGAATAAAAAAAGTTATTCAACGTTTCATATAGATTTTCACTGCGCCCACTGCAAGCAGGCAAGCAGTGTTTTTTTTCCAACTGCTTGGACTGCTTGGCGTCTAACTGAAAATTATATGTGTTGTTTATTATATATCTTTGAAAAACGTGTTTAATAACAGTTTGCTCAATCTGATTTTTTTCAAAATCGTATACAGTCAACACTTGACTGTAGCCGTTCTTACTTGTTAGATGTAGGGTATCTTGCAGTCGGGTGTGCTAAGCTATGGCTTTTGGTACATAGTTTAGCTAAAAGTAATAGTGTGGAAAAGCACATACAAACTAGATAAATGAGCCAATTAATAGTTAGACTATCGATAAATAACTATCGATAAATAGTTATCAGCAGTGTCAGCTTACTCAACTCTGTAGCACAGTGTAATTTCGACGGTTGAGTCTAAGACAAATGCAAATTGTATGCATAATTGAGTTCTGTCTGCGTGGGCGTGTGTATGGGTGTGTGTGTGTGTGTGTGTGTGTGTGTGTGTGGGGAACAAAGCGAGAGCTGCTCTGGCATATTTCATAATTCAATTGAAATTGTTGCAAAACTATTAGCAAAATATTTGTGTAACTCGCAATGAAATTTAGTAAACGAGCGTTGGAAGAAGAGATGGAGGGAAAGGGAAAGAGAGAGAAAGAGAAAGCAGGGAAAACGCATTATCTTGCAGCTGACCACGCCCACATGTCAATGCATATTTGTTTGAGGGATTTGAGCGGAGCAGACGGACAGACGTCTGTCCGTCTTACGTACAGACAGAGCAGGAGCAGCTGCTCATTGTTGTCCTAGTCGGAGCTGGAAACGGAGCTTAACAATGCTCGAGAACAAAGCCCAAGGAATGAGGCGCATCAATTAGCTGCAACGGCTTCTTTGCAACTGCTTCTTTAGTCTATGCATGTGTGCGTTGTCTGCTTGTGTATGTGTGTGTGTCGAAGGCGTCGAAGTCTTCTGCATTGTTCATGGCATCAGGTCTAAGCCATAAGCCAGTCTAAGCCGACGAGGCTGCACAATGCACAACCGCATAATAAGCACAAAGCAAGAAGGCAAAGTGAGTGAACTGATAAACTACAGTATATACTCTATAATGTGCATGCTGCATGGTAAGCTGACTGACTGACTCAAGACGTCCTTTCTCTTCGCCCAGCTGAGTGTTTCGAGCTGATAAGAGCATAAGAGACGCCGAGCAGGTGTAAATGTGTTGCTCGGCGCCCGCTCAGCTCGTAGCCATTTGCATTGATGCAAGGCAGATTAATCATACGCCCAGTTACACACACACACACACAGAGAAGGTCTGCAACTGCCACTGGTAATAAGCATATTTCGCCGAGATTCAAGCTCGACTCAGCTGGACTTGCTTCGACTCCAATCAGGGCTAACGATTATGGCTAACGTCTAATTACCAATTCTGGGCCCCCCCCCCAAAACAATCAATTGACCCACGCCCACGCCCTTCCCCCTCCCTCTCTCTTCGCCTGTTTTCCCCAGCTCCCTTTCTGCCTTAGCTAATTACCAGACGGCAAATTGCTAGCGTCCACGCATGTGACCCCTTGACCCCTTGAGCTCCTTTGCATTTCGTGTAGCTAGGCTGAGATTGCGTTGCTGCAATTTACAGTTATTGCGTGAGCCCTCGAAGCAGCGCAGGCTGACAACTTAAAGTTGCCTCTTGCCTCATGCCACAAGCGGCAGCTTCCTTCCCCTCCCTTTCCCCCTCTCCCCCCTCGCGCCGTACTCCGTACTGTCAGTTGCAAAGTTTTTCTGTCATCTTGAGTAGTTCTTACGCTGCTTAGCTCCATTATCAAGCTGCCTGTCGTGGCCTCCTCCCTCCCCTCCCACCTCCCCTCCCCCTAAACTGTCAACGGCGCCGAACCAATTCGACGCTATTCAAATTGCGTATCCATCTTCATTTATTTCATTTTCCTGTAATTTCCTGACATTTTTCGCTGAGCCCCAGCCCTGGCAATACCCTGGCAGTAACCCAGCCCCGCAGCACCTACCCCTTTCCCCTTTTCCCAACCCAACTAGCAGCACGTCTCGGGCCGTCTCGGAAATGGAAAAGTGCGCCAACTTTTCGCTTGAATTGGCAATGGTTACAGCTCGCTAGCCTTGCCACCCCACCCCCCCCACCAACCCCTTTCCACTGGTCTCACCTCAGCTTCCTCTTTCCCCTTCGCCCCTTCCCTCATTTGTTGTCTGTGGTTTTGTGCGACGCTTGCAGCGGGACAACCTGTAATCGTTCTTTTGCGCCACATTTAAAATGTCTCCGGGTGTTTTGCTCGTCTTTCAGTTCTTCTCCCTCCCTACCTCTGCTCTCTCGCTCGCTCTCAGTGCGATATGCTGTTACCGTGTCCATTCGTTCATGTCTTGTTAGCGTAAATCAAGCGTAACAAAGCGCGCGCGCGGCGCGGCGCGGAGATGCAGCACAAGTTGCCAAGATGAGGCATTGGTCTCCGGGCTGCGTCGACTCCGACTCCGACTCCAGCAACGGCTCCAGCTATGACTACGGCTGCAGCCGAGTTGTCGCAACTGGCAAAAAGTCGCCGGCAAATTTATTACGCCGCTCAAACGGAAGCGCGCTCCCTAAACTGCTCCATTGGGAGCTGCCATTCAAGCGCGAACGGGTAAAGCGAAGGAAGGAAGAGGCAAGAGGAAGGCGCTGCTCCTATGCTGACTGTCCTTTTTGGCAGGCGGACAACGTTGATTAAGCATGGCCATTGCAGGACTTGAAATTGAAAAGCTTTAAATTAGAAGAAGCTTTAAGCTGCTGCAAATGTAATGAAATGATTAGCGAGTTGAACTTGAAGCTAAAAGGCTTTCAGCAAAAGCTTCAAAGTTTATGGGCTAGCTTAAGCAACTTTCCAAAGGGTCCCTGTAAGCAGACAGAAAGCTTTCAGAAGCTTTAAAGCTTACAAACTTTAATGAACTGACGCGAAACATGAAGATAGTGAGCAAATTGCATTAACGCACCACAACATCTCATTCGGGCCAAAAGCTCATTAACCCTTGATAAAATCATTAAGCCATTAAGTCATTAACTCAGCGAAAGCCCCAAAAGCTCCGCTTAGCAAGATTGCAAATTAATATTTCGCATTGAATTTCCGCTGATTAGAACTCTCCACCAATTTGGTTTCCAATTCAATTGCAATTTTTAAAGCTGTTTAGCCTTAAACGAATTGACAAAAAAATATGCATATATTTAATATATTTTATGGCATACAGCAGAGCTTAATAAATAAGCATATTGATATTATTTAATTGCACAATTATTAAATGATGCGACTCGAGTGATAAAACATGTTGAAACGTGAATTGCAATTAACAGTTGCACTAATTCAATTAGACGATGCGTTTCGCACAGCGGCAAAGCGACTGAGTTCACTTGGAATGACAGCATAACTGAGAGGGAGACAGGGAGAGAGTGAGAGAGTGACAGCATATGAAATATATTATATTATCATAGAGCTACAGTTGTGCCTCCTGATGTGCAGTCAATTGAGGTGTCAGTTTTGGGTTTGCTTGGCTTTGTCCAATCTGTGCTAAACAGTGTGACCAAACCCCACTGAAACTTTGCTGAAACTTTGACAGATTGAAGAAATAATGCGCACTTTTATTTCAACTTGTAATTTAGGCACATTTTCTGAATGAGTTTGCGGAAAACAGCTAAACATCCCGGATTCAGTCTAAGGCAGTAGAGAGCGAGAGAGAGAGAGTGTCCATTTTCCATTCTACTGTATGGCCAGCCAGTTACCTATATACTATGCACAACTGTGCTGTGCAGCCTTCGCTAGGCTTCACTGTAGTTGACAGTTTTCGGTTTTCAGTTTGCACACGTTGATTGGCAGCGTTAGCAACTAATAAGCACTTAATTGAATTCGCGCTGCCCCAAAAAAGGTTGGTCAACAACAGACGAAACTTTATGCTCGCCCCATCTCCCTCTCTTGGTACTCTTCATCTACACTGTGGCGCTGTCCTTGTCTCGCATAATGCAATTATAAAGTATTAAAATTATATGGCTAACAGACGAGCGACGCTGCCAGGAAATTGTGGCTAGCAGAGAGAGAGTAGGAGAGAGAGAGTAGGAGAGAGAGAGAGGGGGAGATCAGGGCTTATGCAGCATCAACCACATGTGTGTGTGTGTGTGTGTGTGTGTGGGTGTGTGTGTTTAGCTCTGATTATGGCAACGTTGCGCAAAAATATTTACTAATTATTTATAAAATATTGGTCGCCCTCTGTTTACAGCATTATTCGTGTAGCAACAATGAAGACAAAAGAGGTTGGGAGCGGGTGGAAGCGGGAGGGGTAGTGGAGTGTGGAGTGTGGCGAATTTAGTTTATTAAAATTGCAGAAATTTTAGTGCAGTTTCAGCAAGTTTGGCGCACGCGTTTGTTGTTGTTGTTGTTGTTCGGATGTTAGTTAATTTAAAGTGCGCTTTCATTATTATTATAATTATTTTATGATTAGAATGCGTCGCCAATGTGAGAGCCCATTAAAGACACAGTCACATTTTGTACTGCAAATCAATTCGAAAAGGGTTTTTCCCCCAGTTTTCCCGTCTCCCATTCACACGTTATGCGGCAGCGACTCGAAGTCAATAAGTGAAATGAAAAACGATGCGGGACTCAGATGGAAATTTATGTGACAAAGAAAATGCGGAAAAAGGAAAACGTTGGAAAATGTGTTTGCCATAAACAAAAACTTAAAAATGCAGCGAAATTTAATAAGAAACAAAAAACCAGGCGATTTAAAGGCAAATTTAACACGAATCAAACTAAATAAATTAGCTTAAAAAAATCATAGCATACTTTTTGGGGCAAAAAGTTTAAAAATGAAATAAAATTATTTTAAATTATTTAAAAATTAAAGGAAAAATTTAAAAAATATTCAAAAAAAAATTTAACAAATTTCCTTTCTCATTTACCGTTATACAAGCCGATATGTTTGAGCAAAGCTCAAGCAGACTGCGATATACAATGCCAAAACATGCAAGCAAAGCGAATACCGAAGCGGCAGAAGAGAGAGAGAAGGTGGGGGGAGGGGTGAAAACTCCGAGTCAGCTTCACATTAATTTGATTTAAGCATCGTTGCCTTTTTGACATTTTTATTGTTATTGTTGTTGCGCTATCGGAGCTTGCTTCCCCTCGTCGCGTCGTCGTTGTTGTTGTTGTTGCTGCTGCTGCTGCCACGGTCTCTTGCATTGTTTTAAACATTTTCCAACACATTCCTCTTCATTGTTGTTGCGCCGTGTTTTATTCTTTCTTGTTTGTTGTGCCGCTTTTTGTTGTAATTTATTTGCTGTGCATTTTTTTCGTCGATTCGAGGCCGTTCGCCATGGTTAAATGGCATTTTCATGCTCAACTGGCGTCAAATATGGCGGCCAATGAGGCGCTTCAGCGGCCACGCCCATCCACTCCCTCGGTAGGCGCAAGAGAGGCGTGTGCAAATAAAGTTTTTGACACGTGCCAATGCCAGGCACACGGGCGGGAGGGGGATGGTAGAGGGGAAGCAGAGACGGCGTGACAGCTGAACGGCAGCTTAATGCATAACAAAAAGGGGTGGGGGTGGCAGGACAGGATGTAGGGTGAGGGGAGGGTGGGGCGGTGTCACTGCAAACTGGCCATGTAAATAAATGAAATATTGTTTTGGCTGCGAAAATAATTTCCAAAAGTGCCGACAAATACACGAAAACATTTGCCCCATTTCCCGCACCCCTCAATCAATTTTCTTCCACCTTTTGCGCATTTATTTTGCTGTGTTTTTAATGAAATTCAATATTAAATATGCAAATAATGCTTGCATGTGAGATTTATTGTTCTTGTTATTGTTGTTGTTGTTGTTTTTGTTTAAAATTGTTGCCGCAAGTTTGTAAACATTTTGCGAACTCAGCCGAGGTAATTTGCGTATGGCAGCTAGAAAAGAGTTGCCGATGAAGTCCCGTTGTCTTGATAATTCCTCTCTCTCTCTCTCTCTCTTACTCTCTATCTCTTTCTCTATTTGTGTGTGTGTGTGTGTGTGTAGGTTTTATGCGTCAATTCTTGCGAAACCAAACTGTGTTTATATTATGGAAGCTTATTCAATAGATTAGCCAAGCTGAGAAAAGCCAGCAGCATTTGATACCCTTCGTCCAGTGAAAATGCTCACATAAGGGTATACCAACTTTATGCAAATGTGTGGAGGCGTTGAAGACACCACAAAGTATATATATTTTTGCTCAGGATCACTAGCCGAGTCGCTCGAGCCATGCCCGTCTGTCTGTCCGTCTGACCGGCTGTCCGTCTGTCCGGTTGTCCGTCCCGGGTCTGTGCAAACATACAGATAGCAGCAATGATTAAAGCTTAGGACACCCAATTAGGCACAAAGTGAAATTTATTTCAAACTTTGGATGAAATGATTGATGCTGATCAAGAATATATATGATATATATTATATTATATTTGTACTTCTCAAAACTAATATACCTTATTTGTATCAGAATATTATTAGTGGTCAACCTGCTGCAATCCCGGATTCAACTTAAGCGCAGGTCGAGGTCACAGTCTACTTTTGATAGCGTACATCATGCCACATTCTATTGACGTCATCTTTCTTCTTATCTCCTTATCAGCTAAGCCAATTCGCATGAATCTTCCACGATTGCAGCTATAAAAGACGCGAAGCTGCACTCAAAATATCATTGTGTATTTCTGTCTAGTGCGAATATTTCTGTGCATGTGTTCCGCGAAAATGAGACTAAGTTGGGTACTCCAACTGTGGCTAGTCCTGTTGGGGACCTTTGAAGGACCTGGTGCCGCAGCTGACTCTAACCAGGTGAGAATGAGTTATTGTGGTAAAATTAAAGTAAAATTCCAAATAGAACCTTAAGTAATCAAATCGAATTTCCTATGTTTCGAATAGTTTTGTCAAATGTCTCCTCAATTGGAGAAAGAGTGTTCGGTATACGCCCACCAGGCAACCAAACCATTGCTAGGATACTTCGATCAGGTTACTCAGAAGATTGACAAACATAGCGTGGAAATGGAAAGTAAGAATGAACGAATAAGGCAACTAGAAAAACAGGAGATTAGGCTTTAAAGTGAATTGGAAAAAAAGAACATCCAAGTTAAACATTTAACAGAAAAAGAGAATGTATATCTTAAAGAATTGGAAAGCAAGAACAATCAAATAAAGCATCAACAAGAAAATATCGTTCATTTTCGAAACGAACTGAAGGGTAAAAACGACAAAATTGATCAACTACAACAAAAAGAACTTAAGCTTCAAGAGGAATTAGAAACCAAGAACGCCCAAATCAACAACTTAAATGAAAACGAGATTAAGCATCAAGGGGAAGCTAAGAATCTTCAAAAGGAGATCACGATGTGTAAGTCGAAAGAGAAATCAACTGAAGCTGTACTAAACGAACTTAGGAAGCAGCAAATGATAATCGAACAACTATCAACGAATCTATGTCGGAAGGAAAACGAAGAGATAAGGAGTCTCAAAACTGAAGTCTCTTTAGAAAGCGATCAATTGGCAAAGTGTCAAACAGATTCAACAAGTCAGAAAAACACAATTCATACAAAAGATACAAAAATTGATCAACTCGAAGCGGAAGTCAAGCAATTAAAAAAGAAGAATACAAATAAAAATTGCAATACCAGGGACTTCTCAGGGGTGCAGAGTGTTTCACTATCCAGTGCTTTTGAAGTCCTTTGTAATTCAGAAATCGCAGGTCCTGGATGGACCGTAATACAGCAGAGAGTTAAAGGCGGAGTGGACTTTAACAGGGATTGGGCCACATACCGAAATGGCTTTGGGGACTTTTGGGACGGAGACTTCTTCCTCGGGCTGGAGAAGATTCATAGATTAACCACAGAGCAACCCCACGAATTGTACATTCATATGGAGAGATTCAATGGCAGTTCCTTTTATGCCAGATACGATGAATTTGCCATATCGAATGAAGCAGATGAATACAGACTGAGCAAGTTGGGAAGATGTACAGGTAGCGCAATACGAGACGAATTGCGGATTCACAGAAATATGAATTTCACAACGTTTGATCGGGATAACGACAAAAGTGTTTACGGAAACTGCGCAAAAACGTGGAAAAGTGGTTGGTGGTTCCACGCATGTGGAAATTGGTAAGTTTTATTTTGCCATCTTAAATTCGAAGATGTTTTGCATTTATTTATTGAGTTTTCTTACTTTACAGCAATTTAAATGGAAAATATTTTGAAAATGAAGTGCACGATTATTCAAGTATTTATTGGGATGACGACGTCTCACTGAAACAAGTAAAGATGATGATAAGACCCACATCTTAAAAATATCATTAAAATCTCTTTCAAAAACTTAAACTGCAAAATTGTAAATTTCTTAACAAATGTTTACCAAACTTTTCAATAATTATAAAACTTAGCCAATTTTGATTTTGAATTTTAAATAAAGAGCATTGCAAATCAAAAACTAAAATAGAGTACTTTCATTATTTTGGATTCCTATTATAGCTGAAGATATATACATACGTATACATATATTGTACATGTGTACAGTGTTGGAAAAAATAATAGAAAAAGCTTGTTTTCGTCCATGAAATTGAAATATTTTATAGAAAACGATGTTTCTATTTTTTTTTCCAGCCTAAACACGTGGTGACCTGCAAACTTAGCGAACAGCGCAAATATTTGCTGCGAAAATGACTCAAAAAGGAGAACAAAATAAAGTACCGTTATTAGGGCACATGTGTAATTATGCATATATTTTTCGTACATAATTAGCAATTGGGATTGAAGCGCAAAGAAGAATATTTTTTCTATTATTTTTTCTAACACTGTATATATAATGATCTCAGAAATGGAAACTTCAATTTAGATTTTCAAAAAGCTAGACTTGAGGGAAAAACAGCAAAACTTCAACCCAAAAAACATGCATTTAAAAATCTGCTAAAAATTCTAGCTTTTTCCTCCGTCCCCCGTCTTTGAGCATCTCTTGTGTTACGCTGCACAGCGCACTCTAGCGGCGAAATGTCGCGTCACTTTTCATTGTGCGCTTAATGCAAATTTGACTGAGTCGCAATTCTCAGTTAAAACAACTGCGACCAGAGGCGGGCGAATCGTAGAAGGAAGGTGGGGAGGGGGGATGTGGAGGCGTGTCCGGCAGAGCGTAAAAAGCAGTGCAAAAAGCAATTCTACGCAGCAGAAGAACTCGCAGCAAAACACAAAACAAAGCAGACAGCAAAAAGAGAGGGGCGGGGCGCGGGAGGGGGAGCGAACTGCGCTGCGAGCACATAAATCTTCGTGAAGTGTCAGTGTGCATATTTGTTATTGTTGTTGTTTTTGTTGTTGTCAGCAGCAGCTTTGCAATTGTTGTTGTTGTTGTTGTTGTAGCTCGGGTAATTTGTACGCATTTTCGCCATTTTTTTTTTTTTTGCTTCGAAGGCTGTTGTCGCTGTCACTCCCACTGTACTTGCGCAACGTATGGTTGTTGCTGTTGTTGTTGTTGTTGTTGCAGCTGTTTGTTTATTATTGTTATTTCATTTGTTTATTTGGCAGCGGGCGCGTGCGTGCGTGTGTGTGTGTGTGTGTGTGTGAATAACGAGTTGCAAAACGGAAATTAGTTGCAGAGCCATTCGAATGGGTCGCACAGGAAGAACGTGAGAGCGGGAGAGCGGGAGAGTGCCGAAAGTTGCTCAACATTCGTCATTAAACCAAAACGGCCGCAGGCGCAGGCAACGAAAAAAAAAGAGAAAGAAGTGTTGAAAGCGCAAACGGCCGACAGAGGACGCTGCAAACAAAAACAATTAGCAACAGGCGCAGCAATTAGCCAAAGCACACCCACATGCACACCCACATGCACACACAGTGCAGTGCTGTGTTCGACGAGAGCGTGAGAGAGCGCAGGCGAGAGCGACAGCAGATAAATGCAAATGAGTTTCGAGTTTCGCAGCAGTCAGCTTTTTGTAGCTGCAAAAGCGATTAGCAGGATTTATGAGAAACAAAAGTTTGCCAACTGGACATGCTCAAAGTTTTCCATTACGTGGTCAGAGAGCGAGAGAGAGAGAGAGAGAGAGAGAGATGAGGGAAGACTGAAATAGATAAATGGAGAATGGCTGCGTAGGATTGGCAACTTTCGTGCCGTGCTGTGTGTGTAAATGATAAATAAACAAGTGTGCAGGCATTTATAACAACTTCTTCCTTCTCGGTTTGATATTAAAATACACTAGTCAGCAGGGAAATTGTTTGCAAATTGAAAGATGACCTGCTTGCCAGCTAGACAACCCTTGTACACTGCAGATCAAAAAAAAAAAAAGAACAGTCTGTCTGTATAAACGCGCTAAACTCAGTAACTATACGAGCTAGAGCTATCAAACTTGGCAGGTAGATTCCTATATGCAATACGCAGCTAAAGTTAATTTTCAATTTTATATGGCATCAGCTCCGCTCATTTTATTCAACAATTTGTATCTTAAAGGCGTTTATTAGAAAAACTATAGAAGTCTGTGCTTTCCGCTTGAGTATACACATAGCTGAATAAAATTTGAACATATCCTCCTAGTTTCAGTTGCTTCGGACTACAAGTATGGCAGTAAGTCCCGCCTTAGCCTTGTAGGCCTGTGTAATTGCTGGCGGAGTGACAGGGACAGACAGTGGCAAAGTTAAAGTTCATTGCGTAAATTGCTGCAGATTCATTTCAGGGAGGGAGCCCAGGCAGCTCGAGGCGGACCGTGGGTGGGGACGGAGCTGCCTGCCTGTAGTTAAATTATTTACAAAACTTGCAGCACAAAAAGGCACCACAACAGCAACAACAACAACAACAACGGCCAAGTTGAACTAACGTGTTAATGAATGTGGCCAAAACTCTGGCCAACACATGCACGCTTAGCTTCTGGCCCTTATTCTAGCGAAACGAGACGAAACTTTGCGCAAACTGACAAATTACAAATTACAAGACTAATTAAGTGGATTTATTAAATTTACAACGACGAAAAAAGCCTGAGTTATTTCATTGAGGCGCTAGCAGAATTGTGATAAATCGAGAGAGAGAGAGAGAGAGAGAAAGAAAAGCGGGCTAAAAAACGTATAAGCTTAGCGACGGGATCACAATTATAAAGCTCGTAATGAAGGCTAACGCACGCCTATGCCAGGGAAACCCCACACCAGGTCAACCCCTAACTCCCCCTAGTGCAACCCCTAGACAACGCACACATTCATTTCGATAAAGCTTGTTGGGGAAGGCACTGGGATTAGGTAGAGAAATGAGCTGCTTAGGCAAATTCGCTTGGCGAATCCCTTCGAAATATTTTCATCTATCAAGATGAATTCCTAGTGGAATTCCTCTTTACTTTGTTGTGCAACCCGTGGAGACTTTTCCTTGCATAAATCAACGAATTTCCACTGGAAACTGTTCGCTTTTAGTTAATTGATTTGCAGTCTGTCTCACTCGCACACCAACGCGCATATTTTATGCTCCCATAAATTTGCGCACTTTTGTCTCACCTCACTCCACTGCACTTCACTCCTCTCCTCTGTCGCTCTCCTCTTCGATTTCTGCATTTTCAATACAAACCATAAACAAACTGTAAAACACAATAAATCGCCGCGTCGAAGCTGGCGCAGCAAATGGATTTAATTATGCGCCCAGCAACGTTCGGTCAGGTGCACCTGGGCAAGTGCATTGGCCACGCCCGGCAATGACAATAAATTCCACAAGGTGGAAGGGGCTTGAGTCGTGGCTTGTGTTGTCCTTAGCGCCATCTGGCGGACAGCAGCAGCAGCAGCAGCGGCGTTAAAGCGAGTGCAAAAGTATTTCGCAAGCAGACAGTGAAACAACAACAACAACAACAACAACAACGGGAACAACGGAAACAACAACAACAACAAGCGCTTTCACACTTGCCATGCTGGGCCAAGGAATTTCCATTTTACCAAAGGAATTTTCCACAGCTCCTCGGAGCAAAATTAAAAACAAAGCACGCTAGCGGGTGTGGTGGGCGGGCATGTAAGTGCAAATGGCATAAATAAGTTGGCTAAACAGCTGCCCGGCAAGTGAAGGCGGATGCCGATGCGGATGCGGATGTGCCATAAAGAGCAGGAGTTACATGCACAGAACACGAAGCCTTCCTGCAGGTGTAGCTGCTGATGGGGGGGTTGGCAGACGGAGATTGGGTACGGCGACTTGACTTAATTGACTGCAGCAAGGCAACTTATCGGCAATTGGGGGCGCGTACAGCAAGTGCGCACCTTCCCTGCCCCTCGATTCCTTTCGCCTACAAGGCAAAATCGTTTGAATTTCTGAACTGAGTTTCGTAGCTGGCAGGCATCTTGCATGTCCTCTCTCGAGTTGCCAACTGCATAAATTTGCCAAAGTGGCAAGGGGGGGAGAAGGGCGTACGTACATTACGAGCTGCTCTCCCACTCTCGCCCGACCTCAGAGTCAGCTGCTGCTTGTCTAATTGAGCCACAACTCTTTGAGAGAGTGTAATGTGCGTTTGCATTTGTGCTTGTATTTGTGTGAGCAGTGAGTGGGCCTCGTTGTGGATCGCAGGCCACACACACACACACACACACACACACACAGAGCGATCAAAGCAGTGAAACAAATAGCCTACACGCACACAAGCACAAGCACAGTCAACAGCAGCCGCTGCCCGAGGTGACAATGGAAATGCCCACCAACTGTTTCTCTCTCGTACGGCAATTGCAAATCCTGTAAAAACACACAATTTTGATGCAGTGCAAATTCGGCGCAACTTTCTCAGCACGTCAAATAAAATATTTATTGCCGACAAAACATAAAAGGCAACAACACAACAACAACAAGCAGAGCGGGTGCAGAGAGAGGGCAAAGAGAGGCCAGCACGAAGACAGAGCGGGAGCAAAGGCAGAAGGCAGAAGGCAGCAGACAGCAAGCAGAACTGTGAGCGCGGGCAGAGCGGCAGCAAAGCAAAGCCAACGCAGTGGGAGAGCGCGAGAGGAGAGCGCAAGCACGTTTACAACCGAAATGTCAAAGCGGCAGCCGCCGTCGCTTGAACTTTGGCTTCCTCTCTTGCGCTCGCCTCGCTCTCCCACTCCCACCAGCCAGCCAAAAGCTGCTCGCTGCGACCAATCGTTAGCTAATTAAATTTATTTTTCAAGCCAACAAAGCCAAAAAAAAACAGCTAAAATGCACCCACACGAAGATGAATCGAATCGTCCTCAGCGGGTCACGAAAAGCGGCAACAACAACAACAAAAAAAGCAGAAAATTAACTTTTTTTCTATGGGAAAATAATTTATTTTTTATGGGAAAATCGTTATTGTTGTTGTTGTTGTTGTTGCTGCTGTTGCTGCGTTTCTCCTTTTGACAGTCGCTTATTTTGCTATTTCGCTGGCTGTTTTATTACTCCTCGCGCATTTGCGCAATTTGCGTGTGATTTCGATGGGTTTTTTTTTATATTCATTTTTGTTTTTTTTTATTCGCCGCTGTGTTTATTTATTATTGTCGAATGACATTTAAGTTTGCGGTGTGGAATTGATTTATTCGCTTTATGTCGCATTTCAAGCACAACGACGCGGGGATTATTTAAATTAACGCTGATTAAAGTTGAGCGAGCGAGAGGGAGGGAGACAGGGAAGAGGAAAGAGGAAAGAGGGCAGCGCATTATGATATATGGCCGGTAAGTTTATTAATAAGTGGAGGCTGCGGTGCTACGTCCTGACAGATCTGACAGACGGACAGATGGCGCAGATTAAACGGGGCGGGGGAGGAAACATAATTAATTCCTAACTAGATCTATTATTCAGAATGTGCGGCATTATCGCCGCCTGACCTCCCCCGACCCCATTAAAGTTAACAACTTTAGCAGTTATTTTTAATCAGAAGTGCTGAGACTACAACAACAACAACAACGGACGACATAAACTGACGGCAATAACTGCTGTAATCACGCTCCCAGCACGGTCACCATATTGTTTCTTCATCCCGCCACCTCCCTCCCCTTCCCATGCCATAAAACGTAGATTACATAAGCAGCACAGGTCGAGCTGGGGTGACCCGCCGAAAATGGAGGAAGGTTGGGGGAAAAACTTAAAAGAAAATGAAAACGAAGAGATAAAAACGTGTTTGCTTTGTTCGATTCGCAAGTGTTGCCTCTCTTTCTCCCTCTCTCTCTCTCTCACACTCGCGCGGATTCTAGTTGACCCAATTCGCCCGACTTCATTCATATTCGTCTTGTTGTAGCGCCATAAATCAAGAGCAAAGACACTCGCCATCACACTCGCTCACTCACCAATTTAGCTACTTACGATATGTCTCTCATATCATCCTGCTTTTGTTTGTGTGTGCGGGGAGGGAAAGGTGGCTACGCTGTCAGAATGACATTGCAGTCGCTGTTGCGGTTCTTGTTTTTGGCATTTAAACTAATCGCTCGGCCACTTTCGCCTGTCACTTTGACATGTCTCCCTCTTACTCACTCTCTTTCTGTCTCCCTCTCTCTCTCTCTCTCTCTCTTTCTACTTACCTGCTCACAAAATTGTCAAAACTTTGCTTGACATTTTATTTTCGCCTGGAGTTTCAAATTTCGCGCACTTCTTTTTGCTTTTTTTCTGTTTTTCTTTCGTTACTTCTTTTTGTTTTGTTTGCTTTGTCTACCAATTTCAAGCGCTTGCTTTTGTTGTCCCGTGGCGCCATCTGTTGTTAGTGCGCTAAACTAGCGAAATCAGTTTGTGGCCTGCTTCCGCTCTCTCTCTCACTATCTGCCTGCGCCACACTTAAGCAGCGTCGTTTGTTTGTTTGTTTTGTTGTGTTGTGTTTAGCTGCTCCTGTGCGTTGCTGTTGTTGTTCTTCTTGTTGTTGTTTTCTCAGCTTATCTTATCGAGTGCGACAAACGAAAACACGGAAGTCATTAGCACGCGGCAAGCGGACAATAAACTAAACTCCCATTGATCTCCGCCAAGTTCCACATTGCCCCTAATGGATTCCACCGAGTTCCACTTGCTAAAATAGCAAATACTTACTGCAATTTAACGCGGGCTCTCCGCTGCTTCTCTCTGCTGCTACTTCCTGCTCTGTTGCGCTTGCCAGCTGGCGTCGCTCCCCTGTCTCTCTCTCTCTCTCTCACTCTGTCTCTGTCGCTGCACTTCGTATCCTCTCGCATATTACAAAACTTTTAACTTCTGCCACTTGCGCGTTTTCATTTCTCTCTCGCAGTCGCCTTTCATTCACTTTGGGTTTGCAGATCACAAAAAGAAGGCGTACGCTTCGCTGTGATGCGCTTGTCAGTGATGCGCGCATCTGGCTTTAAAGCGAGAGCTTACAAACTTAGAGCAGCAACGGAAATGTTGATTGAATAAATATACTTAAAACTAGTTGGAAATAGGGTTTACCATTGATCTTGCTGTTTGTTTAAATTCCACTTATATGCATACATTAGTTAGCAGTTTTAATTATTAATTAATTAATAATTTTCTTAGGCTTAAATACATATAAAAATAATATTGAAAACCAAGTAGATCAGTTACATTTTTAAACAGAGTTTACTATATCTTTTACACTTAAGCCGCCATTCTTAGCCGAAAAACCGCTGTCCTGGCTGTCAGTGCTGTTTGCTATGCATATCACTTTGGCCGCAGTTTCAGTTTCAGTTTCGGTTCACAGTTTGGTTCGCTATTTGCCAGATTGGAATTTTCATTGCGTTTTGCCCGACGAAAGTTCGCTCAGTGCTCTTTGGCCCTTTGGCCTGCTGCCTTTGAACTTGTTTGCCGGACACGGGAATAAAGAAATATGGCAAGAAGTAAGTATTGCGTCAATAAGCAAATGCAGCCAAAAGAAAAACACACTCACACAGACACAGACACAGAGGGGCACAGGAGCGGACGGGGGCATTTGAAATCGGGCCAAAAAGTTTGCAGTCAAAGCATTTTTTTCACAATTATTTGTGCGACTTTTATGCAGTTCTTTCTCTCTCTCTCTCTCTCTCTTGTGGGTTGCACTTAAAAGTGAAGAGTGGAGAAAAGAAAGCGCAAAATGGAAAATGGAAACTTTATTAATAGCTCGAAAGCGCGGAAGTCAAAGAAGTATTTCAAAGTAAATAAGTTTGCGGCGAATTTCGAAGCGAGAGGGAGAGAAAAGAAGTCTCAAATTGATACCGTCGGGATCCAAAGTATTTTAAAGAGCTTTCTGGCAAAATATTAGAATATTTTTGTTTGTTTCTTTATACAAAAATTTAATATATTTCAAAATGTTGTATCATTATTTACGGCTTTAGTTTTCCGTATTATTAGAACTTACTATACCTTTTGCACTGATGATCTTGCTATAAATATTTATGGTAGCTTAAGTTCTTATGAGCAACTCGCGCAGATTGTAAATTGCAAATTGTTATGGACTTAGCATTCCCATTCCCATTCCTGGTTATCTCTCTGCGTGCCTGTCAGAGACTCTATTTATTGGGAGTCTGTGGTATTATCGGCGCTATGCGATAACCGAAAAGGGGGAATTACCTTTGGCTTTTTCTACACGTTAACCAAAGCGCAATTAGGCGCACTCCACACACACACACACACACGCGCGCGCGCGAGGCCTAATCAAGCGGCTTTTGTTGTGCCGCCCAAGTGCCCGTCCCCTTTCCCGCTGGTGTCCGCCCCTGGCATAGTTAACAGCATTGTTACACTTTTAAACGGTATTTTTGCGTTTAAATATGCGACAAAAAAGGTAGCTAACCCAGACAGAGTCGCGTCGGCTTCTCGTCTCCTCCTCGTCTGACCAGGTCCGATTCTGGTTCTGGTTCTGGCTCTGGTCGAGGCTGCACTGCGGTTCATTAGCGCACCAAATGCGATTTGCGGCCTATCCGCATGTAGAGTGCGGCGTGGGCGGGCAGGCAGTGAGAGACGGAGTCAGGGGGAGCCGGAGTCGGGGTCGGAGTCGGGGCCGGGACTAGCTCTGAACTAGATACGTGGAGTTTGGAATTGAACACATGAGCACGTAATTTAGTAGCCGCTTTAGCGCTTTTGTGTGAAAATCACAACGACAACAAAGCGAACCAAAGCGGAGACTATGCGCCCCTCTTTCCCATTCCACATTTTCTTCAGCCCCGGCTTGTGCCCCATCCATTAACCCATGTGGCCCGTTGTTTATGGCATCGCAGGCATTTTGTGTGTGTGGGTCCGGTTTGTGCCGTTAATTCCTTTTTATTAATAGCCAGCGACACAATGGCGAATGGAAAATGAGCAAAAAATAAACTGGAAGAGAGAGAGAGAAAGAGAGGGGACAGCGAGAATAGAACCAATTTCGTTAGACGAGCCCAAAGCCAGGCCAAGCAAAGCGAATCCAAAGGTTCGCCCTGACGCAAAACTAATCAGTTTTTTCGCTCGTGAAGTTATGTATGTCCCGAATGAAGTTTGCGCTGTTGCTGGCGTTGATGCCAATTAAATTGTCACTGAGCGAGACGTAAGACATAAGTAAGACGTAACCTACGTTAATTAAAGTTTCTCTGGGAGCTGGGAAAAATTACTAAAAGAAAGCATTAATCGATAGTTGGAGAAAAGAAGCTATTAGTGCTGTCACCGCAGCTTTTCCCCCGTCATATCTGGCTTTTTTTTAAAGGATATATAATTCTAGCTTTTTTTATTTCTAAGCTTCACTTCTTTCTGGCCAATCAGCCCGCTTATAGTTTGTTTACCATTTCGGCAGACAATCGACTGGAAAATCGGTAATAAATCACAACAAAACAATTTTAATGCTAGAAAAGAACCGTTCGCTCTTATCAGCTGCAAGATAAGAGCAAATGAATGCGCAAATATTTCGTATAATCGTTATAATTTATTAATGCTGCACTGATAAAAAATACTTAAAAACTACAATACACGTACAAAGCTTAAATTAGGAGTGAGTTTTCTTGGGGTTATCACATGATTTACAAAGCATCGCTGGCCACAGACATATCGGGCACCTGGTCACGCTTCTCGGTGGCTAGGGGGGCAGAGTTTATATCAGAGCAATTCAGAAAGAAAGTGAGTGAGTGAGTTTGCGACTTTACTTACCCTTATCGAAGGCATCGGCAGCCACAGACATATCGGGCACCAGATCGGCCTTGATCTCAGGCTTAGCAGCTAAGGAAAGAGATTTATAGAGCGTGCTCGACAATTTCTGTTTGCTATAACTATCGTAAATACTATCGGAAGGTATCGCATGAAATTTTAACAGATTTCTTAGATCATCAGGACTGTTAAATATATCTCGGTATTTTCCTTACTACTATTCTTTACTATGACAATTTTCTAGCTTCTCCTTTAGCTTCTTAACTTACCCTGTTTGTCCTCAGCATCGGCGGCCACAGACATGTCGGGAATCAAATCTACATTAGCCTCAGCCTTAGCAGCTGCCAAAGGGATATACAGTTAGGAATCAGGGAACAAATTTATAAACTATACTGGTTATTGTCGTTTGAGTGTACTAGGGATGGAACCCATATCAACCTAGGGTGCTCCACTCTCACGATAGTTGGGGCTTAGCTTACCCTGCTTGTCATCAGCATCGCTGGCCACAGACATATCGGGCACCAGATCGGCATCGGCATCGGCATCGGCAACGGGTTTGACTGACTCCTCGGACAGCTTCAGTGGCTCGGGACCGCCCATTTGTTGCTTGAACGTGGGCGTGTCATCGCTGGCATCGCTGGCCACAGACATGTCCGGCAACATGTAGCTGATTTTGCCATCCTCAGCCGTGGACATGTCGGGCACCAGATCGACATCGGCGCTGGCATTATCCCTGGGGATAACCGCACCGTAGACGAGGGGCAGCAGAAGGGCGCAGATTGCAAGGTATTTCATGGTGTACGGTAGCAGAATTTGAGGTGTACTAAACGTGCGACCCACTCGGGGATGCGTTCTTATACTAGTATCAGGCTCAGTTGTTCTATCGACAATCAGTTGATTTACTAGTGCGAGATAAGATAGCACTAGACCCAACATAAATCTTGTCGTGTGCTTTACCCGTATACCTCGTAAAGCTGGCATAGACCGGGTAATTCGATGTAGCTCTGTGATTATTCGGGAACTCTCTCTTTCTCTCTTTCTCACTCTTCAAACTTAATTTTGTCGAGTGCTTTAGTAATATACCTCGCAAAGCTCACCTTAATGTATTTCTGCGATTTTTCTGGCAGGAGATTCAATAGACACTGAGAGATCTCTCCCTTCTTTTTGCTAATTCTCTGCACTTCATATTCACAGGACATCCCTTTCCAAGCAACCCAGAGAAAATCAACTGATTTTTGGGAACTACACAATATATTTTTATTTATTTATAATATTTGAAAAGCACAAAGAAAATTCACAAATTCTTCCGTCTTCATTGACTGAAAGGTGTTCTAGGTTAGAGTTGAACAAGTTTTACAATTGTAGCATGGTTAAATCTTTAATATTTTGTGTCTCATTTATTTATAATCTTTAATTACAATTAAAAAAAAGAACTCAGAAATTCGTTTTCATACTTTAGAAATACTTTGTTTTTTTTTTTTCTGGGGTTTCTCTTCTTACACACTAGCAAAGAAAGTTGGGTAAACGATTTCGCGCATCGTTTGCCGTTAGACCTCTCCCTCTCTCTCTTCCTCTCTACATGCCCAGTATGTCGTCGTCGATGATGTCCTGCGGTTCACGCTTGAGGCGACTCATGTCAAAGTCATCGGCTGCAATGATGCCCGCCGTCTCGGACTCCCCATCCTGCCGCACGCCGGAACGTTGTCCGGTCTGGGCGCGCACATTTGCCTGAGTCTTGGCAACGATGGGTCTGGCATCGGCCAAGAGATTGGCCACATTGCTGGCGCTGCTGGTTGCAGCTGGTTGTGACTTTATGTGCGGCACAGGCGAACGAAGCCCAGGAGCTACTGCCAAAGAGGTGGCGGCCGAAGCGGGGGAGGTGGAGGTGGAGGGGGATTGCTTCTGCTGCGTTGCGCCCTTCACGTTGGCAATGACCATGCCGCGCTTCAAAGGAGTTGCACCTGAGCCACCAGCACCACCAGCAGAGCCGGAGGCGACATTGTTCAAGCTGCTGTTGCTGCCGCGCAGCGCAGTGGGCGTGGCAAAGGCATTAAAGGTCGAATTGGAACCGCTGCCGGAACCGGAGCCGGAACCACCCTGTATATTGGCAATCTGCGGCGTCTTCTGCGGCACAGAACCACCGCCAGTGGGCGAGAGCTGCTTCTGTGCGCCGGCAGCGGCACGACGCACCAACAGGCTGTTCCCGGGCGCAATGGCCGCCAGTTGACTGGCCACGGGGCCCTGCGAGTAGCGAGCGCGCTGCTGGGGCGGCACACTCACCTGCGAGGCGGGCGCCATGCGACGCTTGAGCTGAATGTTATCCACGCCGGCGCCCGCGTTAGTAGCAGGCGACGATGAAGCGGACCTGGCCAGAGAGGAGATGCTGCTGGAGCCGATGTTGGAGGAGGCAGCTGCCAAGTTGCCCGTCGGGCCACCACCGGCCCCACAAACCGAATAGCGTCGACCCATTTGACGCACCTGTAGCGGATCCTTGGAGGAGGCCACTTTGCCACCACTAATCTGACCCGCTCCAAAAAGTGACATCAGCGGATCCTGTATGCGCAACGTTTGAGATGGCGATGCTGCCACAGCCGAAGTGGGTGTCTTGGGGCTGCTGGCAGGCACCACAAAGGTGCCCGGACGTGTGGGCACCACATTGCCCGTCATGCTGCCATTGCTATCGATGCTATCCTTGCGTAGCGCAGCCAGGGCGCGTATCTTGGCATTGTTGTTCATCTGGAGAATGCGATAGAGCTTCTTGTCGTCGCCCATGACAGTAGCAGCAGCAGCAGCAGCAGCAGCAGCAGCAGATGTGGAGGCACCACTAGCACCAGCAGCAGCGGCAGCTGCCACCACCGCCGATGGTCGCTGTATGCGCACCGCAGTCTGCAACTTGCCAGCCTGGCCACCACGTTGAGCCGCCACCACAGCCAAGGCAGTCGGACCCCCCACCTGCAGTTTCTCTGTATGCTTGGCGGCACTTACCATGCTGACCAGTTCCCGCATGAGACGCAGCTCCGGATCGGAGACATGCTCGAAGCCAGAGGGCGTGTTAATGTTGAAATGCTGCACTTCACCCTCACCGGGAAAGTCGGTGGCATCGTCGAAGGTCTCCATGAGCGCCTGGAAAATCTTCTGCTTGAAGTGCAGCTTCTGCCGTGGATTCATTTCGCGCATCTGTGGACGCACCATGTTCAGGAAGTGTTCATCCGAGAATATGTCCTGTGTGTCAGTTTGGCTGCCACGCTCGCATAGCTGCTTGACCTGCGAGGGGGCTGGGGTGGCGGAGGAGGAGGCGGAGGTGGAGGGGGCACTCGGAAAGGGTGCAGCGTTGCTTGAGTTGGCGGCGGCGGCTGGCGGCAGCGGCGGAGCTGAAGCTGGTGCTGGTGGTGGCACTGCTGTTGGCCAATGTGTTGGTATTGCGTGCCTGTTGCGCCGTGGTTGCCACCACTTGTGCCACACTTGGCGCCACATGACGTGCACCAATTTGTGGCGCCCGTTTGGCCATTGCCGGCAAAGCGGCGTTGCCCGCATTGACGCGTGCCTGCACCTGCGGCCTCACCGTGCTGGCAATGTGATGACGCGCGGGAGTCGTAGACAGCGCGAGCGACTGCTGGAGGAGAGCAGCAGCAGCAGGACGACGGGCGAGCACAAGCTGCTGGGCAAGAGGCACCGCGGCACGTGGACGTGGAAAAATGTCATCGCGATTGTTGTTGATGGCCAGCGTGGTGGATTTGTTGGCTGCACCCACTGTCGGGGGCGGTGATGAAGCCGGCGGCGCTGCCTGATTGGGCTGTACTGCTGGCACTGCTGCCACTGCTGGCACTGCGCTGCTCCGGGGCAACGGTGTCATCTTTACTGGAGACGTGGAACTACGCAGGCTGTGGGCGGCAGCAATTGACATCGATTTGCGTCGCTGCAGACGCGTCTGGCGCTGCTCCGCCGCAGGTTTCTGTATGGTCAGATGCTTGATGCGCGAAGCGGCGCGACGCAACCGACGTCCGCTGCCCATGCTCGCGGTCTCGTCCGCGCTGTCGTCGGCCATTGCCTCTTGCGGATCAGCTGATGGCGGCGGCGTCTTCGACTGCAACTTCGATTGCGTCTGCTTCTTGCCAATGATCAGGCAATTGGGTGAGTTGAGGTTGCTCTGCTTGATGAAGAACTCAAGCTTCTTTTTTGATGTTGAGGCGACCTCTGGCGGCGACTCCTTACTCTGCTCACTTTTCAATTCAGTCTCTTTATTCACTTTTTCCTTTCCTTCTAGGGATTTCTTCTCTACCTCTGGTTTGAGCTCTTTGTCGGACTGCGACTTCTCTTCGACTGCGTCGGCGGACTCTTTGGGCTTTCCTTTATACGTAAGGTCCTCTAGGATCGGCTCTTTGCTTCGGCTCTTGCTGTCTCTTTCGCGCTCCGACGAATCCTGTTCGTCATGATCGTGATCGATTGCTGTAGTTTCGGCCAGCGACAGGTGCGGATTTAGAAATTTCAGATCATCGCTCAAGTAATACGCCGACTTCTTCGAGCCCCTTGCATTGCGCTGCTCGGCCTGGTTAAGCCAGCGCACGTAGTCGGTGCGGATCATTCGCCAGCGGCGCTTGCATTTCTCCACTGCAACGCGTGAGAAAGAGAGAGACAAACATACATACATGTACTCGCTGTGTGAGGCAGGTAAAACCAACCCAACCTAACCCAACCTAACCCAACCCACTCGAGGCGACCCAACAGATGTCGCGCGGAACTGCCCGCAATAATTGCACACGCTAGTCCTAGCTCAATAAGCGTCATAAAGATCAACACGAGTGCAATCAAATTGACCAAGACGCAATTATAGCCAGATTTTATGAAACCTCAAGTAAGCTAATAACAAACAAAAACAACTCAAAATGGCGAAAGAAGAGCGAATATATCATGAAGGGGGAAATCTACGACAAAAAGCAGGTATATCTGACAGAAAGTTGCAAAATACTGAAGGGTCTAGCGTCATATCTAAAGGCATCTGTTGCAACGAAAATCAATCTCTCAGATTTTAGGTTAGGTATGTGGGAAAAAGAAAAGCAACATTTGAGCACATACACTAGTTGGACAATCAGTTTTTGTAGTCAGTGTGCGTGGCATTTAAAATTTAAAACAAACTCTAATAGGGGTATGATAGTAAGAAGCTTCATGACAAATTTGGTACCTCTAGCTTTTATAACAGCAGAGGTCTCTACATTCGAACAGACAAAAGGACGGAAACGGCTAAGACTATTGGGTTATTCAGGCTGGCCAATTGATAATAACTCGAATAAATTTCGTTTTAATAAACACAAGTAAGAACGGCTACAGTCAAGTGTTGACTATTGAAAATTCAGATAATTTTCAGTTAGACTGCTTGGGAAAAACACTGCTTGCCTGCTTGCAGTGGGCGCAGTGCAAATCTATATGAAACGTTGAATAACTTTTTTTATTCATTATCCGATCGGAACCAAATTTTCGGCGATCGTTTAGGTGGTGATAGTTATCATATACACCAAGACTGAATACTGTAGCTTTATTATTGCGCTCGATTCGATTTGCGGGGGCGGAAGTAGGCGTGGCCCAAATTGTAATAGGAATTTTACAGCGTATGATTCACATAAGTGTTGTCACCAAATTTGGTGGCTCTAGCTATTTTAGTTTCTAAGATATAGGCCCTTGCTATACGGTTTATCGATTTGCGGGGGCGGAAGTAGGCGTGGCCCAAATTTTAATAGCAATTTTACAGCGTATGATCCACATTAGTGTTGTCACCAAATTTGCTGGCTCTAGCTTTTTTAGTTTCTAAGATATAGGCGTTCATACAGACGGACAGACAGACATGGCTTAATCGACTCGGCTAGTGAACCTGAGCAAGAATATATATACTTTATGGGGTCGCAGATGCGTCCTTCTGCCTGTTACGCACATTTCGACAAGCACAATAGACCATGTATTTTTTTAAAATCTATGGTCTAAAAACCCTTTCAATAAACCGTTTTTCTATGCTAACTATACGATATATCGGTTCAATCTTGATTAAATTAAAACAGTTTAACAAGTATATTCATTGCAATATCGGAAATGTTTCATAGTGATACCCTGATAAAAAAAAAAAATCGCCCGATTGGTTCTATGGCAGCTATACGATATATCGGTCCAATCCAAATTGTTCCGACTTATTTACAGCGCGCAGCAATAAGAAGCACGTCTACCTAATTTCATTAAGATAGCCCTACAACCAAGGGACTAGTTTGCGTTGCAACAGACAGACGGAGGAACGGACGAGTAGACAGACACGAATAGTTCGACTTCCCTATTAATCTTGAATAAGAATATACATATATGTTTAATAGAATCAAAGAAATCGCCTAAGGTGCGTTGCAAACTTCTGGCCAAAATAAATATAACCTCTGCAAGGTTTAATTATGATATAACTTTTTAAGTTTCCGGGAAAGCTAAAATTACTCAAGTATTGGGAACTAGTTTTTTGATATGTAAATCTATATTTTTGACTGATTGTTTATATGAAAGCTGTATGTTATTTGTAGATATCTGATTTAAACGTAACTGTATCTTACATATTTATAAAGTTTATCATCGAAGTCCATAATTTGCCTTATTGTTTCTTTGACAGCAACATGGCAAAGTTATACATTTTTTAACCTGCTTAGATCAGATTTTTAACAGTCTATAGCAATAAGATGCATGTGTACCAGGTTTCATAAATATAGCTTTAAAATGTACTAATTTGCGTTGCTACAATCGAATATTCGGACAAACACACAGACAAACCTTCACAGTTAGTTTGATCCACCATGCTGAATAAGAAAAACAAATAAGGATAGTAAAATACCATTCGCCCAGTTTCGAAACAAATTTCCACACTTTTTCCAACAAGAAATTCTACGCAAGTTTATCTACATATATATATACCTATTTATCTATATATATAAATCATTTTATTTTATGAATTTAGTTTTGCTATGGGGTTTAATTTGTTTAATATTATAAATCAAACGTTTTGCAAAATTAAAATAATGAGCTATTTTCCCAAAAATAAATATGTTTTTATTGATACGATACTTTTATGCATCAAATGTCATTCAATTTTAAAACTATTTTGATTTATCTTTAAATGTGCAGCCAGTTTAATAAATAAAAATAAATTAACGTTTTATTTTAAAAGTTTAATGTATTCATTCAAACAATCGTTTCATTTCTCATATGCATTCGATAAGTCGTTAAAAATAATTCAAACGCAAGAAGTTGGCGTTTCGCAACACTACATGCGCTGCCAACTCGTTTGCAGCGCGCAAACATCGCAACAAGGCGACGGCATGCGATAACGATAAGCGCGAATGCGCACGCCTCGCTTTGCAACACTACACTTACCCGACACTCCTGTCTCCGAAGCCACCAAATCCCAGCAATTCTCTGACGGCAGTCTTTTTCTATAATGTTCATGATTTAGATCAAATAAAATCGGTTGTTTTTCAACAGCGCGGCATAGTTCCCGATTTAATTTAACTGTTGAATGATTTGGCGAACCGTTGGCCGACATATTTCACTAGCCAAACGCACGAACCAGCGAGCAGTTTTGAGTAATTTTTATTTTAATTCGACCACAAACAAATACACGAAACTGGCGAGAGACTGCTCCGACGCGACGACACCAACACGCACAGCTCAAGCAGTACTAAACTGGCACACAGCTGCGAAAACGGCACACCGACGCACACACACAACCGCAACAGCGCGTGCCGACCGAGAATGCGAGAGGCGCTCAGAGAGCCAATGCGCTAGTATTGGTGAGTCCAAGTCGTTGCCGCTGCTGTTGCTGCTGGTGGCAGACAAACAAACTGTAGGGTTGCATTATTGTTGCGTTGGTCGATTAATTTGTTGTCGAAAGGCGGCAAAGCTTCGCTTAAACAGAAATCGGTTGAACTAAATGTTTTATATAGTGGGTGAAAGAAATTGTAATACGTAAATATAAATATCCAGGCAATTATCTGCAACAGTCTGTCTAAATTGTATATGTATTTTTGATGAGGGAGTAATTATTGTTAAGGCAATATATATCGAGTTTCGACCAACCAGGGCTTGCAAATATTTAAAATTTTCAATCTCAAGTTAAACCGATCAAATATCGTTGCCAGTTGATATTTATTCGCCGACTCGCTGCAGCGTTTGCATTTACAGCTGGCAATACTGCTGCTCTCACACTGTCGCTCGCACGCTCTCTCTCTCTCTCTCTCGCAGTCGCTCTCACATTTGAAGCGAGCGCGGCTGTATGTGTGCGCGAGAGTGCAGTGGCGTGGCGAAGTTTGTCAACGTTTTAAGGGTTGTTTGACCCGTCACTTCACAAACCCCTGCTCAAGGCAACAAACGCAGTCGCCACCCATGTTTTGAGTTGATTTCGTTTCTCTTTTTTTTGCCGGCAAGCAAGTTGTTTACGACAATAACAAGCCTATGCACGCACATGTGTTCGCGCGCGCTTCTTGGTGTGAGTGTTGCAGATTGAGTCACTTGCAGTTTTGAATGTAGGTTAATTTTATTCGTCGTTTAACGTGCATTACAATTACGCAATTTATTGGTAAATATTAATAGTTTATTTCTAATTATTGTAGTTATTATTGCATGTTTTGCTTTGTGTTTTGTTTTGACAACAGCAACACCGGGTGTATCAAAAGAGCGAGCGAGAGTGACGGCGGGAGAGCGCACGCTAGCCTAAATAAATTGTGTACGATTGTGTGTGTGTGTGTTCGAGTGTTGGTGTATACGAGACGCAACAGCAATTTCACCGCAGCAACAGCAACATTTACAACGGCAACACCATCCGCAGCAGCAACAGCAACAAAAGGCAACCAAAAGAAAGACTCTTTATAAAAGGTAATCAGTGTGTACAGTAAATTGTAGGTAACTAAAGTGTGTGTGACAGAAAGAGAAGGAGAAGCGCAGGCAAATTGCAGTAAATGTGATTGTTGTTGCTGGCAACGCATTGAAAACGCGCCAAACAGCTGTTGCGCCCTTCTGGCAGGCAGGCAGGTGCAGGCGAGCGGCGCGTCCAAAACGTTTCGCTGTACGAGCGTACAACGAGTTTGTTTTGTTTCTCTTGTAACCTGTGCGACAACGACAGCGGTTTGTTTGGCCTGCCTGCGCGCGTATTAGTGTGAACGTGAGTACGCGTGCGTTTGTGTGTGTGTGTGTGTGTGCAAAGAGAGAGCGCGCGTCAGTTGCTGTGGAAACAGACGCGCGAGCAAGTTGCAGTTTTGTTACTTTACTTGCAACTGTTGTTGCTGCGCAGTTGTTGACGGCTCTGGTAATTTGTGTTGTTTTTTGTTTTTGTTTTTGTTTTCGTTTGCTTCCGCAGCGTGTGGCGAGTGTGTGGAATACAGAGATTTTTGCAACCATGAATACGCGACGCAGCACGGGCAGCATTGGAAAGAACAAACTCAACAGCAACAGCAACACTAACCTAAACAACACCATCAGCTACAGCAACTCCAAAATGGGAATGAACAGTTATTTGATGGTGTCATCGTCGCTTACCACCAAAACGATAACACCGGAGCTGCACGCGATCAATGCAAAGATCTGCCGCCTTGTCGAGCAACATCCCTGCATGTACGATCGCTCGCATCCCTCGTACATGCGCAAGTCTCACGTGGATCGCGCCTGGGAAAGTATTTCCAAGGAGATGAACGACAGCGGTAAGTGGAATACTTTGATTAATCTGCAATCGATACTGAACAAGGCCTTTCTCCCTCCCCCGCTAGTGGACATCTGCAAGGAACGCTTCCGTAATATACGCACTAGTTTCGCACGCTCCATCAATGTGCAGCGTGGCACGAATCGCATTAAGCCCTACTATCTTAGCGAGGAACTGGAGTTCCTGAAGAAGCACATCACACCTGGCGTACCTGTGCCCGTCAAGGGTCGACGCTCGCGCGACAGCAGCAATCGTCGTGGCGACGAGAACGATGAGTCGGATGAGGAGGAACATCCCGAGGCCTTGGTGCACATAAAGCATTCGCTGAGCAGCGATGAGTATGCGAACGAGGAGGGCAGCAGCGAGCCGAGCAGCTCGGAGTGGGTGACCGATGAGCATGCGCAAGAGAAGCCCGACTCGGAACACCACTCGCAGAGTGATGAGGACGAACAGAAGCCACCAACGAATCTGTTGCTGCAAGCGAATACCGCAATTGCTGCCGCGTCGCGTGCCTGCAGCTTCCCGCCGAAAAAACGGCGGCGCATGGTTGCCGAAGTGCCCAAGACTAGCGAGGTGAGAACAAATGGAGAGAGCGGCGAATCGATTCAAGTAGCTAATGCTCCCACTTCTCCTTCTCACGCACAGCCTGCTGCTGCTGCCGCCGATGCGGACCCAGCTTCCACGGAAAATAAACCAAATGCTGCCGCCGCTTGCCCTGACTTCGATGATGCCTTCCTGCAGGGCCTTCGTCCCGAGATGAAACACATGAATTTCCATCAGAAACTGTTCTTCAAGCGTCGTGTGTATGAGCTGCTCGGCGAAATCTTCGACGGCAGCAGCTACCAACCCTATGCCAATGGACAGACGCCAGCCCCGGTCGGAAACAACGCCACCGTTGCCAGTGCCAGCTCTGCCGCCGCCGCCGCTGCGCCTTCGCCCACATCACTGCAGCATCTCGGCCTGCTGGCACGCTCGGGCGCACTGCAGCTGCCCAAGCTGGCACCCAAACCCTCCAAAGATCTCTAGGTAGAGCCAACGCAACAACCAAATTCTAATCTACATATAACGAATTTACGCTGTACAGTTATTTCAGACGATCCTCCCCCCTGTTCCCCACACAAGCCTAAACTAATAGTCTAAGTTGTTAGGACGTTTCACATGTCACATATATTGTAATTTGATACCAACTAGGTTCATAGGTAAACGTAGTTAAGAACGAAGAACGAAGAGTACCAGCAGTCGATCTGGTACACAGGCTGATCCAAGTTGTTGCCTTGATTTTCATATGTATTAAAGAATTTTCTAAACAAGCGACAAATGTAAAGCGAGTTTTATTTGGGAGTGTTTGGAAAGCATTGCATACTTTTAGGCTGTCACAAAATTATATCAGCGTGTTCGATCAGCCCGATCTTCTTTCAGATAAAGTGAAGAACAGAGGCAGCGAAATCGATTGCAAAGTTGCATATGTACCTAATAGCATTTTGCAATTACTATTAACTTTGGCAGGAATCCTGGAAAACAAATATACCATTATCTTCCCAAAGAAGATCAATTTTCAGAAGGTTGTTTCTCTGATTTATAGAAGAATTCCCAAGTAAAGATTATTTCGATAAATAATCATAATTTAATAATTTAATTTTAATATCAATAATATTTATTTTGGTAAAGGTTTTGAAGACACGACGATCTGGAGGGAACTCAATTTCAAAATGCTTTATTCTTGTATATTAAGTAAATATTCACGTAAGTTTAAAAATTGAAGTTTATTTTGGTAAAATGATGAGTCATAGTCATCTATTATATTACAATAATAATAACTGCAAATTTCCGATGCTATTTCATAACTTTTCGTATAAAAAATGTTTGAATTTCTCCTTTCTGATTTCTTGGATAATTTAATTGTACAAATCGGAGTTAACTGACGAAAACAGAAGGAAAACAAAAAAACTTACTGCAAATTATATTTTAATAAAAATAAAGTTTTCAAAAAAAAAAAAAACCTTGATTTATAAATAGTATATAGACCAGCTTCGCATACGATAAATCAAACTTTGAGGGCATTTTGGGTATTGTATAATTTGTTTATTATGTAAGTATCATACATCGAAATACAATATATTATAGATATATGTATATGTATATATTTAAATTTTTGTTTTTAAGAAAATACTCTTGTAAACGTAAACATTGATTTTGTTGTTTTTTAAATAATATAATAATTATTAAATGTAATATAATGTGTATGCATATGTGTATTTAGATGTTGTTCCCGCATAATTTATGGCATAAAATGCATCAGATATAATAATTGTTGTAGATTTTTGTGTTTATTTTTAGAAATCATATACCAATATTATGTATAAGGAAATACCGTTCATTTCTTGTCGTGTTTCATCGGTTTTAAGTTTTAAATAAGTAAATTAGTTAAAATAGTTATATGTACAATCATTGATATATAATATTTATATAGGGGGTCATCATCAAAGTGTTAAAAATGATTCAAGAAATTGCACTTTAAATTATATTATTAAAATTACGATTACGATTATAGATTTCATATAAAGAATAAAGATCGTGTGCTCTTTTTTTAAATGCAGAAACAAAACCATGCAACATTATTTCTTAGCTTAAGTCTAACAAATTGTGGCGCATTATCTTCGTTATGTTCTTTCTTCGACTTCGTCTTTAGGCGAACAGAATTTTGACTGGACCCAACGGCAACTGCTTCATGTAGTTCCAGGCATCCACACGACTCATACGCGCCGTGGACTCTCCATTGATGCTGAGGATCTCGTCGCCCGTTCGCACCTGGTTGGTCTTCTGGGCAGCTCCACCTGAGCGGAAATAAAAAGAAAGTGGATAGGATTTATTGAAGAAATGAGAGGAACTCTCTATAGCTAGCTTGAAATTTAACTCAAATTCAATTCAAGGAGGCAAAAGTGGGCGTGGCTGATTCTAAAACAAACTTGATCTATACAGTTTACTAGCTAGCCCTAGCTTTTAAAGTCTTCGAGATCAAGGCGTTCATACGGACAGACAAGGCTTAAATGTTTCCAATACTCACCCACATAGACCCTTGTCACGACCAGGGGACGATTGCCCAATGGTGAATCAAATCCTCCATCGATGGCAAAGCCCAGACCATAGCTATCCTTGATGATCTCCACACAGCGTGCTCCACTTCCGCTTGATGCGGCATCCTCTGCAAAAGACAACGCGGATTATAGCCTCTCTCTCTCCGTGGGCATAAGCTTCTCAAGCTGCAACTTACCGTGTGCGCGTATCTCGGCGGCGATGGCATGACGCGCCTCGGCGGCACGTTCCAGCAACTCGCTGGTGCTCAGCTTGGCAGCCTTGGCGCGCGACAGCTGCCGCCTGGCACGAATGCCCGCAATGGTGGCCTCCGCATCGTTGCCATTGGCCTCGTCCAATAGACTAGCCGGCTGCTGGGGGCTGCTGGTGCCTGTGCTGGGTGTGCTGGGCGTGGCAGTACCCACACTGCCGCTGCCTCCTCCCTCATTCGATACAATGTCCAGATCCAGATCCAATGAACGCGATGCCTTATGGTAGTTCCGCTTGCGCTCATAGTCCAGTTCCGTAGGCTTCTCATTCAGCGAACTGAGCGAACCCAGTGAGGAGCGTTTCTTGTTCAAAGGTTTCACGATCAGCGACTCGGAGCGTGTCACTACAAGCACCACCTCGGGGCGAGGGGTCTACGGGGAGAGGGTAAGGGTGAGAGGGAGCATAAGTAAGAGAAAGCGAAGAGGAAGTGGACACTCACCTTAAGCACGCTAATAGACTCACGATGTGTCAATCCTCGCATGCTCATTCCATTCACGGCCAGAATGCGATCGCCCTTCTTCAGGCGTCCATCCTTGGCAGCTGGCGTGTTACTCAGTATCTTGTGGATCTTTAGGAGAAAGAGAGAAAGGAAGAATTGGGTCAGTTAAAGGAAATCAGTTAGCTTGACTCGAGCCTACCGTAATCTCCTTAGCCTCATAGTCGGAGCCGCCTGCCAACGTGATGCCAATGCTGCTCTCCGGCGTATCTCGTTGCAGCACAATGATGAAGGCCTCAGGTGTCTTAAGTGGTGGATCTGCCTCCTCCACAATCTGTTGCACATCCTGTGCAGTGATCAGACTCTGATTGCTGCCCAGCGAAGAGAAACTACCGAACTCCGTGGCCGTTTCCTGCGTGGTACTCACATTCTGCGTGGTTGAACTGACGCCGGAAGAGCTCGAGGCGAGAGAATCCAGCGAGCTAAAGCGTTCGTGATGTGGCTTAGTGGTGGCACCAGCAGCTGCTGTTGCTGCAGTGGTTGCCTTGAGCGCAGCTGGAGCTGGCCCAGGCGCCGGAGCTGTGGCAGCAGCGGCACGTTCAAATTTCTCGCGCAACTCCGCCGTAGTCTGTGATTTGTTGCTGGCGCTGAGGGGCTTCAGTGGCGTCTTAATGGCCACCACTACCGGCGTCGACGGCAACGACAACTTGGCACGCTGCGTTGTATCCGCCTTGAAGCTTGCCTTACGCTCCTCATCGATGAACATGGCACTGATCTTGGCCGGCGTATCCGAACCCAAACGGCTGCTATCATCCGTATCCGATGTCAGCTCCACATAGGCAGCCACATTGATGAGCTTGTCCACCACCAGATGTTTTACTTGCAACTGTTGCTGCTGCTGTTGTTGCTGGAGCTGCTGCTGCTGCTGCTTGTAGCTGGACTTGAGGCGCCGCCCGTTCAAAACACAAGCCTCTCCATCTGTGCTGTCGTTGTCGTTGTCTTTCTCCTGTCCACGACTCTTGGCACTGCGGCACTTGGCCGATGCCAGGATGCTCTTGCGATTGCTAAGCTGGGACAGCTCCGTGCCGGAGTTGTTATTGCTGTTGCCATTGGAAGCATTCAGCTGACACTTGAGCACACGTCGCGTGAGATCCACCGTGGGCGTGCTACCCAGCGAACTGCAACTGGCCTGGGAGCCCGCCGAAGAGCCCGAGGTCAGCGTGGAGGTGTTCGAGCTGGCAATGGAGGTGTTTGTCTCCGAGCTGAGGGTGCGTGTCAGTGCAAACTTCTCCGGCGGCGTGGGCACACGTGCTGTGCTCGAGAAGACCGAATCGGTGTCGCTCTCCTGATCTGCTAGGAGAAAGGCGCTCGTGGGCACATAGGGTCTGCTGCTGCTGCTGCTGCTACTGTTGCTGGTGGGGATTAGGGGACTGGCCAGTGAGGTCCGTGGTGGCTTGGCCGGCGGCTGCTGCTGCGACAGTTGCGTGTCGAGGGTGCGACGTGGTGCAGCCGCAGAGGAGCTGGAGAAAATGCTGCGATAGCCGCTCAGATTGGAGTTGCCATTGATGCCGTTGGAGCTGCTGCTGCTGCTGTTGCTGTTGTTGTTGTTGCTTGCTCTGAGTGGACGCGTCTCACCCAATCCGCTGTCTGTGGAATCTTCCCCACTGGCCGCCTTCACTTGGCTCTTAATCTCGGGCAAATCGAGGATGGGCTCCAACAGCTGCGGTCGCTCGGGAATGACTAAGCCGCGCAGCTTGGAGAGACTACGACGACGCTGCTCCAATATGTTAGTTATGGCCGCCTTCCGTGTGGCTGCATCCCCTTCGCCCGAGAAGCTTATGCGACGCTCCAAAGCCGCAGCAGAGGCTGATGCAGAGGCAGAGCCGCTGCCAGAGGCGGAGGCGCTGCCATAGGCGGAGGCCACACTGCGTCGCGGCAAAGGAAGCATAGCTGTAGCTGGGCGTACTTAGCGTATGCAGTGAATACATCGAATCTGCCACATGCAACTGTGGCAACTGTTTGGCCAACTGATACTGACGCTGCGCATCGTTGAGGTTCTCCACGCTCATGGCACGCGTCTTGAGCGGCGGCAGCGCCGGAGGCGTTGAATCCAACAGATTTTCGCTGCTCATATTCAGGGGTTTACGCACAAAACTGGAAACGGAGCTGGAGACGGAGCTAGATGTGGAACTGGGCAGCGGTGGAGCTATGGTATCCAATTCGCTGCTGGAGGAGAACATGGCAATTTTATCACGCACCGATTTCTCCGATTTTTCATCCTTGCGCCAATCGCTTGGTTTACGCGTTCCGCTGGCGCTCAGCGAACGATGATATTCGCGTCCGACGCTAGAGGGCGCTGCGAGCGTGACAGGTGTAGCTGAAGCACCCGCGTTCGCCGTGCTACGTGCATCCTCCACATTGATTACCAAATCCTGCCGATATACTTTACGCGGCACTGTAGGTGGGGGTCCCGTTTTGGGCAGCGGTGGTGCTGCCGATGACGACGCCTCCTTGAGGGGCGTGGCCAGCAACAGGCTGTGGCTGTGTGTCTGTGTGGGATGCATTACCAGTGGCTCGCTGAAGTTGGGGGGGAACTCATGGCCATCGGGCGGCAGGCGGGAATAGGTTGGGGGCGAAGCGTAGTTTAGGTAATCCTGCACCAGCAACTGTTTTGTAGTTGTTGTTGTTGCTGCTCCTGCTGCTCCTGCTGTGTTTGTTGTTGTTATGATTGTTGCTGTTGCTGGGCTGCTCAGCAGCTCCATTTTGTTGTTGTTGTTGCTGCTGTGCTTCGACGTATTCGAAGTCTTCGCTAAGTTCGTTGTCGCTGTTGTTGTCGTTGTTGTTGTTGTTGTTGTTCCTAGGAGGCTCTTGCTCTTGGCAGTTGGTGTTGTTGTTGATGTCGTTGTTGTGTTGTGTTGGTTGTGGTGGTGGTTCAGGGTGCCAAGATCTGTTAGAGCACAAGAGAGAAGGAGAGGGAAAGGTGTTCGGTTAGCAAAAGACGAGACAACACGAGGTACATGTGGAAACAATTTATTTGGTATAGAGATGTATAGGTTGCTATTGAATGATAAATTTATCGACAGCTACAGGAAAACTACATGAACGCGAGCGCGTAGTGCAGGGCTTTTCGAAGTTATCGATTTGTTAATCGATAAGTCAATGGGGAATAATCGATAAATCGATTAAACAAAGACTTTGTCAAAATTGGTATGTAAGAATACATCTATACTTAAGAAAAAAGTTATATAGGGTACTATCGAAATATCGAACGATAAAGTAATCGATAAGGCTAGGAATCATAATATGAGAGTGTGACTAGTGTAGACTGTTGAAAAAGTCGATATATCAACCAATATGCAAGTAGGATTTTATTGATATGTAAGTTGTTATCGATTACACAAACACTTTATACAAATCGGTTTGATAGCAAACACCTTCACGAATAGTTTGACATATAAATGACAATTATGTTTTATAGAAACAAACAAATTTAAGAAATCGATTATTAGAATTCAACACATATTGGACAGGTGAAGCTTCAGTTTTAAATCCATTTTCTTAAAGATAATACGAGTTCGCGTCGTAAGCTGTGCAAAAAATTTGAATAAAATAGAAAGAGAAAGAATGCAAATAGTGAGAAAAGCTTTAAAAAAAAAAACAATTTCCAAAACGTTTTGTCTTTGTTAAACCCGGCCAAAAACACCATAATTAATCCAAGAGGTCAAAGCGAAAAAAAACGAAACTGAAACTAAGCGAAACTTTCGCCCAAAACCCCCAGAAAAAAAGCGAAAAACTTTTTTTTGTCATTATAAGGCGGAATCTTACGCTCTCTAATGGGGGGAGGTCAATTAAAATCCGCCAGAAAATTACAAAGTTGACAAGACGCCAGACTAATAATAGTGCAGATAATGATAACGAAAACAATAATAAAAATAGTTAGCTAGAAGAGATAAAAAAGAGTTGAACAAAACGCAATACGCACAACAAAGGTTTCTGCTTCGAAGGTTCACCCAAAAAGCGAAAGTTGACAAAGATGAAGAAGAATGCCCTCGAAAACAAACGTCCCGCAGCGCAGGTTGACACTTATTGGGGTCAAGCGCTTTGGGGGAGTTCGAAACCTGAATCTTTAGCGGAATTCGCCAAAACAAATCTTCAATTTATGATCGAAATCTGAACGTTGCGGTGATTTAGCGGAGATTTAGCCTTTTTTTTTGCCATTTCTTTGAAATTGTATCTTGTCTAATAGAAACGGAAAGACGCCCACATATCATCATAGAACATGAAAAATTTGCATATTTAATTAAAGTTAAGATTAGAACGAGGCTTATTTTTGTATTAAATGAAAAATCCGAAACGCTCTTCTCTTTCCCTTGTTGTTGGCACTGTAAAAGTTAATGAACTTTTGCGCAACTAAAATTGTTGTTTAATCAAAACAAGAGCTCCCCACTCCCCACCCCACCATAACTGTAGATATAGTAGCTGATTTGCAGAATTTTGTAAAAAATGCCAATGCAAAGAATTGTTGAGTGTAAGGCCCAAAGGGCCCCCAAGGGCGTTGCGAGTACTGAATGATGGGCCGAGAGCAATGTTTGCTTATGTTTAAAGCGTGTTCTTTTTGCGATTCTTCTGCGATTCTGCGAGGAAACCTTGTAGAGAGATTCACAATGTTTATGTGTGCACGAAATCGTAAAATGCACAAAAAAAAAAACCGAAGGAGAGTCAAGAGTCTACAACGAGTTCGATGACAATTCTTATCAAGCTTATTACTACAGTAGACGATCGAAAATTTGGCTAAAATAAACATTCGTTCATCGATTGGAAACTGTTCATCGTTATCTACAATTATGACCGTAACATATCATATCAAGATTCCATAAAAAACTGCGTCATATAACTGACTCAGGCGAGTGGACACAAAGTCTATTGATTCAACTACGTCGTGTCCACTCATTCATAAATTTCACAAGCAAACGAGATATGAGTATGGGTATTAGTGAAGTATGAGGAATGAGTACTCAGATGACACATCGTTCGTTCGATTCGATCATCAATGTATTTTATAAATTAAGCCTGTATAAGTTTTTACTTTAATCAATTCATTTTCTCCTTCTGTTCGTGAGAATCGCAGAGAACGGCCCAAAAAGCGAAATTGTGTCTGACAGCAAACTCTAATTGGCTTTTATTGCTATTAACTTATAAATAATTGCAATTATTTATAGACAAAAGCGCTTGAGGCGCTAAGAAATTAATCTAAGAATTTATTTTTGAATTTAATTTTTTATGTATCTAACTAATTTTTCACGCTTAATTAATCAAATTAGCCGCAGCAGAGACTGAGGACGCTGAACTGTAGCCGCAAAATGAACTCTACACTCTACACTCTGCCCTCTACACACTCTATACTCCACACACAGCAAGTCGATTAATCAAGCCGCATCTCAAGTGTAACATGAGGCGCCGCCTGGTATTTTTCAAATACTTTTTGGTATTTAGCAAGTTTTTGTGCCGCTTTGTCAGCGTCTCATTATGCATATTTTGTCAGCCTGTGATTCTTATCTAATCGATGTTTAATGTAGGCTCAACTTTTGGGCTTCTCTCTCTCTCTCTCTCCCTCTTTCTGTGGGGCTGAACACCTGCTTGGAGTATTCCCAAAATCGTAAGCTCTGCGGATCACGTTTCTTTTGGCATTTTGGGCAATTAAATGAACTCACTTCTTCCAGACTGAGCTAATAACCAAAACTGTTCGGTTTCTTCGTAAATTTTTGCACAGTTTCTTTTGCGTATTTGTATTCTACTTCTACTTTGTATTTCCATTCTTTTCTTTCCTTTTTTCGGGGCAACCCGCTGTGAGCTCTGGCTTCATTTAATTGTAATCTTCAGGGGAGATCACTACGATCCAATCGATGGATCGATCGATCGATCGATTCGATTTGTGCTCTGTGAGAGGAGGTTCAAAAGGTTCATGCGAAATAATTATTCCTGCTTCTTTCTGAAATTTTAGAAATGAAGTGCTGAGCTACGCTCCATAGAATGGTTCATTTTCGGTTCTCCTAAGACGCTTTAGACTAACATATTTTGTTTCTTGCTTTGCGGCACAACTCACACTCCATCAACAGAGACAGAGCAGCGGGTACTACTACAATTCTTGGTACTCTAACACAGCGCGATCGAGAGTCCAATTCTTCAAAGCTTTGACTGAGGCATTTCCGTGCTGTCGAATCGTCAAAACGCTTGAATCGAGTCGGGCGAGTTTGCTGGGGTCTGGTCAAGTCGAGTGTACATGCCAAAGTGTCGTCTTTAATTAGAAACGAGTGAAACCAAAGCGGTTGCTAAGAAGTGTGGGGAGGGGGGCTAAGAAGAGGGGCTGAAGAATCTTCAATGCCAAGAACGCTGCAAGTTCTTTGGAACTTGCTCGCATAACTCAAGTCTTGGACTAATAACTTCCGCTGTTATCAAACATGCGATGCGGTTGCATAACAGAACAGCGAGTGAGAAGAACGGGAGACTGGCTTGTAGACTGGCACTGCAGCGCCACCTATGGCTGATAATTATAAGCTGTAACAGCTGTTCCCACAGTTACAGCTTTATCGCTCTCCTCTCTCTCTCTCTCTGTAATCCTGTAACAAATTGCTCGCATTTAGCGCACAAAATGCCAGCAAGCGCCCCTCTCCGCGATTCTCAACGTGGGAAAAACTTTGTTTTCGTACGTAAATAATTGAAATTAATATTTTCTAGTGAATTTTTCATGCTTTTCAGCGATTTCTTTCAAGCAATTTTATCGCTCGCATTCTCTTTTGGCGGCCTTCCTCAAAGTAAAAACAACAACAAAAACAAAAGCGGCTACAAAAATGCGTAGATTGGTAGCCCGCACATTTTTTTCGCCTCCACTTTGAGCAGCAATTCTACAGGCAATTCCACAGGCAATTCTCTGATGCCCGTCTATCTTCGCCTCCCTCGCTGAAGCGTTGCCTCTCTCTCTCTCTCTCTCTTTCTCTCACATCGTTTACTCAAGTGCGAGGCAAAATATTTGTTAATATTCGCTGCTTTTTGAGCTGGGCAGCTAACGTGGCATAATTCATTTAAATTATTTTATTAAAGCTGCCAATTCTCAGTTGAGATTCTCAGGCTGAGGCTGGTAAAGAGTAGCTTGAGATTGCCTTAATTGTTTTATACGATATATCTAAATTTCACAATTGATTAAAGATTATAAGCAAATGCGCGACTTTGGGCTTCTCCTTTTCTCTGCATTGGCATTTCAATTAAACTGTCGCAAGGCAGGGTATATAACAACGCAGCAATAACTCTGCTTGAGCCCAACACGAACAGCTGCTGCCGCAGAAACAGCCGGTTTACGTGTATTATGCAAAAAGTAAACAAGAACTCGTTGAGTTAGTCGACATGCAACATACCCTGTAGGCAGGATATGTATTAGTTTAAGCTAAACTCTCTTTTGCTTTGCCATATAAAAGTTATATACCGCTTGTATACCCTACAAATTGCACAAGTTAAGTCTTTCATGCCCTCCCCCCCCATATACCCCTTTGACATACAATTACAGGGTATTTAATAAATTCCAGCGCATTTCTTTTATTAAATAAGAGCAACACGGCAGAATATAAGCAACGCCAGCGAGAAGAGCAGCGCGACTTCTTGGCGGTGGGCACAACTGCCTCGAAGAGCGCTGCCCCGTCTCTCTCCCATCTCTCTCCCACCGTCTCTTCCTTCTCCTTCACTTGCAGTTGGCCCGTTTTGCATTTAATGTGTCATGCAACGCTGCATAGCGGACGCTGCCGTTGCCGCTGCTGCTGCTGTTGCATATGTTGCAGTTGCAACTTCTGTTGCTGCTGCTGGCGTTGTTGTTATGTGGCAAGCGCCAAGTGTTGCAAACAATGCGCGTTGGACGAGCAGCAGCAGCAGCAGCAGCAGAGGGACAAAGGGTAGCTGGAAAAACTGCTTATGCATATGGCGAGGAAAATGTGTTGCCAAGAAAAATGTGCGCTTAAATTGCAGCTGAGCGCGAGAAAGAGCAAAGAGAGGGATAGAGATAGAGAGAGAGAGAGAGGTAGAGCGGGTAGAGGGGGTAGAGCAGCCAGAACTGAGCTGAAGTGTGTGCCGTTGCATAAATATCGAGCTAAAGTGCCAGGTGGAAAGAGAGAGAGAGAGAGAAAAGAGGGAAGGGGGGCAGCTGTCGAGGTCTCTGTGGCAGCAGCAGCTGCCACACACGTTGCAACACACGCACCCAACGCCGCGTCGCGTCGGCTTTCGGCGACTTGACTTAAACGCATTTTTGCCATTGGCAGAGGCCAACAGCGGCAGGGGCTGCAGTGCGAGGGGCTCGGAGGGGGACTTAAGCGCGTTAAGCGCGTTGTGAATTATTCGTAAGATAGTCAGGCCTGAGCCGAGGCCGAGGCCGAGCCCAGGGCCGGCACAGGTAGAAGAAGAAGAAGCAGGAACATTTCAACGCTATTTACGAGGCAATTTCGCAAAAGGAATATTACGCAGAGTGTATAGAGAGGGAGAGGAGTGTCGAAATTTACGAGAAACCCCTGTCCTAGCGTTCTTCCTTTAACACATATTACCAACCAGGAAGTACGTAACTCTCTCATAACTCTCTCCCCCTCTCTCGATCTCTTTCTCTCTCTCTCTCTCTCTAACCTAGTGTGAATCAAAACAGCCAAAAGGGCCGAAACAAAATCAAAGTGAGTTCCGAGTTTAAACCACCCAACCCAACCCGACGCATCCCCTTCCCTGGTAATTCAGAGGAATTACGATCTCATCGCGAACTGCATTGCCCATAAATTATTGCTGGCAGTTTCATAGTTTCATAGCGCTAAAAGTGCAACAGAGACAGACGAGAGAGAGAGAGAGAGAGAGATGCTTGAAATAAATCTCTAGTGGGGCGGCGGCACATAAAAAACCTGTCACAGACTGAACGCAATTTAAATAGAAAAACAAAAACAAAAAATTTTCGAATAGAATCCAAAAAAAAAAAAAAAAAAAAACTAATTAAAATAATACCAAGAAATTACGGAAGCAACTAATTGGACAAGTCTTAAAGTGTGACATTTGTGGAGCCTGAAGCTTTACTCCATTTGGAAACTTACGATTGTGGCTTATATAACCAGCGAATCGCATTTTTTATGCTCTTCGCCAAGATAATGACCACTCGGGATTATCATTGGACTTCTTCTTGTTGTTGTTGATGATGATGGGCTTTAATAACCCACGTGTAGTTAAATGAAATGGAATGCTTTGAATATGTCCAGAACCGTAGCAAACACAGGGGCGGCGGCACAAGAACTTTGATCTTCACCCCATCGAAGGGGGTCGTCAGCTATCTCTTTCTCTCTCTGTGTGTGTGTGTGTGTGTGTGAGTTAGTCTGCTTATCTGCCCATTCCGGAGATTGGTATTCCAAATATTGGACATTTAATTGCACGCCAATCGAACAATTAAATGTTTGCGAAAGGCAAAACACAAGAACAACGGCCAACATGGGTTAATTACTCTCTCCGGCCCGTTCTCATTCTCATTCCCATTCCTATTCACATACCCATTCTCAGTCCCATTCCAACTTTAACTTCAACTCCGATTCCCATTACCGTTCTTCAGCTACAGTTCTGAGGGGGGAGTGTTGAAAAAGGGCGTATCTGGCTCGGGCTGGGGAGTTGGACGAGGAAAGCCCAAGTTGTTGAGAGCACGCTTCGTTGCGCAATTTAAGTGACTCGAAAAGGTTCAAAACTATTAAAAGTGTTGCTCTGTTGCTCTGTTGCTCTGTTGCTATACCCTGTAATGACATGTGTAACATGAATGGGCATGGCAGTGAAGAGGAGCATCCTATGCTGTTAAGACCCACAATAACTTTACTTCTCGTTTGCTTTACAGGGTATCTCTGGCCTATACACACTCTGCGCACCAAAAGATCTGAAAAGTGCACTCAATTGTGGCATGATTCTTCGTTTTTCTTCTCTTCTGGCCTGTAGAAGGAACCTGCCTGACACCTGTGACTCTTTGTCCCGGTTGGGGTGTGATCTTTATCGGGGCACAGCTGGCACTTCAAGTTCACTTTGGTTCGGTTCAGTTGGGTTCTTCATACTCTCCTGCTGCTTCTTCTTGCCTCGTTTTTATTCGGTTCTGTCATTGTTTTCTATGTGGATTTCCATTCGACTGACTCTTGGAGCGTTTCATTTTCCTACAGTAGCCAGGCTTGGAATACCATTTTCTCTCATTGTGTTTCTTCATTTTCTTATCAATTAAAGCGTGACCTTTGTTGTGGTTTATCTCTGAGCGAATTAGTTCTGCCAGGCAGGTCGGTCGCTTTATGGTCTAATTAGTTGAAGAGAAACCTCGGCTCTGGGGGTTCATAATGATCGAGCGAGGTGAAAGAAACAAAGCGGAATGAAATGAAATGAAAGAAGAAAAATCAAAACTCGTTCGGCGATGACATCAAGCAAATTGTTTCCATCACTTTCAGTCCCTTCAGTCTCTTTGTCTCTGTCATCGCCCGATCGTATCTATCGATAGAGCTACTAGAGTATCTCATAAATCGACGTTATCAGTTAAGAGGATACTGACTTATAAATCGCCCATTTGCCACCTCGAGACTATCGAGGCAATTAGGTAATCAGAGTGAGAGAGTTGTATAAATAGCTATGAAGTACCCGCAACTGTTCCGTTTATTCATACAGTCTACAGTACTCGGGGCTACTTAAAGACCAATAAATCGCTTTACTGCTACAAAAAACTTTGCTTGTTAGTTTGCTTGAACAACTGTCAGCTGGCCCAGGTACTTGTTGTAAATTGGAAACTAACCCTATACGAACGGGGAAGTGGCATAACATAACATCTGTAACACATAGAGAGGTAATTCTACCGATAAAAACATAACTTAAGTTCAAGGGAAGGTTAATTGCAATGCAACAAGCAGGGAGATCTTTCGGTATTACGTCTAAGGTTATGTTTCTTGTATACCCTATGCGATAAGGCTCTGAGGTCTTGTTTCTTATATCTTACAAGAAATATTTGTAAATTATAAACCAAGTTTGGCATATACGAATTTTTGCTTGTTAGTTTAATTATCGTATTCGCTTTGATCTCAAACCGAAACCGAAGCATATCGGATACGTTACGAAGCGATCCTTAGTAAACAGTATTTAAAAATGCCAAACACAAAATGCCCCAGAAATGCAAGACGTGTGGTTTGCTCTCTTATATAAAACAATTTCAATTGGTTTGCGTTTCGGGTCTTTGGTATTTCCCGCACTCTCCCTCCTCTTCATCCTCCTCTTCGGCCCTTTTTGCGAATTCTTTTTTAATGCGAAGCGCGCAATTTTCGTTGACATTTGCAAATTCTTGTCACAAACGCGAAAAATAAAAACAACGAAAACAAAACGAAAAAAAAAACCAATTCGTATCATAAAAAAGTTTTTTTCGAACGAATTTCAACTATTTTCTTGTTGTTGCTGCGGCCTCTTTTTGGGGTTTTTACTGCATTGCTGGAGTTGCATTTAAAAGCGTTGGGCCCCGCCCTACTTTGCGCCCCCTTCTACATATATCACTCTTCGACTCGTGGACAGTTTGTGCCAAATTTAAGTCAAATATTTGAATGAAAGTAAATTGAAGACAAATTCGAAGGGGGGAGTGGGAAGAGAGGAAAGTGGATAAATGTTAATAATGGGTCGTTTTATAACGCTTAGATGGCTCGAATAACTCTGATACGCGTGAAGAATAGTAGAAGGCGTGGCAAAAACTCTGGAAATTCCTTAAACTTTACAAATTGCCGATGAACGCATTATAATGTATGTTAATTCTCTTAGTCCGAATGAAAGTAGTTCAATTTTCGAACAGACAAATGAGCTTTGCCAATGGCATACAAATTTCCGTTCTTTGTCTACCTATTCGTCATCCCGCCGTAGAGAACTTGCGAATTGTGTCTATGGAAATGTGTCACAGAAGTCGCAACCTAATGATCTACACGGTGACAAAGCGTCTTTTTCGTAGGGAGAGTGTGAAAGGTTGTTTGTCATTACACGGAGTTGAGTAGGTGGGGAAGGAAGAGAGCAGTGAAGAAACTAGGCTAAAGATTAAGGAAATGCCAGAGAGACAGGCAGAAAAGGAAGTCAGAGAAACAACAACAACAACAACAACAATGAGAAAACAATTGGAGAGAAACGAAATTAAGAACACTTGACTTGCCATTCACTATTTTCATATCATGATTATAGGGATAAAAAGTGAGCAACAATGCAAGAATTGAAATTATCTTGTGCTACTGCAAAGCAGGAAAAAAGCCTTTGCTAAACTTTGTGTGATTTAGCAGAATTTGCCAGTGAAAAGAAAATACTTTTACAAACAGAGAAAGGAGTTTTAACTAATATATAGCTCTTAATTTAGCTCATCAAAAATTCCAGCAAATATCTTTATTATTTTGAAGTTCGGCTTAAGCCCAAAGCTCCCAAGCTTACACATACCTCCCTCTCTTTCTTTCTCTTTTTAAAATATTGTCATTGGGGACTTTCCTTTTTGCACAAATTTTGCCCACATTGTTTATATAAAATAATTTTATTTGCAGTTTTTTTTTCGGAATTTTTTGCGTAAAAATATTTAAACAGTTTGAGTTTTATTTGCACTTAAGGGTATTTTCCCTCTCTCTCACCGCATGAACTGTTTATTTTCTTCTGCAGTTACTGTTGCTGTTGTTCGACGTTTATCAAAATTAGCATAATTATGGGATATTGTAATTATTGCATTAAGCATATTGACGTGTATAATATATTTTTGAGAAATTTCACTTTCATCGCCAGTCATCAGAGATAATTTCAAATGTTGCAAACAATTTGCATTGCAACAACAGCAACAGCAACAGGCAACAGGCAACTGAAACGGGTAACACGATCATAATTTGTTGCAATTAATTGTTGCGCTCGAATGAGCCGCACACAAATTTGAAAACGGAAAACGTATACAACAAAGTATTGTGATGCGAAACCGAAAACGCTGAAGCCGAAATGTCTAATAGCGTTTGCTAATTGTTAATTGCTAATTGCTAATTGCAGTTAGTTTAGCACCGATTTCGATATAAACTTATTACCTCCTGTCTCACTCTCTCTCTCCTTCTCTTTTTTTTAACTCATATTGTTGAAATTCGCGAATGAATGAATCGGCAGCAAATGAATTGAGCAGGCCCGTTACAGTTACTTCACGAACATGCAAAAAAGAACGAAACTTCACGGTCAGACTGCAGTAGGCAAAGAGCGGATTCACAAACACACACGCACACATACACCAATGCCTACTCTCTTATTGTGTGGCGGCAAAGCGTGAGAGAGTCAAAGTCAAGTTTACAGCTACGAAGCCTGCGCCGCGTTCTTCGTATGCTCGGTTCGTTGTTCCGACACGTTGTGTTCGCGACGAGCGCTGAAAGTCAACTGAATTCGCCGGCAAACACACACAGCACGTCTGCGCAGGCGACTTTGACTCAACCTGCTTGACGAGCAGCTGAGCACAGCGGCAAGCGAAGGCGGCGGCAGCGGCAGCGACTCAGCAGAGCGACGACTGCGGCGCTTGCAATTCTTTTGGTTTGGCTTTTAATTGTCTTGGCGTCGCGTCGCCCCGCGTCGCTTGATGATTATCTCTCAGCTGCTCAACTTCATTATGCGCTGCCGTATGCATGCGTGCGTTCGTGTGTGAGAGTGCGATCGCATTACAACGAGCTGATGACAAATTTGTGATAAGCGCGCTGGAAAATCTCTCGTTGAGCATTAAATTATTTAATTTGCCTAATGAAAATGCCTCGCGCCGCATTGAACTTTGTACTCTCTCCCCACACCCCGCTCCAGCACTCTCTGAGCGCATCAATTGACCGACAGGCGGCGCTTCAAAGTGTTATTTATTGTTTATATATTGTCTTTGGCTTTTCTTGGGAATATTTTCATTTATTTATTTGTCTCACAATATTTGCATGTGCTTCATTTAAACGAATTTACGAGCTTAATGTGTGTGCGTGAGTGTGAGAGGGTACAAGTGTGTGCGGTATTTCGCTTCGCTTGGGGCGTGTTGATGTAACGCCCTGTTGGGCAATCGCTCTATTTGGTGCACCCCGTTGGAATTTCACAGCAATTATCATAAATAATTCTAGAAATACGCCATGCGATACATTCCCGATTGACCTTGAAGACGCCGCAGAGAGTCTTCCCGGTAAGAGTGCAGAAACGCAAAAGCAAATCGAGGCATGGCGAGGGAGGGGAAAGGGTCGGCGAGTGTTGAGGGAGGTGAACTGGGGTGAGTTGAGGTGAGGGAGGTGAGTTCGAGCTGTGGTGTTTCGGCCACGCTCCACGCTTTGGGCTTAGTAATTTTTAATTTGATGATTAATCGATAAGCGACAGCCCCAACGGGCCATTGCCCGATCCAATAAGCGAGCGAAGAGTCTGGCAAGGCTGGGGAGAGGAGAGAGTAGAGAAGAGTGAAGATTGTGGCGATTGCATGTGATTAGAATTTGTAATAAGCTCGAAGCTCAAAAGCTCTCGAAAAGCGTTTCACGAGTTTCTTAAGTCTCTTTTCGTTTTTCGGCGTTTCTACGGCTTTGTTTTCTTCTTCAGGTTCTCAGCACGCTCTTAGATAAAGATCGCCCTGTGATTGGCCGTGATTTTGAATGCTGGATACCCAAAAAAGGGAATTGCCTAAGCACCCGCAACAACAAATTGAAAACTGGAAATAGGAAAGTGCATCAAGATGAGTACACAACATTTTGTTTTTTGAGTTTTTTTCAGGTTTCGCTTTCACTTTGTTTCTATTGTTTAGAATTTTGTAGAGATACATGTTTAAATAGGCATAAACATTGCATAATCCCAAGAGATTCACGACCTTTGGGCAATTATCATACAACTTTCTTTGGGCCAACTTTCACACAGAACAGAAACACTTTCCCAACATAGAAGAAGAAGGAGAAGAAGAAAAGCAAATGGAACCTCCCTCTCAGTCATCAGACTCCACTCATCAGAGCTCTCTGGCTGAGTTATGTTTCTCATTTGATTTCATGATTGACACTTGCCCCCCCAAGCTTGTAATGGATACCAAATGTTGCCCATTGGGCTTGGGTTAGGTCAGATAGATCTATGTAAATTTCCATCAGGCAGCTGCAAAACATCCCCAGCACATTAAAACGTGTCAGCAGCAGCAGTGCGAATAGACCTTGTGCCACTTCAGGCGATGTCCCCATATCATCAGATGCCATATAACATACCATATCAATCGCTTCACTTCCCACCTCCCCCTCCCCCTGCGAAACAATCAACAAAATCTCGTCATGTCGTGCGTCACTTGGCAAAACAAATCAATCAGCGGCAGCTGCAGGAGCGGACTGCAAAATTGCATGGCAGAAATCAAAATCAAAATCAAAATTTATCGAGAAAAATGTAAAACACGCCCCACACGATGTCCACACGCCCCTAGCCCCCGTTTTGCCGTAACTGCGGCGACAGAAGCTGCGGCGCCAGCATCGACGCCAAATGCAAATTACGTCAACCTTTTTTTTTTCGCTCTCCCTCGCTCCCGCTTCATCTGCTTTTTGCGGCGAAACTTTAAAGGCAACAATTATTTGACATGTGACATTATGCGAGAATGGATCCCTTGGGGACCGTGAAACTGGCAAATAGGCCCATTTGCATTCGAAACTTTGGCCAGGCAGGGATGCATTCGCTCTGAGGCTGCATTTGTCATAGGAAGAGGGCTGAAGTGCCTGGATTGATCCAGCGATGTTTCTTTCCGGGAATTCCTTTCATCCCCTAAATTTGTAGATCTTTAATTTATAGTATACCCCTAATTCAAATTCTGTAGACTTAAAATCTTTAATTCTTTCTCATCTGTGTAGAATTTAGTACTCACTAGTGTATTTTTCTCTTTTCCTCGTTTATCTTTTATTTATCCATGAATCTATATATCTTTACTTACTATCTAATGTTGGATTTTCTTTTACGCTTCCTCCGGTCGATGTAGCGTACTAACAACTAACACCTAACACTAACAACTAACACCTAACAATCTTCTCTGATCTGATTGGGTTTTTCTGGGTTTTCCCCAATCCTTTTGCAACAAATGTTGGATCATTTTAAAAAAATAAAATTTTTAATTATTCTTTTGTTCACCCAGACTAGTCGTTAAATTTTTGTTTTAAATTGTAATTATTTACTTCACTTTTAATTTTAATTTTTTTAATCTTAAAGATAATTTTAACTTAATTATATGAAAACAATTTTTTTTTTATTTAATTTTAAATCTTTTAAAATTTTGTGTCGACTGCCATTAGTTGACGTTAAATAAATAAATAAATATGACTAGCTGTCTCTATTTGTATTTCAATTTCATATACATTCAGACTTTTTATGAAGAAAGGGCAGATCACCAAGTTTTCTTGATCTTTAGATTATTTGTTCCTCTTATTTTTGAAAATCTAATCTATATTTCTTTCGAACATTATATATATAATATTCCTTTATACATTTATAATAACGTATATACCATCATCTTACATTTGAAAGACAGAGCATAGATGATTCGATTCCACATATCGGAAGACAATCAAAGGCTCCGCCAATTGATAAATGCAATGGTTTTTGCACTTGTTTTTTGCATTGATTTTCCAGTCGGGCAACAGGCAAGAGGCAAATGACAAAGTTCAGTGTGGAAAAGGCGATGGGAAAGAAAAGACCGGGGAAACTTATGATAGACCCCAAAAGCGGACCTCACAATGCTCACATTAACCTCACAATGCAAGCATGTTGCACTTGACAGCGGCATTTGTTGTTGTTGTCGTTGTTGTTGTTTGCAGGGGCAGGCAGGGCAATTTATTGTTTTGTTATTTGTATAAAACAGCCAAAAGTAGCCATAAAAGGCTACTCCAATGCTGGCCAAAAACAAGCTGAATGGCCAATCGCTTGACCGACTGCAACGGTGCGGCGGCTGCTCATTAAAAGCCTTTTTTTGGCCAAATTATGAGCACATTTTTTTGCCGTTAGCCACGGCTTGTTAGCGTCAACTAACTGCTCCCTGTTGCACCCTGTTTTAGCCTGTGCACCCTGTGCGCGTTCCTAATTATCAATGGGCGCTTCGGATGGAATTGCCTGAGATTGTTGATATGCAGAGGGCATAAAAACAACATAGAACAAAAGCGAACAAACAAATAAATAAACAATTCGTGAATCTATTCAAACTGTCAATTTGCGATTCAATAAATCGCATACTTAATGTCGATTACAGCGTAAAATAGACATCAAATAAATATGAACAAAAGCTTCAGAAATAATAATAATAATAAATATAGATATAAAACTCGAATGCCGCGAGTGGGAAACAAATGTTCATAAATTTCAATCAAAAACCATTAAAAATATATTATGAAATGCATAAAAATTCAATTGCATCGCAGACTGCGCTGGCTGCAGACTGGCTGCGTATATTGTAGAAGGTACCTAGCTAGGCGACTACCTTCCTGCCATACCCCAGACATACATATGTACATACAACAATTGTGGCCTGAAGCTGAACAACAATTGTCTAGTACAAATAATGTGCAATAAACATAAATTAGCAATGTCAATTTATGTCGTGCCTTACGCCGCGATACCCTGTAAAATGCAACTAATTGGGTTTTTTCTACGTTTCCCTTATTATCTGCAACAAATGTGAGCTCAGTTGATTTTATTTTTATCCTAGAATATAATTTAAATATAGTTTATACAATAAATGTATTTTAAAATTTGAATTTCTTTTAATTTTAATTTGTATTAAATAATAATTTAATGAATTTATTTTCATTATATTAATTGATTAATTGGTTCAATTTATATAATAATTTATTTAATTTATTTGAATTATTTTAACTAAAGAAACAACATTTTTGTTGAATAAGGTCTTTTTAGCCAACTTCTCATTGATCTTTCTGCTCATAATTTATGTTAACTAAAAAAATGTTAAAATAAAATAAAAAGGCTACATTTCGGTAAGGAGTGTACTAAAATAATATATTATATTATAAATTCTTTCTACTAGCTACCTTCTCAATCGATCTCTACAAACAACCTTGCCACTAGTCGCGCATACCCGTTTGCCAATTGCGTCCACTTCACACTCGTTACCAACGAACTGACCTTTGCAGAACAATACACCCTGTACAATACATAACATGGCAGCACCCTGGGCACCCTCCTTTTACATTATAAATTGGCTAAATTCGACATTCGTTTGACAATCGCCGAATTGGCCAAGTTCACATGCTGTTGCTGTTTCAATATCGAATCAAGCGATTCGAACTCAAACTCGAAGTTGCATTAGAAAGTATTAAGCTAAAAATCTGAGCTGAGATTTGATTTCGGGGCGTCGCCCGGGGACGATGTAGACGACACACCCTGTAAGCGGGCACGTAATGAGATTTGCGAGCATATCGAAGACAATTGCAGGGCCCTTTTAGATATGGGGCTGGGCTGGGGCTCCCTTAGCTCTGCTCCCCCAAATTAACGCCAGCTTGGGTTCTACGTCAAGTGCTGCAGTTGCTCGTTTTTAATTAGTCAAGCTCATTGCGATTGTTATTGTTGTTGATGTTGTTGCTGCTGTTGTCTTTGGGCGTGTGAACTCTTTTCTTTAATTAGCTGCCATGTTTCTGTTCTGATCGCAATTTGACATTTTCAACAGAAAATTTTTAGCTACTTTTTGGCTGTCATTTTGCTCGTTTTCGCGTTTATCGCGCTTCGTGTTTTGCGGTTGACGCAAGTTGTCGCCGTTGTTGACGTTGCAATTAATCGTTATCTAGGCAGAGTATCTCTAGTGAGTAGTATTAGCAACAATTGGCAACTGATTAAACCGTGCCATAAATATGATTTATTTCCATTTGAGTTTCCCCAGTTAAATCTAGCTTTTAATTATTAAAGAACCACAGCAACAATTGAACATTTGAAAAAGTGAATAAATCTACGAAATTCGCATTAAATTATTAACAATGCTTTTATTGCTCGCTCGCCAAAATGTCGTTAAAAAACAAGCAAAAAAAAAGAAAACAGAGAATAATGAAAAGAATTAACAATTCATGCTGCGGCATTGTCTATCACAGTTTAATAAACCAGAGTGCAGACATCGACTGCGATATCTGATTAAACAATTAAAAAACGCGAATGTTTTATTAACAATTCAGTGGGAGAGTAGGAGAGAGGGGGGCGATGTTCTTCTCTTTAATAACTAACTGTTTCGCATTCGCTGTGCTTTCAATTATCTAAATTAAAAAATTCCCGCGTCTTGTTTTTCATTTCGATTATTCTCATTGTTATTGTTTATTGTTTATTGTGTTGCATTTTTGCTAATTTGAGCACATTTCACGCCCGCTGATTGCTTTTTTTAGAGCGACAAGGTCGTTCCTACATACATCAAATATAGGTATACGGTTATAGATATCGATAGCCGACGATAACAGGCAAAATCTTTCGCGACAAATTAACTTGTAACGGGGCAAAAGAGCCTCGCCTCAACTTGTCGAGCTGAGGTTGCAAATTGAATTGGTGATGAATCGCGCCCCCGATAACTCTGGCATTTTATCTGCCAGCAAACAGGCTGTTATCGAACTATCGTGGGCGCGAGCGTAGGCTTTGACCTTGAACTGCCTTGACGATTTGTCATATGGCTAATTGGAAATTTCAACAGATTTCACAAAAACAGATATACTTATACATGTGTATATAGATCGGCTGATAAGCTCGATTGTGCGCAAACAATGAATGAATGGCAAATAAACGCGTGCGATTGGCTAATTGCGAGTTGAGTACACTCATTGAAAGAGTAAATACAATTCATTTGCATGACTATAAAAAATTATAAAAAATATATTAAGTTTTTACAACTATAAATAAATGTTTTTTATTGTTAAATAAAGCTATAGTTATGCGTAAATAAAGCCACATTTATGCAAATACCTTTTTTTTAGGGGTTTACTCATATTTCTATTTCGATTTTTTTTGCGCTCTCAGCTCGTAAATCATTCCATATTGCAATATCCCTTCTGATGCCGCAGATCGTGAGTTGAGTTGACATTTAACAAGTGCCCACAGTAAATTTGCATTTAAATCAAAGCCGACATCGGCTGGCTCCACGCCCCCCGCCTCACGCCCCCAAGCCTCTTTAGGAAGCCTTTGGTGCCACACACAGCGAGTGAGACGCGGCCTCGTCTCACCTTTTGGCGGGTTTTTTTGGCGCCAAAATCGGAGCTCATAAATTATATTTCTGCCTAATTTTCTTGGGATTTGCAGGGGGGCAGGGGGAGGTACCGGGAGCTGGCACTGCCCTTGTGAGCGCTACACACACACACACTGCACACACTCTCATAAATCAGAGACGCGTCGTCAGGTATGGAAAAGTCGCCTGCCAGGCACTTAGTCAAAAGAGATTTTCTTTCGGCCACAGCGCGCAGAAAGTTAACATGAAAACTACATAATTCACTTAAATGTCAAGTTGAGGGAAGAAAGAGACAGGGGGAGGGGGGAAGGTTGGGATGCGGGGGTGGCTAGTAAAAGGTAGTAACTTGGCTATAAGTGGCAAAAGGCAACGGCGGCAGCTGCGCTGCAAACTGTTCACGTCACTCAAGCGGCCCCGTTGCAAAATGTGGTAATAAAGTTGCATAGAAGAGTCTGAAGAGAGTAGTAGACACTCACACACACACACACACACACACACACACACACACACACTTGGCCAACAATTTGTTGTGGGCAAAAGAAATTTCACTAAAGCGCCTCGGTCACGATTTATCATCATCGCCGTTTGACAAAAAGGGAAACATCTGCCAGGAACACAGTGGCGCCGCAGCTAGGGGGGGAAGAGGGGGGAGGCTTGCACAAGGGGTCTTCCAGTCAAGCGGCAAACATTTTTGCTTACATGAATTCCGTTTTTTTTTTCGTTGTTTCTTGTTGTTTCTGTCGCTTCTCTTCTCTTGTTTTGCCTGACACTTAACGTGTCATTCGAACATTTTATTGGACTTGACAATGAACTTTTGAACCCTCCCCCCTAAAAAAACCCCATCTAAGTCTGGCATTAACAAGAAATTTTTAAGTTTTTAGTTTTAAGTGGCAATTGGCGAACGAGCAAAAACAAAACTTTCACATTGATTTCGATTAGGCAAAAGAAAAACTCCCAAAGGAAACTTTGGCGGTTCCTGCTGGGGGAAACTATTAAACAAAAAAAAAAAAAGATTATAAAGTTTCAGTGAGTAAAAAAAAAAAAAAATTAAATTAAATTAAATTAAATTTAATTTGATTTAATAATAAAATGAACATATTTTAAAATATTTTTTAATATTTTACCGCATTTTTCCTAGCAACATCAAAGATGAGAAACTTTATAGAATTTATTTAGGTGGATTTTTGAGAGTTGAAAAATTTTCAAAAATTTATTTAGCTTATAAAATACATAAGCTTAATAAAAAATGATAATATTTATATATTTTTTGATTATTATATATATAGTAAATAAATCTTCAATGTGTGAGAGAAACTTTATAGAATTTATTTAGGTGGATTTTTGAGAGTTACAAAATTTTTACAAATTTATTTAGCTTATAAAATACATAAGCTTAATAAAAAATGATAATATTTATATATTTTTTGATTATTATATATATAGTAAATAAATCTTCAATGTGAGAGAGAAACTTTATAGAATTTATTTAGGTGGATTTTTGAGAGTTAAAAATTTTTAAAAATGTATTTAGCTTATAAAATACATAAGCTTAATAAAAAATGATAATATTTATATATTTTTTGATTATTTTATATATAGTAAATAAACCTTCAATGTGAGAGAGAAACTTTATAGAATTTATTTAGGTGAATTTTTGAGAGTTAAAAAATTTTTAAAAATTTAAAAATTTAATAAAAAATGATAATATTTATATATTTTTGATTATTATATATATAGTAAATAAATCTTCAATGTGAACTTGAAACTATAATTCTCTATTCTTTCTTCAAGATGACTTAATCAATTCTCACTGCGACTTTCTTTCTTCTAGTTCCACGGCACTTTGCTCTCGTTTATCCCCTTTCATTTCGAGAGTAGCTACCGATCGGTAGTCGCCTTCTGGGCACTTATTCACAACAGCAGGTGCTGCCCAGAGGCAAAAGGCACCCACAACATCGAAAAATCGAATTCTTTCTCAGCGAATCGCTTCGATTCGATCGTTTATCACCGTCGCAGATCGCAGTTTACATTTCTATTCGAACTGGAAGAGTTGTCTTTTTAAATGTTTAAATGTTATATTGATTTTATTTAGCTTGTTTTGGCCTTTTTTTGTTGTTGTTGTTGTTGTGAATCCGAATTGGGGCCAAAACGTAAACATTTCTCAATGCGCGCCCTGATCGCGCTGGCCTTTAGCCATACCAACAACAGCCGCAGAAGAGGCACAAAGACAAAACTTGGCTCAAATAAATCTTATCAAATTAAACCGCGACTTCACAGCAACAAACAACTCTAGACGTGGGCGTGAGTTTAGAGGCGACTCTACGAGTGAGAGAGAAGTTCGCAGTGGGCGTTGCTGCTGCTGCTGCTGTTGTTGTTGTTGTTGTTGTTGTCTAAGTTGTTGTTGTTGTTGTAGGGCTTGTCGAGGTTTGTCGTTTTATCGGTTTGTTGGTTTTTTTCACTTCGTCTTGCGTCTTGCGGGTCTCGTAAATTGAAGTGGAATCGGAATTGGGCCTGGTTGGTTAGGTAATTGTTAACGTGTTTGCCAGTTGACCAAGTTAAATGTGTACCAAAATGCCAAAATTGGCCAAATTAATTAAGCCATTTGAAACAATTTTACTTTGGCTTTTTTTTGTAGCTTTTTCTTGCCTTCGTTTTGCTTCGCTTCAAATTGCACTCAAATTAAATTAAACAATTTAATTTGCCTCGAAATAGTTGCAATTGTTTCTCCCCCTTTCCATTGCTCCCTCTCCTCTCCCTCTCTCTCTCTCCCATCGAACATTGTTTTTGTTGCTGTTGTAATTGCACAGTCCACATTGTGTCGCGTTTAAGTGAAAAGCGCTTGGCACGTTTTATTTCTACAGTTTTTTTTTTCTTTTTTTTTTGCCATTGCCATCCCCGACTTGACTCGCCTCGACTCGACTCGAATTCCCTTCTGGCCAGCGTTAATTTTCAACTGTCCACTTGTTGTTGTTGTTGTTGTTGTTGGCCAACGAACGTGCCAGCAAAGGGTATGCTCAGTTCGTGACACCGCTTGAAAGTCGCCCTTTGTTTGCGTTTTGTTGTTCGGAAATATGTTTGATTCTTCGCATTACAAATGTTTAAAAATAGTCAATAAATTGTTATGAATTCTCTAGTAACTTTATACTTGAAATATACTTTTTGCAGTATTATGCAACACTGTTATTTTATTTCAGCTTTAAAGCTGGCCAAAGTACAACATGATGCGTTGAAAATGTCTATCTATCAATCTAACTATCTTCTCCATCTACCGGCATTATCCAACACTGGCCGTTACCCTACCAACTCGCAGGGGGCAGCTTTTAGCTTAGTTCTGCATAGTCCTCTTTTGTTTAAGTGTTTTTTAGATACTCTAAGTTACTTTCGCTATAAACATGCTCTAACTAGCATATACTACAGCATTAGTCAACACTGTCAATGCAGCTTCACTTTAGGCTTGCACATCAGGTTTGTCAAAATATCAAATGATTCGTTAAAAATGTCTAGCCAATTTCTCCACGAGCTTAACTCCCTTTCCGGCATTAACCAACACTGTCTGCTAGCTTGTTAACTGTCTGCCCTACAAACTGCGTGCAGAGTGGAAGAGGAAGCTCATCTCTCCGGCCTTACATAGGCCTCGTTTGAGCGAGCTTTTATCTGGCATTGCGATGCACGTTTTTTCTTGCTCTTCTTCAGCTGCTTCTGTCTCATATTTGCGGCAGGAAGCGTCAACCCGTCGACGGCCCAACTGCGCAAGGCCCCAATTTATGGCCCATCTCCAATTACCGCTGGCCCGCGAGAACATGCCGACACGCAGCTCAAAGGGAGAGAGTGTGACTAAGACAGAGAGAGAGAGAGAGAGAGAATGTAGAGTGGAAGGGGGATGTAAGAGTGTGAGAGGGAAAGGAATTCGAAGTCAGCCCCGCGGGGCTGGCAAATATTTGACGCTTATTCCATCAACGTCAACGCGTCGCGGCCCAACAATAAGTCAACTGATCGATCAAATGTCGCGGCAACGACTGCGGCAAAGATCGCACCACGATCACCGAACACCGATCACCTTTTGCGCTGTGTTTAATGGGTCAAGAGTTATTTTGGTCACTCTTTTTTTGACACACTTTTTGACATACCTGACCAACCATACGATACGATTTTTGATAGATTACGCGACTTTCAAAAAACCCAAGCGATCTCATGCAGCGAAAGTGCGCGACAGTTGCAATTGCAATCGATCGGTCGATCGATTGAGGGTTTTTATTCTTCCTCCTCGAAGTGCAGCCAATTAGGCTCGAAGATCTCGCAGCACAATTGAGTTGTAGTTAGTGGAGAAATGAAATGAAATGTAGCCGATCGAGAGTGATAAAACCAAAGTCAAATTCAATGCACAACCAGCAACAATTATAACAAACAACAAACAAACAACGAGTTAAGGGGAAATTATAATGCAAAGGCTTCCCAATATCGCTCTCGGAACCGATCGAACAAGCCGAGCAAATTGCATAATTATTGCTACAAATGAAGCTCGAACCCGAACCCCAAACCCAAAGAAAGTGGTACCGTTTGAATCGTGATAAAGCGATAATTTTCCCCTCCCATTTGGCGCAGCATTCGAATGCATTTCACTTTCCACTGAGCAAACAAACTGAAAACCGAAATGCAGGCGAAACTGCAGTCTGTCGCTCTACGTTATTATGAAATCCCAAATCCGACAAAACCAAAGTCCCCAATACGAATCCAGGCAGTCCGGCTGTCCACCCACGTTCCGCAACGGTCGCGTCGTCTTCGAGTTCCGTTTCAAGTCCGAGTTCGAGTTCAAAGTTTGCGCAAATCTTTGCGCTGTCTCGCTGTCTCGCTGTCTCTCTGTCCCACCTCTGCTCCTCTCTTTCTCCGCCTCTGCAATTCATTTTGAATCATTTGCTTTTCACTCTTTTATGGCCAAGACATGCAAACTGCCTTGGAAAGTGATATAAACATCAGTTGGACTGCACGCCTCATCCCCAGAAGCAGACAGCAGACAGACGGACAGACGGACAAACAGACGGACAGACATCATCCTCTCGCTTGTCTACAACTGACGGAAGCTCTTTGGCTCTTTACCCAACTTTACTTGGATTGGTTACTTCTTGAAAATCCAGAAATATTCACAACTTCACTTGGATTTGTTACCACGAAGAAATCCCAAAAAATTTCCAACTTCACTTGGACTTTATAACTTTGTTTCTCATCTATGCTGGCACTACTGTGCCTCACGCCCCAAGCTGTAGCACTCTGACCAACGAAATAAGCGTGCTAATCCCGCCCTGCGGCTGTTGTGGCAACCCACAAACCTCATACCACACATGCCACATGCGCTCAACCCAGCTCAGACAGAGGCAGCGCAATTGAGAAACACTTTTCTTTTTCCTCTCTCGACGCGCGGATTAAGTTTAATTATTTTCAGCTTAATTAATTTACAAAGCAAACAGAAAGCGCACAGGCTTTTTGGAGGCAAAGCCAGCAGAAATACTACAAAAATACTGTAAAAATACTGCAAAAAGTATTAATAAAAAGCCAAAGTTATTTCGCGCGCGCGTTGACAGCAGCTGCGCCTTTGCCTGTTGCCTTTATCTGTGGCTGGGAAATTGCTGGGCTAATAGAAAAATGCTAGGGAAAATATTTTTGCCGGGGGGGGGTAAGGAGTTGAGGGGGAGGGTGGGGGAACTCCCTTGGGGCGCTGCCTTTTTTGGAATTTTCACAGCCGCCAGAGCGGCGACGCTGCTGAGGCTTTTGATAACGCGAATGTGACTTGGGCCATCGCCAGGCTAAAAATAGCAAAGGCAGCAGGGATAGAAGGGAGCCTGGAAGAGGGGGAGGGGGTTGGGAGTCAGGCAACGGCTGCGCATGCGCAACAAGGCATGCGATGCAGGTTCCTTAGAAAAATACAGACAGCATCGAGAGGCGACTGGAGACTAGAGACTGCAGACTGCAGACTGTAGACTGCAGACTGAGGCGTAGGACAAGTTCCTAGGGCGCAGGGCTGTGTGGGAGGGCGATGCGAGACGACTGCGACGAAGCGAAGCGCTTGCCAACCCATTCAATCCCATGCCATGCCAGCCCATTCCCTCCCAGTTTCAAGCTTGAGCTCTGCGGCCCTGCATGCATCATAGACAGATGCTGTTAAATTGATAGCGTGCGTTGTTGCAACTCCTTCTGCGTTTTTGTTGCATGTCTACAACTCTGTAGGAGCCCCACACCCCACTGCCAACTCCTCTATCCCCTCACTAGGCTGCCAGCTGCCTGTGGAGCAAAGTGTCGGTAATGTGCCTCTAAAGAGCGCGCTTGACGAGCTACCCCCTCCACCTCCCGCTGCAGACATTGTTCTAGCGAAAGGGAAACTAATCGCTGCAAGAACTGAGAAAGTTTCGGTTCCTACCACTTACCCCTATATCGTTTAAGTGCGAGCATTTTGTTTGTGTGGTAATTACCTGCAAAGAGAGAGAGAGAGAGAGGTGCAAGAAATGCAATTATTATGATGTATTCCAATTTGAGATGTTGGTAATGAGTTATCTAGGGAATTTCAGAGCTCCCGGGAATGTGAATGTTATAATTAAATTTTGAATAAATTTCCTAAAGAAATTTGCAATATCTTTTGCTTATGCCCTTCTCTTTTCTGGGTTGGGTTTCCTACCTTCCTCTGCAACTGCAACCGCAATTGGAACCTCAACTAATCTGGGCAAACGTCACTTCGGCTCTCGTTGAAAGCCTGCGGCATGGCCATGGCATTGATAAGGTCTAGGTCGTACCAGGGTCTCTCACTCTCTTGGTCTGCGGGCGCCCACTTCAACGGACGCGGGCACCAGGCGAATGCCAAAGCCAAACCCAAACTGGAGTCGGGCCCAGGAGGACCAGTCAACCAGGCAGATAAGAAAATGCCTTTTATTGGTTTTTCTCTCCCTCTCTCTCTCTCGCTCTGTTTGCTGATTAGCCTGGCCGATTAGAGAGAGAGAGAGAGAGAGAGAGAGGGAGACAGAGGAGACAAGTCAGACAAGGCAACAAGGCTTCGATGCGATTCGATTCGATTTGGGGCGCGGCTGGCAGCTTCGTTGCTATTTTTAGTCGAGAATTAATTGCAATCGAAAGCTTTCCCTGCATTAACTAAAATATATAATACATATATATATATGTAGTTATAAATTTATATAAATATTTTGAATATATTTTACGTAACATCCGCAAAAAAAACGACAAGCAACTTGAGAAATTTGATCAGAAAAAATTGCCACAAATTTCGCCGGGCGCCGCAACTAAAGTTCAGCAATTAATTATAAACAAAAGCTGAATTTAACCAGCCCCAACAACAACGATAAATAAACAAAGCCCGAAAAAACAGTTGAACAATTTCTTTTGTGGCCTCCGCTGCCCGCATTTTTTGGCACAGTGGAAAAATGTGAAAAGAGAGAGAAGCGCGAATTTCTTCTTCTCTTTCTGCGATTTAAAATTGTGCAACATTTGCCGTTTTGAAGGGTTTTCTATTGTCTTGCGCTGCCTCTCTCTTGCCCCGCTTCCCCGCTTATCATTGATAAATTGTCAATAATTAAATGTTGCCCCATAGTAACTGAAGATGCCTCTGAGCGAGTGGTGCCAGGCCCATGGCAGTGGTGCCGCAGGGGGGGTTGGCCATGATTGAAGATTGATTTGTTTTTTTTTTGTGTGGTTTTTGTTTTTGTTCGCCTTGCTTTTGTTGCTGCCTGAGCTCGTGCATTGTTAATCTCTTCTTCTTCTTTTCTGCTTTGCTTCGTGAAATTTGCACGCAAATAATGCGATGATATCGGAGCACATTTGTCAGCTCTATCAATGGGTTACTCTGTGGACAGTTGTGGCATAGTTACATGACTAAAGAGTGGGATAACTGTCAAGGGGGGCACGTAATCCCTTAGATATGTATGTGTTTATATGTTAAGTGTATTAAAGACTATATAGCTCCTACTATCTCTATTGCTTTTTCTCGTTCTCTTTCTTTTTCTTTATTCTTTATCGTCTTCTACTGCGATTTATACGAGGGAGAGACAGAGAGATGAGATTTATAAATACTCTGCAATTCTTTCAGCTCCTCCTCACTCTCTCTCTATCCTGTCTGTCTCTATCTCAGACTCCCTCTCTCTCTCCCTTTTTCTCTCTCTCTCTCTTTCAGTCTTTCTTTCCATTCTTCTTCCATCTCTCTTTATCCTTCTCTATCTTATCGGCGATCTATACCAATTTTACCTAAACTGCTCATTCAGACAACCTCTCCTTGCAACCTCCTAGAGAATCGTCTCTTCTACCCTACTGCTCCCCTTTTATCATCTCGTCTCTTCTTCGTCTTTCTCTCCCTCTTCCCTCTTCCCTCTTCCTTCTGCCATACTGTCTTCTGCACAGCGATAACATTAAAGCTTAATGTTCATCTCATCTGCTCCCCTTCGCCCTCCCCTCTCGACACGTCTCAGCTTACAATATTTGATCGTAATATTTTACGGTCTTCCTCCACAACTGCCAATAGCAATTCTCCTGCAGCTGCTTCTTCTTCTCCTCCGCATATCGATGGGTGCATGTGAAAATTATATGCATTATTAGATATTATTCCAGGCTGCAACATGGCAACATGGCAAGATGGCTGCATTCGATGCGCTGCAAAATCTCTGCACAGATTCTAACGGTAAGCGGGCAACAAAAGACAACAACAACAACAGCAACAGTAGAAGCAGCCACAGCAGCGGGAGCCTGCAGACCGAAGACAGAAGACAGAAGGCAAACAAACATGTGTAAGCCTCTGCTTAGCTGCCTGACGATCCACCTATGGTTGGATCTTCCTCTCTCCCTCTTTCTTCTACTGCTTGCACTACTACCCCTCTACCTCTCTCTCTCTCTCTCTTTCTGCTTTCTGTGGCCAAGTTGTTTAGCAACATTTTGAACCTGTCGTCATGACTTGGCCAAAGTCAAGTTAGGCACAACAACAGCAACGGAAAACAACAACATTGCAGCACACACGTGATTTAGTTCCTGTCGTTGCAGAAAACTTGTTGTCTCCCTCCCTCCTTCGCTGCCCCCTCGTCAGCTGAAGCCACGCTGAGTGTCGCCTTGTGTTTTATGCATATTTTGTGGCCATTCGAGCTCTGCGTCTCTCTTGCCGTTTATCTTTGGCTTAAATAAATTTTACGCTCGTGTATTTCTTTTCAACACCAGCCACCCCCCTTTCTTCCCCTACCCCCCGGCAACGACAACAACAGCAACAGCAACAGCTGCAACTGCAACTGCGACGCGACACACTGCCCAAATGTCCTCAATGGTTGCTGCTGTTGTTGTTGTTGTTGCTACATGCATCCTCCAATCGCTCGCCAGGCATCTTTATCTGGCCATTCTTCCCCGAACCCCACTCCTTCTTCTCTCTGTGGCTCGCCTGACTCACTTGCATCTTGTTGCACATTGTCTGAATTTATTGCCACATTAATAAAATTTACAGCTAATAAAAAATGCATCGAGGTCTTGCCATGACACCCACAAACTAACCCCCTCAGGCATCCCCTAACCACTCCCCCTACCTTCTTGCTAAAGATCTTCCCCTGCTGCCTGTGCAACTTGACAAACTTATGGAGCGTTTGTAGAGCTCGCACTGCGGTTGAGTTCTGTTTGGAGAGCTCTAAAACCTATCGATAAGCGATAGTTGCTTTGAACCAAGTTATCGTTGTCCATTCTTCTTTGATATGACATGTGCCACAACGTAGAGTTGCCACCTATTATTGGAGACCTTCAAACTCATCGATAGTACCGATAACTTATAGTTACTATCACCCTAATCATCGTATTTAATTCCACTCCCCAATGTGACATATGTCACTTAGTAGAGTTGCCAGCAATTCTAAATTCAAGTTTTGCTTAGTCTCTTCACCTCTCTCCACAATCTCCTACCTTCCTCTCTCCACTCTCCTTACAACTCATCCCTCTTTACGGTATTTCTAGCAAGCAACGCCCAACTTCCTAAACAATGCGCTCTCAGCTCACCTCCTTCTTCGCCTTTACCCCTGTCTTCTTACCCTACTGCAACTTTCTTCACATCTCTGGCTTTCATCAGCGTCTTTCTTCGCGTCTTCGCCTTGTCTTCTTGTCTACTTGTCTGCTCATTGCTTTGTGTTTGAATAAAAATTGCGCAATATTGTTTAGCAACAGCAACAACTACAGCTACAACAATTGCAATTGATTTCTTAAAGAAGACGAGGCAGAAGACGCGATGTAACCAACAATTACAACGGTACTTGCTGCAATGAAAGCAAAGAAAGGGAAGGGGAGAGGGAGGAAGGGGAGGGTCGAAGCCTGTTAGAGATTCCTCAAGCGAACCTCAACGAGCCGAGCAAACAAAATGCTTAACAAAGGTCACAACATTGACATTGAACAAGACTCTAAAGAGCTAAGAAAGAGGAAGGAAAGCGAGTGCAAGAGGGTAAGGGGTCTGAGAATAGAAGGCCTTTCCAGTTAAAAATGTAAACATTACTTTGGTAAATGTTGTTTAATATGCAATTACGGAGGAGACTCGAGAGACGAGAGCTAAAAGAGTTTTGGGACTTCAGAACGACAATGGAATTGCAGCTAGTGGAGGGAGGAAAGAACGTAGCGAAGAGAGAAGAAGTAGAAGGGGCGCAAGTCAACTTGGGGTTACGGTTTCGATCGGGTACCGTTTTTGGCCAGTCAATCAAAACGTTTAAAATTAAATTATACGATGACATACGAAAAGAATTTTCCTCTGCTTTGAATTCTATCACTGCTTCTTCTTCTTCTTCTTCGCCTTTTGCTTGGGGTTCTTCCCCTTTTCTCGCCTCTTGTGTCCGTGTCAAAAGTTCAAAGCTTTTCAGTAACCCTTTGGGGTATGTTCTCTCCACACAAATCAATCATGGCTGTCATACAAAGTTCTCCCACTACCCAAGATCCACTCTCTTCTTCCATTTCCTCCCCTCCCCCTCTACGATCTCACTCATTGTGCGTCACACATAATTATGCTGTAATTGATATTTTCCTCTTGGAGCCCCACCCCCTGTGCTGTCATTCTGTCGCTCTCTTCGGAGTTTTGGGGCGTCGCAACTTTTCAAACGAAACACAAATTTGTAACGCCTTTTGATGGCCCCTTTTTCGAAGGTACCGCCCGGTACCGCATCGCTCTTCGTTCTTCGTTGTGTGTAGAACCTGCACTTAGTTTGCATAGTGTTCTTTGCCTAACAGTTCTCCAGTCTCCCCTACCTCCTATCTCCTCCTTTCCGCCTGCACTCTGCGGTGATTGAATGTTTTCAGAGTTCTCCAAGTTACCGTTGTGCTCTCTTCGAAGAAACGTAACGCCGTAAACTGTTTGGTAATTTTGCCACATTGTGTCTGTAGCAGCTTCTGGCGTGAGGTCAAGCTACCAGGCTAGTAATTTTTAACTAGGGATTGTAGAGTAGAAGAAACATTCGATCGAAAGGTTTAACGGAAGGGCTAAGCATTTTCTAGAAAAGCCACTGCAATTCCTTTGGGTTTCTCAAGTTCCAATTACTTTGTCTTCTTCTGCTTGGTTCACACTTTTAGTCGACCCCGGTATCAATCTTCACACTTTCCCTTTTGAGTGAAAGTCTCAAGCTAAGAATCTACAGCTACAGACATTTGCATCAGGCGCATCTCGCAGCATTCCAACAATGATAGATCATTAAAATATTTCGTAGGTGTTCAGTCACGACCCTCAGATATCGCAGCACAGCCCCATTCCCTCAATTCCCCCAATTCCCATTCCCGAAATAGCTGAACGGGTCGTGTGAAATGCAATTGCAGCGGCTTAAGTCTGTGTCGGAAGAAGAAGAAGGTTCCGAGTTGACATTGCAGCTTGGGTTTTCTACATCTTTTGGTTTGAGGTTGGAATTGTAAGCAGGAAATGATTTATGTTTTTATTTGTCGAAAAATGTTGAATAACCCTTTGAAAGAAGCATTAAGATGATGTAAACTTATGAATTAGAGAATGCTTGCAAGAATGCTCGCTTTACTCTTTTTAAAATATGACTTATCCTATAGTTTCGATAGAATACACATTCTAATCACACAATACACAGATCATTCCTTTAGAAGGCAACTGCAACACTTTCCGACTTAAAACAACAATTTTCCCCCACACAATTTGTTGACACTTTGTTCGAACTCATTGGGCATTGAATGTCAATGACCATTGAATAACTGCCACAAATAGTTTCCAATTCTCAAGTGCAGCGTTGCCATACTTCACCCCACTTCACCCCACTTCATACCCTGCACTAGGAGCAAGCAGAGAAAGTGAGGTTTACTTAGGAAAAGTATAAGAATGCAACGATAGTTTCTATGAAATATCGATCTCTTCAGTGCAACCCATTCGGCGTTAACTGTATTGTTACTGGGTATCTCATAGTCCACCGACAACCCTTCTATATTGTCTGAGCATTATCCATCATTAGACTCAATTTGTTGGCTACGCCTTAAAGATGACACGGCAAGAATCGCGTCTCTGTCTCTGCTTCGATTCTAACTGCATGACAAACAAAAGATGAGAAGTTGGATGGGATGGGGCTTACAGCAGAACATGCTGCGAGTACTGCATAATGCATTCATTATAGAAAATTACAAAACAAAAACTGTCAACAAGTGAGAAACTGAACTGAGTCGATTTCCTCTAAATACCCGACGGTAGCCCGGGAAAACAAACAAGCGGCAAGCAACGCACTCGGTTGCAGTTCAATCAACCCAAAAGGGTCGCTCCAAAACTGTCCGAACAGTCTCCCTCTCTTACCCCCCCCTGCCTTCTGCCTGTCTTCCAACGTTGTCTGGCAAATGTCAAACGTTAGTTTCGTAATTAGCTGCTAAAACTTGTGACAGGCTACGGCTAAGGCTTCAGCTTCGACTGTGCTGACAATTTGCAACTGTCATTCTGACATTTGGCGGCAAGTCTCCAAAGTCTACAAAGTCCGCCAAGTCTTTGGGGTTAATGACAACCGCGCCGCATATGACAGCTGCAAACACACAAACACACACACACAGACTCCCTACTTAGCCTTGGGAGTTGCCTCCAATTCGCCATAAAATTGTCAGCGTGTTGCCATAAATATTATATTGAAAATCTAATGAACTTTTTAATTTACTAGCCGATCGAATTTACAGGCACTCTTAGCCTTTTTCAAGCTTAATTTATAATTAAGTGATTTACTGAGCAAATTGGGTGTACTTTAGAGACAATTAATCCTTCTACAATATTTTAAAGATTTATAATATTATTTTATAAACAATAACACAATAGTTTTGGTAGTCAGGAGTTCTTCTATAAATCTAAAAATATACATTTGAAATAATATTTATTTATCTTATTATTGTTTAATAATAAAATATTTATTTAATATATTATTTATTTATTTTCTTTTTTTTTTTTTTTTATTCTTTTTTTTTAGCTCTAAGACAGTTCAGACTTTTGGCTATTTATAGCCAGGCCATATCTGCACAGCTGTCAGTGAGTCTGAGAGGTGCCTTGATATTTTGGACATGAATTGCGCTACTTGTGGGGCCACTCAACGCACTCACCGAGTCGAGTTTGAGTACTCGTAATTTTAGGCTTGGCCATGGGCTTGTCCGGCTTGCCCGCCTTCCTCTTGCCCAAGAGAGGAGACATTGCTGCTACGACTTTGACTTGGATTGGTTTGGTTTGGCAACTCTGAAAACTCTGCCTAAAAACTGTGAATTGTCACTTGTTTATGCAACTTTTTAGCCAGCTAATTCTTGTGGATTTCAAACGACTCTGTTTTTCACTTCCCATTTGCCTTCCCCTTTACTGATTGCAGCGAAAGCGGCAAATCGCAGCAGTCTGGCAACACTAATCAACAGCAATTAAAATCAATTAGAGCCGCCAAACTGCAAACTGCAATTGCAGAACAGACAAACGATTTGTCTGTCTGTCTCTTCTCCAGCTTCCCCTCTCTGACCATCCCCTGTCTCCCACTCCCTTCCCTCTCCCTTTGTCTCACTTTCCTGGCATCACCCTCTTAGTCTGGCTTTCTAGCGAGTCTGTAGGCTGCCACTTGCGGCATGTGACAAGTGGCAAGTGGCATGTGGTCCGACAGTGAATCTCCCCCTCATGCTGCACCTCACACCGCCCCCTACCCTAACCCTCAGTGTGCCCCTCTTCCTGCTCCCTTGAACTGTCAAATCAGCGCCTGCCCCGCTTGACATTTCTATTATGTCAGTCGCAGTGCAGTCGCTGTGGAGTCGTAGGAATTAAATATTCTAAGCACAGCGCTGCCACAGTGTCTGTCAAATGTTAATAACCAGACTAAAAATAGTGTAGGCGCCTGCTGCCTAACCCCTCTTTCCCCCTACCACTGCCTTCTCTGATTGCTGACCAAGACGCGTATCGCAGTTGGTTTTGACTTTAATGCGTGGTAATTATGAAAAGTAAACTTGACCAGGCACAAAGGAAAATCGCTTCTGGTCTTGGGGTCGCCTTGTCCGCCTGCCCCTTCCCTCCTTCTCTTCTAGTCTGTCTAGGTTTCCACTCGCATTAGTTGCGGTTTGCAGCCTCGACTGAAGGTCAGACGTGATGCGATGCGATCGGACGAGCGGCAGCATCAGCATCAGCCTCAGCCACAGCCACAGCATCATGCCCCATGCTGAGCTCTCTCTTTCCTCACATCCCTACTTCCCTCTGCCTCCTTATGTGGTTTTCCAATATTGTTTCGGCTCCTGCTGCACGCCCCACCCCCCCGCTTCACCCTCTGTCCCTGCTGTCATTCGCATTCCCCGGACAACCATAATTCAGTCAGCTTCATGCAGCAAGTTGGCAGCACGCTCCGAGCTGAAGCTAAAGCTGAAGTTGGAACTGAAGTTGGTGTGACTTTTGGGTGTCTGCCTTTCTGACAGCTCCCAGAGAGAAGGCAAAGGCGAACGCAAAGGCAGGGGTAAGGCAGATGTAGGGGGCTGGCTGCCCTGTCCGTTGGGTTCTCTTTTTGCATAAATGCATAAAAATTGTTTGCCATTGTTTGCAGTCGATACGACAGGCATGGCATGGCATACTATATATATACATATATATATAGTTTTCAGTTTTCAGTACTCAGTATTTTTTGCCTTGTTTTTCGCCTGTCAAAATATTGAGCTGTCTGCGGAATTCGGTTCACTGTTTGTGCACTGACAGTTCAGTTATATATGCGCGTACACGTATTTTCAATTGCAGACAAGTTTTTAATTGAAAAATATTCACGATTCAAGCCAAAGAGACTAAAGTCCAGAGGGGATGGAATACAAAAGAAAGTGAAGCAAACTAGATTAAAGGGGAAAACTAGGCAAATATATCAGTTCAATTCAAATTGAAGTAGTACAGAAATTTGAGCTAAAGTCGTAGGTAGAATAAAAGATTTTTTAGAATTGAAAATTTACAATGCAAAATGAAAATATTGAGCATATCCTTATCTGTTTAAAGAAATTTAAATATATTTAAATGGATAATAAAGTAACTATAAAATACCAAGTGGAAAAACTCAGCCTGCAGAAAGTTAAATGAAGAAATTAAAATGTTCAGAGAAACTTCTGAAATAAGGCAATTTTCGAATGAAAGAACTGACAATATTGAATTATATTATTACTATTAAATTCTTAGTGTAGTTTACTTGACTTCATTAATAACTAATGCAATTGGATTATATATAAATATACAAGGTATAAAAAAAATACTAAAATCTGAAACTATGAATACCTAAAGTCATACAGACATTTTGATAGCATAACAATTGCCATTGGATAACGATAATTTTTTGAAAATTTGTGTATTTTCTTTGGGCTCCGAAGTTTGCATTCCCTTTCGGATCTATCATACCGAGCTGGCAGTGCATTCTACTTATCTGATATTTGTTTTTCTCACACAATTTCAAATCACGGCAAACACGGCAGATGCAACGGCAAAAGAAGGTCTCAAGGTGCACACACAGCGCCGCTCAGACAAATAACAACACTTGATTCTAACTGTGTGTGTGCGTGTGTGTGTGTGCACAGGGAACATTGCGCAAACATATTTGAGGCAACAACTACAATAGCAACAACGACAACAACAACAACGACAACCCGACAAAGAGTCACAGTTCAAATTCAGTGCAAATATTTGACTCGCGTTCGAACTTCGAACTTTGGCTTGGCCAATCGGAAAATCTTATCAGTCCAGCAGTTTGTGCAGCTGAGGAGAGGAAGGGAGTAAAAGAGAGAGAGATAGAGTGAGAGTGAGAGACAGAAAGGAAGAGAGATATTATTTGTACTCCGATTCCGTTTCGGGGCTGCCAAACTTAGATCAAAGCATGCGCCGTTATCTTCCGCACTTTATTTGAGTGTTATAGTCACCTACATCCATGGGGTACCTTCCTCCCGCCCCCTCACCACACCCCCCATCCGAAACCCTTTGATCCCCCACCCACCGTTTATGACTTCCATCCGTGCTCGCTTTGTGCTCTTTATTCCTATCGGCGGCATATCTCTCTCATTCTCTTCACTCTAACTGTGCCTTCATATCCGTTTTTTATGGCCCATTTCCCACTCTTTCCACTTACTTTCGGCTCTTTTCTACGCCTTCGCTTTGCTTTCCTTCCCAGCAATGACATTTTAATTGCTTTATTGCATTTTTTCTACACTTTTTTCGGCTATTTTGTTGTGCTTTTCCATTGTTGTTGTCGTGTGCCGCCTTACGTCGCGTGTTACGTCACTTGCGTAATTGCAGCTCTGTTTGCCGTCTCAGTCTCAGTCTCAGTCTCGCATCAAATCTCTAACTCCCGAAACCCAAAACGAGGTCAACATTGTTTTGGGCCATGTTTGCCTGTTGTTGTCGCTTGTCATTGTTGTTGTTGCCGTTGCCGTTGTTGTTGTTGCTGCAGTCAATTTTAAATTATCGGTCAACTTTTTGTCTGTCGCCTGTCAAAAATTAATCAGATAAATATGTTACTCGCACAATCTCGTTAAGAAAAACGCCTACGCAGAAAAGGTAAAGCTTGTTTATGCCCCGCAACAACAACGCGACAACAACAAAATTAATAACACTAATTAAATAATAAAAAAATTGTGCACTTACGCAGCGTGTTGCCAAAAATGTTTGTGGTTAAAACTTTCAATTAAATTCTCATTCTACTCCAAGCTGAAATCGCTCCGATTGTTTATCGATTTGCAGCGAAATTGAAAAAACTAACAAAAAGCATGCGTTGCGTTGTCGCGGCGAAAGAGATAACGAGCACTCACGGCAGAGGACGCTGACGTCGCGACGTCCGAATGCGCGGAAATGAAATTGTGCACTGGCCGCAAGAAACGCAAGCCGCTGCAGCAGCTGCAGCAGCGACGCGTCGCATTCGGGCAGAGATCGCCGTGAGAGATCTGCAAGTGCAGAGAGAGCGTGAGCGTGAGCGTGCGCGGCAGAGGCTGCGCGCACGCGTGTGTAAGCTGTGTGCGTGTGTGTGTGTGTTAAGCCGGTGAACCCGGCTTGAGTGAAAGAGCGCACGAGCCAATGTTGCTGAGCGAGCTGCTTTGGCGTCGGCGTCGGCGTCGCGGCCGACGTAGACGTGGGCAACATGTTGATAGCGCGCAACGTGTTGCCAGCGCTGCGACGCGGCGCGACGCGATGCGACACTAAATTGAATTTGTTGTTGTGCACGTTAAGACATTAATTAAAAGAGAGAAACACTTTGCTAATTTTGTTTTAGCTTAGCCGGAACTGCAAATGGAAGCTGCAAGTGCAACTGGAACTGGAACTGGAGCTGGCATTCCAAGTTCCCACAGTCAGAACCAGGCTAATAATACAAATATGAAACATTTTTAATTATGATGAAGCTGCCTGCCTGCACCTTTCCCCTTCCCCTTCCCCCATTGCGCTGCTAATGAGAGCTCACACACGCGCAGCATGCCACACCTCACACACACACACACACACATGCACACAGTGGCAACATGGTCCGGAAGCCTGAGAAACTTTTGAATTGTTTCATAAAATGCACAAACTCGCAGTTAATTGTGTCAGTCGAGCTGCGGCGCAGCGACGTCCGAAATGAAGCCATTTCGAAGACAGTCTGCAGTCTGCAGTCTGCAGTCTGGCAGCAGCTGCATCGTCTCTGCGTTGCCATTTCCATTTCAATTTCGTCTCGTTCTGGCATCAGGTTATATGCTAATGCCAACAAGGATCTGCCGCATCGCATCGCATCGCATTGCATCGCGTATATAATTTATGCCTGGGCTTATTGGCAGCTCTTGTTGTAGATTTGCATAAATTTCATATGCAACATTGCAGTTTTTGGAGTGGGCGACGTCTTTGACATTGCGAATGTTTCTTGAACTCGCCCCAAAATAGACATCAATGTAGCAGCGACGGCAGCAACAAGCGCAACACGGTGAAACTTTGCAACACGACCTCGTTTTGCCGATCGTTTAGCAAAGGAGGTGGGAGAACGGAGGGGGATCTTCTTCGAAATGAAGCCTAAAAATATGAAAAAATATATTTTTTGGCAACAAGTCGCGTGGTCGCGTCGTCGCCTGTTCGCCAATCGGCGATCGACTACAACGATCGCAGATCGCAGATCGATTATGATCAGTAGTTCGATTTTTAATGAGTTCGCGCGCGCCAGAAGAATCGACAAAAAACCAACAACAACAACAACAACAAACCGACCACAAGCAGGTCACTTTTTATATGAGAAAGGCAACAGAGCAACTGAAAGTAAAAGAGAGAAGACAGCGACGACGACGACGACGACGATCGCCTGCCCAGCGATGGAGCGCGCTCACGATCGGCGCAGACAGGATGAGGAGACGCCTGACCCAATTTCGCTTTTTAATGGGGTGCCAAAGGCCGCTGCCAAAAAAAAGAGCCAAACAGAAGAAGCAAAAATCACAAAAAAGATTGCTCGATCGATCTTTTCATCTCCCGTTCGATCGTCGATCGTCGATCGTTTGATCGTTTGATCGTTTGTTCAATTCATCTTTATTATGCGCAATCTTTAGGCTTCTCCGTTCTCATTCTCTCACTTGATTTTCACGCTCAATTAATGTTTATGACAAGTGATTGTGTCGCGGCGATAACTCAACTCGATCCGCAGCTCGCACAGTCCAGTTGGCCAGTTGGCCAGTTGCATGAGGGGCCTTGCCTCAGAATGTTGCACATACTTAGAAAGTTGCCGACTCGCGAATCTCGCGAATCGCGTTTGCGATTTGCGATTTGAATTTATGTCGTGCCTCCTGCTTGACATGTGAAAATCAAATCTTGATTGATGTTATGACTGCGGCGACGGAATCGCATACGAAATCATTTCCAAAAAGGCAGATAGACAAATGGAGACGTAGAGGCAGACAGGAGAGAGGGGAGGGGTGCAGAGCTTCAGTTAGAGAGCGCTGTAAAATGAAATCGAATTGGAGTAACGCGAGATAAGACTAAGACGTTTCAGCATGGATGTTTTTGGGTGCATGTGGGGCGGGACTCAGTGGAGAGCTAAGCTCATAAATAACTTGTGCATGTTAGAAAGACGGATTATGTTGAGTTTGGTGAGAGTTTTCAAGGAGATTCTACAAAAATCATGTATTTTTCTTCTCTTTGTGAAGGTCTCTGAAAGTCTTTGCTCTTTCGTATATAATCTTTCTTTCTACTGTATCATCTTTATTATCTGTATCAAATAAAGTTAACTACATCTAGAATACTCAATCTTTCACTCACTTATTCCATATCTCCCTGCTCTGCATTTCATTCTTTCCCTCTTTTAAAGCTATTCGTAGTTTCGGCTTTATATGGTCAACCAATTTGGCAAAGCGTCCGATCTAATCCACGTAGAGAGCTTTGCTGACAATCCTAAATGCTCAGCTTGCCCCGGCAAAACCCCTGCCTATCTCCGCCTCTGCCTGTGCCGCAACTGCAGCAACAGCTGGCCAAAATAAGCGCAGCTCTGCCGCGGCTCATTTACCCCTCATCCCCGGAATGACCGCAGTTGAATCTCTCTGGAATTTCCAATTGAGAGATTAAAGTGCAGTTCCCCATTTACCTCCCCCCCTCGCTACGCCACCTCTGCCCACGCCAGGCCACCCACACACGAGACGCGCGCGCAATTCGCAGTGTCTGTGTGAATGCCAGTGGCGGCGGATAGAAGGGGTAGCCAAGGGGGTGTCGGGGGGTTGCAGGCCAGGGGGTAACCGAAATTCAGCGGTCTCCTGTGCTGGTTCTACGCTTGCAACAGTTGCAACAACTTTAGCTCACAGTCTGAGGCAAGTGAAAGCAGGTTAAATGCAAATAAATTGTACGCGCATATACGATATACAATATACGATATACCACAACATACGGTATACGATATATGCCTGACGTTACACAAAATACGAACGAAGGAAGGAAAAAACGAAGCGAGTTTATTTATCTTTTCGCGTGGCGTAAATGAGGCCGTTTTGGGATCTTTAATTTGATGACTTTTGATTATTATTATTTTTATTATGCGGGTCATTTGCTCACACGATCTCAAGATCTTGAGACGTTTTGAATATTTTACGTGGCTCTAATGAGCTTTGGAAAGCGCAAGTAAGTAAACGATTTGTCTTACGGCCCGGCAAGATGATTCATTTGCAATACCAAGCTTAACTTGGAGTGAGTAGGGAATGCTTCGAATAGAAAGGGAAACTTAATGAACTGAATAAATATTATCGAAGGTACTTCAAGAAGATTTGTTATGGAAATATTACAAAGAGGTTTATTCAACTAATAGTCCTAATGCATATGACAACGGGATAAATCAATGTAGGAATTTCTTAAAACCTTTGGTAATCCCTTTGTAGCTTCGGAAATAGTAGACCCAATGCTTTGATTTATTCTTCACTCTAAACTGATCTTTGTATAGAGTAACTATCCATATAAAGTAGTTCTCTTTCCCTGCCCAATTCGACACCCTCTTCCTTTCTCCGTTATCACTTCATTTTTTAGTGTCCTGTCGCGGACACTATGTAGGCCCATTTAGGATCCTTTAGTTATTTATCTAAGGCGCTGTCATTCACAGCACAAGTGTAACAAATTGTGAAGGATATTGTGAAATTGGACGCATGTGAATGAACAGCAGGTGAGTGTGGGCTACCTGGGTGAAACCATGCGGGTTACCCTGCGCAAACAGAGTGTGCGAGGCGGAACAGGAAGCCGGGTGGGTGAGAGAGAGAGAGCGAGAGGGAGGGAAGCACTTAAGCGACGTCGCGACGTGCTAATGAGTTTTGTTGCTGTTGTTGCTTTTGGCAAAAGGTAAATGCACCACTGAGAGGAGAATTCGGTGTAGGGATCGGGCGACGGGGATCGGGTGTGCGATATGAATGAATGTGAAAGTGTTGCGAGATTTATGAGATGAGGCAACACAGCAGCAGGCAGGCGCAGTCGCAATTAGCTCGCGGGAAAGTGAAATGTTCTCGAAATGTGCAAGAGAGAGAGAGAGAGAGAGACAGAGAGAGTGGGAGGGAGAGAGAGTGCAAGACTGCGAAAAAATAAAACACTTTAACGCTCGAGCATCATAAATCACAGTGGGACAGCAACCAAGCGTGTACGGGTTCGTCGCGCTCGTGTTCGCTTTCGTGTTCATGTTCGAGTCCTGTCACAACAAGCCTGGCCAAAATGTGAGTAACGGCTAAATAATAATGCTGGCCAGAAGACGAAACAGAGACAGAGACAGAGAAAGAGAAAGAGAAAGAAACAGGCACAGGGACAGCAACTGGAATTGGGCTAAACTGCAGCCTCAAGCGGCGGCCGCAACTCCCTGTGGGTTAAGGTAAACGCCGCACGAAATGAACGTTCATTTATCATAAAAGAGCAGACCAAAGAAGAGGGGAAGAAGCAGAGGAAGAGGGAAAGGGGAGCAAAGACAGAAGCAACAGCAGCAGGCACTGCAGCTGCTTGCCACATGAAATGGGGTCAGGAGGCACACACACAGGAAGCCCGTCAAGTGTCGCCAGTCCACAGTCGAAACGTTCCCTCCCTCTCATTCACTCCTTTCTTCCCTCTCCCTCTCGCTCCCACTTGAAATGGCTCAATGAACTGTAATTTGAGCACTCGGTAATTTGGCGAATTCGACTCCGTCTGCGATTGCAACTGCGACTCCCTCTGCCAATGAGCAGAACTTATGGCCCGAGGTGTTGGCCCGAACAGCCTTAGCAGAGAGAGAGAGAGAGAGAGAGAGGAAGGCAGAGAGGAGAGAAGCGGAGGGGTAGGGAAGAAGAGGTAGAGAGCGCAACGTGCCCAAAAACTTAATTCATTGACCAAATTGGCACAGAAGAGGACAAGAAGGTTTCCTGCTCAGGCGGCCCGCCTGTGCCTCTCTCTCCCTTTCCTCTCCACTCCCTCGCTGTGTGGGTGCGTATGTAATTTAAGACTTTCTCGTCCAAGGCGCAGGCCACCAGCTGGCCTGATGCAGGTTCGACTGAGGGTTCCGGTTCGCCTCAGCCTCGGGCTACAGCAGGAGCGGAGCTTGGCAGATGAGGTGTGTGAGCAGACTTTATAATTTTGGGGCAAGCAGGTTGAGGCAGGAAGAAGAGACAAGGTTCTCTATCAAAAGGAAAGGCAACAAATACAGTAAATGAAATTGATCTGTAAAAGAAAACTGTCTATCGATCAACATAAGTTATCGATATGTCAGCCAACCTGATAGCAAGCTCAATTTATGGCCAGTCAAGCGTAAAATCTCTGTTCTATGACAAGCTACCCCTCCTCTCTCTCCTCTCTCTGTTTCTAGCACATTTCACTTGCCGACGCAGCAGAAGCTGTGACACTTTCGCAGCGCAGCGCAGCGCACAATCTGCCTATCGATAACTGTGTTGGATAACTGTCAGCTTCTCTTTCACTCGATTTACACAATTTACAAAAGTCCATTTGAATTTGGCAGCCGGAACCGAAGCGAGAAAAAAACTGGAAAAACAAAAATAAAAACTCTTTGCGATGCGCAGCCGCGGCGTGTGGGAAAACCGCGGGAAACACGTCTCAGTGTGTTGTCGAAATGGAAATGGAAATGGAAAATGGAAAACACAATTAGATGACCTAATAAATAGATTCGCATGGACAGAGACGACACGACGTCGCTAAGCGTAGCAAAAGAAAGCCCGACAATGCCCAAAGAGGTTGGACGAGAAAAAAAAAGAAGGAAACCAGAAAATCGCCACAGTTGAGGTGGAAAAACACATCTCTTTGGGCAATGCAAAATTCGGTATGGGAATGGGAATTACCTTGACTCTGACTCTGACTCTGGTGAGCAGAGGATCGTGAACGTGTCGGAGGGCAGCGCTGCATCGTCCGCCGCCCCCTCATTGTGCGCCTTTATTGGTGCAAGCGCAGCGTGACTTGTTGCAGTCTCAGTTGTTGCTGTTGTTGTTGTTGTTGTTGTTGTTGTTGTTGTTGACTAAGGTCTTCTAATGTTTTTGGTCATGGGAAAGTGTCGCTCTAAGGCTGCAAGAGTTGCACCAGTTGAGGTCTTTAGAATGTTCGCGAGTCGCAGTGAAAGTAAGGAAGGAAAGGGTAGGGTCTAGGAAGCATCGAAGAAAGGTTTTCCAAAATCATCTAAGCAAGGATATCCAAGATCATCATAGATAGTTGAAGATAGAAGAAGAAGATTTCTAAGCCGGAATGTTGGCTAAATGAAAAACCGATCGCAGCAGATCGTTTAAATCTTTTAGAGAAAGATAGCACATCTTTTAAGAAGTGCCGACTAGGCTTTATTGAAAGCTTTTCGCCGCTTTCATGTTGCCCTTAATTTGCCAACTGTGCAGCACGTATCTTATCAGCATTCAATGCTTATCACAGCTGCCACACTAACTCACTCGGCACGCTCTGCTCTGCTCTGCTCCACTCTCTCCTGCCTCGATCCCCCCCTACGATCTACGATCTGCCTGCTCTTTAGGAGTTCTCAACTCCTTTCGGTGCCTTTTTATCGTCGCATTCATCTGCCTCATTTATCATCATCGAAAATGTGAAGCGTGTTGAGTTCGGCCTCGACATCGGCATCGACTACGGCCTGGCTCTGGCTCCGGCTGGGGGCTTATTGTTTGGACAGGCGCTCCAGCAGTGCCAATGCCGACCGCATGTCTGACCCACATTGCCAGAGAGATGGGGAAAGACAGAGAGAGAGAGAGAGTGTCCGCTCTTCCTCTTCCTTGTTTTGTCTTCTCTGTGTTTTTTTTTGGCTCTGTCGCTGTCGCTTTTCAGTGATAAATACATATACACAGAAGACTCATACTCTACAGATACGTATATGTTACACATTTTACTGTTATTGCGCCCCGCATGTGATCGCATTTCTCCCGCCGTTGCATGGCTGGATCCCCAGCCGATCTGCTCTTCCTTTCGAATGCATTAATCGTTGCGTTTTCCCTCTTGTTTTCTAATTAAATTGCGACCATTTTCGTTGACCATGTGGGTGTCGTGTCGTCCCTCCTCGCTTCCCACTCTCTCCCACTTTACTCTGCTCTTGAGCTAATTATTCTACAGCTTGAGAATGGTTCATTGAGCTCAACTTTTACTTTGCACACCCCGTCGCGCATTTTCGGCATCCAAGTGGGGCAAATTAGACGTGGGTGGTCTAAGATCATTAGATGATCGGTTACTAGAAGAACTCTAGGAATGTTCATAAGACATAAGCAAAACGATCTTCACACACAGCGGAAGTTCAACTAGAGAATTTGGAGCAGATGCTTTGAGAAATTACCCAAAACAGTTGGCAACACTTGCCCCCTTCGGTCTCTCTCTCTCTCTCCCTCTCTTCTACGTGATGGTGTCAGTGCGATAAGCAACGGAACTCCCCCAACTTTAAGCGAGTCTAACCGCAGCTCAAATTCCCAACTAGATTCCCCATTTCGCATTTGCTCGTTCCTGTTTCCCCTTTGGCGTGTGAAAGCGCAAATTCTGATTATAAAGCCAAAAGAAATGGACTTCGGAGAGAGAGAGAGACTGTAATTTATAGACCAGACTGGCAGACAGTTGTCCCGCTTTAACACGCCTCCTGCCTGCCCCTTTCGCCACTCTGGCAACTCCTCCCCCCCCACACCAAACGCTTTTCGTTTTCACTTCCTAAGCGCGAAAAACATTTTATGTTTTACATTTTCTCAGTCTTTCTTGCATTTTTTATCGGTATTTTTCGTGTATTTTTTCTTCTTCTCGTGTTTCCTTTGTTTCTCATGATAAATTTGCGTGGCTTGTCCTGCGGCACAACGAAAAGCTGGCAAATTATGGTTCTTAAATTCTCCAGCAGCAACTCTGCCTGAGTCTCGGCCTCTGCTCTGATGATAATGCTCGACAAACACGAATGAAATGGCCATAAAACTCTTGTTGTAGGCATTTCAGATTTTAACGGAAATAAATTGCCAAACCAATTGCACGCTCTTTTAAATATGTTTCTCTACCTCTGCCTACCGCTCCCCTCCCCTTCTCTCTTGGTGCACCGTGCACTGCTTTCGCCCCGAGGGGCATGAATTGAAAATTGATATTGCAACGCGATTCGCGATGCTGAGTGAGAGATATAATAAATGGCAGCCTAACTAGATTAGGAAATCGTTGTCAGTTTTTATGTATTTGCTCAAGTGCCTCTGAGCCTGAAGTGCTCTAAGAGCATACTAAAGTGCAATAGAAGCTCGAAGCGATCTCATTAGCTCATTATTTATAGCAGATATTTGGGAAATCACGTACTTAGAAATTCTAAAAATTTTACATACAATATTTAAATGCACATTAAAGCTTCAGAGGGCTTATTATAGGTTAATTCAATTGCAAGCTTAAAGCTTTGCCGAAGCTTCTTGGTAAAATATAAGCTTACAATTAATCATAAAGCTTTGAATACAGTCAGCACCAATTAAAATTTTTATTAAATAAAATAGAAAATAAAATTTAAATATTTAAAATAAATAAAATAAGAAAAAACTTAACTTTAGTTTAATGAGTGATTAAACTTTTCAGAGCTTCAGGTTTTCGTACATTTACATACAATATTTAAATGCACATTAAAGCTTCAGAGGGCTTCTTACAGGTTAATTCAATTGCAAGCTTAAAGCTTTGCCGAAGCTTCTTGGTACGATGTGAACTTACAATTAATCATAAAGCATTGGCTAAAGCTTTGAATACAATCAGCACCAATCAAAATTTGTATTAGATAAAATAGAAAATAAAATTTAAATATTTAAAATAAATAAAATAAGAAAAAACTTAACTTTAGTTTAATGAGTGATTAAACTTTTAAGAGCTTCAGGTTTTCGTACATTTACATACAATATTTAAATGCACATTAAAGCTTCAGAGGGCTTCTTACAGGTTAATTCAATTGCAAGCTTAAAGCTTTGCCGAAGCTTCTTGGTAAAATATGAGCTTACAATTAATCATAAAGCTTTGAATACAGTCAGCACCAATCAAAATTTGTATTAGATAAAATAGAAAATAAAATTTAAATATTTAAAATAAATAAAATAAGAAAAAACTTAACTCTAATTTAATGAGTGATTAAACTTTTAAGAGCTTCAGGTTTTCGTACATCATTTGATTGTGATAGAATATTAAAGTCATTGAAAGTGGCAAAAGGCTCTAAAATATTTTCAATTAATTCATCCAAGCACTAAAAGCTTCAATAAATCACTTCAATATTCATTTAAGAACCTTCGATACGCTTAAAAGCTTTTTGATTAATGCCCAAGTAAAGCTTTCGCCAATAACAATGTTGAATTTACACATAAAGCATATTTCTAGCTTGAAATGTGCCTGCTCACTTTCAAACATAAATAATGAGCTTTATTGCAATGGTAAAACTCAATTTCATATTAGTGAATTTAAGGCTAACTTCAACTCCTGTTTGAACGCGTAATTGCCTCGTCTGCTGGCTAATTATTTTATTGGCCGCTGGCTTAGGTTTCCCGCTCGTTTTTCTGGCCAATTTCGGGCCAACTAAGTTTGCAATTGTCATTAGCAGCTGATATGCCATTTAGCTAACAACCGCTGTCAAAATATGCTTATTTATTGTAATAATAATTCATTTGATTAACTCTCAGTCGCAGTCGCAGTCGCAGTCTCTGGCCTCAGCCCCCAACTAAGCCGAACTAAGCCAAACTAAACCAAACTAAACGCCCCATTAGCCTTTCTAAAGCCGGGTTAGCTCACGTTTAACTTGTCCGAAATACAGACATGACTCGAGGAGTTTGAAGCTTGAATGTGGACACCGTGCCGGACCCCGGACTGCACATAAAACTCTCGATGTGGACTACTGTGCGGCCTGCAGGAAAGAAAGGAAAGTTTCGGCGATCGGTGCAACAACGTGGATCGTGGATGTTGCATTGGTTTTTTATTGAGCCATTATTAAGTTATAAACACGTTGCCATTGATACAAGCACAAATAAATACCCTGTATATATATAGATATACATATATTTTGCAATTGTTTAGAAAGACAGCAGCCTCAGCTCGAGAGCCAAGTGAAAGGTTGCACATGGACAAGGACCTGCCTCGCTGCTCTCCAGGAGGAAGAGGGGAAATGGGGGTGCCTCGAATGTTATAAATAAATATTGCCATGTTGATATTCTGTGTGTGAACAGGCACAACAACAACAACAACAACAACAACTGCAATTGCAACTGCAACGTGGGCGAGTCGCTTTTCGGCCCGTTTCGGGGATTTGCGATGTGTTTTCGCTGTGCATTTGTTTTAATGGCCCATTTCGAATTGAGTTGTAGCCCCAGTCGAGCAATATTGGGCAACTACACAGCTAGCCTTCAAGTGGGCGTCCATCCGGAACGGGCCAAACGGGGCGTGGCCAGTCTGTCTGTCTGTCTGTCTGTCTGTCAGCTCAGCCCACAGTGCACTGGGGGTTCGATTTGTGCAGCATCATTTGAGCCCACAACTCTCTCGCTGTGGGCTCAGGGCAGAAGAGAAGCCACGTCTACAATAACAATTAAGCGCGTCCAGGGAGCGGCTGAAACAATTTAATATTGCCAGCTGCCCTATCACTGCATCAGGCTCACTGAGAACTTTCACAGGCAGGAACTTTCACAGACTTTAAGTGAGCTTAAAGCTTTTCGCAGGCTTAATAGAAAATCTATTATGTCTAATTTGAATATCAATTGGCTTTTACTTGTAGGAAGTCTAAGGAGCTTAAAGCTCTGCAATCAGGCGAAAAGTTGCTGAGCGAAACCTTAAGCTTTCCTCGAGCCATCGAGGGAATCTTTCTGTCGCCTTTAAGCTAAAAGCCGTACATAATCTGAGCTTAAAGCTCTTCAATTAGTCGATCAGAAGCTACCTTACACAAAAGTTTATGCGCAGTTCCAAACTGTCATTTATGGGCCCATTCAGCCTACGGAAATCAGATAACATAAATACCCGTTCCGTTTACATTAATCTTTATGCGCACACGCCCAAACAGACATAGGTGGCGCCTTCGCAAAAGCTCGCGCACAACTGCAATCGCTGTGACCTTTTGATGCCGCATAGTTCAAGCTTCATAAAAAGAAAAAGAAAACATCGCAGAAACATGAGGAAGTCAGTGGAAGACGCATATGGGGGCTGGCACATTAGAGATCTTGGCTGACGCTTTCGGCAATTAGCGGCACTAATTGCTTTCGTGTCGAGCTGGAGATGAAGTTGGAGATGTGGACGGAGACCTCACCTAGTAACCCCAACTCGCGGGTTGAAAACAATTAGAATCTACATGAAAATCTAAAGAAAAACAACTCTGACATTTGAATTAGATGAGAACGCGGTGCGAATGAGTCAAAGCACCCCCCGCGGGAAAGCGTCGAGAAGGGGAACTGGAATTGGAACTGGAACTAGAGTTCAAGTAGGCTCCATTTTTGGATTGTTGCCAGTTCTCGGATGCAACGCGGTGCCACCTCAGGCAACTCCCTCGCTTTCCCTGCTCTTGCCTTAGCAGTTACAGCTGCTGTCAAATTGCAGTGGCTGCTGGTGGGCGTGACAGCTGCGACTAGCCCACACAACATACAACATACACCACAAAAGCACACACACACACACACACACATCAACGCACACTTAAGCACACACTCAGCCATGCGGACGGACGGACAGACGGACAGACGGACAGAAACAACACCAGCAGCCAATAAATGGCATTAACCAAATGTGGTAAAAACAATTTTGAAACTTGTTAATAAGCATTTGCCAGGGCATCAAGAAGTGGCGACTAGAGAATACCCTGTACCCTATGGCTATTGGCGGATGGTTGATCTACGCTTCCTTGCAGACTTTGAGGAATAAAGTTTTTGGCTTTTTTAATATATTAAATGCTAGGAGAGAGAAAGTATATTATCAATTGTACTATCGATAAAAAAAACGATGATTTGTGCTTTTCGATAAACAATTATGGTTTCTTAAAGCTTGAATTGTTTTCGAATTAAATTAGAAATTATTAGTTAAAAGCAGCAGTTGAAGAGTTTAATAAGTAAACATATCATCTATCGATATCGGTATCGATAGTTCGCCACATGCATGCTTGCTAGCTCTACCCCAACTAATTCACAAGCTTTTATTGATCTTACACTTCTTCGATCGATTCTATGTTTCTATTACTTCGTGTCCTTCTCTCCCACTCCACTTTTATTTTGATTCCTGCCTGTTACTTTTCCACTACCAAGTCTATCATACCCCATCTCAACTTACTCCACACACACACACACACACTCAATTTGCTTTGCTAGTTTTACAATGTACGGCGAACTCCTCCGAAAATGTTTTCATTTTCAACAATAATTTCCCACAATTGTTTTTGGCCATTTGTTGTAGGTGTGTTTTGATATCTTTCGACAACGCTTCGCTGACCAGGCCAATACACAATCCACACACAATCCACACACAGCCAAAACCAATCCCAGACAACCACGACGACAGCGACGACGACTGCGCCTCGTCGACTCATATGCAAATTGGCCCCGGGCTTCTCTCTTTCTTTGGCTCTTGGCATGGCTTCTTGGTGGCCGGCAAGATTAGTGTGACAGCTGAGCGACGATTTGTTGAAAAATTATGGACAGTAGTCGCTGCCGCAAACCATAACAATAAATTTCCATGCTCTACGCGAGGCAGGGGCCTGGGCAGGCGGCAGTCGGCAGACGGCAGACGGCAGACAAGGAGGAAGGCAGGCAAGCAGGAAGCATCTGCGCTGCACTCTGGGTGGGTGGGGTCTTCATCTGCATCCCCCTATCTGCGCCTCCGCCCCTGCATAATGATGTGTAATATTTGGCAAAAAGAGATCGCGCTGCATTAGAAAGTTTGCCGATTAAGCCGAAACGAAAGCTGCCACTGAGCGCGAGCTTAAAGTTAATGTGCTTTCAGATAAGCTCGCCGGCCGGCGAGATATGTGCGACGTCGAACAGGGGCAATTATAATGCTGAAAAAAGCTATTAGCTTTAATTGCAAATCAAAACCGGAAAAGTTGTGCAGCAGAAGCAGAAGGAGGAGAAGAAATATCTCTGAAGTGAGTTACGATAGGAATTCACTTGTTATGGTGAGAAATAAATAAAAGATATATCATAATAAAAGTTTGGAAGAAATCTTTAAAAGATATGCTGGAAATCGAATGAAGATATTAAATCTTATTAGAAGAGATTTTATATAGTAGGGAAATCCATGAAGAAAAGTCCTGCTCATGTGGGGGATTCTAATATTATAGCTTAAAGTTATAAAACCAAATTAGGATCATTCTCATGATAAATTGAAGAATAAGGCCTGAGAAAGGGTGAGGTATTTGAAAATTATTCTTCAGAGCTTGGAATATTTCTAGTGCTTAATCCATTTGATTAACCTTCCAGGCAATGCACTCTGCCTTTTTGAAGTACCTTGCCAATCTGTGAGTCACTTACTCAGTTGACCATAAAACCCCCGTGGACTCAATTTGGCAATGAAACATTTCGCATACCTGCAAAGACAAAGAAGAAGAAGAAAAAACATTGTTTAACGAATTTGTCATTAAATATTTAAGATTTTTTTTTGGGGGGATTTCATTGGCGAAACGAAAAACGAAAGTGTTGGGCGATAATTGTTGAACAAATAAAAGAGTTAAGTGAAATGAAGCGCGCAGCGGGCAACAAAGGAGCCAAAGATGCATGAATAACAACAATGCGGGGAAAAATTAATAAAATCGAAAATTAAAAATCAAAAAATAAAACCTCAATTGCTACTTTGATCCCACAACAACAACAACAACAACAACGGAAAGTGGACGTTTTTGACACTCGTCGAGGCGAAAGACAAACAGAAACTGTTTGGGGGAAGCTTGACTTGAATGATGTAGCTGAGTATGAGGAATGCCAGCAGATGGAGTAGAGTAAGAGAGGAGCGAGGGAGAGGGAAAATCTCTGCAGTGTTTACATTTCAATTGTAAAAGGTCGCAGAGCCGTCGAAGGCGACAGCCAGCGGCGCCTCAGGGCTAAGCAAATTGCGCATCCATTCGCAAAATATGCGGGTCAATATAAATGAAATGCGATTATGCAAGCGCAGAGGCAACACTCTGTCTACCTCTCTCCCTCTCCCCCCTCTCCCTCTCCCTCTCTCTCTCCCTCTTCTCTTTCAGGCAAGCGCGCTCATTAATTTCATAAACGCAGAAGAAATGCAACAATGAAACCGAAACCCATACTTAAAAATAGCGAGCCTGCTCCTCCTCCTCCTACTTCAACTGCTCTGCCTTCCCATTACCTCAGCCCCCCCTACTGCCTCCGCCCCTGCCCCGTTATAGACAAAAGCGAACGCGCGCGCGCGCATTTGGCACACCTCTCTCTCCCCTCTCTCTCGCCCCTCTCTCTCTCTCTGCGGTTACGGAGTCTCTCGGGGAATGGCGGCATTCGCATGGATTCGCCGTAGCCTTGGCTAAGGCGTTTGTGATGATGATTACGGCCTAATGGTGGGGCCTGTTGGCATGCCACAACAGATAACAACAACAACAACAACAACTGCCGCCAGTTGCCGCGTTTGAAGCAGCGCGTAGAAAATGGCAAATAATTTTGCGCTCGGGCTGATTAGTTGTTGCCAGAGGAGCAGCAATGAGTTACAGCTAGCTAGCTATCGAGTGAGTAAATTGAGTAGAGGCCTAAGCTGGTGCAGAGGGGGATTGGGAGGTAGCCTGATACTATCACAAATATGCCAAGTAAAATTTGCACAAAAAAATGCTAAATAAATTAATTTCAACTGTTTATCTAAGCGAAAAACTTGAGATAAAATATCAACAAGATTTCAGAAAACTAACAATTTCCACTCAATGTTTAAGAAGAATTTTATAGTGCATATGCATAAGTTAGAAGTATTACTACCTGTCCGTCAGTATGAACAACTAAATCTCAAAGGCAATAAGAGCTACAGCTACTAATATTGGTGAAAATATTTCTTAATGATTAACACAGATAAAGTTGCTTTACAAATTTGTACATGCTCCCAGACAAATTACTCTTTGTTTGTCTGTATGAACGCCTAGATCTTAGAAACTATAAAAGCTAGGGCTACCAAACTTGGTGACAATATGTCTTTATATATTACAAACGAAAACGCCCCCTTTCGTCCCAATAAATCAATAAGCAAACGAATTTCCAGTGTCATTTATGAGATATGACGTTGATTTCTGCTGTGTAGAATAGCGAAGACAATTCCAAATGTTTCCAATTCAATCTTAGTTGCAAGCAGATTATGGCTTGTGAAGCTGCTCTATGCTACTCGAGCACACTCTAATGTAGCTTTCTTGCTCAGACTACCTTAAACCACGGTGCAGTCCAGCAAGATCAACGCGTCCAGATCAGTCTGGGTTGCTGCCGCCGCTGCTGTGGCTGTGGCTGCTGCTGATCTTGTCAGATCTGCCAAGTGAACAAAGCACACGGTCTCAACCTGAAGTTTTCTATATTTGTTTACCGAAACTCGCCCCAAAAGATTTGTGGGCGTTCCACATTTGTCTAGGCAGCCCCATGCAGCAGTTGTTGTGGCTCCAGCTCCGATTGCGGCTAACTCCCTCCATGCAGACCTGGCCGGGTTTGTTATGACGCTGACAAATTGTTTACCATATCGGCTTTTTGTCCATGTGTAACAAATAACGCCCTGGCCAGGCATGGCTTGGTTGCAGAGGGTGCCTGGGTGTGGTCAGCGGGATGAGAGGGAAGGGGAGAGGGGGGGGGGGGGATCTGCCCGGTTCCGGCACGACGCACGCCCAAACACACAAAAGAAACGACGTGTCTCCGCATGTAACTATTGTTTGCATGTGTGTGGTGCGTGTGTGTGTGTGTGTGCTGCTGCACTCAAGGTCGTTTCATTACTCAGCGGCGTCCTTGGATAATTACACACACGCCAAAAGACCAAGACGAAGATCAAGACGAAGCAGAGGCAAGCAAAGATGGAGAAGGAGAAGAAGAGGCAAGACAAAGCAAAGACTTCGGCTTTAAGTCGGGTTCGAACTGCAGCCGCGCCAAAAGAAAAAGCACATAATAATAGCACAGGCAGGCTGGGACAGAGAGGGAGAGGGAGCGCGGTAGATCGGGCGAGTGCAGGCCTTTAGCTTTATTCTTTTTCTTTTCAATTTGAACCACCTTTAAAAATGACCAAGACAACAACGAAACAAAGTAGCTGCCTCTCTTTCTTTCGCTGTCTCTTGCTATCTCGCTCCGTTCACGCAGCAATCTGATCTTACTACATTCTCCTCTCCCACTTCTCTCGCTCTCTTCTCCTCCCCTGCATTTTCTGCAACATTACTTCCTTTTAGGCTTCTAATCGCTTGCTGACTCAACCGTTCTCAGTTTCCTCTCTCTCTCTCTCCTCTCTCTCTCTTTCTGCGCGCATTCGTGCGAAAGTCCGTCTGTCCCCCCCGTCCCCGTCCCCGTCCCCGTCCCCATGCCATGGCAATGTGTTCGCATTGTATATTTGTAGTATCTGTAGCCATGTTTAGAACAGATACGAGTTCTCAGTCGACTTGCTTCTTGCCCGCTTGCTCGATCGCTTCTCCTCGCATTCTCCGCGCGCGGGTTATCCCCGCGTTCATTGGTTTCTTTCTAGTTTTGTGGCCTGCTCTGGAGTGGACCGTGCAGCGTGCAGCGTGCAGCGTGCAGCGTGTTGCAAGCAACGAGCGTGGCACCGGAGTTCAATGCTCCGCAGCGGCGGCGTTTGCAGCTCCACATGCATTTCTGGCCCGCCGCTGGCATTTTATGCAATTTTTTATTTGCTTTTATCTTGAAGTGAGCGCGCGAGTACACTGCCCTACCTATGGCTAGGGAGAGGTACCCCAGTGGTACCCTAGGCAAATCGTAGCGGGTTGCTTGGCTGACTACAGCGAGAGAGAGAGAGAGGGAGAAGGTAAAGTTCGGGTGAGGGGTTTCTCCTCTGAGACGGAGGCAACTAGGGTGCTAGGGTGCTAAGAAGCTTGGAATGCTCACGAAATAGAAAAAATGAAAAGAATACATATATAATGCATATATATGTATATATTCAAAAGGATATCTGGTTTATCCCTTTTAAAAGTAAATACATATATAAATATAATAGCGAGAATAATCAAGCTTGCCGATTAAGCAGATAATCCACAAGTGGCGCTAGATCATCAAAATAGTAAGGTATGAAAGTCTTTGATATAAGACCATATGTTCCCGGCGAACACCTTATATAGTCTAGATTCTTCTTTATCTTTTCTTATGAAATACCGAATATATGTTGTTGCCAGATAAAGGGAACTCTTTGCTTTTGATTGACATTATCAATATAAGTTCTTTAGTAACGACTTAAGTTACTTTCTGAACTCTCAAAACATTGTTTGCTCACTAAAAAGCTTCAATTAGCTAGGTTCAAGCGGGCTGGCAGTGCTCTGTGAAGTATTTTACATATGCCGTGGCTCAAGTCCAACCCAAATTGTTGCCAAATCTGCAGATCTTTACTCTGATGCATAACCGAAAACCTTCTCAAGGTAAGTTGAGTCGGGTAAGAGCAGCAAACTGTAAGCTGCAAAGTGACCTCAACAAAAGCAGAAGAAACCCAGAAAAAGCAAAGTTGTTGTTGCGCAACGTTGAGGCTGCGGCAGAGGCAGAGGCAGAGGCAGAGGCAGAGGCAGAGGCAGAGGCCGTGGCAGAGGCAGAGGCAGCTGTGCTACGCTTTTGTGTGTGGTTCTGCCTTTATTGCGATAACAATAAAATGTGGGTGGGTGGCTTGAACTTGGACCTCGCATTGTCCGTGTGCCCCACAATTATAGGCAAAGCAAAGCAAAACAAGGCAAAAGCAAAGTAAAGCAGAGGAAAAGAGGAAGCAGAAGAAGAGGAAGCCGGAGAAGAGGAGAAGTCGACGAAGCTGCGCCAGACGAATTACTTTCGAAACAGAACGCAGAACGCGGCAACAGCTGCCCCAAAACTTGAAACTGACCCAAGCGGCAGAAGGAGCAGGCAACAGCAACAGCAACACAACAGCAACTGCAGCAACAACAACAATTGCAACAAAAACAACTGCAGCAACAACAAATAAAGGAAACGTAAAGAACGAGAAAAGCAGCAGCAGCAACAAGAATCGATGCGACGCGGAGGCGACTCCAAGGTGCATTACTCAATAGGCAGCTGCTTTTTGGTCAACGTGCAACTGCCACAGCAGCAGCAACAACTGCAACAGCAACAACAGAAGCAACAACAACAACAACACCAGCAAACGGCAGTTTTATGTCGCCGGAAGCAAAGCTAAAACATTCGTTAGAGACGCGCTTGAAGGCTTCGGGGGTTTTAGCCGTAGACTTTCAGAGAAAGAGCAAGGAAGCTACAGGAGGGACAAAGAGAGAGAGAGAGAGAGAGGGCAGTGCGCTGCTTAAGCTTCTGCGGCTTTGTGTGGGTTTTTCTTGAGCTACGCTTCGCTCTTTTTTTTCAATATAAAAATTGCTTTTATTTATAGCACATGAGGCAGAGGGCCCCCTTTCCCCTTCGCCCTCTCTGCTTTATTTACACTGCAAAACTGGCCACAAAAATAGAAAAAAAAAAGGAAGGAAGTTTTGTAATGTGCCAGCACTTGAGTTCTTAATGAGTTTCGCCACGCCCCTCTCCCCGTGAAGGCAGCAGGTGAGCTCAGACCTGAAACGGGTCAAGAATCGGAAATCAGAGCTGATTTGCATTGATCTGGGGCTAAAGCTGATGATATGGGTCAGTTATGGGGCGACTGTTGGGAATACAACATTGTAATTCGAATTAAATGATACAACGTAGTATTCCCTTAGCTCGTATTTGAAGATATGGCTGATATATACATATATATCTTATTTAGAAGATATTGTTTATATCTATTTTGTAGCCTTAGTTTTGGCCAATAGTTTTGCACCATAGGAAACATTTTCGAACCTTTGGGGAGTCAAACTAGCCTTGTCAGTCTATATGTCCGTCTGTCCTTCTACCCGGCCGTCCGTATGTCCGTCTGTCTGTTGTAACGTAAACAAGTCTCTCAGTTTTAAAGCTATCTAAATAGAAATTGGTCTACATGCTTCTTATTGGTGCACGCTGTAAATAATTTTAAACTAGCCGGATCGTTCCAATGTATATATAAGATATTGATAGAGATTTCTATGAAGCTTTTGCCATCTTTAGCAATCCAATACTGTATTGTATGTAGAGTTACTCATGTATTTTCCCAATGCCTTTGCCTATTTCCTTGACTGTTTCTTGTTGAAAATTCCTGACTAATTCCCTTATTAACTTGGGACCTTCATATCATATTTTCGCATTATTATAAACTCAACTCAAACAATCATATCATATTTGTCGTAAAGCTATTCAAATGTTTGCCAACTTTAGTCAGCTTCGAAGTGATTTAAATAAATTACGCGAATATTTTAGCTTCCCTCTAAACCTTAACCCCCTATCCACTATCCACTATCCCCTCCTCTCCTCAGTCGCCTCCTTCACTTCTTTGTTGGCCCTCAGCGTCTATGGATATTTGTTTGCCGGTTGCTGTTGTTGTTGCTGTTGCTGCTGCTGTTGCTGTTGTCGTTAGTGCTTTCTGATTACAACAAATTTGTCATGGTTACTCCAGAGGGTCCCCCACAGACATTTGATACCGCACCGAGCCAATGTTGACAAATGGCAGCAAGATTTCTGCTGCAGTTGCCGCTGTTGCTGCTGCTGCTGTTGTTGTTGTTGTTGCTGCTGTTGGGGTGCAGCATAGGAATCGGAATTGGAATCGGAATGTTTGACGCATTTGGTAAATAAAAGTCCGTTTTTTTTTTGCAGTTTTCTTTTTCGCTTTTTTTGCAAATTGAAAACGTAGCAAGGCGGGGGAAGGGGCGTGGCAACTTGGACCATTGCCCGTGGTGACTTTTGTTTGGCTTTGAGGGCGCGTCGCTTGCGTTGTTGTTGTTGTTGTTGTTGTCAACGCGTTGGCAAGAAGCTGCTGCAACGTTGACCATAAAAATGATGAAAAGTGCCGAGTGCGACGTGGTGCAGTGCGGCGGGGCACCACCAGCGGCGGGGCACCACCAGCGGCGGCAGCTGCTTTTCACTGGTCTAACAAGTTGCTGTTGCTGCCCCACAGCTGTTGTTGTTGTTGTTGTTGCTGTTGCAATAGCGGTTTCCATTGCAGTTATGTAAACTTTAGTGAACTTTTGCTCAATTAATTTGCCACGCACAAACTGCGAAATTTGCACACACAAAATTTCGTTCTGCTTTATCGAGGAAACTGATGCGAATCACGGCTAAAGTAGAACGTGCTAGATTGAGATTCTATCGAGAAGTTAAGGAACTCTCGAGGAGTGGAGAGGCATCTCACCTGCAGCTACAAATTTGAACTTTTACTTTGTGAGTTCGCTCAAGTTTTGATTGCAAAGGAACTTTGCAAAAGTTGGGGAACTCAGGAACTAAAGAAGTGGAGAAACTTCTCTATTCGAATGAGAAACCTCTATTGCGCATAAAACTCATTGAATCAGAGGAGCAGAAACTACAGTTGGTATATCTTGACTTCAAATACTTATACTGCATATTCTTAAGCCCTAAGGTTATGTCTAAGGACAGTTTATTTAATATAACATATAATTTTATAATAACTATAATTTAGTTTTAGAACTAAGGAAGCTATAGATCTACTAAGTTTTTAGTATCTGTTCAAAGTAAAGAAACTATTGGGATCTAACAATTTGTTCATTTTCACAGTTTTGATAGCTTGATTTAGTTGCAGAGCTTAGGAAGCTATGGAAATATCTCATCTTGATTTTCTAAGTTCTTAGGATCTGGCCAGAGCTAAACGAACTATAGAGGTCTTACAATTTTTAAGGAAGCTAAAAATGTATATCTCCTATTGATGCAAAGTTCTTAGGATCTTTTCGAAACTTAAGGCACTTATTTAAGCTTCAAGTAAACTTAAAAACTTAGGGTTTCCCAGATTTATCTTATTTCGTCCTATAAAAAAGATAAGCTTTCGATTTAAGCTTTAGCATTTTATTGCTTCCCAAAGTTTGGTAACTTTCTTAAGAGAGTTTATTGTATCTATTCTCAACCTTGAACTCTCAAATTCTTCAATTCCTACTCAATTTCCTAAGCTCTCTGAAGGTTCCTGGGAAAACCTAACACTGCACTTCATTATTGTAGGACCTCATTTCAGTTTCTTATAAAACTCTCTGTTTGTGTGAATGTTTCATCTTAATGAGTCTCTAGGTTGAGTCGAAGAAGATGAAGCTGGAAACGCACAACCTCAGAGAGAGCGAAGACTCCGCACAGTAGCCGCAATCTTAGCAATCTCGGCACAATCTGTGCCGACTTCAACTTGGTAATTATTAACTTACGGCATATTAATTTATTATTTGCTATTTAATGCGGCCAGCCCACTAGGGAAAAGGAGGTCTCAGCCTCAGCCTCAGACTCAGCCTCAGACTGAGTCTTAACCTGCCTCTGCGATCTGTGCTAGCTGGAGGTGCCTCCTTTTGGTCTACTTGCTGTGCTGCCTCAAGCTGCCCAAGTCAAGTTCATTTTTTGACATCTGATGTATTTATGTTGCTGCTGTTGCTGTGAGCGATTGCTGGGAAACTTTGCGCTGTCATGTGGCTGCTGCACTTGGAGTCTGCAGCAGATTTGATTGAGTGATTTATTTGGAAAAGAAGGTATAATTAAATGGGCATAATGATGCCAAAGGGAAAGGCAGCAGCAGCAGCAGCAGCAGCAGAAAGATCCCTGGCTAAACTGGGCTATTGTGGAAAGGAGTCTGTCATTGTCGAGGAGAATGTAGATCGAGTGAGATTGTAGAATTGGCATAGAGTTGAAAGCATATTTACATATCTCCCTATGCCAAGTGCGGTACAACATAAAAGTCAATTAAGACAGACGCGATCAGAGTCGCGATGTTGCCATAAAAAACGCGTCATAATCAAAGCCAGGAAGAAACGCTAAGCCAGAGCTAGAAGACTGTCTTAATCGGCGAAGAAAGCAACTGTAAACTGCAGGCAGATAATCGAGGAGTCAGTCACAGTTAAGCGCAACACGCAACATGCAACATGCAACACGAGTCTCGTATACGAGGCCGAACCCCCTAACCGAAGCTGAACCCACGTAAAAATCTTAATCTAGATCAGGAAGGAAATCAAGAGTCGTTATAATTGATTAACTGCACAAGCGCGCGAAGACTGGAAATGGGGAAGAGAAGGAGCAGGGGAAGAGGAGGAGTGGGAGAAGCAGGAGAACGAAGCGCAGCAGTTGCTAAAGAACTTGAAGCAGTAGGCGAAGAAGTTAAGGAAGAGCTGCGTGAGAGAGGGCGGGATTAGGAGAGCGAGGGAGTCGGAGGGAGAGCTGCAGCTAGAGATGCAGATGAACAAGAAACAGGAAGACTTTTTTTTTAAAGAGAACTCAGACTGAAACTGGGATTGGGAAGGCGATTGGGCCGAGGCAGTGGGACTCGGAGCTGGAGGAGGCAAAGGCTGAGACTGGGACTGAGACTGAAGCTGGGACTAAGGCTGGGTGAGGATAGAACAGAGACTGTTGCCGAGGCCGGGAACGGAGAAGTTGCTGCCTTGGCTCTGTGTGTGTGTGTGTGTGTGTGGATGGTGGCGTGGGGCAGTCACGCGTGCACCAAAGTTGTTGAAGTTGCAGTTGCACTTGGAGTCGCAGTTGCCATCGCAGTTGTTGTTGTTGTTGTTGTTGTCTATTTTGGGATGCACACACGACAGCAACCGCTGACCAGAAAGGGAAAACAACCGTTGCATTCATCGTTAGAAGAGCCAAGCCAAACGGTAAAAGCGACTGCACTTCCCCCTCTCTCTCTCTCTCTCTCCCTCTCTCTCTCTCTGTGGAGTTGTCTGCCGTCGCATGTGATTAGATTAGAATTGCTCGATACTTAGTTAGTTAGTTGCGTTAGATAAGTTGGCAGCGTCGCTGGTGTTGGCAGAGGTCATAAAAATAGCAGCCAGTTCGGCAGGGGGGGGGGGGCAGACAGACTGAGGGTGACTCGGACACGGACATGGCTGTGGATGCTGGATGCTGGATGTGGATCTTGTTGTTGGACAACGCTCTGGCCTCGTGTCTGAGTGATGCGTGCAACGTGGCCATAAAAGCGGCGACTGCAACAATAATTTAGCCAACGTCAAAGCGTCGCCAGCGTCGCGAGTCTTAAGGAAACGCATTAAGCGCGACTTGGTCCCTCCCTCCCTCTCTCACTATATCTGTCTCCTTCGCCCAGTTAACAGTTAGACTGAACGCTACTGGGCATGCCCCCATCCGCAAGCTGCTATAAACAGTTGCAATTAAACGGGTGTTAGCCCACTGTACATCTGCCTGCACAGTGGGGCTGTGTGGTTGAGCGTGCACAGTGTGCAAGTGTGAAGTTAAGCAAATTTTAGTTTGAGCCAAGCTTAGGTGAGCTGCCAAAATGTGTGCTATAAACCTTGCTATAAACTTTGCTATAAACTTTGCTATAAATTGCTATAAATTCTTGTGAAAATTATTTAAAACGTTTGCATAAATTATGAAACTCTGTCTGCAATTTGCACGCATACTTTATGATGTTTAGAAAGTACACACGCTTGCACACACACACACAGACACAGAGTATACACACTCGCACACATTCGTACATGCCCCACTCTATAGGCAAATGCCAATGCAACTCTGCGCCTTGGTCATATTTTTATGCATTTCTATAATAAATCTCGCCGCCAATTTGGCCAAGTGCAGACAGGCAGGCAGGAGGTAAGAGAGAGTGGCGGGGGGGGGGGGTGGAGTTAGAAAGACTTGGCTAAGAAGAAACCTTAAATCCGTCCATGACCTTCTTTGCCCATGTGCAGCTAATAACGAGAGATTTGACTGTGGCACGACTTTGAACTTGCTTCGGTTTTTGGATTTGGATTCGGATTTGGATTCGGTTTTTTCCTACTTGGCCGGGGCACCAGGACAAATTGTGGCATGCAAAGCTTGACAGACTGTTCGACAGGCAGAGAGGAAGAGGGAAAGGGAGAGGGAGACTTAGACAGACGTAATGAAATTATAAAGCTGGCGGCACGAAGAGTGAATTGACACGCTTGCAGAAGTTGAGCGTTCCAGCTGCTTCTTTCACCTGGTCCCTTTTGGGCTCAAGTGAAATAGAAAGATGCCGCGGGCGCAGAACCAGAGAAGATGCCATAGCCATAGCCATAGCCCGTTCTTCTTTGCCGTTTTCTGGGTCGTCTTTTTAGACGTTGCCGATTAGAGTTTGTAAATAATTTCTGTCTGTTTGTCGTTGTTGTTGTTGCTGTTGTTGTCTTTTGTTTATAATCAAAAGTAAGTAAAATGATTGCCCCATCGTGTTTGAGGTCTGTGTTAGCTTTGCCTTCTTTTTTTTTAGCTATTTTTTTGGCCATTTGTTGACCCACTTGCTTGGTTTTCATTTCTTTTTCCCTGATCGTTGCTTTTTGTGGTAAAGAAAGTAAGGGAACCTCATGGAAATCCCAATGCAGATGCAGATGAAGGCTTAGCTGAGGCTGACTGACTTGCCTAGGCAGGAAGAGAAAGGAGCAGAATCTGTGCGAGCATCTTTGCCATAAATCATTAGAGATTTATTGTGGCATTATTTGTTAAGTATAATAAATATTGTTTTATTGCTTTTTGAGCTGATTTCAAGCTAGGTTTTAGAATTGATTCTCTCATATTTTCTAGCTAATTTATTAATCTATATCTCATCTATATTAACCCTTGCGCTGCATGTTGTTTGTGACACTCTCTTTCAGCTACTTTCCCGCTAATTAGCCAACTCTCATCCTCACACTACATTGACTACATCTCCCTCATCTAGCTGGACAGTTCAACACTCCAGCCTGACCGCAAGCGCATTTAAACACATTATCATCTCACACACACACAGCCACACTCACACACACGCAGAACCGCAGCTATTTAAATGTGTTATAGATTTGCGCGCGACCCATGCGGCGTATGAGCAATGCCAGCGCATGACTCAGGCATGTCAGGAAAATATGTGATGAGAAACTGCACTAATTGAGTTGTGGTCAAGTGGGAAGTAGGAGAAGTCTAGAGGGGACCTAAGGGGGGTCTATGTATTTTTACCTTGTTTGGCTATGAGCGCAGCGCGTCTCTGCAGGCGATACATCTCGGTTGTCGTTGGCTTTTGCCTCTCTCTGTGTGTGTGTGGGGATAACTTAAGCGAATTCACTTGCTGCAGTGCAACAGTTCAGCAAAGTCCTGCATAATTATAGCAACTGCATATCGATTTTTTATTTTTATAGCAAACACTGCACACGAGCCACGCACAACGCGATGAAAAAAACCTCTAAACTTTTTACTTCAACTTCGATGCCGACTTCAACTCGCACTGCGATCAAAAAATTCTATTTGAAATTGCCTAGAGCGAGCGAGCGAGCGAGCGAGAGAGTGAGTGAATGATTGAGTGAGAGAGCGCAGCGCTTTGCTCGCTGGTGGTAGGACCGCTTGAGATGACGTGCAAAATTCAACTGAACTGAAATTGAACTTCCTGCTGCTTTGGCATTGCAAAAAACCAGAAGAAGAAGAAGAAGAGAACAACAACAACAACTGCTGCTGCTGCTGCTGCCCGTGTAGGAGTCTTGTCCAGAACAAGGCAACTGCAACTTGTTTGGACAGGGCTCGCTGTCTCTCTCTCTCTCTCAGCTTCACTCTCCCACTTGCCAATACGTTCTCTCGCTGATCTTTAACGAGGCATAAGGTAAACAAAATGCGCTTAAGACAAACAGCAACAACAACAACAGCGCTTTGGCAAAAAATAAGAACCTACAACAACAACGGGAAAGAGACGCGCAAGAAGAACTTGTTTCCATTGTCCATACTTGGCTTGTCCAAGTTGTTGTAGTTGTTGTTGTTGCTGCCATTACAATGTGCCGACTGTGCGCGAGAGAGCAAGCACACTCTCTTAGCCGCATGCTTAAGAGCGAATCGCGGCGGCGGCTCGATCAAACATGTTGCGCGTTGCGTTCGATCGCAAGCTGGAACGCTTTGACACTGAACTTGGAACGGGCTGAGCTGCCGTTATTGTTGTTGTTGTTGGTTTTAATAAATTAAGCAACGTTTTGTGCGTGCGTGAGAGAGAGAGAGAGAGAGAGAGGTAAGCTGCAAGTTAGTAGACATACAGTGGGCAAAGGAGGCATTTAAAGGACTTAAATAATCAGTTAAAGGAAATTCAATATGAAATTAAGTGTAAAAGTAATCAGTTGCTTAATACCCTGTACTGTACTATGGAAAAACTGCTAAAATATGTAAGAATAATTAGAAAATCGAAAGTAAAACGAAATACTTTAGCCATGACAAAGTCAATACTTAATTAATCAAGCAATTCTTGTTCGCATTTCCAAAACTCAGCGCGTTCTTCAAGCTGTTTCTATTTGCAAATGTCTCTATTTATGCAGGTAAACACACAATGAACAATTAACAATTAGCAAACAATTATCTCATTATCTCATAGTCAGTTTTAGATCATTGAAGATCGACATAGATTGACAAATGATCTACAAGCTTGCGCTGTGCATAATTAATTGACCAACTTCTCAGTCTGTCTAAGCTTCTAAGATTTTAATAGAAATAAACCCAACGCATAAAAAACAGTTTATTATAATGACATAATGAACCTTCGAATGTAGGCCAAAAGAATCGGACTTCCAGCTGAGGCGTCGCACCTAAGCGCCAGACAAATGAAGCAATTTGCCAGCCCAGAGCCAAAAACTAATAACTTATATGAAAGATCGGTTGATAAGAGAGAGAGAGAGGGCACGTATTGAGTTGGCCAGTTCAATAACCCGATCGCATAGGTGGCTACAATTGCGTCTCAGAAACCGAAACTAACTGGGCACATAGGAAGAAGATCCGCACTAAGTGGGTCAAAGTTTGCGTAGTTGCCAATTAAGTTGAGTCAATGAAGCGAAGAAACCCGCGAGAGAAAGAGCTACAAATTTTTTGGCCAGATGACTGACAAAATATTTGGGGAAAGACGATAAAGTACGAAATTTACATGCCAGACCTGCCAGAAGATTTACAACGTACGTGGGGCGCGATAAAGATCGACCTCCATCTATAAATATATGTTCTCACGCTTTATGGCTCTGGTCTCTCTCTCTCTCTCTCTCTCTCTCTCTCTGCCTGCTTTTCGGTTAAGTTGTCAAGTAGTCGCACTTTTGGAATCAGCCCTGCCCAGCCCCAAGTCCAGCTCAGACCATCAACTTTGTTGCCCATTTTGTGCCTCATTATGAGGGCACTTAATTCTCAACGTTCTGCTATTCCCTAGATTTTTATGGTCAAGCGACTATCAAATATCGAAACTGCATATACGCTTTATGGCTTATGGCACATTCCAATATGTTCGATCGCTTAACGATCTGGAAAAAGTGGGGGGGGGGGCCCTTCTTCTAATTTTTATGCCCCGTTTACACGTTTCGCTCTTCTATCGAACCACAACTAACCCTAGATGAGCTGATTATTGATTTTCCCTTTCTCGTATTCCTTTTTATGTGTTAATCTTTACTGTCGTACTACGTCTATAATTGGATAAAATTGTCGTCGTCGTTAAAAAAGAGGAAGAGGAGGAGGAGGAGGAGGAAGGGAAGTGCAACCTGCTGGGCACTTAAACAGAAGTTGTCCCTTAGGTTCCTTCCAGCGATTTGTTTATGGTTCTGTTTATGGCACTCAATGATATCTTTTATATGCCAAAGTTTACGATAACAGTTAGAGAGAAACCCTGTCGTTAGGTGTGAAAATTAAATGCCAATTTCAGAAATATTTTACAGATATTAAAGGAAGAGATAACCCTGGGTAAGTAAGTGAAATGAAGACCAAGCATTGATAGGGTCTATAAGGGAGAGGAAGAGAGAGAGAGAAAGAGGCGAAGATAACTTAGTAATATATGTTAGCTTTTATCAGTCCGATCGTACAACTGTCGCCAGATGATCTCATAGTTATATTTCAGTTAACAATTCGAGCTCTTCGTGTCTTGATTGCTTTGGACTTGGCATTCCTTATTGCATAATCGACATAATCGACTCGGTGTGCCGTGTGCCAAAAAAGCTGTTCAACCTCTCTCGACCAGCTCAAGTGTAGACCACAGCAGCAACAGCAACAACAACAGAGATGGCTATAACAATGAGGGTCAACTCCTCCAAACTCAACAACTACCCATAGCCATAGAGAAGAAATCAAAATCCCAAAAGCAAAAGAAAAAAAAACAGAGACCATTGAAATGTACCACACGATTTGAACAAATAACAAAAGAAAGCTCCGCACTGTGTCCAGACGGCGAAAAACCTTTTTGCACACGATCTACAGACAAAAATCGTAGCACACACACACAAGATACTCCATACAATACACTCGATATGGAGTCTACAAAAAATAACTACAAAATCTACTTATTTTCGCATACAAAAATCATTAAATGCGATCATTGAACCGCGCATGAAGGAGAGAGAAAGAGAGCGAGAGAGCGAGAGAGCGATCGCTAAGCTTTGTGCATGGTATCAGAATATATAAATAAAGCCTTACGTTGCAGAGATTAGCGGGGAAATCAATAAAGTTCGTTCGCATAGCGCATCAATTGAAGCTGCAAATTAATCAAAGAATTTGTCACAACTTTTTAAAGAATGCCAAAAAAACCATTTATAACAATTTATGCTAGCTTCCCCCCTCCCTCTACTCTTCGCCCTACGATTCTTCCAAAAAAAAAGTCACCAAAAAGCAGAAGTGATGAAAAATGCGAGTAAATTTCAATTGGCATTTAATTGCGATGACAACTCGAGAATTCATTGGCAACGCATTCGAATCAATCGATACACGCACTACGGGTACTCGAGCTGGTATTCGTATTCGTATTCGCATTCGTATTCGCTTTTGCTTCGTTCTGTCTTCCATATTGATTAAGGCTTAAGCATTCTGACCTTCAACATTCATTGAGATTTTTTTTGGGTTTATTATTATTTATTTTTATTATTGTGTTTATTACTGAATTCGATTTCAATTTCGATTTCAATTCCGATGATTTTTTCAGGGCGCCTGCCGCTGCCTAAAAAACTTGTTGTTGTTGTTGTTGTCGTCGCGTCGCCTTGTCCACTTCAATCTTCAATCTCGGTGGATTGAGTAAATTTTTATTTTTGGCGCCGAGTTCAACAGTTTAATTGCGACTGAGTTATGCGCGCCAGCAATTTGAAATGAACGAGATAGATAGAGTGCGAGAGAAAGAAAGAGAGATGTCAGACTTAAGATTTGCAAGTTGTTCTGATCAGCGAAAAACAGTAGCACTTGGCAGTCTAATGAGTTTAAAGTTTAAGCAGCTTAGCCTCTAATATCAAATTATATTGTGATTTGAAGATCTGCTTAAAGTCATAAACGATCTCACAATCTTTGCTGTAACTTTGAAACTATGAGGCCAGTTTAAGATCATACGAACTACACGATCTATCAATCTGATCATATTACTTATTCGCCCAGCATATGCTATTCCTTAGTGTCTATATTTTAGCAATTGTATCGGTTTTAAATAATTAAAAAATCTTAAACTGAAAGGAGAACATTTCTATATGTATTTATGATCTTTATACTGATTATAAATATATATAGCGATCTTCAGAGCTCACAATCTTTACTAGTATCAACTTTCGCAAAGCCTGCTATATGTTTTCGACTTGCAAAGTTGTTTCCACCTCTCCTTCTCTCTCTCCCTGTCGCTTAAGTTTGACTACGTCTTCAACTGTCGATCGTGTACGTCATCGTTTCCTTCTCCCACTGCCTCTCTCCCTCTCTTTCGCTCTCTCTTTCTGCACGCTCCGGCAACATGAGTCTTATCAGCTTATGCTTTGGAGTCTGCTAACTTGGCTTTTTGGCTTGTCATTAGTCAGATCGTTTGCTTATTATTATTATGGGCCATGATCGTGTCTAAATGAAATCTATTTTCTTGCAAAGAGAAAGAGGAAGCCAAGAAGAAAGGAGGAGGAGGAGGGGGGGGGGAAAGGCAGGCCATAAAGCGCACTAATGCGATTACATTAGAGCTGCGAGTATTACGACAAAGAGCCGCTTAATACAAGCAACAAAACAACGAACAAAAACAGCAAACTAATAATAAAAGTGAAGTGAAGAAAGAAAAAGAATTGTGAGAGAGGGAGAGAGAGAGAGAGTCTTTTGGAGCTCAAGAAATTTCTAAAGTCAATGAACGTTACGTAATTTCAATTAGGTTTTTTGGGTGGAAGCGCGCGAAGTTCGAAACTCGCAACTCGCCGCTCGGAAATGATGGGAATGAAATTGCATTTAATATTTTCAAAATGAGCGTAATTAGACAGGGGCGGGCAAGGAGAAGGAGAAGGCGAAGGCGAAGCATGGGCTGGACAGAACGAGCTAATGATAGAGCTAGAGTTGCCACAAAGAGGTCAAGAGACTGAGACTTACCCAGAAGTTGAGAAGAGTTACGAGTGCGTTTCTTGTCATATCACTTACCTGCAAGTAAAGCGAATGAAAGGAAATATATATTATGGCAAATGAATTATAGCAATATTGCAGCACACATGGCGCACTAAATAAACCCTAAAATGAACTCGAGTGAATTCTGAATTGAATTCTAAAACGCAATCCATACTGAGTTTATTATTTTGTTTTTGTTTACTTGGCAAACAGTTGAATTTTTTGTTGGTCAAGCTAGGCAAATATTCCCTTTACACACAGCGTGCAGCTCTAAGCTCACCCCACCCCCACACCCGACTCTCTGCACGCCGCCTCTGCGCGCATCGTCTAACTGTTGCATCCATAAATCTGTTATTCATCCGACGAATATTTCGCAAAACTAAAAATTGCATTGAACAATTTGCACGGCGCTGAGTCAACAATTTGTTCATAGCGCTCTTCCCCCTCCCTCTCCCCAACCTTTCCCTACGCCACTGGCATTCAGCGCCTGCCGCTGATAACAAAAGGCAATGTGTATGTGTGTGTCTGTGTCTACGTACACCTAGTTCTATATGTATGCATACACACAATAAAGCTACAATAACGCAGTTAAAAGAGCCACCCACCCCAGCACCGTACTTCCCCTATCCAAACTTACACCTAACCCCCTTCCACAAGCTACCCCCCCCTCTACGGCAGGTCGGACAACATTTGTAGAGTTTTTGCCGGCTTTTTAGGTTTCGCTTTTTGCGCGCCTGCAAAATATTTGCGATTGCCTTTTGTTAAATGTTGTTGGCCCCCTGTTACGCCCCTGTCTCCTCACTGACTCCTCCCCTGCTCCCCTCCTCCTTCGCACTCCATCTACATTTCATGTTTATACGACAGACAAAGCATTGCTGTGCTACACACAGCATGAACGAGGGGTATATGCACTTTGCAGAAGGCTTAAGCCAAGATCTATGAGGCGAGACAAAGACAAAGAGAGAGAGCGACCAGGTTTTGCGTGCTCGACTTGTAAATACCCAGTACAGAACTAAGAGAGAGTTTAAGCTTGCATATTCAGATACTACATACAATATAGGAATATGTGAATACGTATTACATAGATAAGAATGAACAAAGTCAAACAACAGATTAGAAAAAAGTGAGACCAACAAACTTAACTGCAGATAGAGAACATTTATAATTTGAATAGGAATATATATTTAATTTGAAATTTATAATTTATATTTTGCTTAAAGATTTAATGTCTGTCGTATCTAAAGGGTCTACATTCTAATGCGTAGGTCATGGAAATAAATATTGCAGCGAAGCTAATGATGATTATAAAGTACTATAAGTTGATATATTTATTAAATTCCACAATCTACTAATCTGTATACAAAATTTCAAAGCTCTGGCGTGAACAAATCCTGAGATCTATAAGGATTAAAATGTGACTGATAAGGAAAAACCTCAAGCTACTTCATAGGGATTGAACTATAACAATACATAAAGTACAAATTGTAAGAGCATGTCGAAGTCGTTGAATAGGTCTCCTTGGACTATCCGGCAGCTGCCTACAAGCTCCACTCACACACACACACACACACACACAGAGACAATTGTAGAACAGCAACGTCGGCGCCGCGTCATTCTTCGGGCCGCTTATTATGAATTATGGCCACGTTGACAGTTTGGACCAGGCGAGGGCGTGGAAAACTTGACAGATGCGCGCAGATCTCGACGAGAAGCTATGGCATGCTATATGCTATATGCTTTCCATACTGCTAAAGTTCCTGGTATTTTCCAGATATTCTTCGTGTCTTGCCTATTTGCAGACTAAATAGAAGACGCAGCTCTATTTCTTATTAATAATGTGATAAAACTGTCGCGCCGAAGAGCTTAAGATTGCCAACTTCGCCGAGAGACATGTCTCTATCTCCCTTTCACTCTTTAGCTATCTCTTTCCCTCTCGAAAAGCAAAAGTAGCGTTTTTGAGCAACTCGCGCAATCCATTCCACTAAATTAAGCAATTAATTTCGCATTTATATAAGCCGACAAGCACAACAACAACACTAACAACAACTTGAACTATGTGGCAATAATAAATTATTGTAGTTTTCTGGCCAAGATTAAAACAAATGCAAGAGTTATGCGCGCCTCTGTCACATCGAATTAGTTTCCTGCTGCCATCAAATGAGCCACGTTTTCTGTATTCGTTTTGCTAAATGACAAGACAACAACAGCTACAGCCACAACAACAGCAACAACAACAACAACAACAACAACGAGAGCATTAAGAAAACGACAAAAATATATAAATTTTTGAAACTTGTACGAAGTGTACAAGTTATGAGCTAATCGATTCGGACGTCTGGCATACTTAAGAGCCCCAGAAAGCCGAAATCCGAAAACCCGAAATGAAGCTTAAGATACGCGCTGTCCTTCAGAGCAGACGCAATGAAAGTGAAAACTTTGAAGAGAACAAGCAGCAGAAGAAGAAGAATAAGTGTGTATAGTATAACAAAGTTCAATGGATGACTTGTCGAACGATTTTAAAAAGTATATACCATAAGAAAGATGCATAGTTTGCACTATTCCGGAATTCTCAGTTTGATCCTCTCTTACTTTGAGCCTATCAGAACTATACCAAATCAATTAGGCAGACAGTTTTATATAGTCTTAAAACAGATATAGATTACTATTTTATAATCATTTTGAACAGGTGGACATAGATCTATATAGAACTATCTCAGTTTATACTACCAAAGCGAGATACAAAACTTAAGACTTAAAACTCTTTTAGCTCTTTCACCAACTCGATCTCAGAGCCTACACAAGCTAAGCGAATCAAATTCGGTAGACAGATTTGGATAACACCAAAGTAGCTCCGGCATATTTTAGCACTAAACTAAAACACTAACTTATACACAGAATACCAACATATATCTTCTTACAATATGACAGTTAATAGCTAAAATATATATCATGGTTTATCTAAATTCACCAGGCCAGTCCCACTGTGCTTGCCTGTGCTGGCACTTCCTGCAGCTCATTAGAACCCTTTGGCCAGCCAAAGAAGCAGCAGCAGAAGCAGAAGGCTCTGAATTATTTGCTACACATTTGTTGGGCCATTTGGCGTGCATTGATCTGCCATTTGGCATAAACAAGAAATCGAAGCCAATAATAAATTCAAATGCTGCTAACAGCAGCGCAGCAGCAGCAGCAACAGCAACAACAACAAATGCAATTACAAATAATATGCAACTTGGTCGTTTATCTTTATCTTATTTATGAAAACGACAACAAACCGACAAATGCAATTTATGTGTTTGTGTCTGCTCAAAGGGACAGACAAGGGCAGCGGCAGCGGCAGGGGCAGGGGCCGAGGGGCAGAGGGACTGGGAGTCTGGCATTGGGACTGCCGCAGCTGGACCCAGTCCGCTGGGCGGACGGAAGAGAGCAGCAAATAATGCTGCATAATGGACGCGCTGAACTGGGGGAGCTCTCTTCACATAGCCAGTTGCCCGTTGCCAGTTGCCAGTTGGAAGCTCCAGCGAAGAGCTGAACAGCTCAACACGCTGACGATGGACGCTCCCCGAAATAGAAAGATAGAAAAAAAACAACATTGAAACAGAAACACAAACAGAAACAGAAAACTAAAGCAAAACAAAGCGAAAGCCAACTAGGAGGAAGAAGTGCCAACAATTGTCGGGGCATTAGAGATAGAAGATGAAGCTGGCAAAAAAAAAAAAAAAAAAATAGTATAACACAAAGGGGGCAGCAAAAGCGAAAAAAAGAGATTCAAAACATTAAACTGAATAAAAAAGAATGCGAAGCGATTTGTTCGAAGTGTGGTAAGCTCGCACTGTGGCCTAAAGTGTGCGAAAAAGGTTGAAGTAGTTTTGAAAATATTGTCTATAATATCTGCAAATATAATTTCAATGCTAAATTTGAGATAAAGATACTCTATTTGTATCTTTGGATTACTTTTATGTAAAAAAGATACTAATGTATCTAAGGTTACCTTTCGCAAGCTTTTTTATATTGTTCAGATAGTTTTACGACTTCAAGGTACTCTCCTATCAGATACTTTTGTATCCTTAAGATACTTTAAGTATAAATACCTTGAAATACTTTGAATCTTTAAGATATTTTAGTATAAATGAGATACTTTTCTATATTTACACAAATGTGTGGTACCTTTTAGATACTATTTTTTATGTTGAGATATTAAAGATACTATTTTGGGCACATTAGATACTTTTTGTATTCATCGGATGTTTGGAATCTTTAAAATACTTTGGTATCTTTTATTTGCTTTCGCATACTCAAGATACTCTTTGGTATCTGTAAAATATTTGTTGCATCCATTAGATGCTGTTGCTGTTGCTTTAAGATAGACGTTTGGTGTACTTCAGATGTTTTTATATCTTTAAGATACTCTTACATCTTTAAGATACTTTTGCATCTTTAAGATACTTTTGCACCTTTAAGATACTTTTTGGTATCTGACAGATACTTTTTGTATCTTTGAAATTGACTGAGACAACTAACGTTTCAGCACGTGACTCTGAATACTTTGCACTGTTGTGCCCCACTGTGCAGTGCTTTGTTTCTGCCACCAGAGACAGTGGCAGCTTCAGCAGGGTCATAGACGTACCCAAAGCCCTAGCCCTAGCCCGAGCCGGAGCCGGAGCCGGAGCCGGAGCCAAAGCCAGAGCATTGCATCATCGAGTGGCATTGTGATTGGAGGAGGGTTCGCGCACTCGTAACAGAGTGCAAAGTGTGACTACAGCATCGCTTGGGGAATCACAGGGCAGGGCAGCGCAGGGCGGTAGAGGGCTCAAGTCTGCGGACAGTGGGCACTAGATAATGGACAGTGGACGGGGAAACAACAGTGGGCAATAGGCACGGTCAGTAAACCTGGAAGCAGGAAGTAGTTGGGCCCAGGCCCAAGCCCTTTTGCAGCCAGCAGCGGGCAAAAAGGAAAATCAACAAAAATAAATCGCACTTTATGGCCAATAGGCTCGAGTCTGAGGCCGAAGCCGAGGCCTAGGCCGAGGCCGGGGCCAAGTCTAAGCCGCATCTTGCCACAAATATTGCGTTTAATAAGCGCACATTGTGGCCGGTATAACTAACTGGGCGCAGTTGAAACAAAGGCTACGCGGCGAGCTGCGACTGCGACTGTGACTGGAGTTGGAGTTGAAGCTAAGGCCAAGAGCTACCACAACCTGTTGCCAAGTGCAGCAGCAGCAGCTTCTATTGATAGTCAATGACATTTGGTAGTGGTTTGTGGTGGTAGGGTCTAAGTACCCCCACACCCAACCCGACCGCACCGCACCCCCAACTAGCTTGGAGGACTATAAAAAACGGGCAAAGCTTCTTCTTTGTTGCCTTGGAGCCTCCGCTGCTTCTGCTGCTGCCGTTGTTGCTGCTGCTGCTGCTGCCGTGACTGCCATTGAAATCCTATAAAAATGTTATCTTAATGGCTTTTATGTTAGCGAAAGCCATTAAAACAACAAAGCCAAGGCCCAGACGAGGCGAGGCGACTCGAGCCAACAACGGCAACGGGCAACGGGCAACAGGCTGCATGCAACAGGCTGTGGCAACAGCAGCAAAAAAGCGTCGCCTGCTGCAAGTACTGCAAATAAAGTTGGATTTTACTCAATTGTACGATTGATCAGCCAAAAGGCAGCTCCAATGGGCTCCAATGGGCAATGGGCAGCGGGCAGCGCGCTCAACGGGCTCATGTTGATGGGCTGCACCCTGGCCATAGGGATTCGTTTGGGGTTCGACTTTGGGTTTGACTTTGGGATTGTGTCTTGCGATGAAGATTAGCGCGTGAAGTTTGCTGAGCCGAGGCTAAGTATTTGGCCAGATAAATGGCCAAATATAAGCGCTGGAATTGCCAATATTGTTTGGGGTCTGACACGAGAGGGGGGGGCGCAAGGAGCTGGGCAGACAGGGACAGCATCAAGTCTGACTGATTAAAAAAGATTTACCAAATAAATAAGATAGAAATAATTGAAGGCGTTGAACTTGTGCCAGCAATAGTTGCACAGTATAAAAAAAAATAAATATTGTACACATAAATATATAAATAAATATATAATTTAAGAACATATATATATTTAAATATATAAATAAGTTACAAATAAATATATATATGCATATTTTGACATAAACAAAAATAAATAAATGAATATTAAATTAACCAAATTATAAATGCAAACTAAATAAATAATAAACTAAAAAATAAATCAATAAATAAAAAAAAATAATGTATAATTAGGCAAATAAATGAATGAAAAATAAATTAATTAATAAATAAATAAACAAACAAATAAATAAATGCCTAACTAATTATTAAATCAAATAATGAATTTTGTAATTGACTTTAAAATTTACTTATTTATTTAAAATGTTTCTTTCCTTATAAAACTTAAAATAAATATATAGAAAATATTAATTTTACATTTTTAAACACTTAATAACTTAATTATTATTTCTTTACATTTTCATCTTATATATTTTTCATTAAACTTGCCAAATTACGATTAAGTTAAGTTCCCACATGGACTTGTTGTCCCATTCTCACGCTTTGCACCTGTCTCTCTTCACCCACTGCCCCTCTTCCACTCCCCCAGCCCAAGCCCAACCAAGCAGCTAAAGGCACTTAAGCACGCTGTATCTGCCCGCCGTTCACCTCTCTCTCTCTCTCTCTCTCTCTCTCTTCACATCTCATTCGAAAACAAAGCCGAAAACCAAACAACCTACCGCAGTTCCACCAACAACAATAACAGCAACAGCAGCAGCGGCAGCAGAAGGAGACAATCAAGCAGACTGACGCTTGAGTACAGTTTGAGAGCCACTGTCAGCTTAACATGCCCTTCAGCTGCCGCTGAACTGACGCGTCGCTCTCTTGGCTATCAGTTTACACTTTGATTTCATGCTCCCAGCCTGCCTCGCTCTGCCCCCCTCCTCCCTCTCCTCCTTCCCGCTCCCTGCCTCTTGTCAGTTTTTGGTCTTTTTTTTTTTAATTAAATAAAAACAAACTGTAAATATTTGCAAAAAGGCTATACGGAAGCTTTTTATAAGCACATGTGAAACGCACACAAACACAAACACACACACACATGCTTAGTAGATGCCTTTCGTTTATTTTTCAAGAATTTTTGTGAGCCATTAAAAACATTCAGATTGCAAAGTGAAGTGAAGTGAAGCGACAGCCGGCGGCTTCGAGTGCTTCAACAATAACAACCGCATTAACAACAGCAACAACAACAATAAAAACAGGAGAAATAACAGAAGAAACAACAATGCAAAGCCTTCCCCTCCCTCCCCCCCCACCAATTTCCATCAACAGTCAGTGGACCAAACGATCTGTCAGGTCTCTCTCCCGCTCTCACCCTCTGCGCTCTGCGCTCTACGCTCTCTGCTCTCTGCGCGGCTCTGTCCTCACATCAACGCAAAATATTTGTACAACAACTAAAATAACAACAATAAGCAGCAAGTGAATTGCCAGCGGGTTTGTGTGCTGGCTAAGCAAGAGGTGTGGTGTAGAGGTGAAGAGAGCGAGTGAGAGAGGGGAGCAGCTAACAGAGTGAGAGAAGGAGGTGTAGTGGTGTGGTGTGGCAAACAAATAAAATCCACAATGTTATTGGAATATTTTTAATTGCAGAAGAGTTAATTAAATAGATGAAAAAGCAATAGAATTAAATCAAATAAAATTTAAATAACTAAATAAATACATACATAAAATTATATAAACTAAAAACCATAGACAAACTCATGCAACAAGACGTTTTATTTATTTCTAATTTATCATGTCCATTTTACTTTCAGTATTTCTGCTTGCACTTGACTTTGCCTGTGTTTTATTTCGCTCATTTGCCACACCCATAAACTGCAACTGCAACTGCAACAACAGCAACTACTGAGTAGCATAATGAGCAACAAACAACAACAACAACTAAGCAAAATGAAAAACAGCTTCATTCACAGTAGCATCAAAAGCTATTTAAAGTCTTTGACACTTCATTTAAAACGAAAATGAGAAGGCACCACGACTCAGGCAGCTGGCGTTGTGCTCCCCCGCTCCCCCTTCCCCGCCACGCTGACCCCTGCCGCATCCCTTGGCCTGCATTTCGTGGCAAGGCACAACAAAAGATGCAGACGAAGACGCGGGCAAAAAGCAATAAGCAGAAAATGAAAATATTAAGTGAATGACGGCGAACAAAAAAACGGCTATAAAAAAGCTAAGCTAAACCTGAAACCTGAGCACAGTATGCTGGTCCAGTCCACGGCCAAAACTTCGAATGGGTTCACAAAAGTGCTGATCAACAGGGCAGGATGAGAGGGGGAGGGTGAGGGGATGCTGCCTGCAGCCTGACGGCGACAAAGTGTCGCACGACGTCGCCCGTCTAGACCCGAAGATTCTCGGAACTGGAACTGCTCTGCAGAACTTGCATTCGCAACAGCCTCAGCTTCAGCTTCAGCTTCAGCTGCCGCTCCAGCGACTTGACTGATTCGGTACCAGCTCATAAAGCAAACAAAACGCGCCTCATAGTCCATAGTCCATAATGGTCATAAATAATGTCCATAAATCGTAATGCCCTAATGCCGGCGACATTCAGGCGAATGGCAGCTGATTTCAGTTGACTGCACGCGGCATTAGTCATGCTCCAAAGTCGCTGGAGTGGAGTGGAGAAGAATGCAGTGGAGTGGAGGGTCCTGAGCCACCAAAAAGGTGTGAAACTCACGCACAAACCCGCAAAAAGGAAGCAAAAGAAACGGGAAGAGGTGATTGCCGCGGGTACCCCAAATGGGCGCCTGCCTCTCATATTTAAGAGTGAATGGCGGAATGGCAGCAAGATAAAGAGACTAACTTCAGGACTGACGGTCTGACGGCCTGACAGAACCAAGGGTTGCGACGCGATGTGTGTGGCCAGCGAATAAAAACTACAGTAGAGACGGAAATAAACGATAAAGTTTGCAAAGGTAAGAAAAATATAGTATAAGAAGTACAAGTTTTGACAGTTTAAGACCTTGGGATATACAAACTCGCTGCCTGAACCCATTCCACAAAAATTACTTCTTTAAAGAGTGCTATCTTTTCTATCCTATTGAAGACTATCAGATATCATTTGTATGCTTTATAATTTGTTTGTAAATACCAATATTAGTTTTAATCTCACGTTTGCAATTTGTTTTTTCGGCTTCAAGGGGTTAAAGGGGGCGTGGACAAATTCTAAAATAAACTTTAAAGCGCTACACGTGCTGTCACCAAATTTGGTGGCCCTAACTCTTATAATCACTGAGATCTAAGCGTTCATACAGACAGACAAACAGACAAACATGGCTTAAGTGACTCTTGGCGTTAATTAAAAGTATCTGTAGTTAAGTGTATTTGTAGTTTGCCAAAACAACAATAGATTAAGTTGCTATTCCCGTTGCGCCTCTTTAGCCAGTTTCCACTGTGGCACCCATCGGGGCCGATTAGCCGTTTCAGGAACTCTACACGCGTGACTCATTCACAAACAAAGGAACACAATAAAAACCACATCGAAGGGCGCCTTTTGCTCTGCTGCACAGCAACAACAACAACAGCATCAACAACAGCAACAGCAAGAAGCAGTAGAACAAAAACAAAGAACCACGAAAAACAAAACAAAACACACACATTTGGCAGCAGTTTTTGGCTTGCTTTGGCTTGGAACTAAAAACTTTATCGTCTGCTCCTTTTTCCCACATAGAGAGCTAAGCTTTATGAACAAAAAAACAAAAAAAAAAGACCACCGGCATTTTTTGTGTGTGTTTGCAATTTTGCTGAATGAAAATTGAATTTGAAGCACATAAATTATAGGTTTGCCCCGGGTATTAGTTTGCTTTTTATGCGGAAAAGAGCATCAGCAGCGTGGACTGGCCCAGGCCATCATCATTAGATGACGACGACGACGACGGCGACGAGGAGCACGTTGGTGATGATGATCGTCATCGTCATCGTCATCATTATCATTATCATCATCAGATATGCCGCAACTGCAGCCAAGTCTGGAACTGCAAGTGCAACTCGAGTCGACTCCAGTTGAGATGGAGACCCGCTGATAATGATCCGAATGCACAGAGAGCTGACCTCTGGGATTGCGTGCGACGACGACGACGACGACGACGAGCGCTTAAAGTGTGGCAAAACTTCAGGCCAAAGTACTGCATAGTCTATGCAGACATAGCTCTATGTACATCTGTGTGTGTGTGTGTGATTCCTAGTCATAAATATTAATGCGAATGCGCCACAGAGAGACCGGGGAGCGGGAAGGGGAAAGGGGAAAGACAAGCGCCAACTTCCTCTGAAACATTTAGAATTCTAATTAAAGCGACTTGATCTCTGATTGGATGCCAGTTTTTGTGCCCCAGCTACATTGGCATTAGAATCTGAAGCACGTGCCCAGGGACTGGACATCTCTAACTAGACCTAGCACAGGTTTTGCCTCGCTAAATAGATCATGAAGAGGTAACTTAGCTTGCTGAGCGGGTTTGTGACAGGAAGTGAAGAGAAATGCACTAAATAAATTATTAATAATATTTTAAACACTATTTTGCTGATTTATTCCACTGTCTAACGCCATCATTAATCCCTAGGTGCGGCTAACAGCATAGCCCATAACCTCTCTTTCCCTTTCTTTCTTAGTTCTCTAAATTTTGCAGTGTATTTAATTATTGCCTTTAGTGCCTTTGTCCGCTTTGTGATTTTAATTTTGCAGCTAGTTAAAACTTCAATTAAATGATAATTAAACATATCTGGGCAAGCTGTGAGCACGATTTACGAACGAATCACAGCCCACATGCTGTTAATGTTAATTCACAGTCGGCTGTTAGCGTTGCCTCTGCTGCTGCGCTACTTATGCTGTTATCATTATAGTTGTTGCTTTTGTCGCCGACTGCGGACAGTAGCAGCGGCAGCGGCAGCAGCAGCAGCAGCAGCAGGTGCAGTCGATGGCACAAAAACTAAATAAGGCGCAAAACAAATAGTTTTTGCTATTTGAAAAGTGGCAAACAAAACAAAGTCAAACAACAGCTCATTGAGCAAAGGCACGGGCAATGCTAGCGCAGCGAAAGAGAGCGGAGAGAGCGCAAGAGGCAGCGGCAGAGCAGAAGAGGCAGAAGCCTGTATACAGTAGCAACAGCAGAAGGAAGAGCTCAGAGCGCGCTGCCTCTGCTGCTGCTGCTGCTGTTTGCCGTTGCTGCTGCTGCTGTTGTTGTTGTTGTTGTGTCTTTTATTTAAACAATTTACAAGAAAGCAACATTCCAGCTGCCTTTAAATGGACAAAAGTTGGCACAAGAACTGCGAACAGAACTATGATCGCGGAGCAGAGCAGAGCAGAGAGGGCTAGGCAGCAGAGAGACAGCGAGCTGAGACGACGCCAGCGACGACGACGACGACGACGACGACGACAATGGCAAACGTTGGCGCGACAGCAACATTTTTCTTGGCACCAACACAGACAATGTACACAAGTCGATTGAGTGGAAGGAAGTGAGCAGCAAAGAGCAGCGGCAAAGAGCTTGTGCGGCGCAGAAGAGAGAGAGAGAGAGAGAGAGAGAGGGGGCGGCGGCAAATAGTGTTGGGAAAGACAATAAACGCGTTTATTGACTTGGCTGCCGCTGCCGTCGCTGCCAAGGAGCAGCTGCTGTGTGGGCAGCAAACGAGCCTAGAAATGCACGCCTCTCCTCCCCCGCCTATACTCCGCTCCCACTGCGACGCCGACTCCTACTCAAGCGCAGCTTAGCAGGCATGCGAGGCGAGAACGAGGCGAGCGTTTAACAGTAAACAGTTGCCAACAGAAAATGTTAATTGAGTGTAATGTTAATTACGTTGTGGCATTTAAGCGGTTGATTATGCTTCTATTAGTGCGCCAAGGAGTTTGTGTGCGTGCAGAGAGAGAGAGAAACAGCGTGCAGTGCGTCTCAAACTGTGCTGTTAACGCTGCAATTATGTCAGTGCTGCTAAAACGGCTTTAAATTATATAAAGAGGCTGAGTAAATAAATATTATTATCACGATTTGCTCATCAACTCTCAAAAGCCTCAACGAACCTGGCATTTTGAAGGAGCCTTCTTCTCCTTGTCTCTCTCCATCTGCATCTCCTTCTCCTTTCGCATTCGCTTCCTTATGCTTCTAAGCCAGACACGCAATGATGAAGACAACATCTTGAAAAGGGTCAAAACATCAAGCGAAAGGTTTAAAGGGATTGCGATTGCGATGCGGATTTGGATTCGGCTTCGGATTCAAATGCGAAAATATTTTTTTTTCTTCTTATTTTTGTTGGCGTTAGCGTTTCTTCGATTGCTGCTCTTGACTTCGGCTCCCCTCCCCCCATCAAAAAGTTTGCACAACAAATAAATATAAATAAAAGAATTTGAGTTGAGATTTGCAGCACGCGAGATTTATGAGCCGAGCCGAGGCAAACGAAAAGTTCATAAAACTTTGATTTCAAATTGATATGATAGCTGCAGTTGGGCAATAAAAAGGTCTGAAGTCTGCCTGCAAAATTGCCAGGGCGCTGTTAGAGTATTAAAAAATATTTTTAAATTTTTGTTATATTTTTTTTGCCTTAGAATACTTATATTTACTGCCACATTTTCACTACACTTGTCATTTACAGTTTGAGCTGCACTGTTGCTTAACTTAACAGCTCATTAACAGCGCGCTGCGTCTCTGCTAAACGCTGCGCAATTAACACCAACAAAAATAACTGATTTGCAACAGGAAGCAAAGGGGAGGGGGGCGGGGGCGGGGAGGCGTGTCACGCAATATGTTTAACGTAATTAGCAGCTCGGCAGCCGAAGGCAGCCCCTGTGCCTGTAAAATATTTGCGTCGAATTAAGGCAACAAACAAGCTACCGACTCGGGCCAGGCCATGTTGCCTTTTCTAGCTGCAGCAGCAGCAGCAACAACAACAACAACAACAACAACCACATTATACAGTTAGAGATGCAGGCGCAGCGAGCCTGTGATTGGCGTCAGCAGACGGCGACAGCGACGGCGACGACGACACCCATTGGGGCACCACAATATGGCGCCACTAATTAGAAATTCTCGGCGCACAAAAAGCGCGGCTGTAGAAATATTTTCGCTATCCACTCCCCTCGCCCACCCTCCCATGCTGCTCTTCCTGCCTGACTGCCTGGTGAATCGAGACGACGACAGGAGACGCTTTGCGGACTTTTAAGGAAGTGCCAAAGTGACATTAAATAGTTGTCCGCGCATTTCTATGATTCGTCGCGATGCCCTGTAGCAGGAACCTACCAGAAAGGGGTAGTTCGAAGCAAAGAGCATAGCTTTGTAAAAAAGTAAGGCAGTTTATTGTACCATTTACAAAAGAACATTCTTTCTAAGTGCAAAGGTATTCAACAGGCAGAATAGTCAATTTAGCTTAGTTTTCTAGTATTTCTGTTTGTATGAACGCGTAGATCTTAGCAACTTTAGCTGCTAGAGACATCAAACTTAGCATGAAAGTTCTTTAATACCTTGTGCAGCTGAGTTTACTTGCCAATTTCAAATGCCACAGCTACTAACCCTGTAAATGACAAATAACTTAAGCAAAAACACGATTTTTAAGCGAAGTAGCCTAGTAATATTCTACACTCACTCACAGCTGTTAATTCAGTTGAAATGTAAGTTTCAAATCGAAATTTTAAACAAATCTTCCAGCTTAAACTTTTACTCATACTCATTACAGGGTAACTGCAGGTCTAATTACCCATTAACTTTATCTCTTGCTTGCTGTTCGATAACCCACAAAACCTTTGTTTGCAGCTAGGGCCACAAAAGTGGTTAAGTTTTGGCTTTACTTTAGCCATTTTACTGCCAAAAACTAACCCTAAACCTATGGGAGTTTGTGTCTTAAATTTCAAGTTCAATAGCTGAAGCGACAAGCGCATCAACAACAACAGCAACAGCAACAAAGCGGATGATGATGACGCTGATGCTGATAATGATGCAACAGCGGAACGTGGCGCAGCATGTGGCGCGTTCTAAGAACTTGCAACAGTTGCCGACGCTGTTGCTTCTGCTGCCACTTGGCACGAATGTCAACTGCACGAAAATGTTGCTGCTGTTGTTGGCTACTGCAGCAACTGTTGCTGCCGCTGCCGCTGCTGCATGCAATTGCCTCATCCTTAGCCTCATCGGGCTGCTGTTCTATTGATCGTTAGGCGGCTGCCGTTGCCGTAGCTGCTTCTGTGTTTTTGGTCCCTGGTGATAGCGTTTGCTCCTTGGCTTGTCAAAGACGGCCAGCAGCAGCTCCTTGTAGTTGCTGTTGTTGTTGTTGCTGTTGCAGCAAAGGTTAACAACATTCGCCTTGCGACTACGTTGCGGTTCGTGCGGCATCTTGATGTTGTTTGTTGCTTCCTGATGCCAGTTGTAGACGATGTTGTTGCCGCTGCCACAGCAACTGTTGCTGCTGCTGTGTTTGCCTTTTTAATTAGCAACTTTTGGGTACTCTTGGGGCAGCCCAAAAGGCAGCTGATTTTCATTAAGTATGCAGCAGAGGCAACAACAATGTCTCCTTGTTCTTGCATTTAATTAAATGCTCATAAGCATGTGAGCCTCCTGCAAAAGCAAACAGAGTCATTGTTATATAGTCCCCATGGGCAGCAGCAGGCATTATGCAGCTGTACCCTCCACTCTATCTCACCCTCTCTTTGCCTTCTGCTAATGCCCAAAAGGTTTTTCCTGGCCATTTTTGGTTTGCTTTTAGGGCCTGCTTTGTTGTGGTTTTTTCGGTCGCGACTCGCTGATATTTATCAGCTGTGCCCACAGTGCGTATGCTTGATATGCGCTTTTGGCCATTCTCTCTCTATATAGAGACCTGCTATGCACGCATGTGCCAGCCAAGCAGTTTCCCTTTGCCTGTAATTCCCTTTTAAATTGTTTAGCAAACTTGCGAAGCTGTAAGCAAACTGTGACTGCTAAAAGTCGCTGTACAACTTTAGCGGCATGAGTGAAATTAAAATCCCTTAAGTTAGCAAAATGTCAAGAGTTTTGCCAGCACTCCCTTCCCCTCGCCGCGCCTTGCTCCGCTCTGCCTGCTCTGCTCTGCTGGAACTCTCTGTGCATTTTCAATATGCCCGACTGCAGTTGGTGATGTCCTTTTTGCATTTTAGTTGAGGCAATTTCGCCTTTTTCAATTTGTTACACTTTTTACAGTACCTCAGTCGTGCTCCCTCCCTCTCTTTAACTGTCCCTTTCTTTCTCTCTCTCTCTCTCTCTCTCTCTCTGTGCCCTTCCGTTTCCGTTTTGCATTTGCTGTCATGTCCTGCGCATTTTGCATTCAAATTGCCGCCGACTGTCAGTCAGCATATGCTAACCCCCTGTACCTCCCTCTCTCTCGCTTCCTCACCCCCTCTCCTACTTGCTCATAATTCTACTACACGCACACACACACATAGATAGCCAGGACCTTTGGCATGCATTGACTCGTCCGTCTCGTTTTGCACGGCGTGTTGTATAAACTTTTATAATCAAATTAAATTTTATGGCTTATTGCAAACTGTTCGCGTGCAAATCCAATTTTCCCACACAGTCACACACACACACACACACACACACACACACACATATGCATGCATTTTCCTTTTTTATCCCCCCTTTTCTATTTCCTTGGGTAACCAAGGCTTTTGGTTTTGGCTTTTGCAATACAAATTGAAAATAGTTTACCCAGTTCGATTTCGATTACGATTTCTGCTGCAATTCGATAAAATTTAACGGGCTCTGTTAACTTTACAGTCGCATGGCATGTTGAGGCTTAACTGTCTGTCTTCAACAGCTGATGGCGCTATTTAGCTTTTTTTTTAATAATTTGATTTTCAACTTGGGTTGCAGTTCATAGAAATTTGATATGGAACTTCTGTTAATGAAATGTTAAGAACGAAAGATGTTATATTATATATTAGTATCTTTCGTCTATGTGAAATGTATTGCAAACTTAACATTTCGGCTTAACAGTCTGTACAAATTTAACACTATTCATTATTTATTATACCAATCGACCATTGAAAATGGTCAAAAATGGTATACTAATTTTGTGCAAAAGAATATAACAGGCAGAAGGAGACATGGCAGACCCCATAAAGTGTATATATTCTGGCTCAGGATCAACAGCCAAGTCGATTGAGCCATGTCCGTCGGTCCGTCCGTCCGTCTGTCTGTCTGACCGTCTGTCCGTCTGTCTGTATGACCGTCGAGATCTCAGCTATTACAAAAGCTAGAGACACCAAATTTAACATGATGGTTCTTGTATACCATACGCAGATCAAGTTTATTTCAAATTTGAAGTGCCACGCCCACCGAAAAGACACCAAATTTGGCATGATGGTTCCTATACCTAGTACTAGATAGTGCAATTACGAGGTTAGTCGAATGGTATCTTACGGACGGGCGCGCTCGACTGTAGCTTTCCATACTTGTTAATTTCTGCTCCAGCCAATCTTTAATTTAGCTCTGTAAGCTGTTTATCGGAAATTGTTGGGCTCTTTACCAATACCGTTATAAAATGTCTGGAACTGCTCTGTTAACTATTAGTACCCGACAATCGTAGCTGCTTAACTGTGAGATATCTGCTAAGTTCTGGCATCCTTCACACTCTCCTCGCATGCTCTCCCCCAACTTTATGCCAATTGCCAATTGAAGCCTCAGTTTATGCTATCAATTCGCTGGATTAGCGCAACAAAAACTCCAACTAATTTCGGACTGCAACCATAGAAGAAACACTTAACATAGTTCTACATTTAAAATTACACAAGTTTTGCAGTTTTTTGCGTTTGATAACGTTTTTTTGTGCTCTTCTGTAAATCGCTTGGGGCGCTTGGCCATTTGACCGGAAAGAGGAGAACGGGACACAGGAGTAAGAAGAGAAGACAAACTGAGAGCAAAAGGAACCAACGAGGCACACAGCAGCGGCAAGTCTGGAGCTCTGAGCGAAAGAGGGAGGGAGGGAAAGAAGCAGGAAGAGCTGGCTCGCGGCGCCGCTTCCACCCACCTAACCAGTTAGTGCACTACATTTTTTTTGTTGCCTCGTTTACTAGCCTTTTTTGCCAGCTAGTTGGCTGCTCGCCTTTTTTGCCCGCTGTATTTAAAGCAAATTAAACAAAATTGCGAGCAATAAAACTTAATGGCTAATTAAATGGGTTGGGCCGGGGCTGAAGCTGGGGGCTGAACGGAGGCTGAACCGGGGGCGGAACGGGGCGTACGACCTGGACAGATGCGAGGCGCATCCTTTTCCTTTGCAGGCGGCAGGCCGGCAGACAGGCAGACAGGCAGCTGGCAGCAATTTGGCGAAGCCTTTTGCATAATTTACAAGTAGCAAAGGAGGGCGAACAAAAAAGTACTGCAAAAACTGCTGCAGAAATTACGACGCGAAAAAATACTGCTAAAATACTAAAGACAAGGAGCGAGCGTAGCTTTAGTTCCGAGTGGGCGGCAAATTGAGTTTAATGTTTTCACTACATGGCAATATTTGCTACTTGCTTTAATGAAATTATTCAGTTATGGCTCTATAAAGGGCAGCCCCCCTGCCACCCCTTGCCACGCCCCCCCACTTGCCCCATAAATATGCAAATAGCTTATGCATAAGAGATGCCAAGAGAGCATCAGCATAAACAGCAAATGCAGCTAAATGGAAAGCGCAGTTTCTGGGAGCACTTCCTGCCCCTCCTTCCCCCCAAGGCATGCCAAGAATTTCCCCAAGAATTTCTAGCGCATTTAAATGGGTTAAGCCAGTTGAAAACGGCACGAGATTTGCACCCCGAAAATTGCTTGGGGCATTTAAAGACTTAAATTAGTTGGTTCAAGTTTTGATTACTTACTGAGTGGGAAATTTTTGGTAAAGTTTATGCGTGACTTACCTGAAAAAATAGAAAATAATTTTAAGAAATTTAAATAAAAAACAAGTAAGAAAGCTACAGTCGAGTGTGCTCGACTGTAATATACCCGCTACCCAACTGCTCGTACATCATTTATTTGCGGAACAAAAAAAAACGGCTACAATCATATTTTGACCGTAAAAGGCTATGGACTTACAATATTTATGCAAAGTCAAAATCTAAAATAAAAAAAAAATATTTTTATTTATATTTTTATTTTATTTTTTACAGCTATGGAAAACGTTAAGCTGAATAACTTCTGTGTTTATTATCCGATTGTTACCAAATTTTCAGAGATCATTTGGCTAGCTATAGTTATCATGTAAACCAAAAGTGAACAATATGGCATCAAAATTGCACTTGTTATCAATGTTTTTTTCGATTTGCGGGGGCGGAAGGGGGCGTGGCCAAAATCCAAAATAAACTTGATCAGCGTGCAATAATAACACATATTGTCACCAAATTTGGTTGTCCTAGCTCTTATAATAGCTGAGATCTAGATTTCACACGGACAGACAGACGGACAGACGGACAGACGGACATGGCTATATCGACTCGGCTGTTGATCCTGAGCCAGAATATATATACTTTATGGGGTCGGAGGTGTCTCCTTCTGCCTGTTACATACATTTTCGGTTTGAACAAAGTTATAATACCCTTCTACTCTATGAGTAGCGGGTAAAATAAAAGAATTATTTTCGAAATCCTAAATTAATATAGACTACATATAGACCACAACAAAAACAACATCTGAGCTGATAGATTTTTTTGAGCAGAGATGCAAGTATAGCAAAATATTACTTCAAGTAAAAATTTTATCCATTCTAATATTATGTTGAAATGTTGAAGACCTTGAAAAATATTCTTTTAATTTTTTATTGATGATTTTCAAAGAATTACATAAATATTTCTTAACTCTTCTAAGACTTTACCCTATAAAAAAATTGTACAGAAAATATATTCATCTCTTTATCAATCCACAATATTATAATGAATAGGTATTTATTGATTTTAGAGTCTTAATTTCATAAAATATATTTCATTATTATTATTGAAGCCAATACCAATACCAATACCTTTCCTCATATCTCTTACTTTCTGCCACCTAATAAAGTCTTTATAAGTATGCAGATTATGCTTATTCCTTGAGAATTACCATAAATAAATAAGCGTAAGTTCTCTATAAGCTCTACGAAAGTTTCCTCTCAATATTCAATTAATAACTTGCTCGCAGTTTCAATTTCATTTGCATTCTTTCGCTCTGCTTCTGCTTCTCTCCTTCTCTGCTCCTCATCCACCGTCTGCATTGGACTATCTGTTGCCTCATTATGTCTGCAGCACTTTGTCTACTTAACATTTTCTGCAACAATTTTGCAACTTTTGCTGCAAAAGTTTGTTTACTTCTTTTGCAATTTTAATTAGCCAGCTGTGTCGCCCCAACTTGGCCTTATCTTACGGCCAGCCCGTAGCCTGTTGCCAACTGTTGCCAACTGTTGGCTGCCTGCCTTACGCTCAATTTCTTTTCCCGTCTGTCCCCGTGTGCTGTCCGGTCCGCTCTGCTGCTGCTGCTGTCGCTGTCGCTGTCTGTGTCTCTGGCAGCCAACTGACCGCCAGATAAGCGCGCAAATTTCCAAATGGACAGCAAAGTGTCGGAGAGAAGTGGAGGAAGAGGAGTGGAGAAGAGATTGGCTAAGCCGGGAGCGGGCGGTTGGTTGCAGTTCTTGGGCTTGTAATCTGCATAAAAAGATTTCATTCTTCGGCTACAGCTCTGGAAGCCGTCGGGTCCATGGGTAATTAGTGCATTTTAAACGTCTTTTAGTATTTGGCCAAGTTGGACAAGTCGCTGGGCTGCGCTGCGCTGCGCTGCATAGGTGCCTGCTGCAGTTTTCCGGGGCTATTTTAAGAGTTATGGGCATAGATAAATGGATTAGCCTTGCGACTCTTTGACGGCCAACAAAGTTGCGTTTTTTAGTGCCATACGCAGAACATTTGGAAAAATTATTGCCCAAGTCGAGGGCTGTTCCCCCACCTCCAACCCTCCCCTCTCCTCCCGCTGCCCCTTTATCTTTGCCCTATCTGCACCGAACTAAGCGCAAAACGTAGTTAAAGTCAAGATCTGACTGGTAAACGCAGTCAAACGTGCGATAAATTCAAAGTCCGAGATGCAAGAGAAAAGAAAAGAGGCGGGAGAGGGGGAGGGGCAAGGGAAGGGGGGGATAGGAAAAAGCCCCCAACTGACATGGAAATAAAAGGCACAAATGTTAATTGGTTTGTGTCAATCTTCTCCGAACGGAGAAAGACCCATGGGCGGAGTGAAGGCGCAGAAGGAATTCGAGCCCAGAAGCTCTAGGCATAGAACAATATATACAGACATATTGCTATGAATTCACACACATATATATATATAACTGTCTCTGTGTGTGTGCATTTAATGCGACGTAGAAGATGAAGTTGTTTAGTTGGTAAATTGTCTTACCCCCTCTGCAGGCGGGTCTAGACCACGCTCTTGCCCCGTCTGGAGACTCCGCTCCCCTTACCCCCTTCCACTGTGCATATTCCTCTGTCTCTTCCGTTCTGGACTGTTGCATTTTCGATTGCAATTTTCATTTCAATTTCTGCTAGAACAGAACGCGCGTTCTTCTTCTGTGCTCTCTGCGCTGAAAGGGAAATGATGTTTAGCTTCGTTTTGGTTTCGGTTTCGGCTTCAGGTTGAGCCGCAGCCACAGACAGAGATAGAACCAGAGCCGCGTACCATCATGTTGTCTATTAGAGAGCGATCTTCACCTGCCGTCTGACACTCTAATTCAGCTTGTGGCTTCTATGATATTCCTGACGGAAATGCGCGTGGCATTCTGAGTGGCAATTTCCTGAGAGGGTCAGCAGACGAGCAGGCTGGAGGGTTGGTAGAGGGAGAGAGAGAGAGTGTGGGAGGGGGAGGGGGACGAGTTTGAGCAGGTGCAGCGCGACGGAGGGGGGAACGTTCTATGAAAATGGTATAAAATGACAACTGCAGCTGAAACTGAGCAATCCGAATGTTTGCGGCAAGTGCAATCAGCTGGAAAGGTTCAAGATCTTTCTGCATAATGCTGTCATAATGCGACAATATTAGTAGAGAGAGAAGAGGCAGATATGGAAATATATGCAATTCCTTTAGAGAATATGCTTATGGGTTGATATAGTGCGGTTTGGATAGATGCAGCTACAATGGGAAATTAATATTCGAGATACTAAGGAATCTCTGATAAATAGATATTTCTTTTGACAGCTTAAGCATTGAGTAGATAAAAACATTAATGTATTTTGATATCTATATAGCATACTTTATACTGTATGTACTTTTCTCTCAGTATACACATATATCTTTCATTTGCTTACTGCTCTATATCTTTAATCTTCTTGCCAGAAATGTGAGACATCTTTTTGCGGATCTTAGCATCTTACAGATACATCTGCTTATCTTCTTGGTAAGCTCTGTATGTATCAGCCATTCTTACTGATTACATTACCTTTCCCCAACTTTAGAGTGAGTTCGACTTTCGTAACGTTTCCCCAACTTTCTTCAATCGTATTCCCGCCCTCTCTCTCTCTCTGTTGCTCCTACTTATGCTATCTATCGACAGTTTTGCCCGCACTTAGCTCAGCTATTAGTTTTGCCATTCTGTACCATAAATTATCGAAGAGAACCTCGCACACAATTTGTCATGCTCTGCCTGTAGTTTCTGCTGTCTCTCGACACCATTTCCCTGCTCCTCCCTCTCTCCCTTCCCCTTTGTACTTGTAGCGTCCTTCTACCTGTCCCGAAACATTTGAAAAATGATCAAAAAGCAAAAATGCCGAAAAGCAACGAGGAGCAAACCCAAACCCAAACCCAAGTCGAAGCCGAAGCCGAAGCTCTTCTGCTTTGTTGCCTTTTTGCCCGCTTGCCACGTCCGGCGTCTGCCCCGTCCGATTGCGCGTTTCCCATTGCCCATTGCCCAGTTGCCAGTTGCCATTTTGGGGCGCAAATCCCTTCAAGTTTTGTTTGATGTCCCTTAACTGCTGCCGCTGCATGTCACCCGTCTCCCTCTCTCGCTCTCTCTCTCTCTCTCTCACTCCGTGAGTCTTCTTTGCAACGTTGCCGCCTCAGCATCAGCTTGCAACTTGTACAAATGTCCCAAACTGTCGAAAATGTCTGTTCGAATGTCCAGAACGTTGCAACTTTTATGGCCAGCGCCAGAGTTGATTGCACTTTGCGACGAGTTGTGGCACGACCAGTTGACAAAAGTTCTGCTTCTGCTGCTGCTGCTGCTGCTGCTGATGTGAGAGAGACGCGGGATGTTGCCGCAGTCCCAACAGGAGTAATTAACACCCACGTGAAGGGGGCACAACGGTAGCCAACGCGTTGCCACTTGCAACGGGGTGTGGCAAGTGTGAAACGTAGCTGAGTAGTTGCATTTACATGTAACAATGTTGCACAAGTTTTGAATATTTTATCGGAATATGTGAGATGACAGCGTGACACGCGTGTCACGAGTGAGTCATCAAGCTAACGAGCTGCCAGATATATCTACAAAGTGCTGTGTGGCAGAGGTTATTCATTGTGCTGTGATCAGGCAACCTTAAGGCATAATTTATTGCATTCGACTCACTGGACAGTGATCTGGCAACGCTACTCTAAGATGTGTGCCAGTGTTGCCAAACAAAGCAGAAATTTAAAGGAGAACCCAAATGAAAACTTAAATCCATCGAATTTCAGCTGGTTGACCTTTCAGCATGGAGAGTTACGATTGTAGAGCTTAGATTAGAGACTGAAAAAGCTCGATAGACTGTCAATCGATAACACTTACTTGCTTTTATTATAAGAAGACTTAATTCCAATCATTGTAAAAAAGGTTAAATAATTTTAAAATAGGATAAGCATCGATTTTGAAACAATGGGTGTGTTAGAGAAACTTTTGCCCAAATTCTTTAGGCTGGGCCAACAATAAGAACTTAATTGTTGATATGGCAACACTGGCTATAGTTCTATGAAACCGTCTATGACTTGCTTATGTGTATAACTTAATGGATAGTCGGTTAAGAAAGAGAAACATAGAAAGAGAGAGAGAGAAAGAGAGCAGGCCTAACCTCTGATCTGGCCACGCTGTAACTTATGTATATTCGTACCTCCTAATATCGATAATAGCTACTGTACTCAGCTTCCATATATACACTGAAATAATAACCCCAAGCTGCGAAGATACATTCTCATTTACAGCACATGCCTCCACATGCGATTGCCACAATTTGTGGCAGCGTCTCATCTCGAATTTAAACGTCAAGTGGCTGCAAGCCCAAGGCCCGCGATACAAGCCAAGTCGGCATCACTCCAAGTCGGCCTCAGGCCGCATCGGTTCACCAGACTTGCCCCCTGTTGCTGGCAACTGCAACTGCAACTGCTGCCAGTTGCTGCCACACAGTTGCTGCCACGTCAAGTGTGTGGTCTACGGATGCACTGCGGAGCGACAGTCGCTGATACGCACACTTCACATTGAATTTCCATTTGTTGCCACGGCCTGAGCTGTGCAAAGTGGCCAAGCTGCATCGCGAGTTGCAAGTCGCGAGTTGCAGCATCGCTCGCTTCCCTTGATTTCCATCGATTTTCTAGACACTTTGATTGTTTTATTGTTGCATTAAGTGGCTGGACAGCTGGACAGACGCAGGCAGAGCCGGACTCAGCCTGAGTTGGCTGCGTTGCACGTTGCACAAGCAACCACAAAAATGCAATTGACACTTTGGTGTGAAGTGCTTGGCCAACTCGAGGCATCTACTCGATTCTAGCATGCCACCATTCTGACATCTACCGTCCAGTCTACTGTCTACTGTCTGCAGTCTGCAGTCTGCAGTCTACGCTCTACAGTCCACCGTGTCTACAGTGTCTACGGTCTACCTGATTTCTGTTTAATAGATACATTTGCATCTCTTGCCTTTGCCTCTGCCTCATCCTCAGCCTGTGCTGGCATTTTTCTAGCTGGTTGCCTGCGCCGCTTGAGTGGAAAATTGTTTTCGGGTAATTTTGTGCGTGATAAAAGGCCTTCAAGAGCGAGGGAGAGGGGGAGAGGGGGAAAGAGGGGGGCGACTACCCCAGCTTAACTGTGGATAGTCGCTGCACTTAGTGGGGATGGAAACGGTCGAAGGCAACGCTTAGCATGTTGGCGTGAGGTGTGAAACATTTAAGCCTTAAAGCGTTTTCAGTTAGTACGTAATAATGATCTAAAATACACAATTGTACATGGAGAGGGGAACAGGGGAAGCTGTCTACCTACTCTGTGCAATAGATGGCGCTTTAAACGCTGCAAAACGACACTTTGCCGGCTAATTAAGGATAGCTTCAGCTACCTAATGTCTCTGTAGATACATTTGAGTCTGTAAAAGTATCTATAAAAGTATCTGCAACTGTATCTGCATCTTTCTAAGCTTAAACTATCTTATCATTACTTTCGATCGCAATTGCAATTACTACTTAAAGATACATAAGTATCTGCATCATTGTAGATATCTGCAATAGCAACGGCTAATGCCTCTTTAGATACATTTGCATCTTTTAAAATATCTGCATCTATATCTGCAACTTTATCTGTATCTTTCTTATCTTTAACTGCATCTGAGCTTTGTACATATATATCAGCATCATTATAACTATCTGCAACTGCAACTGCTCATGTATCTGTATCAATAACTTCAACTGTATCTGCAGCTGTGGAAATGTATCTACAGCTTTCATTCTCCGGCTGTGCTCAAGCAAACACACACACAGCCACAACTGGCATTGCTAATAAGAGAGCACACATGCATGCACGTATATAGATTTCTGTGTGTGTGTGTGTGTGTGTGTATGTGTGCCTGCATGTGCCAAATGCCGATGATTGGCAATGCGCAGCGTCGTGTGCAGGATGCGACTGCGCCACTATGCAAACAATGCAGCAATGCACGCAGCCAAACGCAGCCTTGGGCCTCCCCCTCAAAACTGACTGTACCCCCTCTCCCCCCTCCCCCCGCTCGCTTAAGCATTTGTGGCGTTATGATGCGAGTCCAGCGATGCGCGCGCTGTCCTTTTGATGCTGCGGCTTAAACCGATTTTCTGTTTGCAATTGCCGCCACAGCAACAACAGCAACAACAACAACAACAACAACAACAACAGGCAGAAGAACATGCACGACAGACAGCAGCGAAGAGAGGGAGGGGGAGAGGCAGACGACAGGCAGCTGCAGGCAGACGCGACGTGCTGCGATAATTGCCACAAGATTTGCCTTGTGCAACATGAATAATTTCGCACGCAAATTATTTTTAATATTAACGCCAGTCGAAGCCCCACAGCCATGGGCTGCTGTGCCTAGCCCCCGTTCCCCCCTCTCCCCTGCGCACAGTGCAGTAGGCGGGTGCGGTCAACCACGGGCAAAGGAGCAGTGCAGCAGAGAGAGAGAGGGAGAGGGGGACAAAGGGGGGTGGCAAGTGCAGCACGAATTTAATTTTTTACTGCACAGTTTACAGTTTGGCAACCGCGCAGGCAGCCTAGGCTGACAGTTAAAACGAAAGCGGAAGGGAGCAGGGGGGAGCAGCAGCAGGAGGGGTGGTAAGGGCTACCTGGCTGCGCCACTGTGTAATGCGATATGTGAACTGGGCCAGGATGGCAACTTTTTTTGTTGCTTCGCTTTGCTCGTTGATTGTTTTGCGGTTGAGCCGAGATGAGCCTCCACACAAGCTGCCAAGCAGCCACGAAGGTGACAAAAGGTCAAGCTGATGGCGCAAATCAGGCCCCCCAACCAACCAGACTGACAGCTCCAGTTGCAGTTGGAGTTTGCAGTTGCAGATATGACTCAAAACGTGTTAATGTTAAAAAAAAACGAAACGAGGCTGCAAAATGCAGTGGGGGGGAAAGAGATAACTTAGATGTGATAGGCAACTACAGATAGCAGATATAGGGATATATATATTATATGTACAAAAGTATTTCGTGTAAGCTCAAATTTGTAGAATAGACAGATGAAGGTATCTTTTTGCATGGTGCCTTAACAGTCAAGGCAATGTAGCCATATTTAATATCTATGCGTTCGTATGAACGCCTATATCTCAGAGACTGTAAGAGTTAGGGCTACCAAAGTTGGTAAGAGAGAACTACTTTCGAAGAGCATTCTACCTAAGCACTCTGCCTACCCCGAGCAACCTATATATCACCTATATTGCCCTATGTGAATGTATATCCCAACATCGCTTTCCATCTTTTGCGAGCAGGAAACGCAACGAAGCACAAGGCAGTCGAATAATTCACGCTGCGACGTGCGGCTAATTCAATTTAGTGGCCAAGTCTATTGGCCACTTTAAGTGCCAGTTGTGCCACAGCGCGGGGGTTGCCCACACATGGCAGCAGACAGAAGACAGAAGACAGCTGAGCGGAGGGAGGTGCCTGCAAAAGGGCCTATAAAAGTCGAGAATACTCGCATAATCATAAAACACAAAACTCAATTACAACATTTGATGCTCAAGGCCACAAATAAGCCAAGTTACGATGCGTCAACAAGAAGAGAGTGTGTAAGTGCGAGAGAGAAAGAGAGGAAGAGCGGGAGGAGAGAGGAGAGAGGGTGGAGTAGAGGGATAGTCGACGCATGCAAGTTCGGTTGATGCATTGCTTTATTACCGCGAAAGTGAGGCCAACTCTTGCGCCTGCACCATCTCACCCTCCACCTTCGTCTCCATCTCCATCTGCATCTACATCTGCAGCTCCTTTCCCGTCCCCGTCTCCGTCTACGTCTCCGTCTCCTTCTCCAGTAGGAGGCACTGCCTCTACGTCCGCTTCGACCCGTCTGCAGTCTGCATAATTATGCGCTGCAACGCCCTCTGTCAGCAACTGCCGCCGTCGCGACTGACACGTCTGCCCAGTCAGCAGGTCTGCCCTGCCCCCTGCCCCCTTGGCCCCTTTGCCCCGCCCTGGCTGGGAATCCTTCGCTGTGGCGCGGCAGCGTTTTTAGTGCCAGCCTGTCTTGTCAGCAGGATTAAGCAATTTTCAGCTTGGTTTGCGCTTTTCGCCTGCGCCTCCTCTTCGTCTGTCGTCGTGCCGCACCCCGTGCTTCCTCTCTCCCTTCCTCCCTGCCCCATCCTGCTGCCAATCGACCCACTGCCCACGTTGACAAAAAAACAAATTCTGCTGCTAAAATTTTGCGATGCGTTAAATTTTGTTAATTCGCGACGCCAACGTAGGCAGCGACTGCAGCCAGGGAAGTGCCCGATGATTCTACCTACTTCTGCTTGCATTACGAGAAGGTGTTAATGCGTTGCTGCCACATTGCAACGTGTTGCATCTTCGTACGTTGCAAAGGGGGAAATTGGTGTGAAAAGTTTTTGGCTGAGAAACAAAAGAGCTGCTAATGTAATGTGGTGGGAAAGGAATGAGCACAGGAAAGAGGAAGAAGGAGAAGGAAGAGGAAGGAAAGACAAGAAAGGAAGGATGAAGATGAAAGGATGAGGGGAAAATAGATGGATAAAAAGAGGGAAAAAAATATAAGGAAAGGAAAAGGGTTAAGCCAGGGGTAAAGAGATAGATACAGTTAGAGGAATTAGCAAAGAAAGAGTAGAAAGGGAAATAAAGGTGAAGAAGGTAGGTAGAACAAGACAGCGGGGTAAGAATCCAGCCAATGAAAGGGAGGAAGAAAGAAATGAAGTAAGGAGTGTTGGAAAGAGTAATGAAAGAGGTGAATGAAGGAGTGAAGGATGGGAAATAAAGGGGAAAAGGATCAAAAGAAGGTAGAGGAAGAGCAAAAATGGAAAGGAATTCACAAGAAGTGAGAAGCAAAAGAATAAAAGGAAAAGCATAAAGGAAACAAAATAGAAAGGGGAGAAAGGTCGAAACTTGGATGGGAAAACTAGGAAGAAAAGGTGAGACAAGATAAGAAACAGAGGAAGCGAGAAAGCGAGGAAGGAAAGACCTGCTGAAGCTTAAAACTCATTTTAATGCACTCTCCTCCTATCTCCCTCTCTATCTTCCGCGCACACACACCCCCTCCTTTTCTAGGTGTGCTACCTACAAGTGCATTTCCATTATCACTTAACCCAGCTAAAAGCATTAGCTGCTACCACTACCAACATTGCCACCGCTACTCGGAGGCTCTGCACGTTAACCCCATTCACAGGCAGGCCGTGGCAAAGCAAACCCAATTCGTTTGGGGGCTAACTAATCAGTTGTCATGTCTGAACTTCTTAACGCCTCTGTTCAGGGCAGCAAGGGGTATCCAGGGGCAGGATTGTCGCTTGGCGAGCGCACTTTCAAATCCAATTAAGAGTGTGAACTTGCAACGCGTTGGAAATTAACAGACAGATAAAAAACAACAACAACAAACTGACAATGTCACATTAAATGCGAAACAAAGCGAAATGTGCAACAGTAGCAAAGAGAGAAAGAGAGAGAGAGAAAGAGAGAGAGAGTGAGGGGTAGAAGAAGAGGAACCAGGCCAAGCCCAGCTGCACTTAAGTGTCACATGCAGCCAGCCAAGCCGATCCCGCAGCAGCCTCCGCCTGCGCCTCCTGCCGCGATCCGAGGGCAACCCTGGCTAGGCTACGCCTCATTACTAGTAGAACCGCTTCTGCGTTACTGGCTACGCCAGCAGCAGCTGCAATTATCACATTGCCAAATGGTCACGGACCACGAAATCTTAACTTTCAGATATGCCCAGAACGCGCCGTCGAAGCGTTGCACTATACGACTTCATAAGATCGCCCTCTCTCTCTCGCTCGATCTTTCTGCTAGTTTTGCTTGTGCCTTTGCTGCCTTCCACCTTGTGTGTCATAATTCTCGCCCGGTTGACATTTATGATGTGTGTGTACCCCATGCCCCATTCTGAACCCAAGTCTGAACCCGAGTCGAGTCTAGACGAATTGAGGCGAGTCGCGTTTGGTCTGCTTGCGATTTTGCTCCCAGATAAAACACAATGAAAATGAAGTCATGTCTCGACTTGGCTCTGGGCTCTGTTGTGCTCTGCTTCGCTTGCCAGCCAAATTGGACATGCAGCAAGTGCTAAATAATTAGCAAAAAAAAAAGCTGCAGATTTTTATGCTTTTTTAGTGTGTCTCGTCTGGGGACGCAACTTGGCTGATTAATTGCGAATGCGAAGGGGAATGCGAATTCGGCTAAAAGATCATTCTATGTGCTTAGGTTGGTTATAATATGTTGAATAATAAGAAATAGGAAGAAGGATTTTCATCGGTATGTGGAGGGTCCTATGCCCTAGCTAAAATTTAGCTTTAATCACCATGAAATAGAAGCGCTATACAAAGCTCACCATTGATTTTAAACTGACTTACTCAAGTAGCAATATCTTGTCATAAAAAACAGATTCGCATAAAAATCCCCTCACATGGTAAGATGATCTCTATGGCAGGTACATCTTAAAGTAGACACATTTTTTTCCAATTCTTAATTCTTAATTTTTCTGTGTCTTAAATATGACAAGAAAATCGCAAGGAAAATGTGCCGAAGTAGCATTTAAAGGTCATAAAACTTTATTTTCAGCACTTGGAATAGTCAAATTGTAAAAATGCCAGTAAAAAATATGAGAATAGTTGCAGCAATGAGTTTTATTGGCTCTTAAAGTAAAGAGTTTAGGCAATTTTTTGTCATAACTTTCTAATAACTGTGCTAATGGCAAACCCATTAAAAGCTAATAAACATGTTCACTGTTATTCTCGCACCATCTGAGAGGCTCCTCAGAGAGCGAGAACAGGTTTCATGTTTCTACAGGTTGCGGTCTAAAGAAATATTAAATAAAAGTCAATTACGCATACCAAGCTCTTTTCAACTCTTTTCACTTGAATTGTTTATTCGACATTCGTTTTGGCATCCCTGACAAATGTTAACCCAAGGTGGGGGCAAGTGCAATTGCCAGAGCTCATCTGCAATCTATATATCAATGTAAAACTCAATTCACAATGTGAGGGAAGAGGAGAAAACGATTCGAATTCATATTTCACAAGCGAATCGCTTGAGCGGGCACTAAATGGACTCAGCTTGCGGAAGGAAGTCGAAAAGGAATAGAGCAATTCCATATCATAGTTCATTTCATACTCATCTTTCTCCCCCTGCCCTCTGCCACTGTTGCCAATTACTTTTCAGAGACTCAAGATTATTTTGCATATTTATAGAGTGCATGGGGGGAAGGGGGAGGGGCGAAATGTTTCATGCACAGCTGCAACAAATCAAATCGAAACGAATGGAATGAAGTCAGTCAACCAGTTAAGCAGTCAGTCAGTCAGTCAGTCAATCATATTGCCCTTTGACCTACGCTCGAACGCCTCTCAAAGTGAGAGAGAGAGAGAGAGACGAGGATGCTGCATTTTCTGGCTCATCGATTGTCAAATTAAATGCCATTTAAAATCAATCAAATCAACTGTAAATTCGACAGCGTTTTGTGGTTCTGGCACGCTCTGTGGTTGCCAATTGCAATTGCCACTGACAAACCGATATGGCAACCGTTGCTTTGTGGCTTAGCTAACGGTACATGCATATAGAGCTATTAATTTATTGCAATGTGTCCCCAAACTGACACGCTGCCCATTGTGTGTGTGGGGGGATGGCTGAGTTCCAATCAACTTAAACAGACATACTTCTTGATAACTCTATCTGTAACTGCTTCCCTCTGCCCACTCTCTTCTAGCTCGTTTAGCAGCCGAAAAACTGTGCACACTTTTTACCAGCCAAAACAAAACAATCGGAAAACCGCAAACAACAAAATTAGCTACAAAACCTAATCAAAAGACCCCGAGGCGCCAATAACACAGCGACAGCAACAATGTAATTACATGGAAACCAACTGCGACAACAACAACAACAACACACACACACACACACACACATCAAACGAGCAGCCAGAGCCGAAAATCGAATTGAAAATTAATTTCAAATTAATTTCAAATGCACTAAAGCGATAAATTTTGCGCAATGTTCGTGACACACACACACACACACACACAGGGGGTCTACAGCACATTGTAATCAAACAAACAAACAAACAGACTGACAGGCAGACAAGGCTGTCAATCGAAAATCGTTGTTAACTATTCCAAAAAAGAGAAATAGAAGAACGGAAACACACACACACAACTGAAATGGACAAATATCAGTTACACTTGCTGATCGAATTTCAAAATTCTCGGCATAGGCATGCTAAATGCATTTTTCGTTGCATGCTTTTAGGTGCTGCAGTGCCGCCAGTGCAGGCGCTCGAAAGTATGCAACGAAAATTGTTTCGCTTTGTTTAGTTCATTTTGATTTCATGTTGTCAGCAGTGTTCAGAACCAAAGGCTGATTTTAGCGGGAAAAAAGCCAAAAATACCGTTAAATTGCAAAAATTCGGAAAAACAGCCTTTTTTTATTTCGAATAACGGCAGTTTTTTTAAATTTTCAATTTCGAATTGTGAGAAAACGAGCAGAGATAGCGGAATTTTGTTTTTTCCAACAGGTAAATTTTTCTTTCGGCTGTTTTGTTCGCAAAAAATTGAAAATAAATCAGCATAATGTGCCCTGTTTTAGAACAGTCCTGGCTACTCTTGTTCGAGAGGGTGAAAAAGGGTGATCTTCCGAAACCTGGATTAATATAAAATCTCTTTGAAATCTTTCGCGAAATGTAAGTTGTTGTTCGAAGAAAATTCAGAATAAATTAAGAGAGTCAATCAACTTTTATCCGCAAGCTGATGGCAGAAAAAAGCTGACCCTGGCAACACTGCCCTGACAACAATGCCGAGCATTAAATTGTTTATTATATTTATTTTGCAGTGTTGTTTGTGTGTGTGTGTGTGCTATTGATTTGTTGCATTTATTTTGCAGTGTTCAATTTCACTTCAATTTGCATTATTATATATAAACCATTATTGTTATTTCCTACTGTATTTTCACTCAATTTTCCCTACACATATGTGAAATTAATGGAACTCCATTGAGCGGTCATAGCGCACAGCTAGACTTGCAGTCTGCGCCAACTTGCTGTCATGCATTTTCATTAGCTTCGTGTGTGCAGCAGCAGCAGCTCGAGCCGACTCCCAATCCCCTTCTGAGTGGATGCCATGTGCCCAAAAGCAATTATGCCAAGCGCTGTCTAGCAGACCATTTGGGAGCAGGTTAGGGGTGCAATGGGAAGCCGAGCTTGTCAGTCATTCAGTCAGTTGGTCATTATGGCTCAAAATCCAATTTCAAAGTGTTGAGTGCACTGACTGAGCACACTGAGCATTGAATGGGGGCAGCAGAGCAGTCACTGCAAAGAGGTGTGCGTAGAGGGGGTGGCTGCCTGGCGCTGACATGGTCAACTAGAATGGGGAAGCACTTGCAGCTGCTGCTGCTTGAGTGGCAACAGTTTACGGATTAGCGAGACAGAAATTCGCATTGCTGATGAATTTCGGCGGGGCAGTTGCGGAGGGGGGTGAGGGGACTGAGCTTGCAGCTAATTATAACACGCATATCTATGGCCACATCGAGTGATAAGCGCGCTATCGGGAAAAATGCCAGAGTACCATATGGACAGCAAAGCACAGACAAATTGTGTTGACAACTGTGATAAGCAGAGAGAGAGAGAGAGAGAGAGCGAACAGAGGAGAGCGAAAACAATCGATTGTAATTATGAACTGAATGTAACGTAAAAAAATAATATGAGATACTACGTTTTTTTATGACTACGAAATTCCGGAATGATATGGAAACCCAACTGTAATTGCATTTTTGCGTGAGCCAGCAAAAAAAGTTAAGAGAGAAAAGAAAAAAAAAAGAGCAGCTGAAAACACACACTGAAATTGCCTTTTTCGCTGTGCCTGCCCTATGAGGTAACCTCGCACAATGCAGCATAAATAGCTGACGTGAAGAGTGCGAAGCAGCCCATCGATACAGTGGGCTCCGTTAGCTCCATTAGTTCTGTTAGATAAGGAATTTGCAATGCTACTTGTGTTCGTTGTTTGTTGACAAACTTATGGTAAACAACAACTTAACTGTCAATTATCGATTAAATGATTGAGTAAGTTTGTCAATAATGTTCAACTATTATTTACCACACTCGACACACTGTGCCTGCGGCGAGCTCTCTCGTTCTCGTTCTCGTTGCCGTGCACAGCGTGCTAGTTCAATATGCAAATTGCAATTGGGGTCTATGGCAAAATTGCATTAATATTTGCCCTGGCCAGAAGATAACCAAAAACCCCCAGAGCGAACCACTCCCCCGCAATTTGAGCCCCAAAACATTTTCAGCAAATGCAAATTCTTTTTACCTCAAACCACCCCCCGCACACAGGTGCCAATATTTGTCAGTTTTTTTGTTTAATTAAAACATTTTGCCAATATTTTAAGAGAGACCAATCCTTCCCCCCGCCCCCCCTGCGGTTTCGATAGATTCGGCTTTTGTTTTCATAGACAATATGCAAATGAGTCGATTCGTTTGCGCAGGTAACGCAAATCCAATGTACATGAAATATTTAAGCCAAACAATTACGCCAGAGCGAGATAGACGCACACACACTCGCTGGCCAACGCGTCGTATACGCAATCCAAATTGCATGTATATTTACTTTACGCTCCCCTTTCACACAATTTGCATTTTTGGGCTGCTTGCGCAATTTTCGGGATTCGTTGGGGGTTTCCTTTTTTCTCTCCGTGCGCATTTAAATGAAAATAATTTGCACTATATGGTGAAATAAATTTCAGCATATTTGATATTATAATTCGCAGCAGGGCGAAAAGCATATTTCATTCGTTTGAATTAAATGCAGAACTCGCATGCGAGTTCAATATTGCAATAATCGAAAGCATAGCTATTAAGCTATTTAATTTCAGTTGCAAGTTTCAAAATGTTGTCGAATGGATACATGAAATTAAAATGCAAAATTTTGTGAAATTGTCACTACAATTTGGTTAAAGCGCTTGAGGGCTCAAACAGTGACTGCCAGAATTGCATTGACACTTTGCCCACTTGCCAAACTGTGACCACTAATAGCTGCTGTTGCTGCCAACCAGTCAGAGACCAGAAACCAGAAACAAAACTGTTGTCAAAAATGAGGGCAGCGCTTCGGTTTTCTGTGCCATAAAGTGCATTAGTGGTTCAAACAGCCAGGGGAGCAGCTCAAAAATGCGGTCAAGGGGAGCAGGGCTGGAGACTCTCTCCCAGCGCACATAGTTAGGGGCATTGCAGCTAGTAAGCAATAATTGGATGCGTCGAACGGGCAGACAGGCTTATAGACAAGGCCTGTCAGAATTCAACTTACTAAGTTGCCCCCCCAAGGGCGCAACGAAAGCTGCCAAATGCGCTTATTCACTCGCCCCCTATCTCCCTCTCCCTCTCCCTCTCTCTCGCTCTACATTTGCGGTAAATTCGCAATTGAATGCCAAACCGTTGGGAGATGTTTACCCCGTACATTAACAGAAAGTCTGCCTAAAATTGCCAAAAACAAAATTATCTAGAAATTGGCACAGCCCTCGGGGCTCCCAACTCGGTTTTATTTTTAGCACATAAATGTAGCAGGTAATGCCATAGGTATTTCAAACGGAATTGTATACGGGAAACAAAAAAGGTTCGAAACAAGTTTCATATATAAACGAAACAACTATAGCGCCCGAACCAATGAGTTTGATTGGAGTGTTACTGCATACAAAGATGAGATAGAAATCAATTCTGATATGAAACCTGACAGGTTTACAAGGAATATTTACTTGATATAATAAGGTGTTATTGAAAAAGACTGAGTCATAGATTATTAAATGAGAATTTAAAGAAAACAATTAAGAAAACTCCAATCGATTGTTAATTTTTCAATTTACATGGGCGAAAGGGGGCGTGGTTAATATCTATAACAAACTTTATCTACGTGCAACATTAAGACATATTATTGCCAAATTTAGTAGACCTCTTAAAGACTCTGAGCTCTACGTGTTCATACGGACAGATCTCATGGAAATGTAGGAAATATCAATACAATTAGGACATGTTACCTAAAAATTTCTGAGCCTAAATTCAACCTTTCATACAACGTTTCCCCTTCTTCTATTCTTCCTTCTTCTCTATTTGTCCAGCTGCACTTAGGTCTTGTTGCACCACCCCTAAAATCTGCTCAAGACTCACCTGTTTCGTGTGATCCCTCGGGCGTCAATGTTAACACATCCTTTACGAGCTGCAGCTCCTCCACCTGCTCCTGAGCCTGTTCCTCTAGTTCCTGCACCTCGCCGGCAATGGCAACTGCGCCTGCCTCGCTGTCATGTCCATTTGCACTCTCAATCCCCCTGGCATTGATGACCTCAATGACGCTTTTGACCGAATCTATCGATGACGTAGCCGATACCAAAATTGGAGTTGTTATGGGCGTGTTCACAGACGATGACGATGCCGACGAGGCTGTTGATGTCATCGATGAGCTGGCACTGAGCACGTTGCCATTGAGTGGCTTTGCTTCACGCTTGCTCTCCACCTGCCCCTCGACCTGTCGCTGCTTCTCTGACTCGTTGGGCAACTGATGGCTTTCGAAGTGCAGCTCATCCTGCAGCAGTTCCACTGCTTGGGTAACTAGATTCTCACTGGGATTAGCAGCCGTAGGTGGAGCAGTCGGAGTAGTAGGAGATGTCTTCTCGTTGGGCAAATCCACGCTGGCCAAGTGCACAATAGGACTCTGTTCGACACCGACTATGATGCGTTCCATTGGAGTGGGTTTGGCTGGAGGAGTCAGCTCTATGCTGCTGCGTCGTTGTGTGGGCGTTGGTTTAGTAACCAAGCTGGGATCACTGCGCTTGCTTGGCACGGGGGGAGGTGCCGTCTTAGGCTTAACCACAGTCGGCGACAACTTGGGTTTATTGCTGGGCACTGGAGGCTTTGGCTTGGGCTTCGCTTCGGGCTTGGGCTCCTCCGACTGGGGTGAGTCAATTATATATTTGTGCAGCACATAGCCCAAATCATCCTCAATAATGGCGGGCTGGAAGACTTCCTGCTTTACTTCCTTCTCGGGCTGCACTTCCTGTCTTGCCTCCTCGGGCTGCAGCTCCCGTTTTGCCTCCTTGGGTGCTACCTTTGGTTCCCCCCTTGGCTCACCCCTTGGCTCCGTCTGCTCGAACGCACTCAGATCGAATCCCTGCCCCTCATCGTCAGCCAATTCTAAATTGTAAAGTTTCTCCGCCTCCTTCTTGACTTTTTGATAGCTCTCTATAAGCTTCTTTGCCTCCTCCTCGAGGCGTCGCTCCTCGTCTGTTTTCTTTAGCAGCTTTGCACCCTTTTTGTTGGGCGTCTCCTTGCTCTGCTCCAGTCGCTTGGTGACCTGTTTTTCTCCATCTTTGCTGACCGTCAACGTTTCACTTAGCTCGCGCTGTAGTGTAGCCTCCAGTGCTGAATCCACCACAGGCTGCTCCCCGAGAATCTGCTCCGCCTGCAGGTAACTCTGCTGCTCGGTCTCCTCGCATTCGGTGTAGCTGATGCCATTCTCGGCCAGCTGCAGCTGTTTGCCACATTCGGATAAGGTCAGTGTACCCGTTTCAATACTCTGTTTATCCTGTGGATTCTCCAGACGCTCCGTCAGACGCGTCTCCGCCGAGACGGTGGCAGTCAACGGCTGCAGCTGCTCGACATCGTCCAGTTCGAGCAGATTGTCGTTGCTGCTGATCTTCTTGAAGCGTGCACTGCTTGATTTGCTCTCCGCATGGGTTAGCAGCTTGTCCTCCCCGGTTAGGGCGTCCTTGGTGCGCAGTTCGCTTAGCACCTTTTGTTCACTGACCACGCGACGTTCCTCCCTGATGGTGGTGGTTGTGGTGGGTTGTGGAATAGACTCTTCATCCTGCCCCTCACGCTCCTCATACGGCTGCAGCTTGAAGGCAATGTCGGGTGTGGCAGAACCCTTAAAGACTTGTGAGCTCGAAGTGGAAGTGGATGAGCTTGAAGAGGAGCTCGTCTTGGTGGTCACCACCTTGGTGGTTATTGTGCGCTGTGTCTTTGTGCAGCTCTGACTGCTGCTCTCCTCGGTGCTGCTTGTCGTTTCGCTCTTGTGATTCGTTGTGCTCGTCTGACCCTCCTCCACCTTTTTCACCACCTCCACCGTCTTTTCTTGCTGTGGGCTTGTTGGGTCAGCTGCTTCTTGGACGGCGACTATCTTATCGTCACACTTCGACGGTATTGTCTCCATTTTGACTGGCACTTTGGACGGCAATTTCTTCAGCTCCTCCACAATTGCACTGCACAAGAAGGGAGGGAGAGAGAAAAAGAAGTAGAAACATTGAGTAATTATTTTGATTGACACGTTATCAGTTGTGTTCGATATGTTAATTGACTCGTCTTGTCCCACCTGTCGCAACTGTTAACGGGAAATTCGCAGAAACTGAAACCCCGTAAATGAAATCGAAACCTTTTCCCTTTCGCCTCTAGAATAACACTAAATTGGGCCCAAAGCGTTGCTCGCATACCTTCCTACCTATTGCCATTAATTCTTATCAGCCCGAACGTTGCATATACGAAATTTCCAGCCAGCATTATCAGTGCGCGCAGTAAACACACACCGGCGCTTCTTATCTGCCTTACGGACTACGTTAGAGGCAAGCCCTGTTCAGACTAACCAATTGTTTTCACTTAACTGTTCTACGGTAAGTAACTTTTTGGGGTTATTCTATATGACGAGGTTTTACTGTTCCCATTTCAATGCGACACTCTTTTGTGGCCTTATCAGCAGGGAATACTTTGATCTTAGCCATTCATATGCTAAGTTTAATCTGCATCCTATAATAACACATTGTCTATCTAACACTTGTCTATCTTATCAGAATCGATTTTGGATTTACGGGCTTGAGCTTTGTCAATCACCTTCTCAGCTGCTCTTGGGTTTACTCATTCCCTGCTTTGCTAATCGGTAGTGGGAGTTGTACATGGTATACTTAGTACCATAAGTTCAAAAGAGTTGCAAAGGTTCGAGCAAGCCCAATGCAATTTTTCAAGATCGTCCATAAGTTTGGGTAAGCATTTTAGCAAGTAGTATCAGTAGCTAGATAGTAGACCTAGGCCAAAAACGTTACATTCTCTCTTTCATACCTTAAATGGCCTTCTCAACTCTTCCTCACTACATCTGCTCTCTCCATCTATCTGCTTGTTTCTTTAGCTAGGTTAGGTTTAGTATGTAGTGTTGGTTATTTTCATTTGAGCGCTAAGCTCTTCAGTTTCACCCGACCATAACGACTAAGTACTCTTATTCATTCTTCCTTTTCAACTTACTACCCTAAGCTCCCCTTCTCTTAATGGTTACTCACCCATTGGTCAGGGATTGCGGCTCCAGGGAGGAGAACTCCTCTTCGACCTCGCCAATGGTGGGTAGCATGTTAGAGTGCCAATACATGTTGAAGTATGCCTCCGAAGGACCTGGTCCATTGATTAGCTCTGGTGGTCCAAGTTTCTCACCGTCCTCACAGATATATTCACGCTCAGCGGCGTCCACATCATCTGCATCAGCATCGTCCTCATCGCTGCTGGAACTGGAGTAGCAGGTGGGATTATCATCGGCTACCTTTGTGCACTTTCCCACAACTAGTGGAGGTGGTGATTCCCTGGAGAGATCGTCCGTTTCGGCCGCTACGGCTGCCAGCAGAGCAGTAAAATCCCTCTGAGGTTGAGATAGGGGCAGGGATTGCGGTGCTCCTTCATGCCCTGCGTCCTGCTTGTGCACCAGATCAAATAGACTGGGTAGCTTATCCTCATCTTGTGCTTTGCTCTCATAGGTTTGTATCTTGAAACGAATCTCTCGATTGCTTGTGGGCGAGGGCGTGTTTACAGGCGTGCTACGGGGCGTGGCTGGCACAGCAGGTGCAGCGGCGATAGCGCTGCCGTTGTGCTGCTGCTTGAAGGTCTGCATGCTCAGTTTGGGCTGCGGCTGTGGTGGTGTTGTTGGTAGCGTCTGCAGCTTTGGGATTTGCGTCTTCGGCAGCGATTGCACTCGCTCCGGTGGCTTCGGCTTGGGTCCCTTGGGGGAGCGTCCGTTGGTGCTGGTGCCGCTGCTATTCGAGCAGATCGAGCTAAGCGACTCGTTGGAGTTGGAGCTGCTTCTATTGCCGTTGCTGTTGCCATTGCCAGTAAGCAGGACTGGTATAAAGGTGCGTTCGGGTGTGCGGGCAGGTGCCTCTGCTGAGTTGGCACGTTGTAATGGAGCTCGAAGATGTCCAGGACTGGGACTAGACTCCTTTGACTTGCTGCGATAGAGATTCAACTTCAGATCCGTTTCCGATTTCTGTTTCTGCAACAGGCGAGGAATGTTGGAGCTAACGCTGGCTGCGGCTGGGGGCGATGCGGCTGACTTGTTGGATTTCTGGAGAGGACTCGATACAATGGGAATGCGAGATTTAAGCTGCGGTGACTGTTGCTTTGTGGGCTGAAGATGCAACTTGATTTCGCCTTCGGTTTTGGCTCTCGATAAGGCGGGACTAATCGATAGCTTCGCCTTGGGGATACGTGTGGTGAAGCCTTCCTTTATGGAAGTTGGCTCATTTGTAGGTGTTTTAGGTTCGGTCTCGGGCTCATCTGTGGGCACTCTCGGTGGTGCTACCTCAATGGCTTGCTTGGTGGGCGTGGCAATTTTACGCGGCATAGGAATTATCGAACGCTTCTTGGGCTCCACCGTGGCAAGAAGTACACGCGGCTTCGGTGTCGGAGTTAACTCCACATTCTCATAGAGGTTGACCTTCTCCGTCTTGAACTCGACATTCTCGTAGTTGTTGCCCGGTATGATGAGCTTGGGTTGTCCTAGCGGCTGTTCCAGCTGGAATTCCTGTTCCAACAGTGTAAAAGGTTGCACCAGTTTGGCCAGCTCGGGGCCATTGAGACTGTTCGTCAGCTCCGTGTCGGAGGAGTAGTTTGAGCCCATGGAAAGCTTATCGATGACTGTGGAAATGGTGCTAGCCGTGTCGTCCGACTCGGAACCTGCCTTCAGTGACTCGGCAAATAGATTTATATAGTATTCCGCATCGGGTGGGGGTGTCAGTGGCTTCTCTACAATCACCTGCACCGGGCACGGACCCTCTTTGGAGTTTTGTCGTTTCACGAGCTTACGCGGTGGCACCGGCGGTGGTGGCGGAGGTTGTGCATTGAGGGAAATAGGCGCTTCACTCTGCTGCTCCTCCTCACTAGGCGGTTTCTGGCCGTGTCCATTGCGCACTATCAACTTAATAGCCACACTGTCCTTTAGGCAACGCACACAATCGATGCGCGTCATCTCCTGCACCTGTCGCCCGTCGATATTGAGAATCTCGTCACCCTCACGCAAATGACCCCAACTGGTGGCCACCTTGGAGGCGGGACTGTCGGCGGCGCAGGATTGTATATACAGTTTGTGCACCAGTTCAGTGTTTCTGGTGCCACCCTGGAACCTTAGGCCGAAACCCAAGCGTTCCCCAGGCAAGCGGTAAACTGTCACGTGCTCCACTGCATCCTGCACCTCGTGGCCATCGAGCTTCTCTGCCTTCTCCCTTTGTTGCTGTTGCTGCTGCAACAGCTGCTGCTGCTCGTTTATCGTAAGCACGGTTATGAACGAGGAGTCCTCGGCCACTGAGCTCTGCCGTTTGACTAGCTTCTTCAAGTGGTTTGTGTCTTTGGTAGACGATGTAGGATCGTCAACTTCAACAACGGTTACATAATCGTTGTCTGTAGTTGTTGTTGTTGTTGTTGTTGTCGTTGTCGTGGCTGTGCCATTTGTTGCTGCTGCTCCTGTTGTTGTGGTTGTTGTTTGTGTATCCATTTTGTGTACTCAAGGCATGTGACTTTGTTGATCGTATTTTGGTTTGTGCATGCGCTAGACGTTAGCGGTTAGCGGTTAGGTACGTGACCAAGCTAAGCCCCACAACGCTGTTGTCCGAACTAAGCTTTGTGTTGTGAACTTCTCTTGTGCGGTTGTTGTCTGAGCTGAGTCTGGTTGCCATTAATTTTTGCCCTTATGCTGCAAAAGAAAAATAGAACTATGTTGTTAAAACAAAAATAATAATAATAAATAAATGAAAAAATATTAATAAGAAAGAATAAATATAGTACATAATAATAATATGCAAGTACCGACGGCTACAGTCGAGCACGCCCGAAAGTAAGATATCCTTCCACCCATTCTAATAAACTTTTACAGACATATTCAAAACTCCCAACAACAAAGTCACCTGCCAAATATTGCTTTCTTGTTTCACACACTTAACTTGACAGACAGACAGGCGACAAGCAGACATAGTTAGTGTAACCTTTATCAATGGTCGCAGGGTGTAAAATAGGAAGAGTTCATATTCAATTTAAATAATTATAATAAATTATTTAGTAATTTAATCCACATAAAAAAAACATATATCATATGCTTAACTGTCTTTTCCACTCATTATTCCCCAAACCTTATCGCAATTAACACTTGCCATCGACAATTTCAGCACGCTTTTGGCACTTCGCTTATCTCTCTTTCCCTCTTCCATCTGTCCATTTATCAAGTGCAGACAAAGACGATTAACTTGTTTTACGAAAACTTTCAAATGCACTTCATTTTTCATTTCATTTGAAACCTCGAAATCCCACACAAAGCTTACCGCAAACTATCCGCAGCACACCACAGCCCTCACACAACCTCAAAATTCCGCCTTCTTCTCCCTCTCTCCCTTTCTCTCATGCCACATACAATTTATTTCCTTCCTGCGCGCACGACATGAGACTCTCTGAAGACAGAAGAAGAAGCAGCAGCAGCAGAAACTGGCAACTTTTTCAGCTACCGCAGAAACAAAAAAAAAAAAAAAAACAACAACTTCGGGCTAACAATTGATGTCAACTTTCTTTTTTATCAAACAAAAAGAAAGAATTAAGGAAAATAAATTCCATAGATTTTTCAAAGTAACCGCAAAATCTGGCAAAACGACTCCCACACGAAAAGCTGCCTCGTCAGGTGGGTTGGGTTCGCTGCAGTTCGCTGCAGTTCGCTGCAGTTCGGTTCGGTTGGGTGTTTGGGCGATTCAACAGATGATTTAGCAACGGGTTTTCCTCTATCTCTGTGTGTCTGTCCGCCCCTCTGTCTGTCCGTCCGTCTGTCTGTCTGCTGCAACATGCCGCAAGAAAGTTGCCAACTTGCCAAATCATGTTGCGCTGTCTCTGCCTCGTCCTTCTCCTCTGCTTCTTCTCTCCAACGCTGTCTTCTTCTTTGGCCCGGCACAAATACATTTTTCGGTTGATAATCGAAACAGCGAGAAAAAAAAAATGCCGAAGAAAATACGAAAATAAAGTGTATCCCCAACCAACGAGCCGGACAAACAGGTGACCAACAGCATCGTCAACAGTCGTCGGTTCAGTTCTTAAACTTGTTTCAATTTTCTGTTCAATTTCCGATACACTACACTAAATGGGCATGCTCAGCTAGGCGATGTTGTTTGCGGGAGGGAGGGAGACTATTTGAAAATGATTAGAGATTAATTTATCATTTAATTTGTATTATATTCTACAAAATTGCTCCTTTTGAACGATTGCTTCCAATGCAGCTATGCATATGTAATATCTGTGCGATTTTAATGAAATTTTTACCAAATGTTATATACATATTAATACCCTTGTATGCTTAGTTTGGCTGTGAAATCTTAAAAAATAAAACAGTATTAAATAAATATATCTTTAGAGTTTCCTTTACTTTCCAGAGTATAATAGCTCCGCCTATGGTGCTACTTGGACTTTGTATTTTTTTTTTTTTGGCTTGTCGCCTTTGCTTTGGTTTCCTCTACTTTTTCTTTTTTTCGAACTTTTCTGGACGCCTCTTTTATTTTTATTATAACTGTTGTTTTTGGCTTGTACCGGGAACAAGAAACGTAGCCGCGAACCGAGGGTAATTACCAAGTACGATACGCGCTCGCGGCGTGCACATCACAAATTTGAAATCAGTTTCATTATATAAATTGTTACCTTTAGACGCTATGGCAGACGCAAGAGAGAGAGAGAGAGCCAGAAAGAGGAGAGGGAAGGAGCGCGCAACAAGGCGACACGGATCTGATTCGCTTCAATGAACAAGCTTAGCCAAAGCTGTGAAATATTTTCTGTTTTCTGTTATTTTCTGTCTGTTGCAGCCGCGACTCAAATTGCTCTTAAATTGCCACAATTTGTGGCGCATAATGTCAAAGTTGGTTGCCAGCAATGCGCGCGCTCGACTTCAATTAGACTGCCAAGCGCAAAGCAAGCTTCCGATACACGCTTCCAACCAAGTCCCCTAGCCCCCTTACTCTATCTTATCTGCTCCTCTCCCTCTCTCTGTCTCTGTCTCTCCCTCTCTCTATGTGACAAGTGGCGTGCGGAGGGGGGAAAGGCGACACAAAGTGTGTCAGCCAGGAAGCCGCGACTTTGAGTGGCGTTCCCCAGTTTACAGTTTGTTTGCTTTCCAACCAACGGCCTCCATCATGTTGTCCATAACCCAGCTCAACCGGCAATCCCTCGCCACATCTTCCCCTCTGGCGCTCGGTCTCTGTCCAGCGCCCTGGCTATCTCTGGCTGTGTTGACTGACGGCTGCCGTCGAGAATTTTGGCGCTACAAAAGCGCATAAATAAAATTTTTTCTGCAGCTCTGTTGACAGTCCCGACATCAAGGGAATGCAATAGGGCGGGAATAGACAGACAGAGAGAAAAAGCTAGAACTATAGACCAGAAGACCATTAGTTAGTTGAGCTGAACGCTGAACGCGGACCAGGAAATAAGGAAAATTGTGCACACTTCAATTTGACAGGTTTTAATTGTTTTCAACATTTTTAAATTCGAATTAAAATCATGGTAAATATACTGTTAGTAACTATAAAAAAATATTTGACTTGTTTTAATTGTTGCAATTTAAAATAGACTAAGTTATTTATTTTATATATGTACTAATTAAAAAAAAAACATTTTATTAATACAAATTAATAAAAAATTAAATTAAATATTTATCAAAACAATTTTTAAATATATATAAAAATTTTATATTAAATTTTAAAATATTTACAAATTAAAACAAATATTTGTTTACTAAATTTAAAGTTGAAAGGTAAAAGTTCATTTTGAGGTCATTTGAAACTCTCTTGAGTATTAAATAATAAAATGTTTGCAGTTATTTAATTATTATTGTTATACACCCCACTCATTTTCAGCTCGCTTTATTTTATATTCACTTCCCTTTCAATTTCCATAATAATATTGTGCAAGCTGCGCATAATTAAGTTAAGTTTAACAAAATTCGCTTTAAATGCTTGAATTAAAAACATTTATGCTAATTCCCAACTACTGTAATAATAATAACAGTAACAACAAAAGCCAAGTGCGGTTAAAAACAATGTATAAAGTGCCCCCGCTCTTGCTGTCTCTCTTTTTCTTCCTTTCTCTTTCTCTCTCCTTCAGCTTTGTCTCAGCTTGGCGAAAATTTCACACCATTTGCTATGCGACTGACCGCTGTGCCCCTACCTGACTGCCTCACTCTTCCGCTCACTCTCTGTCTTCTGGATAGCTCTGTCTCTCTTTCACTGCTGCCATCTCTTTCGCTTCAGCTCATTATGTGTGCAGCGCTACGCAAATTATGGGAAACTATCTCGCTTGGTTTTTGCTCTCTTTAAGACGCGCCTGCCTGCCTATCTAGTGCCGCCTCTTTCGCTCCAGCTAATGCCTATGCTAATTTCCTTCCTCCTTCCCTGCCCCCCCTCCACCTCTTCCCTCTCCACTCTCCGCGAATGCATTTTAATTGCACTTTTTCCTGCTGCCAACAACTAATAACTGGCAATTTATTAAAATGTTTGCGGCCAGCAACAACTTTGTTAAGTGCACAGGGACGTGGACAGGGCGGAGAGGTGAAGGGGAAAGGGATTGAAGAACTAAGCAGAGGGAAGCATCGTAGGGGCCTGGCATTAGTTTGTACACAATTTTTGATTAAGGAGCGCACGTCTTGAGACCGCTTGGACAAACGCCGCAGCGAGGCGTGAAAATTTCTCTACCCAAACTCGCTGGCGATTTATGTGAGAAATATGCTAAAATGCCAAACGAAGCGTTAACCAAACATCCCCTTCCCCCTCCCCCCATGCCTCTTTCTTGCGGCTTGCAAAAACCAAAACAAAACTGTAACAGATGAGGGCCAACACAGAGCAACAACAAAAGTGGAAACAAAAGAACCAGTTTACCAAAATGTTGTTTTTGGGTCGCGGTTCGATATGCAAGTTGGCACATACACATACATACTAATACAGTACACACTAATGTGCAAATATGTTATGAAACATAAACATAAGTTTGTTTATAATGTGACATGAAATATAATAATTTGCAGCTTGGTCGTAGTTAAGGAGGAATCTAAATATTTTAAGGATTGGTCTTCATTAGATAAAGATTTTACATAAGATGAACTTTAGATATAAAGATATGATATACATATATGATACACAAAATATAATAACTGATATGATAATATAATTAATAATATTTTGTATATGGCTACATTATCAACAAGTAAGAAAGCTACAGTCGAGAGTGCTCGACTGTAATATACCCGCTACCCAGCTGCTTGTACATAATTTATTTGCGGAGCAAAAAAACGGCTACAATCATATTTTGACCGTAAAAGGCTATGGACTTATAATATTTATGCAAAGTCAAAATATAAAATAAAAAAAAAAAATTTTTGCACACATTTAATTTTTGATGCGGGCGGGACTCGAACCCGTAAATGCATAATAGTACTGTTCGTTTTGCAGTCCACAACTTAACCCATTTCACCACCGTACACGCACACACGATTCGGCACAATGCTGCAAGCAGCGCTGCCGGCAGCGCTGCTTACAGCTATGGAAAACGTTAAGCTGAATAACTTCTGTGTTTATTATCCGATTGTTACCAAATTTTCAGAGATCATCTGGCTAGTTTTCATGTAAACCGAAAATGAACAATATGGCATCAAAATTGCGCTTGTAATCAATGTTTTTTCGATTTACGGGGGCGGAAGGGGGCGTGGCCAAAATCCAAAATAAACTTGATCAGCGTGCAATAATAACACATATTGTCACCAAATTTGGTAGTCCTAGCTCTTATAATAGCTGAGATCTAGATATTCACACGGACAGACAGACGGACAGACGGACATGCCTATATCGACTCGGCTGTTGATCCTGAGCCAGAATATATATACTTTATGGGGTCGGAGGTGTCTCCTTCTGCCTGTTACATACATTTTCGATTTAAACAAAGTTATAATACCCTTCTACTCTATGAGTAGCGGGTATAAAAAGTTGGGTTTACTTTTCGAAAAGTATACCAAATTGAAAGAATTCGTTTCAATAAGAAAAGTCTTTTCTATGTAAACTATAAATACCAAGACATAATATTATTATTATAATATTTTCTTTATATTAAGATAATGATATTAAAAGTTAAGAATTACGAAGGATTGAAGAAGGGGCTTTAACAGGTAAGACTTGCATATATAACTCTCTTTAGATTTTTGTTTTATAAATCCGACTTTGGATTTTCAATTTCAAAGCTTAAATCAACTCATAAGGATAATTTTCACAATTATCAACCTTAAATAAATCATCTGAAAATTTTCTCCTAACATTTTCCATGCAAATTTTCCATAATTTCGTTTTTCTATTTTCGAAAGCAATTTTCGCACAAAATATATTAGCGGGAAACAGGTTATTGGCCAAGTTCGGTAAGTCAGAGAGCAGGTAATATACAAAAAAAAAAAAAATAACAAAATAAAAACCCCGTGGCCTTTCACTTTTCTGTACATACATGCTGAAAAATCAATAATAAATAAATGGCAAAAATTGCGAAAAAAATAAAAAAAAAACCATAAAGCAAAACACATGCCAACAGGTCAGACAGACTGACAGACGAACTCCGTCACGGTCCATTTTTGGCGGCGTCATCTCTATACAAAATGCCCGGACGAACATCCAATATAAAATCGAAGCCAAGGACGTTGGTCGCGACGCGCTGCATGGAATCGCTGACACATTGTTATCACTTGTCAGCGCAGGTTACATGCCCCTGCCCCCGCCCCCGCCACATACCGCTCCCCCTATTGCCCTTTTCCATTGGTCTGCATTGGCGGCCGCGAGTTGACAAAAGTTTATCTTTATCCCTTACGTCGACATGCCACAATTTAATGGATTTTCAAGTTATTTCTGGTATTTTGTTGTAGTTGCCGCAAGCTCGCAACTTGCAACTTGCAACTTGCAACTTGCAACTGACAATTGGCAACTGGCAACAAGCGAGGCACAAACAAAGATATCTCGTGCAAACTCGTTTCTTGCCGCAGGCCCCAAAGAAAATGCCGCATAATTGCCGCCGTCGCGTCGCCGTCGCCGTCGCCGTCGCGTCGCGTCGCATCGTGTCGCCTCGCGTCGCGTCGCAATGCATTGCGTTGCCTTCTGTGTTGTCGCCTGCCTTGCGGGGGAATGTTGGCCAAATCGACAATGTGGCCAATGCAGCAGCCGCTTTGGCATTTGATTTTATTTTCATCTCTCCCTCCCACTCCCCTCTCTCTCTCTCTCTCAGTCTCTCAGCCTGAAATGACCGGCACTGCAAGGGCCTTTCGCAACTGCAATTAGCATTTCTGCCGATCTCTCGGCAAAATTATGAAAGTTGTAAGTATATCCGACCATATTTGGCAAACAAAAATGTTAGCTATGGCTTGGCTAATAAATATTTTTTAGCTTAAAATTGATTTTAGCCGGAATTACGCTCGCTATTCGATTATATTTGATATATGAGGGCGGTAGAAGGCGTGGCAAAATTCTGAAACATGCTTGATCTCAGCAAAATATTAAGATATATCTTGACAACAATTCTTATAGGTGCAGTTTTTATAATCACTGAGATCTAGGCGGTCAGACGGACAGAAACAACAGAAATTCGGTCAGCTGACGCACTTCATTCGCATAAGTTATGTTGTTCAGTCCAGCAGACTGATAAACTGGTTTAGTTATAATAAGATATTTAAAGAATAATCTTTTGATAATTAAACCTCATTGAATCTTTTATTTTAAGCCCTTCATTACAATGTATGTAATGAATCACAATGGGAAATACTTTAATAACATGATAGCTCTGAAAATTCCTCATAAAAATCCACCAAATCAAATTTCCATCATTTTACGAGGCACTTTTAAACTTATTTTCATTTATTATTTGAAAAAAATTAGAAATAATATTTGTAACACACAAGCAAGACTTCATAGGAATACAGGGAGGGAGCTACGAGCTATGAGTAGTGCAGGAGACCCACCTTAAAATCCACACAAGCCATTTAGAAGCTTCAACTGATTGCAGATTTATCGATTATTCTTTCTCGATATATCTTTGTCTGTGTTCGCAGCGATCGCAGATATCAGAGTCGCATTAGAGAGCGAGTTTATTCTAAACTTTGAACTTAGAGCCTGCTCTAACCACACGCACACAGTTTCACTTCATTTGCTGTCTTCGGCCACGTCGTGCCCACTTCACTTGCTCAATGGACGTGATCAAAGACTGAAGTTCCCGTTGGATATTCGCACACTCCACGATCTGCTCGATACAGTGCGTCCACGAGGGAGCTTGCAAACGCAGGCTGTGTGGCACCAGGGCACCAAAAATGTGTCTAAAGGGTTCGAGGAAGCCTCTTCTGGGATCCACCTTGAAGCGAAACAGCCTTAGCGAACTACCCCACGTCAGGCCATACTCAACGAGGCGACATAACGCCCGGTAAGGCGTGGAGCCAGGCAACCTTGAGGATATTGCACTGCTCAATGTTCCCTGTTGTAGTCGGTTTCTAGCCAAGATCAGACGCGCCCTCGACGTGTTCATTTCCAATTGCCGTCGTTCGTTAAAGTGTCTCTCAATTAGATGGAAAAGTTGCAGGTACATCGCATCGATAAGGCAATCGATTTGCTTGTCCCTCTCCTTATCCTTCTCGATTTGGTGGAGAGGCTTCTTGATCATGCCATTGATCTGCTCTAATCTGTGTTTGCAACCACCGAGTTCGTCATCCGTCAGTGTAAGCGTATCTTCTGTACTAGTCTCTTTTACCTTCTGATCGCCCTCTCTACTCATTCCGTCCAGTTGTGTGTAAACTCCTTTTATTCGATATTAATTTAAACTTTTCAATAGCAAAACTCGTTCAAAAATTCAAATCAAATTTTTGAGTGATGCCTCAAGGCAAAAGAATTTTGAAACTTGATGATGAATTTAATTGCTATAGTGAGAATATATGCGATAAATTATGATAATGGTTAACTAAACCAGTTATGGGTGAGTTTCAGAGGGGGATTCAGCCAGCTTTTCCTGGGCTACATTGCAGATCAATCCTTAGGTAATCCTTGAAGCAGCTTAGGGATCTAACTAAAGACGTTCGGAATTTAACCGGCTAGTAGAGTCTCGTAATGGAGAGAATAGGAAAGACTTGCCTCTCCGTAAGGCACAAGGAAATTCTAAGTAGATCAGTTTTTAATCGTTTAACGATCGCAACTTTTTAAACTCTGATAATATAGAAACCAAGGTACCATAAAATACCGAATAATAATAATAAACAAGTACAGAAAGCTACAGTTTAGCGCGCCCGACAGTTTGATACCCTTCGGCTAATTTAAAAAAACCATTACAAACATACTAACAATGCTCAACAACAAAGTCGTCTGCCACATTTTATTTTCTCGCTCCCACACACACTTAAATACACGCTCTCAAACCCTTTAAAGAAACCCTTTTGTGAAATATGAAGTCTTTAACTTTTGTAGTAACTGAGGTTTAGATGTTCAAACTAACATACAAATAGACGGACAGACAGACATATCTAAATTGACTTGACTAGTGATCAGTCTTAAATACTCTTCCACAAAGTTAAAGTTGGAATGGTTTATTTACCATATTTATTATCGAAAAGTATAAATAAAATGTTGTTCACTGAACACAATAGCAGGCATCGCGCGTATTGGCCGCAATCCAATCCAGGTACCTGCTCACCCTGGTGTAAACTCCCGGTGCATTCGGCTTTGCACAGCCGTAGCCAAAGGAGACGACGCCAGCCAGACGAAAGATGCGATCAGGGCACGATCAGCGGACCGCCACTGTCGCCCTGTAATCCAGTGAGAAGGAGGAGAAGAGCTTAAGAGAGTCAAAACAGGCTCAATCACTTATGGACACCCACCTGGCAGGCATCTTTTCCGCCCGTCTGCACATAACCGGCACAGAGCATAGTATCCACAATCATGGACTTGTACGAGGTGGCGCGGCACTGAGCATTGGTGATAATGGGCACAACAGTCTCCTGCAGAACACTGGAGGTGCTGCCTCCCTCATTGGTCAGTCCCCAGCCGGCAGCAATGGCCTTCTGATAGTCAAATTGCTGCGTACGACTGCTGGGCAGGCACACGGGTCGCATAGACTGCACCAGCGGCACAGGTTGATCCAGACGCAGCAGTGCAATGTCATGCACCAACCGCACAGGATCATAGCCGGCGTGGGCATGGGCAAAGGCCACCGCACGCGTTATGCCCGTATGCGTCGAACTGCGATCCAACTGCAGCAGACGCACCGACACACCCGACATGTCCATCTCGTGGACACAATGGGCGGCGGTCAGTACGTAGCGATCATTGATCAAAGTGCCGCCGCAGAAGAGAAATGAGCCGCGTATTATCTGTGCGATCCATGGATACTTGTTGGTGCGCACCTGAACGCCGCCCACAATGCGATTGGCATTGGGCACACCACAGGCTGGGAGAGAGATTCAGAGAGAGGAGTAGAGATTCTAAGTTATGCCAGAGCGGATGGGTTTACTCACTGCAACTGGCGCAGCGATTAACGTGAAATGCTTTCGCATCGCTACTCTCGAATGGCGACTCAAGTGGAGTGGAGGAGGCGGAGGCGGAAGCGGAAGCGGAGGCAGCAGGCGCCACGCCTCCCAGCACATTTGACAAGATTTGTTGCTTATGTCCCTCGATCAGATCATCAATGTAATCCGATTGCACACCCGCTGGCGGAACCGACGTTGAGCTCGTACTCGAGTCATTTTGAGAGGGCAACAGCAGAGCTGGCAACCTCGCAGGCTTGGGATAGTGATAGCCGCCAAATGGAGCAGGCTCATAGCTATAGCTATAGCCATAGCTGCCGGCACAACAGATCACACAGAGAAGCCACAACCGAATCATCTTTAAATTCATTTCAAACCGCACCGCACGAACCACGCGACAAAACGCAACTGTTGGCAAATTTGCCAGCTTAACGGTTCTTATAGGCCACCAAGGGCTATCACCCATCTTTATTGCTATAAACCGATAAACCATTAACATTAACATTAACAATCAAATACTTTTATCGCAGCTACACATTTTTGCATAAATCCCATACTTGACCCAAATGGCGGCGAATAGACGAAATCGAATCCGAACTCGTTTGTCACTGCGCAGTGCGCACTATGGAATACAGTGGGGAAATGCTTACAAAGACGCCGCCTTAGATCCCTCGACGCGTTGACAGCTCCGAGTGTTCTTCGAGTTTCAAATTTTATATATCAAAATTTATGTTAATTGCTTTTGTGGCTTTCTATTCTTCAGAAATATTTTGCCAACTAATTTGCGCAAGCTGCGCAGAGGTTCTATTAAATTTTGTTGCTCTGCCAAGGTTTATAACTATATTAAAAGGCGTTTGACCCACAAAACATGAAATCAATTTGAGTTAGAAATCAAGAAAACAATCAGAAGTTCTGCACGTGCAGAGGCTCATCGATCATCAGAATTTCGAAATAATTAGAAACCACAATGTAAGCTCATATTTCATAGATAAGAACAAAGGAGAAACAGCCGATTCAAGTGAAGTTTGACCAACATATAAGGCTTAAGCGAAGCGGATAGAATTGAAACTAGATTTATATACCTCTTATATATACCTCTCTCCATTACCTTTCGAAACGGAAGCGCCAAAGGTAACGCCCAAAAAAAAATCTTTAAATCGGAAACTATAAAAACCCCCGAAATATTTCTCTCAGCACAGCGGCAAATGAAAGTAAATTGACCAGAGATGCTCCCAAAATAATCATAACAAGAAGATAATTATAAAATCGAAATGCTAACAAGGCGGCTATCAAAAATTCTCGACGTCATTAAGAGAAAATAGAAAGTAAAAAGTAAAAAGAACGCAGCCTCCAAATTGGGTCAAACTAATGAAGAGACACAGATAAAGAGACGCATAATCAAAAAGAAGAAGAAGATGAAGTGGAAGAGGGAAATGAAGATGGAGATGGAGTTGGAGTTGGAAACCACAACTGATAATCTCTGTCAGCTTGTTGGGCCAACAACACGAAGCGAACCCACGAAACGACACAAGGTGCACACGACAAGGTGAAAGAGTATTCGATACGTGTATTTGGGTTAGCAGCGAGTGGCTGAGAGAGCTGAAAGCCCAAATTCAACAATAGATGATGATGACAACTGACCGATAGATAGTTGTAGTCAGGAAGGTCTGATCAGTCCGTCGAAAGAAAGTCTTAATTTATTATTTATACGCGTTGCGCTAGAATCAATGAAAGAAAGTTCTGCAGCATCCGAAAAGCAAAAACCAAAAAGCCAACAACAAACACAATCAAAAGCACCAGACGGCAACTACAAAAACAGCCACAACAACAACAAAACTTGTTTTCTTTTCTTTCCCCTCTCGGGAGAACGAATGACTTAGGCAACAAACTTGAGCGCCCATTGAGAAAGAGACTTAAGCAACAAACCTGCTGTAGCTGTAACTCGAGTCGAGTCGAGTCGAGTCTCGTCGAGTCGAGTGAAGATTTCGCCTTGTTCAGGGGATAAAATACGTTTATACGTCGGCCGTCTAGAAATCAGCGCCTGGCTATTTATGGCCAACTTATGCTGCCGAGTGCACTCGCCTGCGCGTGTGTGTGTGTGTATGGCTGTGTGCTGCTTGTAAGGTTGTGTATTCTACTTGCACAAAACTGGGTCAGCTCGAGAGAACAAGTGGAAGATGCAACGCCATGAGATGCGTTTCTGTCTGCAGTTTCTTCTTCTTCTTCGCCGAAGAAGCGCAAGAAGTTTCCAAAGTGGACAGCACGCAAAAGAGATGGACAAGCATATTAAGGTCATCTCTCCAGAGAATTTACGAACAAACTCTGTGCACACGCAGTGCAAAAATGGCATATCATATTTGGCAAATTTTTGGGAGTACTTTAAAATAAAGAACGAGCTAGACAAAGTAATGGCAAGATGGTAAGATAGAAAGATAATTTGAAACCAATTTTAAAGATTTGAGTTCCGATAGGGGAGTGAGAATCGAAGTCTGTCTATAGACAAAGAAAGGTTATGTCTAGCATAGCAGATTTCCTTAAACAAAGTTAGTCTCTATCAGAGAACAAAAACTCCCTGATAAAACCTTACAAATATTTCCTAAAGGAGCTTCTGATCTGGACAGAGTTATTTACTATATTTATTTAATAGTTTTACTGTATTAAGTGAACTCAAAAATAACAAAATTGAAGATAACTAATAAATTTTTAGAAAATTAAACTACTAAATACTTACAAAGTTAAAATCAAGTGAAAAATAAAATGATAAAATAATAAATAATTATATTTTTAATTTTATATTAAAATGCAAATTAAATAGTAGATATTTCAAATTTATTAATTATTAGTTTTTAATACTTATATTAAAGTAATTTTAAATTTTCTTAAAATCAGATTTAGTCTTATCTTTTTCATACTTAAATTGGCCTGCTAAACCTTCTTTCAGTTGTAACCAACATATTTACAATTTAGGAGTACCCATTTGAACAACTTTCAAGGCTCATACAAAATTTCAGAATATTCACAATATTTGCCAGTGCATTTTGTTGTGTTTTGTTGCATGTTGTTTCTTTCTTTCGTGTTGCACAAATTTGTTAGCAATTATCGCATGTTTGTTGCGTTGCTTTGTCTTTTGATTGTCACTTGAGCTGGGCTTGAGTGCGCATCGGGCAGCAGCAACTGCAACAACAACAACTACAACTACAACCACAATTACAAGAAACACACACAGAAAGCAGCGGCAACAACTTTCTCAGGCTTCATTAAGTTTCACTTCGACTGGCATTTTCAGCTGTTATTTTGAGTACGGCACGATTTTTGCTTATGACACGAAAATTGTTTATGGAGTTGTTTGCGATTCCTTAATGAGTTTTGCGCATCGTGAATTGAATTTAATTAAATTGTGTGTGCAGATTTCTTAAATACTTCAGCGAATTGACGATAAATAGAGTTGGAGTGCGTGTGCAGCAGTGCAACGATTTAATCTATGGAATTAAAAGATACAAGTTTCTTTTGCTGAGAAAGAAAAGAAACGATTCAAAAGTAATTACAATTCCATCTTTATATCTATTTTTCATCCATCGAATTTCCCACTATAATTCCAAGAATTAAACTATTCTTTTTTTTTTTGTTTCTGCAGAAATTGGCAAACCCCTTTGTTGCCTCTAACCCTCCACGTTTGCCAACTGGTTCTCACACCTTCAAACGGGGCCATAGTCAAAGTCCAGTCGCAACTTCAGATAAAATACCAGAGTCAAGTTCGTTCGTGTCACTCATGACTCAATATAAATCATATGGAAATATCTCTTGGCTATATAATGTGTATATATACATACAATGTATGCAGACTGGGCCACCTTCAACTCCGTTTGACATTTGAAAGTAAGCAGAAATAGCAACAACAATAACTACGAATGACACCTGAAGTAAAATATGCAAAACGAGACGCAGAAAAAGAGCGAATAAGAAATAATAGAAATAGTACAACAAAAATAACAACGCGCCAAACTAGTTTGCCAAATGAAATGGAGTACAAGAGGAGAGAGAGAGAGAGAGAGGGAGGAAGAAAGATGGCAACAGTAATAAAAGTAACAGAAAAATCACTCTCATTTTTTTCTGTTGAGCTCTTCATTTGTTTATGCTCGCAAAACTGCAGAAAAGCAACTGTAAAATACGTGGGGGAGAGAAGAAAGTGTGCAGTTATCGACCAGCGGATACCCTGCATAATGGAAATGAGCTAGGAGAAAGGTTCTATTAGGTTCTGTTCTATTAAAAGGAAGTTCATGACTTGAGGATAAGAAAGGAGAGTAAGAAAGGAAGAAAGGAAGGTTTGTAGACCAGATCGAAATGCATAGAACACAACAAGCTTCCCCCTTCCTACAGCTAGACAAAAAGCACCCTTACCTATTTATTGGAAAAAAGTTGAAATTTTTTAAATAATCTTTTAGCATTTTTCGAAGTAATGTATGATGGATTTAAGGTCGTAACGAGACCCATACGGACTTGCTATCTAGCGCACCCGACTTTATAGTTCGTTTCTGGTTTAATTACATGTGGTCCCCATTATAATCCATAATGTTCCATGAATTCCTTTGTATTTCATATGCCATAGTATCATTGCAACCCACAGCTTAGCTTCTCTACACTACTCTCACATTTACAGGGTATACAAATAGTTAACACTTGCAAATTTTGGACTGCCCGCCCGGACCAGTAGAAGCGCATTGACATCGACAACAACGCTCCATTTACGGTTTAACCGGCAGCTCGTATTACCCGACGCAACGTTCAACGCCTTTTGTGGGTTCTATTTGACTCGGACCCGGTTTTCCCCCTATGTCTGCGTACCCCCCTCTCTCGACTGTTTTGTCTCTTTTGTGGGCGCTTTATATGCACCACACGCAACTGTGCGGTGAGGTAATTAATAAGCCACCAAACCAATTGAAATTGAGCGTCGACTCTCGCACCGGGCATACCAAGTAGTGCCCCCTCCCCCCACTGGGGCATATACGATTACGACAAGTACGCGCAGCTGGTTACTGACCATACGCAAGACGGGTTTCGTTTGCCGTCGCTTTTAGGGCTTCGTTTTTTGCATTTTGCAAACTCAGAGAAAAATCGAAAAAAAACGTTCAAAAAAGTCAAAAATTGTGAGGGTCTCGACTCAAAAGTTTTGCTGCACTATGAGTAATAAAATAGGCAACTTTTTGAGGTCGCATAGACCATGCATAACAGGTTTGCAATCTATAATTATGTTTCTAATTCCTCTGGAGCATATTTCGCTACAATTTACGCTTATGCCCGATTACCGTTAGCTGCGGTACATTGTCGCCAGAGTGGACAGTCTGAAATTGGCCAGATGATGATGATGATGATGATGATGATGGTCATAACTGTTGCCCAGCTTTGGACTTTAGCTCATTGTTGTGCCCATTCGCATTTGCCATAAGCTTTGTTGCCGCTGCTGACCCACTCAAAGTGTCCATTCATGGAGAGAGAGGAAGAGAGAGAAAAGGAGGGCGAGACGACGACTAATCGGCCGCCGTTCTCATTATCGGTCCAAGCATTTCCGCAGTTACTTAGCTCGCTCACACGCCTCTTGGCCGTAAGAGGCCCCATTGCACTAGATTGGCGACCTATTAAAGGGTGTATGCGATTCGCTCGCTCTTTTATTTTTTTCGGCGCTTGTTGCGCACTTGCCAGTTGCCAATTGGCCTTTTCATTAGCTGCAATTTCAATTTACCACTTTTTGTTGTTGTTCTGCTGTTGCTGTCAATTTTTTTTTTCCACTTCTTAACTTGACTTGGCTCAACTGAGGCTGAAACTTGTTTATGGTTTGCGCTCCTAGAAGAATGTGGCCATAGCACAAAACTGGGTTAAAATAGTTAGACAAGCAAGCGGCGGGCGGTCTTGTTGTTGTTGTTGCTGTTGCCGCTGTTGCCGTCTGAAGTTGCAGTTGCAGTTTAAGCTGATTGCACAGCCTGCTTCCCCCTTCCCTCCCTTGCTCAGTTCGAGTATGTTAAAACGCAACTGTTTTGCGTTATAAACACCGTTTTTGGCCTATTGCAACGAGTTTTTGCCCAAACACGCATAGCAACAAAAAATCAATGGAAGCGTTGCATGTTTTGCATACTGACCAATAAAAGCCCATGAAATATGGCTGAAATACCGCTAAAGAAGCGAGTTGAGTTGAGTCTTAACTTACGACAGTACGATTGCGTTAGCAAAAGAACAAAACATGGTATTTTTTAAGCAAAATTTGCTTATTTTTGGTGTGTTTAATAAATATTACTAGCTAGATATTCTATACAAATTTCATTACGATCGCATAAGAAACATAGATAGATAATTAGGAAATTATTTTAGGTAGGTTTCATTCTTAGTTATTTCAGTTATTTACATACACATCTAATAAAAATTATATATCTAATATATAATCCATTAAATTTGAACAAAACATTTAAATAAAAACAAAGCCTAATTAGCTTTAATATTTCCTAAAACATTGTAAAACATAGTTGAATCTTAACTTAACCCCAGAAGAACTTTCGCATTTTCAAACCTTAATCCCTCATTTTTGGTGTGTGTAACAAATAGATCTATCCAAATGTTTTCTGATAATTTGATGACAATCGCATAATAAACATAGAAAATATATACGAAATAATTATACTACATGTTGCACTTCTTATTATTCTTAATATATCTTATATAGTCTTGCTAATTGAAGCTCTTAGCATATAAAACCCCAAAACAAAACAAAACTCATTTAGCGTTAATATTTATTGTACTATTCAACAACTTTAGACAAATTTAAGGCCTGTCTAAGAACACAAACTATGACACATTTAGTGCTAACCAAACATCATCAATCTGTTCAGCTCTGTTGTCCGAGTTCATTGACCTAGGCAACAAAAAACGATCACGGACTAGCGACTACTGTCCATTCTTTTCATTGTGCTCCATACACTTGTTGTTCAGTAGTCACAGTAGTTCGGTTTCTTTTAACACCCCGTTGGCTATTTACACGGTGTCATCCACATTTCTCTAAGTCACGATCCGAACTAACTCTACCCATACCAAGGTATGTAGTACCTAGTACCCAGTACCAAGTACCATGTGCGTCAGACCTGCTGCTGCTTATAATTACGTATTATATTAACTTTATACCTTTCGTTGCTTTTCTTCTCGGGCATTTCAACTTGCTGCCTAACTGTACGTAATATCTTCTTTTGCTTTGAAGAGCAGTAGGGTACGATAGCTACCTTATAAACCTAACACAGCCAACACATGTTAGATACATTTCATGCCGGAAAGAGTATACGAAATGTATTCGTTAGCTCTTTAGCGGTTTCTTCCACATCTTTTTCTATGCCCTTTTAACTCTTGCTTCGGTCGCGCTCTCTTTTTATGCTTTCTGCTTCATTTTCACACATAAAAAACGCATAAAAAGTGTTTCATTGTCATTAAAAAGTCAAATTTATGATAGTTATAGCAGAACGAGGCGACGACTTTGGCTCGCTTTTGCGCTCTAGGTGAAATTGTTAACGGTTCAGAGGGAATCTTAAGTCTTCCAGACGATCGCAGCTGCTAGCTCTCGGTATATTTTTCTTCAACGAAACGGTATCGACAAATGTGCCTAGCCGCTGGGACCTCAAAAGGGGCCTCAAGCGATTTCGTCTCTAATGAGTTAACAATTAATAAACGATTTTCATCTTCGACGTAGATCAACACCAAAGCGATCTATGATAGATGCGCGATGACACAATTATCCACAACTAATGATTAGCCTTGAAAATGGCGCGATAATTTCAGTTTCAATGTTAATTAAGTCTGCAAAGTTAGCCTGAAGCAGGAAAAGATCAATGATAGACAAATGACAGATAAATTCTTGAGTTTGCCTAGAAATATGTATCTACTGTTATCTCATAACTCAAATGATCGCAGTACTTTATTATTTTTAGCGCTTGGAAAACAGGTTATCCTAAACTGATATATCTCACGCTTTAAGCAAATAAAATGCTGGCAATAAAACGCTAAAGAGAGAGAGAGAGATGCGTACCGGCTCCAAAACTTGCCATTTCACATCGAGACCCTCCCAATTATCTTGATCTGTTTGCAGACAATTAAATTAAAGCGCGAGCTCCAATTAAACACTTCGTACCGAAAATAAGGCAATTACGGGGCGTTCCACTCGAGAAGTGTTGAGCGGCAATTATTGGACGAAGCTCGGGCCTACTCGCAGACTTTCGGACGAACGGACAGATGGACAGACTGACAAGAGCCGAGCTTAAGTATACAAACAAATATTAAAAATCCGACAACAACCTTGACATTGAGCGCTGACAAGTTGCGCAAAAGATGTGCAACCGTGTGGAAAGTTAAAGACAAGTGAGCGAACAGCTCGACTGGCAGATATCCTGTGAACAGCAGTGCAGAGCAAAAGCAAATCAGCAAATCAGCAAATAAAAGTGAACTACGCAAAATGAACAACTACATATATTAAGATATTAGCTATTCAAGCTGCATATACCCCATTTGTGGAGAGTACAGGGTATTGAGATATAAAATACCAGATTGTGTGTTGAGTAAAGCGCATTTATTAAATGTTAATTTAGCCCCCAAATATTTGATAAAAAGCACAAAATCAAAAATATTACTGATAGATACCCTGTAAAAAGCTTAAAACTAATTGGGTACCTAAAAAAATCACCCTGTTAAAGCCTCTTAAAGGACATCATATTAAAACCAACAAATTTAAGTTTGGTCCACATTGAAGATACCCTGTAATAGACAAACACATTAGGTTTACTACACTAAACAGTTACCACATTAAATTTAGCCACCAAATATTGGATAAAAAGCACAAAATCAAAAATATTACTAATAGATACCCTGTAAAAAGCTAAAAACTAATTGTGTACCTAAAAAAATCACCCTGTTAAAGCCTCTTAAAGGACATCATATTAAAACCAACAAATTTAAGTTTGGTCCACCTTGAAGATACCCTGTAATAGCCAAACACATTAGGTTTACTACACTGAATAGATACCACATTAAAGCTAAAATATAAAACACTCTCAAATTGAATTTAAAACTTCCCTCAACAACTTTCAGTCAATATACCCCACCCACACAACTGCCACAGGGCATTAACAACCCACATACAAGTAGTAAAGAACATGAGTGAAACGCGCTAAATACATATACCAACTTCAGAGACTAAACATTCGCTTAGAGAGTCAGCAAAACGTGTCTCCAGAGGCCGCAAAACGCATAAATTGCATGCAAAGTTATGCAAAACAGAGAACAGAAAACAGAAAACAGAAAAAAGAAGAGAGCATAAACAAAAATTAATACGTTAATATACCCGCCCGAGAACAGTTAATGGAAACAATGCCAAAAACGGTCGATCGACTTGGCGAGTGAGTGAGTCACAATTGTCAAATCAAACAAGTTTATTTCTAAACGTGGACAAGATGAGCTCAGAGCTCAGACACATAGCGCCCGATGCCGTTAATAGACATAGCAGGCATACTACAATACATATACGATAAAAGGCAAAAGCATCTTCAGATCTGGGATCTGCGATCTCTGATTTCAGCTCTGATCTCAGTTTTGTCTACGTATTTTATTTTCAATCTACTCACAATTTATTGTACTTGTTGTACTTGTTCAGCTATGTATGTTTGTTTATTCTTTATGCTTGTTTTCTTACCTGTTTTCCCTCTGCTTCGCCTTGGCTTCGCTTGGTAGTTGTAGGTGTGTATGTGTGTGTTTGTATCTGTGTGCTCCTCCGGCTTCTGGTTGAAAATGCAGTCGTGATTTTTCACCACTTTCACATTCACAATGAAAACAAAATGATAACCGTAAAATTAATGCTTTTTGATTATTTATCTTGTGATTTTTGTTATTGTTTTGATTTTCGGTTTCTCTGTTTATGTGCAGGTCTGCAGGTTTCTATACACTGAGAGAATATTTTGTTGCACTTTTGACTTCTTCTCTCTGGCTCGCTCTCTCTCTCTCTCTCTCTCTTTTCTCTTTCTTTTTTGCTAAACTTGTAGTAAACTATACTTAATATCTTTTTGTCATGAAAAACTGCATATTAAGTTTCACTTTAATTTCTAGTTGAATATTTCCATCGCTGCTCAGCTGGAAATCTTATTTTCCATACGCTCACACACACACACAGACACACATGCATAAGCAATAACATAGGGGGATGGGGCAGGGGTACGAAACGATCAAGTCATAAGTCAAGACTTTCAATTAAGCGGCTTTAAAAACGACAAAATACGTTGGTAATAGTGAAAAGATGCTTACGTATCTATGAGATACACACACACACACACGCACACATTCGCAGCTGCGAGCCATGAGATATGTTCGTTTTGTGTTCGCGGTAAAAGTGTAAAAATTACACTTGCGCTTTCACAAAACAAAGCAAAACCCAATTGCAAAGTGCGAGTATCTTACAGATACAGATTTGTATCTTTAGCATCTCTCTACGATAGATGAGTCTAGGGCGAAAAGACTGTTCCGGGTTGAATGACTAAAGTCACATTCAGACTCAATACGGCCAAGTAGCGATCGATTTAAAATAAATTAAAATTAAAATTAAAATACACGCACAGCTGCACAAATACAAAGCCTGAACTGAATGTGTGTGCGTATGTGTGTGCGTGAAAGTATACAAAAAAAAACAACAAAAACAAAAACAAACAAAACAAATCAAAGTGGAAAAACGTAGCCAGCCCATTTCGAAAATGGAAAATTGTCAACGCACATTGAACTTGACGACAAAAGAAATGCAAGAGCGCAGCGAGAGAGTGGAAGGGAGTGGGCAGGCTGCCTCAATTTACAGTTAAGCGACGCAGCGCAGACGCAAAGATGCAAAACTCACAGATACTTTCGGCCAGCGGAATGCGAAATGCACTTGCCGCGCCAACTTTTTCACTGGGCAGAGCAAAAGAAAAAAAAATAAATAAAAAAATAACACACACACACACAAAACACACAAAAAAAGTGAAGGGGCCCCAGACTCAGCACCAGCACCAGCATCAGCCGCAGCCGCAGCCTCAGCCTCAGCAGTCGGGATCCAAGATCGCTATATGTAACTATGTGTGTGCGCTGTGTGTGTGGCTAATGTTGGCTCCGTCGTCTATGGAGAGTCTTGGTCTGGGGCTGGGGCTAGCCGGCGCATAGCGGTACTCTGAGTGGGCATGACGAGGAGCTAATGACTCGGCGCCCCATTCGACAACGACAACGACCACGACCACGACAACGACACGAGTCGCAGGAAGTTGGCAATTTTGGTTAGCCTGAGTCGAAGAAACTGTTGTTGATTGGACCGATCTATGTAGGTATGCGTATGCATATGCACATATGTATGCATAGAGTAGGTATTCGTGGGCTGGTATGTGAAGTGAACGATTACCGATTATATGGGCAGACAGAAAATAGCCTTGCTAGAATATATTTTAAATAGATTCTTTAGATGTGCTGTTTAATTTCGTCAACGGTTTTTTTAACTTTAAGCACTTTAAGTTCTCGCAATTTTAAGAAAGCTTTTTCATAGCAATAAATAACAAGCAGAAATAGTAGTCCGTTTTATTTAGATTATTATCATAATTGTCATATTACTGTATTTCATCTCATTTATTTTATTTAATATTTTCCTTTAAGTTTTTCTCCTGTTCCTGTTCACTTAACAAACGTATCGATTTAAACTTAACGAATGATCGGGATTTTAAATTTATTTTTTTCAATCAGCGCACACAGCATTTATAGATAAAAGCACCGTTAACTTGGCCATAAGCAGCAGGCGTAACACTAATTATTTTTTCTTACACTTTGCTTGATTACTCAATTATTTGCTTGGCGCTTTTAGTTCGATCAATTCAATTCACTGATAATTCGATAATTTGGCAAAAAGTGCGCAACGCACTTCGCTCTTCGATTCCGATTCCGATTACGAATATTTTTGACGCGATTTTAAGCACTTCGAAAGAAACATGGAGAAGAATGCAGACAGCAAAAATGACGAGGCAAGAGCGGACAAATAAAGAAAGAAACGCGCGCGTGGCGTACGCGCTACGTACCAAACTCAGACTGTGAATGGCTACACGGCAGCGCAAGAGCAGGAGTCCAAGCCAATGGGAACAAAAGCAGAGGCAGCAGCAAAAGCAAAAGCAAATCGCAAAGTCACAAATACAAAAGGCAAAGCAAAAGCGACGCAACGCAACGTTAAAGCCGCTTAGAAAAAAGCGTCGATCGTGTCTAGAGAGGTAAAAAGAGAGGGAGAGAGAGAGAGCAAAAGCCGCTCAGCTGTTGTGGAGCTTAAAAATGCTGTTGACCAAGTTTGTTTTGTGGGAATACAGGGTGATCAGTCAGTGATAAGTAACGTCTATTGGGAATCCCTGCTTCGAAGTTTGCCATATCAAATGTAACGTATTTTGCCGATCTTCTTTGTGACTATAATAAGGATTAAAAAATAAATAGACCAATTAAATGAATTCAAATACTAATAAACGATTAAAAGTAATAATATTACTATAGAAAATATCTGATATTTAGTAATTCGCTTATCAGTTTGAAGTAGCAATTAAAACACAGTAGGCGATGTATCGATAGTTAAAATACCATTATTAAAAAAAATACTACTTCCAGCAGCGCAACGGTACTATCGGTACCAAAGCAGCTGATTTCGGCTTTGTTTTTGTTTATTCTTTTTGCCATGCCAGAGGAAAATTGTATATTTTGTGATATTGTATGTGGCAGAACTGAGACTGTAGTAGAATTGGAAACCAAAGAGTTTGTCATATTTAAAGACATTAAACCGGCTGCACTTTACCATTATCTGATTGTGCCAAAACAGCATTTGGAAAGCCTCTCAACTCTAGACAAATCACACATACAAATGGGTTTGTATACGCAGCTTACTTTATGATTAGTCTTGTTGATAATATATATTGCTTTTAGTTGGTGACATGGAGGCGGAGGTTAAAGCTTTTATGAAATCCAAGGGTATTTGCACAAAGGATGCAATTTTTGGCTTTCATTTTCCTCCGTTCATTTCCGTAAAACATCTGCATATGCACGCAATTGGGCCGCTTTCTAGCATGGGGTTCCTAACTCGTATGCTTTATCGACCATCCACACCGTGGTTTAAAACTGCAAGTTTTCCCTAATAAGGTTATCTTACAACACTCACTCAAACCTTTTCTATTACAGACAGCAGAGGCACAAAAATACTTGTCTAGAAAATAGGGTTTTCCACTCCAAAGCAGCAAAAGGACCAGATATTGCCACAGTAGATTCCTATTAACTTAAGTTCAGCAAAAGTACAAATTCTTAGTATATTTTTTATATCAAATAAATAAATATATTGCTATCGATTCTTGCTAATGTATAATTATAATTTTATAATTATTAATTTTATTCAATGCTTCTTCTTCTACTTGAATTTTATAATAAAATTGCAATTTAAAAATCTATGTGCAATGCCGTTCAGCTGTTACAAATATCGATAAGCACACAGTTGGCGATGTAGCGACTAAAAAAATACCATTTATTTTTCAAATACTGCCAGCACCTCCACAACAGAAGTATCGATGCCTGGCAGCTGATTTCTGCTTTTAATTTGTTTTGTTGATATTGACTTTTGGACTCCCTGGCTATGTCAGATAAAAATTGCCTCTTTTGTGATATTGCCTTTGGAAGAACTGACACTGTGCTTGAATTGGAAACTGACGATTATGTCATATTTAAAGATATTAGACCGGCAGCACGCCATCATTATCTGATTGTGCCGAAACAGCATTTTGAAAGTCTAAAGGATCTTGACAGATCGCACTCAAATATGGGTTTGTACATATGTACATACAGCACACTTTGCAGACTGTTTTTAAATGAGATAAGTATTTCTTTTAGTGTGCTTGATGCAGGCGGAGGTAAAACATTTTATGGAATCGAAGGGTATTTGCACAAAGGACGCAATATTCGGCTTCCACTGGCCTCCTTTCACATCCATAAAGCATCTACATATGCACGCAATTGCTCCGCGCACCGAGATGGGTTTTCTGGCCCGTTTGATGTTTCGACCATATTCATTTTGGTTTAAAACTGTAAGTCATAATCCTATTAAATCAATTTCATTGCATAATCTTGAAATCCTTTTCTTTTTCAGGCTGACGAGGCACAAATTTACCTGACTAGAAAGTAGTTTTTTTGTTAAGAAACTCGCCATGATATACCGCCAATTCTTTTTAAATTTCTTTTAGCCAAAAAAACAACAGGGAAATATAAGTTCCAAGTATATTTTAAAAGATATGTGCTTTAAAATTTTCTTTTATTTTTTTGAGATGTGCTTTTGGAGCAGGGGAGATCTAAGAATATCGTACAATAGAAATAAAGAATTTTTATAATATATATGCCACAATTACGTATTTACAATTTTGCACTTTAACGATAGTACCATCGAAAGTCTTGCAACCTTTTGCTATCTAATGAAATCAATCCTCGATTAATCGGTGGACACTATATGAAGAAAAGGTAGCCTCAGTCAATGATATGCAACGTTCCGTTAAATAATACTGGACAGCAAGACTGTCGTTCCTCCATTCAAAATTCGATCAGTTCCATCTTCACTTGGGGGGAGACTTAACTTAAATATTGCAATTTCTCGTCCGACAACAGGTAATCCTCTCCGCTCGCCTCCGGGTGAGAGCTCATGTGTCGCTTGAGATATGAAGTCGATGGAAAGGGCTTTAGGCAGATGGCACACTTAAAGGGTCGATCGGCTGTGTGGACGCGCATGTGTCGCTGCAGAGCTCCAGGCTGCACATAGGTTGCATGGCACTGGTTGCAGCCGTAGGGCCGCTCCCCCGTGTGGATTCTCTTGTGGACTGTCAGATTGCCAGCGCTGGCAAATGTCTTGGGACAATGCAGACACTTGAAGGGTCGTTCTCCCGTGTGGGTGCGGATGTGCTCGTTGAGGCGACCGCGCTGTGTAAATGCCTTGATGCAGTGCGGACACTTGTAGGGTCGCTCTCCGGTGTGAGCACGTATGTGATCAGCCAAGTTGCCCGGATTGACAAATTCCTTAGGGCAATGCGGACACTTGTGCTCACGTTTGCGGGTGTGAAATCTCTTGTGGAGATTCATTTTCTGTTTGCTAGCGAATTCCTTGCCACAGGTGGAGCACGGATGAGACTTAGAATCGACTTTCACCAGATCGAGCACCAGCTTGTCAAGCTTTTCACCGGACGGAGAGGAGCATCTGCTGCTGCCGGTCTCAAACTTCACCTCGCATTCGATAAATGGCTGATCATAGTGATAGATATCCCACATATCCACCGGACCCAACTGTTTGTCGTGCATAGTTGCCCAGACATCCACTTCATCCTTGCGCTCGGGACTTTTTTCCTGTTTGATCTGTTCCCCACCGTCAGTACTGCCCCATTGGTCCAGCGGCCAGTCTTCAGTCTTTAGGATGTCCGCCTCACCAAGCAGTTGCCAAAAGTGCTGATGGCTCTGCTCGCATTGGCGCTTGAATCTGAAACAGTTCTTTGCGGCCATTACGCAGGCTATGCACATCTTCTGGGGCAACGGGTCGTCTCGTATCACTTCACAGCTTGTGCACTCGCTTAGCATCTCCGCTAAGCTGGGCTCATCCTGCAATTGCTTGCTCTCGCCGAATATGTCCACCAGCGTTTCTTTGTCGTCTCTGCAGACACGACAAACTTGTTCCATATCTAAATTCTGTACGGAGTTTTGTATTGTAAACAAAATTGGCCAAAGCCAACGTTTGGTATGCTTTCCGGTAATTTTGCATTAACAATGCCCGGTCACACTGAAAAAAACCAATAAATACCAAAATACAAAATTATTTATAAAAAATAAAACTAAATATTAATTTGACCTAAAAATAAATCAAATATTTTTTCCAATATATTTGTTTGTATTGCAACATTAATTTAGTGCTTTGAAATTAAAGCTTAACTATCGATAATAATAAAAATAGTTGCTATCACTCTTATCGATATTATATCAACAATCACTGAGTCGACTTCAGCTGTGTGCGCTGCTCTGCTTGCTGCTCGCTGCTCAGAATTCGTATGTTTGTGTCTGCATGCGTGCCTGTGTGCGTATGTGCGCTCGGGTTTTGTGTGTGCGTGTGAGTGTGCGTGTGCAAAATCAGAGTCAGAGTGTTTGAAGAAAAAAAAACAGAAGGAAAAGAAAAAGAGAACTCATCCAAACAAAAAGTTCCTATTTTACACAATACGTGCTCGTGTTCATTGTAAAAGTGGCCAAAATTCGGCGAAAACAGCGCAAAAGTGATAAAACCAACGTGCCACAGCCATCGGCTGCAAAACGAACGAAAACAAAAGAGAATAGTGTTGATAGTACAACAAGCATTTTAAGCAGTGGCAGCAGCAGCGGCGCCGGCAGCACAACTAGTAACAACAGTACCGCTAACAACAACAAAAGCGGCGGCAGCAACAACAACAAACGTGCATACGCGTCGGTGGGCCGGGGAGCGGCCGACGTTGTACCTGGGCCCCGCGTACCCCCAACAACAGCAACAACAGTAACAGCAGCAGCAAGCGCAACAACACGAGCAGCGGCCGCAGCAGCTACAGCGGCGGCAGCGTCAACAGCGACTGCGACTGCGACTGCGACTGGTACAATAAGAACAGCGTCAGCGACAGCAAGAACAACAACACTACAAGCAGCTGCCGGCCGGTGTCCGGCCGACGAAACTGTTGCTAGTTGTGGGCGGAGCGGGGGCGGTGGCGGCGGTGTATCGAGCGTCGGGTGTCTCGAAAGCGCACAGCTAACAAAGGGTCCGCTGAATGCACAAACACAGCATTTATCTGTATCAGTCTGTTTGCGCACTGTGCAAAAGCTCGCGGTCGAGCTTGAGCTTCAGCTCAGCGACGCTAGCAGCGACGCTGACGGCAACGCCAACGTCGACGTCATGTCTGAAACGGGCTGTCGGCATTATCAGAGCTACGTAAAGGAGCACAGTTACGATACCTTTCGGGTTATCGATGCATACTTCGCTGCCTGCGTCAACAAGGATGCGCGTGAGAAAAAGGTATATAAATGAGTTAATATTTCTCTCGCTTTCTCTCTTCCTCTTTATCTCTCTCTCTCTCTCTCTTGCTGTGTGTCTTGCGCTCTCTTGTCTAAATCTCCACCCCCGTAGGCCATACACTGCAATTGCTTCGAGTGCGGCAGCTATGGCATCCAATTGTACGCCTGCCTGCATTGCATCTACTTCGGCTGTCGCGGCTCACACATCACCAGCCACCTGCGTTCGAAGAAGCACAATATCGCACTGGAGCTGTCGCACGGCACCCTGTATTGCTATGCCTGTCGCGACTTCATCTACGATGCGCGCAGTCGCGACTATGCGCTAATCAATCGCAAGCTGGAGGCAAAGGATCTACAGAAGAGTCTTGGCTGGCAGCCCTGGATACCGACAGCGAAGGAGACGAACCTTTTGCTGGCCAACGCCCGTCGTCGGCTGGTGCGACCCAATCAGACGATTGGACTGCGTGGCCTGCTCAATTTGGGCGCCACATGCTTTATGAATTGCATTGTTCAGGTGTGTGTGTGTGTGTGTATATATTGTGAATGAAACGAAATTGATTAATGCATAATTATCGATAACTATCGATTTTGTGCACATTTCGCAGGCGCTTGTGCACACTCCCCTGCTGAGCGACTATTTTATGTCGGATCGCCACGACTGCGGCAGCAAATCAACGCACAAGTGTCTGGTGTGCGAAGTGTCGCGTCTCTTCCAGGTAGGTGGAACAGCTCCGAACACCCGCTTGTATCCGTATGTAACCCATGGCTCTTGCAGGAGTTCTACTCGGGCTCACGTACGCCGCTGTCGCTGCATCGTTTGTTGCATTTAATCTGGAATCACGCGAAGCATTTGGCCGGATATGAGCAGCAGGATGCGCATGAGTTCTTTATTGCCACACTGGATGTACTGCATCGGCATTGTGTGAAGGCCAAGTCGGAGCATGAGAGCAAGAGCAACAGCTCGGGCGGTTCGGGCGGCAACTCGTCGAGTTCGTCCAATGCCAATGCGACGGCAACGCATTGTTATGGCCAATGCAATTGCATCATCGATCAAATCTTCACGGGCATGCTGCAGAGCGATGTGGTGTGCCAGGCCTGCAACGGCGTTTCGACCACATTCGATCCCTTTTGGGATATCTCACTGGATCTCGGCGAGACGACAACGCATGGTGGCGTGACGCCGAAAACGCTGATCGATTGCCTGGAGCGCTATACGCGCGCCGAGCATCTCGGTTCGGCGGCCAAAATCAAATGCTCCACATGCAAATCGTATCAGGAGTCCACCAAACAGTTTAGCCTGCGTACATTGCCCAGCGTCGTGTCGTTTCATCTGAAGCGTTTCGAGCATTCGGCACTGATTGATCGGAAAATCTCATCGTTCATTCAGTTCCCCGTGGAGTTTGATATGACGCCATTCATGTCCGAGAAAAAGAATGCCTATGGCGATTTTCGTTTCTCTCTCTATGCGGTGGTCAATCATGTCGGCACCATCGATACGGGCCACTATACGGCCTATGTGCGCCATCAGAAGGATACGTGGGTTAAGTGCGATGATCATGTGATAACGATGGCTTCGCTCAAACAGGTGCTCGACAGCGAGGGGTGAGTGAACGAACAACAACACCAGCTATGATTCCATTATGATCTATATTCGGTTTATTCGATTTATTAACTATACTTATATTTATTACCTTTCAGTTATTTATTATTCTACCATAAGAATGTTCTGGAATACGAGTGAAAGAGAGAGAGAGAGAGCGGAGAGAAGCGACGATTAGGACGGACACAAAGCCAGGAGACAGCCAAGTGCATCATCCATAGAGACTGTATCGCCCCACAAATCACACACTCTCAGACACAGACACACACACACACATCCATATACAAATACCAACACAAACAGAACTACAAATATGAATATAAATAGAAATTCAAATGCAGACAAGAACGCGGCAGCGGCGGCGCTTACAAACAAATCTTAATCTTAATTCAAGAAAAGGAAACAAAAACAAAAAAAAAAAGAAGAAACCATATATTGTTTTAAGTATTTCCAGCACATATTGATAAAAAGAAAAAAACTAAAAACTAAAGGAATGCTTAACTTTTAAAAACAACAACAAATTGCTTATGTATGTAAAGAAAATATGAAAGAAAACGAAAAACAAAAACAAACACACGCAAAATTGTACATGGCATCAAAATGCTAAAACAACAAAAAACAAAATATCACACAAAACTTTTTCCTTCTCGTATTTCGAAAATCTAAAAAAAAAAAACCCAAGAAAGAACAGACGGAAACAAACAAAACGCAAAGCTCATTTAGATAGATAAAACCGTCGACGTCAAGAGCAGATATTTTTTGTTTATGAACTCTGGTGGCAATTAATTCCTTTCACAACATAAAATCCATAATTCTGATACAGCATTGTTAGACAAAATAGAAAAAACAAAAAAATTACTTTTATATCAGCTTGGGCTCGTCCGGGAATTGAACCCGGGACCTCTCGCACCCGAAGCGAGAATCATACCCCTAGACCAACGAGCCAGTTGAAGTTGGATCGCCATATTGTATATTTGACTTTGCTGCGACGGCGCCGGCTAAACTAGCTTGAGTGTTTATTTACACAGTGCATTCAACACGTGTCAGAAAGAGATGAAATGAGTATACCGGGAAAGTTTGTGTCTTTGCTAAGTTCGGCTGACAGTTGGTATTGGAGACACAAACCGATAAGTAAATAGTTTGCTATGTTGAAAAACATTTGAAAAGTGAGGTAAATTCTGCTTAGCTGCAACTTTTTTCTTTTTAATTCGAATTTAGTCTTGATTAAAATAATAATCTTAATATAAATTAAAAAAGGTTTTTTCATTGTTGGGAAATTATAAAATTAAACTTTATTTATTGGCACAATTATCGGAATGCCATCAATTTTTACTGGACAACCGATTACGCTACACAACACTAGGAGTCAAAGCAAATAATCCGAGTTGGCGAACGGAAGCTCCGTTTAAAATATCAAAATGAATATCGACAGAAAAAATAATAATTCCAAACTTAAAAACAACTGGCTTAAAAATAACCGCGTAATGCCGTCGTTTAATAAAACAAAAGAGGAGATAGGTCAACAGAACTGCATTTGTCATCGCAGTCGTGGGCTGATTACTTGCAATTCTTGCCAGAAATCGTTTATGGGACGTATTGCTATGCGCTGTCCAGAGCATCCAGAGGTAATAGAATTCAAATCGCGTTACATGTCTAATTGTATTTGTTTTCTGTTCTATGCAGATTTCTTATCTCATGGATGCGCGCAATTGCGCATTTTGTGGAGCTGCTTCAAATTATCTACAAATGGATCAAATATGAAGAGCTGCACAAAACTGATCACAAAAAGTTGTTGACAACTTTGCAATTATACACGTTCATATTAGTTTGAATTCATCCATTGACTTACATTCATTATGTATACTTAAAAACAAAGATGCTCATACCAAAACAAAGAAGTTGTTTCATGTTGTGTCCATATATATGTGTGTGTTTTAAGGAGTAAGTTTGTTTCTTAATATTTGCTTTAATCAGCATTCTTTGAAAGTTTCACAGCACTAATAAGCACCGTTACTTAAAGCATATCGCTTGCAGTGTTGCTTTTCCTTCTTGTTTATCTTAAATTTATAAAATAGTTGTTTTGCGAATAAAATTACATAGAAAACATTATAAAACTCATATCATCCATCATTAGCATTTTTTTTACGGTAAACAGCGAATTTTCGACATGTTTTCCTTTAACCAGCATCTCAGCAGGCTATCAACACTGGTCGCCACTTTAAATCTGCGATGTCGCTGCGTAATAATTACAATGAATTGAATAAATCGTCTGTTAAACGTTTCTGCATAGAGTAAGCGGTACTCAGTAAACTCAAGTTAAAAATTATGCGTGCATGTGTTGGTGTACAAGAAGGCTGCGCATCAGATTTCTATTTGTGTGTAAATGTATGTATGTTTGTAAATATTTCTTATTTCCTTTGTATCCATGTGCGTATATACATACATTTGTATATCAATTTCAGTAAATAAATAAAATTTCCGAAGTGATCAAAAAACTTGCAATAATGGGTAAATATGCACAAACAAACAAACACACACACACATACGTGCACGGGCATCTGCCAGTATGTGTGTGTTTATAAAGCTCTCCAAGAAGCTGCCGCAAATATTTACAATCTCTCAAATTTCCGCCTGCCTATGCACATTTTGTTTTCCTGAAAGCTGGATTGATAAACTACACAAATACCACAACCGATGAGAATAACAACAACAACTACAGCAACAATAATAATTACATTAAAAAGAACAACCGAAACGACAAACGACAATGCATCTGCGATCGCCCTCACAAGGCGCTCGAGTGTCTGCATTGTCATGATTACTTCTATGGACGAGTGTCGTTGCAGTGTATGGTGCATCCCACGGTACAGGTAACTTCAGGTAGATCCATTGGTTAATATTTACACATATTATTTATAGGATACCTTTCTAATGGACTTTCGCCAGTGCCCATTGTGCAGAGCATCCTTAACGAATGTTAAAGAATCGCTTTTGACTTGGGGGCAGATCCGTCGCATGATAGACACACAATTACCCGCGGACAACGATGATTTTTGAATACAAACCGAGTTTGATACTCAACTTTGGACGATATTTGTTTAGTTTTATAAGCACACGAAAATTCTTTAAAATTTCACAAAGTTTCAATGTTTTGGAATTATCGAAGACTAGTGTAGCAAAAATGTTAATGAATCATTCGAATAACGTATTATTTTCTATGCGCAATCGTGTAAAACTCTCCTAGTAATACTTTAAAAACTTGTATTCTTTATTCAGAACTTATGACTAGTTCACAAAGTTACGGAGTCTGCGTGTATATACATTGTCTATGTATATACAGATTATGATGCCAGGCTATTTATCATTGATTTATCAATTAACTATCAACAGGATTATCGTTAATCAATCTATAACATACGATTGATTCACTATGTTCAGTACATAAATCAAATAAACTTAACGAAAACCATTTTCAAAACGTTAGTTTACAGTTTGTTATAATACTTGGATATGTTTCTACTTCGTTAAGAGTAACAACGAATCTCACAACAAGTAATTTAACTATATAAAACTCGAATAATTCTATAGAAAACGCTCATCGTTTGCATTTTAGGCAAACAAACTCATATCAGTTTATATAGTAGGATTCGATAAGTGTCCATTTTGTTCTTCAATTTATTGTATTCACATGAAACTCCACAGTAGTAGAAAATCTTTAAATTATTGTAAACAATCGCTGTGAGTATTCAGAGCATTTTCTGTAGATCAGAAGTGTTCATCTAGTTTTGGATAGTACAAACATAGTATGTACCAGAAACATTGAGAGAGTTTCCCATCGAGTAGATCATTTATAGTAAATACATATTAAGATCTAAACAGTTCTACAACTTACATCGTGATAATTTGAAGTTTCGACCACCCGAATTGGAGTACTTTTTTGCCCGACAACGCTTATGCTACACTTTATGATATATAAATATATATATATATATTGATACTCATTGCATACCATATTGAATTCATAATTTAGTACAATATGAATTATAAACTGTATATAAACCGATTTTGTAAATTCTTTTGCGTATATTTAATCAGTACTAAACTTTGGGGTATGTCCTCCTTAACTCACATTAAGGATTTAATCATATTTTATTTGATATTCATTGTAATATCTACTTTACTTTTACTGTTAATTGCATTGCTTGTGTGTATCAGTGTGTGTGTGTGTGTGGGGTTTTAAATTGCAGGCCTGAAGAATTAAGATCGAAGACATCTTAAATAATGGAATATTTGTAGAATATTTTAATATTGGAAACAGGCAAGGCTTGCGTGGTCGTCTACCCTTGCAGATGTAAGTGAATTTTCTTTGTATTAAATATCAAATCATCATTAACAATATTATATATTACAGAAGGGAACTGAAATTGAACATTTAAGGAAACCTCATATTTTCTACAATTATCTGAACGATCTGCGCATGCTATTTTACTGCGGAAACAATTAAAGTGCAGCCATCTGTACTATCTGCAAGGGTATTCATAGATTCGGCGTGCCGAACATATTTCGTTTTAGCTTGTTATTTATTGCAATTTGTTGTATAATTTCTACAAAATTGTATGACAATACGTATAAAATGTTCTCAATGCATACAATGTACGAGATTTGCTGTGTATATATATAGACGACAATATCGTTACGCCGATATCATTAAGATTAGCTACATTTAAAGAACGCGTGTTCAACGTATTAGCACTTGCCTTTTGACCCCTTGGCCTTTGGGAGGCGCTTACTATGTCACACATAATCTAAATAGGCTAAACCTAAACACGTTTGACGCTTAATTCAATGAGCTAACTGTAAGCTGTAACTGAACGCCGATAAGTACAAGTACAAGTACAAGTACACATACTAAATATCACTATACTAAACTAATTCTATATATATACAGGGTCTAACTTAGCTAGAAGTGCGATTAGAGTGCCTCAGTCGAAGAGCTGCAGGGTCCGTTGTAGCCATTGGATGTGCTTAAAGGCGATGCTGCTGCGGCTGTTGTTGCTGTGCCAGTTGCCTGGGGCTGCACCAGCTGTTTGTAGGTATTCTCCAGCCTGGGTGGATACTAAAAGGGGATAAGTATAAAGTTATGAAGTTACAGAAATCATTTAAATCAATTCTTTTCCAGGCACTAACCTCCTGATTCTCGTCAAGCGACGGCAACAGTTCGTCCAGCGAATTGGGCGTCAATGGACTGGGCGTGGCCATGGTGACACGACTGAGTGCGCCATGCTGCAGCAACGCTTCGCCAATGACAATCTGCGGCTTGTTCTGTACAAGATGCTGCTGCTGCTGCAGTCGCGCCAGGCGCAGCTTCATCTCCTGCCTGATTTCCTTCTGTTGCGCCTCCTTCTCGAACCGCATCATGCTATAGCTGCGCACCGATGAGCTCGTGCTATGCACAGACGCTAGACTTGGTCTTCGAGAACCTGCACAAGAGGAGGAAACGCAATTGGATTATGCATTGCAGATAGTGTGTGTTATTCTAGACAAGATTATGAGGCTTATAAATAAGGCGAGGCATAAGCAGAAAGCACATAGAGCGAGAGAGAGAAAGAGAGGAGGTATGGGAGATAGATTAAGAAGGAGGGAGCCAAGGCATTACAGCCTCTATAAAGCATACAATGTGCACAAACTACAAGAGGCATGTACACCGAGAGACAGAGAGAGAAAGTAATAGCATGAGATAGCGCTACTTGAAGCACCAGTTAATGAATTTGCTTTACATTATAAGCTGAACTTGAAGACTTTTCTGAAAGAATATTGAATATATATCTTAATGAAGTTTTCACCAATTTTCTTCAATTTGTATCTGCGTAGACTGAAGTATGCCATGATGTATGTAACATATTAAATCAAGTTCTATTTACAAAGCTTTTTGCAAGCGCAAGCTCAAGCAGAGTATAAGTTGGGAATGATAAAACTGGAGTAGATGCTTCCAAAAAATGACGTAAAAGAGTACAGCAATTAGAGTAAGCGAGAAGGGGATAGAGAGAGAGGCGAGAGAGACAACGTATATCGTTTATCATTGACGATTACAATAAACTGAATGGAAGGAATTACAGGAAATCGGCTTGGTGTGCATTCTATTGTGAGTTGAGGGTTCTTCCACCCACTGGAGCAGGACGCATGCATAGTATATAATCTCAAGTGTGGGTGTTTGTTTATCGTGTCCGTGTGTGTGTGTGTCTGTGTGTGTGTATGTGTATGTGCGTGTAGGTATCATAGTAATTTGCATAATTTATTATTATCTGGTTGAAAAATAAATTAAATTATTATTGTGTTAATAAATTTTCTAGAAACAGGAACATAATCACCGCCATATTGCTTCAATATCATCTTGTCAGGTTTTTTTTCAAATATTATGGTATTATAAGAATTCGATGTAGTATAAGAATAGTTACGTAAGCACTTTTCCACCAAAACTCTGGAAAAACTTTTATTGTATTTGAAATATATGTATGTATATTGTGTCGCTGTATGTGTAAGTTAGTGTATTGAGTAAGCAACTTTGCCTCTATTGGACTCTTAGTTTATAGCATATATTCCTATCAGATTTGTATGTGTGTGTGTGTGTGTGTAGTATTTGTGTGTTTGTGTGTGTTGTTTCAACAGAAAATCAGGAACAAAAACCAACGTAAATCAACTTGAAATTTGAAACAGAGATTTTTGGAAGCACATTTAACATCGATCGGTTAGAATACAGAATAGAACATAAGAATTAATTGTTGTTAAAAGAGTTGAAAGATTTGGTACTGATTTTTAATAGATTTTAAATTTGTAATGCTAATTATGCGAATGATAGATTGAGAAAGATACGATGATAGAAATATTATTGCCAATGAATAAATGAGCCAATGTCGTATGTTACACATTAAAATGAACCAATGAAACAAGCACAAACACGTTTTCGATTTTCAAGCTTTGTTCACCGAGTACCCACTGTAAGTTACTGTGAATCCTTCTATTATATTATTAAGTATATCTTGATAGACTTTCAGAGCTTAAGTAAACTCAAAATGTTTGTTTGAAGTAATTTCTATATTTATCATTATTTCTGCAGCAAACTTTATGTAATTTCTTTTGAACATGCTCAAATCAAGCACGAGGCCAGAAAACTATTTGAACTGGGAATCGGAGAATTAATTTGCAGAGGAACTGCATATGAAACAGGCTGCATCTATTTTTGAATGAATTGTCTGTGATGATTTCTTATGACTGAATGATGATCGATGTGACTGATGATGACTGAGTTGATTTACCGCAAATCTTGGTGTTTCACTCGCCGGCGTGGGCAGTGCACCAATATGCAAATGATGCAGCTCGGCACCACCGGCCGTGCTGCTGTTATAGTTGTAACCACCACCACCTGCACCTGCACCGCCACTGCCGCTACCATCGCCGGCCAGTGGATCTATGCTATGGTACCCATCGACACCAAAATTCATGTTATTCACATCGTTATCATTATCACGATCGTGCTCGTCGTGATAATTATCAATGCCATTCATGCCCAAGAGGGTCCTAAATCTATCCTGATTCTTAGACTTTGCCGGCGATAGCTCGAAACTGAGCAGATGCCGTTGATGATTGAGCTGACGCTGCAATTGGCGGTTCATTGAGATTGTGCTCTCGCAACTGCGACAGCCACCACCAGAACCAGAGCCACCGCCACCGCCACCGCCGCCGCCGCTGCCGCTGCCGTTGTTATCATCAAGATTATCGCGCGAATGTTGGCTGCAGCCGGCACCGGATGTGTGACGCGATGAGGCGCGTGAATTTTGTTTAGACACCGCCGTTATGTGACACGATATAAGCAATATGGCGGCCGATCTAGCCGCACCTGTACGCGATGTCGACACAAGTATGCCCTTTGAACCACCACCGCCGCCGCCGCCGCCGCTGCCGCCACTGTTGCCACCGCCGCCGCCACCACCACCGCTGGCGCCACCATGGCCACCATGGCCACCATGGCCACCATGGCCGCCGCCACCGCCTGCCAGACCGCCCGATGAGGCGCGACGATTGCCATAGGAACCAATCGAACCCGTCGAGCGTATGCTGGAACGCGACGAAGGACGCGCCGAGTGCACAGTCAGCGGAATGCCTGAAAAGAGGAAGAGAAATGTTCAGGTTAGGCATTAAGGCATTTCAATATGTGGTGTATCCCATCTTCTTTGCCACCTGTATCGCTGGAGTAGAGTATGGGCGGCGGTATGTTGGCATCTCCGAAATTGCGATGCCTCGGGTACTTGGTTTTGCTAAACAGATGCAGCACCATGCAGATGAGACCCGCCAGCACTGCAATGCCCGTCGTGACGCCCAGCAGCGTGGGCAGATCGGAGCTCAGTTCGCTGAGATCTAAAGGGGGAATAAGATTAGATTAAGGATTCGATTCAGTTGTTAGTTGTTCAGTTGCCCACCTGGCGTACAGAAGATGCGTCGCGTTGGCTTCGTGTAGCTAACGGAGTGAAAACCGCTGGCGCACTGGCAAATCGCATTGTGACGCACCTGAACACATAGTGAGTTCTCATCGCTGTAGATGCACGTCTCATCGTAGAAACATTGATCACCCAGTTTTTTAGCTGAAGAGGGAAAGATTTTTGAGTTTCAAGTACAGTGAAGGCTATTTCTTCTTTTAGCTAATCTGCATTGATTTGCCTATCAAACATTACTTCTGTTGCAACGTTAGTTAGTCCCCAAGTGGTTTGGCTATCTTAACTAAACTCGGTATAAATACTTCTTATTGATGAATAAGCGAAAACAAGCTGAATTGGACTAATAAATTGCATTGCAATCGTTCGGTTTTAGTTTATTTTTAAGACATATACTAGATTTTCAGCTGTGTTCACAAAGATAGCAGTGCAAGAAATGCAATCAAGCAATGCGTTTTTTTTCAAGTTCCGTTACAAATATTTCAACTTGTACGCATTGTTATTGTAGAATGGAATGTGTACCAGGAAGAAACGAAAAAATCCCGTTAGATTTGCGAGAATTAAGCAAATGAACAACTCTTTTTGCTAGAAGCATCAGTCTTTGGCTGCTCATTAACATAGCAGTGCGCATCTTGATAAGCAAAAAAAAAATTTTTAGACTTTTAATTGATAAAAAGTAAGTGGTTTTGTGTTAGTGACTGTTATTAACATTAGAAACCACAAATTAAAACAAAACAAAATTAAATTTGTGAACATTCATTTACTTTTTGATATACAAAATTAAGTTTAAAGTTGCAGCTAATGAGCACTGCTATTTTTGTGAACACAGCTGTATATAAATCACTTTTACTTAATTAGCTAATATGCTGTTTAAATTTAAGCAAAACCAAACTATTAAAATATTGAAATAACGGGCTCATTATAGACTATTTGTTTCAGATTAAAGTTCTAAAACTGTAGAGGTAACTTTCCCAATGTTCTGTTTAAATTGTTTAATCTCATCTAATCAATTCATAGAACAAAATATTTGTTGGTTATTGGATTCTAAGGCAGTGGGAGTAAATTTCAAAGTTTTTACTTTACTAATTTTATTTAGTTGCCCTAATTAACCGCTTAAATTTCAACTAAATTGACTGACAGAGAAGGATAGCAAATTACCTCAGCTATTGATACTTTACGGGAATATATATACGTTCTTTCTAGGTTATTCTTTCTTGCGGGACCAGACATCGAGACTAGCCCCTGGTTGTAAATGTTTCAAACAGTTCCATCTATGCATATTTTCGTTATCGTAATCAAATTCTTACAAGTGCTTCACATTTTGTGCAACGGAAACTAAACAAATACTACTTAATTCAGATTGGAACCTCTGCATAATATTTGCCCCACTGCCCAGGAACCAATCCAATTAACTGTGAAAACAATAGAGACAGGTAAATAAAATGCATTTCTTACGCTTGGCGCAGCCCTTTATCAGTCCCAGCTGCACGGGATAGTTGCGCTCGCAGCTGCAGGTTTGCGTCTCCCGGTCGCAAGTTACGTGCAGCAGCTTCGTATCGCATTTGAGCTCATTGCACGGGGCTCCAATGTATTTACCTTTAGCTGCAATTAGTATTTTCAGATGTTCGAAACCCATAGAGATTAGTATCGATTCCCAATGTGTGATTCGTGATTAGTGCTGATAGCAGTACCTAACATATATTTCAATAGAATTCTACAATACTCTGTGCACAACATTCCGCTCTGTTGGGCTTTCCTTGACCTTTGCTTGAGCACCTAGCCATTGGCAACAATTTTTGGCCTGGTTTCTGTGGTCACTTCGCACACACTGAGTTAATTCCCCAGAGATCATAATTCTCGTAAATTACACAACAGCTGCCGAGTGTTGTCCTTTGTTGGCTGCTCTCAAGTATCACCCTAAACGAAAGGACAACAACAGTTGCGGGTCCATGCCCCCCCCCTCTCTCTCTCTCTCTCTCAGCCCGTCAATAGTTTCTGTTTCTCTCCGCCCCGTTGCCAGTTTCGAGTGGCATTTGTTTGGCAATGATTCACGGACTCATTCAATTTAATTTTGACCAAGCTGCACAATTTCAGGTGCTCTGCACGAAAGGTCAGCACCAGCATTAGATGTGCCTGTGTGTGTCGGTGTGGTCGTAGTTTGCGATTATATACTTGCAAATAATATGCATCAAAAGCATATTATGTTGGCCCTGGCTAATGGGATTGCGTAAAACCAATAACCCGTTTCACTGCCCCCTTTTAGTTTAATTAGAAACGGAATATGAATATTCAGAAACAACTGTACCAGCTCTCAGCTCTCTTATTTGTGTATACACCTAGTAACATTGCGATATTTAGACATACAATACTATATTATGATCTTTTGATATTATAGACAGAGCAAGTTAAATTGCTTTACTTCCTTTCAATATTTAAGAACTATTTAATATAGTTAAAGCTGGGCAAATAAGACTATAAAAGCGCAATTGCTATAGGGTTTACATAGTTGATATTAGGTAACGAGATCTTAAGTCGAAAGCGCCCGACAATGAGATACTCTTCGCCCTACTTTGTAAAACCTTCACAGATACACAAGCAATTTTTACATACACGTACATGGGAAACTATGGGAAACTTTGACTTGAATAACTGTTGTGTTAATGATTTGACCAGAATAAGATTTAATGAATGAGTGTATGTATGAATGAATGAGTGTAGTATCTATTTATGCGTACGACAAAGTTGGAGAACTGTAACTTGAATATTTCCTTCAACAACTGCATGAAATCCAATTGTATGGGCAGTGGACGTGGCAGCTATGATATTATCTGCTTATGATCTACATAAACCTTTATACTTTGGTGTATCTACATATCTCTAATCCATGAGGCAGACAGACTGGCTCGGCTCAATCGACTTGACCACTGTAAGTATGGTAGTGCCTGAACCAAAGTACTTCATTGAAAAACTTCTGAAGGTATCTATGTGTGTAATCACTAAAATGAGATGCACATTTCTGATCTACAGAAAATGCTTTGAATACTCATATTAGTTGTTAATAATATTTTAAAGATTTTCCACTATTATGGAGTTTCATGAGAACAAAATGGAATCTAATCGAAAGCGATGCGCGTTCTTTATGGAATTATTTGATTTTTAAAAATGTATACTAACAGAAATGTATGCTTCGTTAAGCATATCAGCAGCTCTCAAGTCAGGCAATTTAACCATATGAAACTTAAAGTATAAACAAAGCGCAAAGCGACAATTAATAAAATATTACAATTTTCTTATTTTATAAAAATATTCAGTTCTTTCTCTTAACTCACCTGACTTATTATTAATCAAGGCCTCTAAGTCGTCTATATCATCCGGATAACTGGCATCGTAGTCATCGTCAGGCACATGGGCAACATCGCGTTTATCAATTTGTGCGTTTCGTTTTGTTTGGCTTAAAACTAGCATTGTTGTTGTTGTTGTTGTTGTTGTGCTTATATTAGAGATGATGAAGTTGTCGCTGGCTGCTGCCGCTGCCGCTGCTGTTGTCGCGTTGGCAGCACTGGCGGCCCCCGAGGCATGCAGCATTAGGTAGCCATAAATGAGCACGGCCAGTGTCAGGTAGTACCCATTGCCTTGGCACAATTGCAGCCAGCCTAAAAGTGCCATGCGCATTCTATTGTTGCTGTTGTTGTTGTTAGTCGAGTTGTTGTTGTTGCTGTTGTTTGGTTGTTGTTGCTGTTGTTGCCGCTGCCTCTGCTGCCGCTGCTGCTGTTGAAGCGGACATGGACATGGACGTGGACGTGGGCGTGTCACTGGCCAGCTGCAGCGCCGTCAGCTGCAAGCGCTGCAGTAGACGGTGCAACGTTAACTTCGCCATTTTGTCATCTTCGTGTCGCTAAAACTTTTGCCATTTGCCGTTAGCTATGCCCCGCCGTACGCTCCGCTATCTTTCTATGTGTTCTTCGTGTTGCTTTTGTGTGATATTCGCAACGCTGGTTGTTTTTGTGTTTTTGTGTTTCGGGTTTTTGTTTTTCTCGCTTGTTTGTTTTTCAGTTTACGTGTGGTTCCTCGCTTGGCAATTGGCCACAACTAGCGCACATTACGTATACGTAATACGTATATTACGTACACGTCATGCAGTCCGCACAAAGCGCCTCAGTTGCAGTTCGAGCTTAGCCTCGTTGCTGTTGTTGTTGTTGCCGTTGTTCCGTTGTTGTTGTTGTCGCTTTTGCTGTTGCCTTTGAGTGGCAAACTTGGCCGCTGTGTGCGCTGCATGATAATTTTATGTAATTTGCTCTCACAGCAAAATTGTTCGTGTTGTTGCGGTCATCGTCGTCGTCGTCGTCATCGTCGTCGCCATCACCATCGCCATCGCCCTTTACCGTCATCATCATCAGCATTAAGGCTAAAAATCGCAAATTTCTTTTGGCCCACATATGACCCCAAAATGCAAACACATTGTTGCCGTGTGTCGCATGCACTGGGCTAATCCGCTGTTCTGCTTCTTGTACGAATTCCAAGCGGGCTTTTAGATTCGTGTAAGTTTCAGATTTATTACACGTTAAATTCTCGTGCCCGTGCACTTTTCATGCAGCTAAAATTATAACACAGAAAAAAATTAGAAATGTGTCAAATGCAGAAACATATCTGGATATAATAAATAGGCTGCTGCTTCTGGGGTTTATTAAATCGAGTCGAATTCAATTCAGTTTTGAACACATTCGCTAGCTTATTTCAGATTTAAAACAATTGTTTTTATATTTTTTAAAAATTCTACACAACCTTATTTACTTAATTAATATTTATATTAACATTTAACAACTTCCTTAAATTCTGATCCCTGCTTTCATAAAACTTTTTAGCTGATTTTCAACCTTGTTAGATTTTTAAAAGTAATTTAACTCTTACAAACATTTAAAAGTTACAACACTTAATTTTAGCAATATCTCTTAAAAATTAATATATCTTTCGCTGACACTTTTAATTGGACAGGAATTTCGCGCAGCGCCCTCTAGCGACCGCCGGTCAGCGCCGTATCAAAATGTCACGCAATCGAAATAATCCTCTCCCTTTGTCCGAATGCGACCGACTGACAGGATTAGGGGCTAAGCCTAAGCCCACCGACTACGTAATTAATAAAGCAAAATCAAGGGGGGCGGCCAACACTCAAAAGGAATGCGAAGACTATGTTTATGTATGTGTATGTGTGTACATATGTAGGCTTAGGGCATTAAGAGATAGAAAAAGATAGAGAAATAAATAGAAAAGAAACGTGAAATAAAAGCTAGCAAAATAAAACAAGATAGGCAAAGCAAACGTTAAGAACGTCAAACCAATAAAAAAAAAAGGGAAAAAGAAAGAAGAAAACGAAAAGTAAGGTTACCCAAAGTTTTCCACGTTTAAAACTTTATGGCCTAAGTTTTGACTAAGTGTTTCTAAAGACAACTTTTGTTATAAGAATTCTATTTTTTTACATTTTAAGGCACGCCTAAGTTGCAAATGATTGTTTTTATGAAATATAGAGTATATAGCTAATATAAATATATATAAATATATATAGAATTGTCCAACCTTGTTTCTCTATAGTCCGAAATACATAACCCTTTTCCAGCAAACTACGCAAATCCTAAATATCTTAAATTGAAACTAACCTTCAGACGGACAGGCGGACAGACGGACGGACACGGCTAGTTTGGCTCCCCTATTGATGCTCATTCAGAATATATACAATTTATAGGGTCGAAGATGTCTCCTAAGATGATGAACTTCTGGCCAAAACTAATATACCCTTTGCACGGGTATAATTACCTTATATTGCCCGATTGAATATACAGTAAAATACTCTAACAAATACAAAAAGTATATATATAAATATATTATTCCACTTATCAACATTCTCAATTGGATTCTCTAAACACAAATGGAAGAGAAGGCGCTAACTTGTAATTATAGCAACGCTATTGTTTTAATGGTTGCAGCAACAGCAGAAGCTGCCACAATGGTTCCATTGTTTGCCACATCCTGACACTGCCAATGCCAACTAGAAATCCATTGCGCTGCTGCGGCAAACATAAAAGCCACTTCATATCCAAGTGTTTGTATGACATGTAGTGTTGCCCACCCAGGCAGCCCATCGAGTCCATCCTCCCACCCCTGCACACACTCTACTGGCACCTAGACAATTGCATAGACATTACACCCTCAGTCAAGCGCCGCCTCTAACCACCACCACTAGCACCACCAGCACCACCAGCTGCCCCATTATGCCGGCTGTGTTCGGTGTGCAAAGTGTGGCAACAATCTGAATCATCGTTTTAGTTAGAGATGGGAAAAGTGGGAGGGGGGTCTGTCAATGTTAATATATCTGTATATCTGTAGTTGATGCCTTAAGAGGAAAATGTGATAATGTGCTCTAAACAATGAATAAATGGGCATATAAATAGCTTACAGTGGGTGCTCTGAGTATTTTTCTAAGTTAACAAAAGCAGACACAGTACGATAGAATATCCATATAATATTTATAGCCAGCTTAAAGGCCTAACAAGCGCTTAAGTTGGAGTAGCAACAACCAAAATTTACATCCAATTTCGTAGTGTTCTAATGGGGCACTTATTTTCAATTTCATTAGAACTAACTGGTTATATAATTACGCCCACAGACATAGTTTAGTGCCTGTGGTGCTATAAATTGCAAGTAAAACAGGACAATTGCTATAAGTATAGCATGCATGCGTACGTACATATGTACATATATTTTCAACGTCTCCCACATCCATTAAATAGTCCATAATCCGTTACGCTTTCGAACGGAAATTCAATGCAGCACACGCACAACAACAAACATCTTGGGCAAGGCAAAGGTACACAAGAGAGAGCAGAGTGAGAGAGAGTGAGAGTGAGAGCGTAGTAGAATGAGAGCGTGAGCGTGCAAGCTAACGGAAGCAGCAGCAGAACGCAACGAACTCGACTCGTGTTTGGCGACTCTCGCGAGAATGCGCGTCATGGGCCCCTGAGAGCAGAGCCTGCTAATGGTATATAAGATTTTGTGAAGCATGCATTTATACATGTACACATGAGTGTGTGCCTATGTGTGAGTGCGTGTGTGTGTGTGTGTGTGTGTTTGCGCGCGTGTGTGTGGGATGGCTTTTGGGCACTGATAAAAGTAAATTTACATGTGCTTCAATTCTGCCCGTCCGCACAGTGTGCGCCTACGACAGCGGCTAGGACCTCGGTCACGGATTTGACTTGTTATGCCTGTGAGTGTCTGTGTGTGTGTTTGCTTGTGTGTGTGTGTGCGTATGTGTTCTACACGTCAGTGTGTTCGTATATATTTGTGTATCTATGTATGTATGCCGCAAATTTGTCGTTTAAAATGTAGGTTACACACAGTACACACACCACACACACATGGCACACTGTAAACTTACATTTGTAAAATACATTTTGCGCTGTTTTCCTTTGAGTGCACTCAAACGAAAAGCTCCTTCCCTGGAGTTCTTAATGCCAACAACAAGAACTGCATACTTGCGTTCAAGTAGTTCCCTAACTGTCTATGTAGAGCTCATGCATAATTTGTAATTCTAATTGATTACCATTAAGAATTCATATGCATATGTCTTATCAAGAAACACAGAAATTAAATAATCTTAGTTAATTATTCAAATAAAATATTGAAGGGAAGCTTACTCAATTTGCATCATTTCCTTCGGCAGGAAATCAATTAAATAATTAAATTATATGCATCTTTTCTACATCTCATTCATTATTCAGCAAATTTATAGTGTTTATCTTTGCGTAGATTACATTCACATTACCAAGATATCAACCAAGGCCAGGCATGCTGTGCGAAGCACCTATTGATAAATGTCATCAATATCAAAGCGTGTTTTCATTGAATTTTCATCGACAACGCAACAAACACCGATACATGGGTCAGAAACTACGTGTGCACACACATACATACATACAAAGTAAACCTGTATACTCCCACTATACATAATTCAGATTGACAGCAACAACAACAACAACAACTACAATAATTCATTGACCCACCAGTGAAAATGATGATTTAATTTGCGTTCACATTTCCGGCCTGCTCGTTTTCCACGCACCACTTGAAATTTTCGTATAACATTATTATTTCACTTTCCTTACGTTTTCAAAAATTCTTTCTTTAAGATTTGTAAATTTTATGCATTTGATTTGATTAGCCGCTACAGACGAAATGCAATTAAAACGTAAATCGCAATTTTCTTTACGCACTTGTACGGTTACGAATTTGGTAGGTTTTATTCACAATCCACAATGCATCCACTTCTTGCACGTCGTATAATTGCACTTAATCATTTATAGCACACTTTTTGGGACAACTGCAGGCGACACACACACTTACACTTGTGTGCGCGTGTGTGTGTACATACACATGTACCTTATGTACAATTGTTGTAGTTGTGCACTTTTCATTCGAATGACGCTGAGGCACTGAACGCAGCGTACGCAACACTGTTCTACTGCTCACTTGGTGGTTGATTCCCGACTGTGCGACTCCTGTGCAGGCTCAGTCTTAAGTAGCCAACAACTGTGGGCGCCTCCAATAGCCGAGAGAGAGTGATAGAGAGAGAGAGAGCGAGATGGAGCTTAACATACCGAATCCTAGACCAAACAGCTGTTTTAGCATTTTAATGTACATGCATGTTGTACATATAATCAAATTGTTAAAAAATTATTTAACAATAAAATTAAGGTATCCTAAATTTATTTTTTGCGTAATTTAATTAACTTTTAATTTATGCTTTTTAAACTTTAGATATTTCGGTCACACAGCACACTTAACAGCTCTGTTAAATGATCATGTTAAGCGCCAACAATGGCTAACAGCGCCAGCTGTCGTCGGCCGCGCTCTTTAGCCGACCTCTCTCGTTCTTCTTCTCCTTCCCTCTTTCGTTCGTACAAGCTTTCGTCGTGCGATTTGTTGCATTGGCGAATCATTTCTATTACGACTGTCAACACGATTGCAGGTCAAACAAGCATTTAGTGAAAACAATAAAAATGAGATTGTGGATAAATCTGGCGTTGCTGGCAAGCTTAATGCTAGCAGGTAAATTATTATTCACAGCAACAACAAAGCTTTGTTTGTGTGTGTGCGCGTCTAAGCGGCGTTTTGACGCTGTTGCATGTGTGTGTGTATAAAAAGTGGTGCGATGAACATACATACATATAGATTTATATGCGGAACATTTACATGTACAATTATTTATGTATAATACATTTCTTTGTATGCAGTGTAAAAATGGCTGCCGTGTACCGCTTTTTTTTTAGCTTTTCTAATACGCCATTTTTTCATACACAGTTAACAGCACAAAGCCGCCCCGCTGGGATCCGAATTATATAGTGAAAGGAACACTGTATATACCGTATGCTGAAATAGCCGAGCCCTTTTATGCCTGGTACGACAAGAATACGAAACGCTCCCGCATTGACTACTATGGAGGCATGGTCAAGACTTATCAACTTGCCGGCGAGGCTCCGTACGGCACTTCGCTGAAGCTGGCGCCAATTACGACCAAGAACGAGCTGAATAAACTGAGTTGCCTGCAGGTCAATGGCAGCGCCGAGGAGCCTGTGGAAATTCAGAGCATTTTACCCGATGCCAAACCCTTCCAGCTGGTGGGTACTGAGCAATTCCTTGGCTATACGTGCGATAAGTTCCGACTTGAGGAGACAATTACCAACAAAAAGAACGTGTATACCTTGTGGGTGCGTTACAAGAAATCTCCTCATTATCCGGCCAGTCGTATGCCCATTCCAGTGCGCTATGAAATGCGCGGATATAATACGCTATTGGGATCTCATTATGATCATTATTATCTGGACTACGATAGCTACGAGCATGATGATATACCTAACGAAGTGTTCGAAATCGATGAGAGTCTCACCTGCACAGGTTTCCCTGGACCTGGCTCGGGCCACTTTGCCACCTTCAATCCCATGCGTGAGTTTATTTCGGGCAGCGATGAGCATGTGGACAAGGCTTTCAATCATTTTAAGCACAAGCATGGCGTAGACTACAACAACGACAAGGAGCATGAGCATCGCAAGAACATTTTCCGCCAGAACCTGCGTTATATTCACTCCAAAAATCGTGCTAAATTAAGCTACACTCTGGCAGTTAACCATTTGGCTGATAAGTCTGAGGAGGAGTTGAAGGCCCGACGTGGCTACAAGTCTTCTGGTGTCTACAACACTGGCAAGCCTTTCCCCTACGATGTGAACAAGTTCAAAGATGAGATACCCTCGCAATACGATTGGAGATTGTATGGAGCTGTCAGTCCTGTAAAGGGTGTGTTCAAATATTTAAATAATATTCAGAATTTGTATTTTATCATTCATTTCATTCTTTAGATCAATCGGTCTGTGGTTCATGCTGGTCTTTTGGAACTGTGGGTCATCTGGAGGGCGCGTTTTTCTTGAAGAACGGCGGCAATCTGGTGCGTCTCTCCCAACAGGCGCTGATAGACTGCTCGTGGGGTTATGGAAACAATGGATGTGATGGCGGTGAAGATTTCCGTGTCTACCAATGGATGATGCAAATGGGGGGCATACCCACAGAGGAAGAATACGGACCCTATTTGGGGCAGGATGGCTTCTGTCATGTCAGCAATACTACGCTTGTTGCGCCCATTAAAGGCTTTGTAAATGTCACCTCCAACGATCCTGATGCCTTCAAGCTGGCTCTGCTTAAGCATGGTCCACTCTCCGTGGCCATTGATGCCTCGCCCAAGACCTTCAGTTTCTACTCAAATGGTGTCTACTACGAGCCAAGCTGCAAAAACGATGTGGATGGTTTGGATCATGCAGTACTTGCCGTTGGCTTTGGCACCATCAATGGCGAGGATTACTGGCTGGTCAAGAACTCATGGTCCACCTACTGGGGCAACGATGGCTACATTCTAATGGCGGCACGCAAGAACAATTGCGGCGTAATGACCATGCCCACCTATGTCGAAATGTAGACTTAACTTTGTAATAATCTTTGAAATGCAGGTGTAATTCCATAAAGGGAATCGAATATCAGATACCCACTTTATATATGTACATATACACATGCCCCAGGGGCGTTAAGCAATGAGCAATAAAAACAATATGTCAATACTCTTTTAACTCTTTGGCCTCTTATCTTTTTGTTCTAAATTTATTTCTTATACTATATTACACAATACACATGCATTTATTCTTCGTGACCCCAACTACTACTGCAGCGATAAGCTTAGAGAAGACAATGCCCAGCTGTGCTCTGCACTTTGTTCGGCTATACTTATCTGGGTGTTCTCTTCTTTTCCCCAGAGAATGGAATCACGTACCGTCTGCAGTAGCCATGAGTGGAACATGAGATTGAGCGATCTGATTTCTACATACACATATATATATATATATGTGCAAAGACTTTATTTATAATTCGTGCATAGAATTGCAATGCAACTAAATTTTATATAAACAAATTACAGAAATAAATGAGAAACAACACAGCAATTGTTTAAAATATTATCATTTTATTCTTGTTTTTTTTTTTGTGTTTTTCGGCTTTTGGTTTATTGTTAAAGAATCTTATGAATCCAATTTTTAATGTATTTTACAGACGGAAGTGTTTTATTAACATTCGCGCTTGTTTTGTTTGTGTGTGTATGCATGTTTCATTTTAGTAAATAATTAACATATTTTTAATGTACATCAGTTAAACAAAAAATTTAAGGCTATAAACTCTACACTTATTATTCAAATTCGCACTTATAAATTATGCAAAATGCTTACAAATTAAAATCATTACATTAAATTTCCATTGAAATAAGTTATACGTAGTTTTTTTTATAATTATTTTCTGTGTATTCTTTTCAATTTTCATTACGAAGTCGTTACAAATTTATAATTACGTGTTTATTTTGTATATAATTATTATACAGTTTCTAAATGATTATAAAATCGCTTTCCTAACTTTTTTATTAATTTTGTATTTTACACTTTTGCTTAGAAATAAAACTATATATACAAAAAAAAAAAAATTGATACCCTCGAAAAATAAATTCTTACAAAGTAAATTCTAAGAATTCTGTTTCACAAAATGAAAATTTTAGCGAATTAATCTTTGAATGAGGAGGCTCAAAACCCAAGGTATTGTAAACTGTGTTTGGTGAAACATAGGATATTGTACATACACGTATATGTTATTGAATGAACCATTCATTTATTGCAGAAGACTCATCTTAAAAAGCACAATTGTTAGAATTTTTGGGAATTTTTTATTGTATGCGCTTAGATTATTTAAATTACAATAAAAATTCTTCATTTTGCCAGCAAAAATGTGTGTTTTTTTTTGCTTAATTATAAAATGTAAAAACTTTTGGTATTTACAAAACTTTTAATTCAATATGTTCAATTTCAGTTAAAAAATATATATATTTAAATTAGTTTAGATCTTAAATATTGAACCACATATACATATTCACAGGGTCAAATGGAGTTTTAGTTGCTAACTGTTTTTTGTTTCTTGAAGTAAATATTAGTACGTTGTCTCATTCACGTAAAAAAAAAAAAAAATTATAGTATGCGGTGACAGTTTAAGAAAATATTAGGTATTTGTGTGTAGAAAATTTGAGAACTGTTTAATGGAAGCAGAAAAGGGAATATACGATTCCCATTTGAAAAAAGAAACATACTACGGAGTAGGATTAGGTTAGAGCTAGACTTAGAGCTAACTACGCGACAACTTCGTTAAGAACCTTTTGTATTTATATACATTGTTTATACATATTGTTTATTTTTTGCATTTCTTATTTTTCGCTTTAGAGAATATCTTAAGTTTACTTACGTTCAATTAACTCGCGTTTTGTACTCTTTTTTCAATGTTTCAAACTTACTGACTAAGGGTAGGTATAATATATCTGTTATCTTTTCTTTTCTGTTTGTTTTTCTCTTGTTTTTGTTGTTGTTTAATAATTTTAGTTTAACAATAAAGTGACTGCCCGCCGCCAAGTTCATATATATACAATTTTTTCAACAATTCGCGTTTCTTGTTATTCAATATGTACAAGTTCAATAGTTTTTTTTTTTTTTTTTTTCAGGTTTTAATTTTGGTTTTTAGTATTGCTTGCGTTTTAAGCCTGGTTATGTTTATGTTGTTGTTGTTGCTGTTGTTAATCTTCGTTTATTTAATTACTGTAGTTCATATATTGTTTCTTTTCTCTAAATATAAGATACAATATAAGATGAATATTTAAATCAAAAATTATTAATAATGTTAGTTAATAATTTGTGTAGTGTTCTGCATGTTTCAGTTAAAGTGAAAGTAAAGTAAAATTCTTGACAATTCTAAGCAACTTAATTAAATAAGACAAAAAATGAATTAAAACAAAAGTAATCGAAGTCTCGAATCAAATAAGTGAATTATCCAAAAGATTTTTGCTTTTTCCTCGGTTCTTTTTGTATATATCTCTAAGCACTATATAACGCTATGTATTATTTATATGTGTACTTTATATATATATATATCTACTATATAAGGTTCTACAAGTTGCTCGGTTGTTATGAAAAAACTCGACTATTAAATAATTTAATAGTTTAGTACAAGGTTCTTCTAACTTATTCTCATTCATGTAATTTACATTCTTCTTTTTTTTTGCTGTTGTTGTTGTGTTCCGTTCAATCTCATTTTGTTTATCTATGCATACATATATATTTCTATATACATATTTAAATTGTAGCTGTATCTTTAAGTAGTATTATTAGTTTAGTTATAGCGAGTAAATAGCGTATCTAACACAAATAATTATAAGGATTTGAATTTCTGACTACCGTAATAACAACAACGGAACAACTGCGGATCTGTTTCTTCCGGATCGTTTAGCTTGACATTTATGTATATAAATAAGGAAAGCGTTTCCATAATACGCCGGGACTATGTTTTGTGTGTGTTTGCGGTTCTCATAACTGGGTTCTCGGGACTATTTTTGTGTCACATCAAGTTGTTTCTATGTTGTTCTGTCTTTGATTTCTGAAAAAGATTCTTATTAACTTGAAATTCTTCAATTACTGCTTTTAAATGATACTCACCTTATGCACCATCTCGCCTTGAACCAACTGTACTTGACTTATCCAGCCCTTTGCTAGTGGCACTAGCAACTCCCACACCCAATCGCTCAATAACTCGCGCATCGCAGGAAATGGTACGCTGCAGGCAACGCGAACGTTCGCTCATCTTCTCCTGCTGCTGTTCTAGCAGTGTGGGCGCTGCATTAAAGTGGCCTCCTGGGTGGAAAAAAAGTTTATAAAAATAGACTTTTTGTTGTTGTTTCACTGTTTTCACTTACCCTTGGGCTTGTCGTCAAACATGTTCAGCTTGTGTGCGGTACTCAATATGTTGTTAACTGTGCTCAGCGTGGCTGCAGCCGAGTTAATCGAGCTGTTCTTCAGCGACGAAGGCGACGATAGATGATGATTGTGCTGCTGCTGCTGCTGCTGGAAGGGATTGGAGCTGCTGTTATTGTTCTGCTGGTGAACGCTAATCGAGTTGCGTCGCTCTCGCATCGCAGCCTGGTAACGTTCTGGCGATTGCAACGAGCACTTGTTAATGGTTTGCGGTCGGGAAAAGCTACGTTCCATTGTTGGAGTTGTAGGCGTCGTCGGGGTTGTGGGTGCCGTGTCAACAGACGGACGATGCCGCATGCGATATTCGCTTATGGACAGTTTACGCTTGGGCATAGGCGCTGGCTCCGGTACTGTTAGCATGGGATTCAAGCGCGGATCATGGCTAGCGGTACGTGTGTATAGTTTAAGAGGCGTTGAGGATGGTGGCGGCATGCTTTCAATGCTGCCTGGTGCTGCAACTGCTGCTGCTGTTGGTGCTACTGCGGCTGCTGCCACTGGTACAGGAAGAACAGTTGGTGGTGCCACAGCTGCAACTGACTTGACTGCAGCTACTTTTGCTTTGGTGGCTTCCAAATATTCCGCCAAGCTAGGCATGCTGCTGCTTGAAGTTTTGCTAATAGGTGTTGGTACAAGCGTTGCAGCCACTGTTGGAATCGTAGGTTGTTCTTGCAGCTTTCCATAGATTGTGTTGTAGAAGGGCAATTGTTTAGCGGCAGAGATACTGTTACCGACATGCGGCGGTATTGGCACTGCTGCTGCTGTACTGAGTTGTGTGGCTGGCTGTGTGATAAGCACGGGTATTGGTGCAGCCGATATGGCCACTGGAGGCGTCACAGTGTGTGCAACTGATTTGGCATTTAGAGCAACTTTGGCATTCATTGTGGTAGCTGTTGTTGCCATCAACGGTTGCTGCTGCTGCTTCTGTTGAATGTTGTTCTTTGTTTTGGCGCTAGTTACAGTCTTATCCTTATCTTTGCCCTTCTCCTTTTGCTTCTTCTCACGATCCTTTTTCTTGCTCTTTTTCTTTTCTTTTCTCTCCTTCTTCAGCGCGGCAGCAATTAACGCCGCCTGCTGTCGACTACCGCACATGGATTCACGTCGCCGACTGATTGCTGTCAACTTGCCACTAGCAATTGCTGCTGCCAGGCTCATTGTACTGACTGCCTCTTGCTGCTGTTGCTGCAGCTGATGATGATGATGATGGTTGTTCTCCTTGCGATGTTGTTGCTGTGCTGTGGGTGCAACAATAGCAGTTGCTGCTGCTGCTGCTGCTGCTGCCCCCACTGCCGCTGGCTGTAGAGCTTTGCTGCTATTCAGCAACAAGCTGCTGCTGAGTATTTGACTGTTGGGCTTGGTCAACTCCTGCTCAAAGTTTGTTTGGCGCTTTTTCGCTGTTGCTGCCAATGCGGCAGGTGTTCCAATTACAGGTGTGGGCGCCTGAGGCGTACCAGGGGTGACACACAGCGACATGGTGCGTCGTCGCAGTGCCGATTGTTGCTGCAGTTCGACGGTGTTGTTGTTGTGCTTCGTTTTACCATTCGCAGTTGCTGTTGCTGTTGCTGTTACGGGTGTGGCTGCTGTTGCTGTTGCCAACAATTGTTGCTGCTGTTTGTTATCTTTGGTATGCTTCTTCTTAAGTTCAGGTGCAACCATTGCAACAATTGTTGCTGCGGCAGAAACTGCTGCTCCTGCAACTCCGGCTGTCTTCTGTTTATCCTTATCTTTGGACTTCTTTTTATCCTTTTTGGATTTTTTCAGCTTCTCGCGTTTCTCCTCTTTCACTTTATTCGATTTTAGCTTTTTCGCAGTTAGCTCCGTGTTGCTAGCGTTGTTGTTATTGCTGTTCTTGCTGGAAATGCTGCTGTTGCTGTTGCTGCTGCTGGTGGCGGCGGTTGCTTTCTTATTGCGCGATTCCAGATAGGAAATGTTGGCCGCATGGAAGGATAACAAACGTTCTTGTATATCGAGCTCTGTGAGATTTTTGCTGCTAGCAGTTGTGGCTGCTGCTACAGTTGGTGTTGCCGAGATTGCTGCTGCTAATACTGGTGTTGCTACTGTGGGTGTTGCTTGTGTTGCGACTGTTGAGACAGTTACCACTGCAGACTTTGGCGTTTGGGTCGTTCCTGCCGCTGCTGTGGCCTCCAGTTTCGGTTTCTTCTTCAACGGCTCCTCCTCATCTTTCACAGTTGCGCGTAACTTGTTAGCAGCTTTCACTGAATCCTCGAGCAACGTGTTGGTCGACACAGCAGACGCCGTCAATATTGTTGCCGCTGCTGTTGTTGCAGTGCGAAGCAGTGACTCTCCTGGCTTGGGCTCTGGCATTGGTTCCACCTTGGTCGTAACAACTGAAGTAGCTGCCGCTGTAGTGGATGTTGCAGGTTCTTCGCCAGTTTTGATTTCTGTTTTAGGTTCCACCTTGGTTGTCTGTTGCTCTTTTGTAGTCACCTCTGCCTTAGGCTGTTGCTGTTGTTGTTGTTGTTGTTGCTGATGTTCTTCCTGCTCTCGCTTTACCTTGAGCAACTCTTCGAACTTATCGCACGCTTGGCTCTCTTCTCGTTCGACATCAATTTTCACATCCTCAGCTGCGGCGCTTGTATCCTCCGGTTCGATTTTTACCAAATTATCCTCGGCCACAATTTGCTGTGCACCAGGACTAGGCGAACGCAAAATGTCAACATCATCGTCCTGCTCGAACTGCATATGCAAGTCATGCATATGCAAGTCCACCTTAAGAAGTTGCGTCTTGCGATCCACATCAACTTCCAATTGTGGCACCGTCTTGAATTCCAGTTTGCTGCTCTCTTCCTCGCCGGCACTACCAATGACATCGATGTGCGGCTCCTCCAATCCACCGTTTGTCATGCCGATCAGGCGACGCTTCTTCAACGGCGTCGAGATACCATTGGAGAGCAGCAAAGGTGATATCTGCTGCTGTGGTGATATGCTGGGCACGGGCGTTGTAGTGGCCGCCGCCGAACTCTGTGGCTGACTCTCATCCGTGGTCTCCTCACTGATGGCCTGACGCAGCCAACGTTTCTTCACGGACGAGTTGTTCTGCACTGATGGCAGTTGCAAGCGTTCCGTTGCCTCCACCTGATGTATGAAGTGTTCCACTTTGAGCAATGCTGGAGCTTGTGCCTCCACTTGTTGCGCGTGCTCCTGCTGCTGCTGTTGCTGCAGTTGCTCTCTGGAGCCGTTTATTTCACACATCGCCGCCTGCACTAGACTGTCCAGACCCGAAGTTTGCTGCTCGCATTGCTCCGATTGCTGAAACCAGCTGGACATGAGACTCTTCTTGGTCTTAGCACCACTTGCGGGGTACTTAAACTCGCCCATGGATGGAGATGGCAACTGCTGTTGTTGCTGGGTTGGTTGTTCTAGTGGGCCCATTGCAGCCTCAATAAGAAGGCATGCACTACTCACACCAGATGCACCTGATCCGGACGATGCTGACGCTGCCTCTGTTGGTGGTTTGAATGCATCGCAATCATTTTGAGCCAATGCAAGCAGTAAACCTGCAGCTTGATTAGCTGATTGTTGTTGCTGCAACATGATGTCGTTTTGCTGCTGTGCGCCATCTGCTCCTGATATCGCTGGTGAAATGGGCTCAGTTTCCGTATCCGATTCGTGCTCATTGATGCTCTTGCGACGTTTATTATTGCTGTTGTTGTAGCTGCGACTAACTTTGCGCTTCTTCTTGCTGCGTCGCGATGTGTTGCCGGTGGCGTTGTTATTGCTAATTGAAGCCGCACCATTGCTTGTCGATGCATTGCCATCGACCTGATCATTGACGGAATTGCTGACATTGCGTTTCCGTGGCGATGCAGGTGAGTTGCTGGCCCGTTGCTGCTGCTTAGTGGCGCTCGCTTGTCGACTCTCGCCTCCAGCACCGCCGCCATTAACACCGCCAGTTCCTCCTCCGCCTGCCTTTTTGCCACGGGCCTCCTGCTTTTCCATTTTATCAATCGCTCGCAATATGGCCTCCAGCTTACGCTCCTCTCGTGATTTGGGCTTATCTTTTTTAGTTGCAGGCGTCGATGTTGGCGTGCTTGCTGCCGATGTGCCCGAATCCTCATCCTTCCCAGCATCATGCATCGAGCTATTGTTGCATGTTGGTGTCGCCACTTTTGCTGGTGTCTTTCGATTCGCTGGTGTTGCATTTATATTACTATTGCTGTTGTTGTTGTATTATTATTACTATTATTGTTGTTGTTGGTGCAATTGTTGTTGGTGTTAATGTTAATTGTTGGCACTGTAGCGGACTTGATGGGCGATTTGGTTGGCGATGGCATGGGTTGGTAGATAACTTGATGTTGCTGCTGTTGTGGTGATGGCAGCGGTTGCTGTTGCTGTGGTTGCTCTTGCTGCTGCATTAGAAGTTGCTGTTGCTGAGGTTGTTTGATAAGTTGTTGTTGCTGCTGCTGCTGCTGTTGTTGAATTAGAAGTTGCTGTTGCTGCTGCTGTAGATGCAGTTGTTGTTGCTGCTGCTGCAGGGGCTGTGGCTGCGGCTGTGTTTGTTGTATCTTTAGCTGCGTCAGCTGCGTTGCCGTGGTCACTTTAACGGGTGATATAATGTGGGATGTTGGTGCTGCATGCAGTGTTTGCAACGCACTTACTGCCATGCGTGCCTCGTCAGCCAAATGCTGCTGCTGTTGCTGCTGTTGTTGAAAATGCTGCTGTTGTAATCGCTGCACATTGGGCTGCAACTGTTGCTGCAGTTGTTGTTGCTGCTGCTGTTGCGGTTGCAAGTAGTATGTGGTCATGGGACGTTGTGTTGCTGCCACCGCTGCAATAACTGCCATCGGTTCTTGCTGCTGTTGCTGCAAAAGAGAAGGCTGTGACTGCTGCTGTTGTTGTTGCTGCGGCTGTTGCTGCTTGGGCATCAGCTGGGGTGACATTAACATTGGTGTCGGCAATGCTGCCAGTATTTGTTGCTGCTGCTGTGTTGGACTGCGCTGCAAAAGTGATGTCTGCTGTTGTGGTTGCTGCTGTAGCTGTTGCTGTTGTTGTTGTTGAGGTGCCTGTTGTGGTTGTTGTTGTTGCTGCTGATGCTGCTGTTGCTGGTGCAAAGTGGGCGACTGCAACTGCGTTGGTGTAGGCGAAGGAATAGAAACTGATGGCGACGAGGAGGACGTGCAGATGCCCGAATCGTGCAACACACTCGACATCGAAACCGAGCACGAATTGTTGCTGTTGCCACCGTTGCTGTTGCTGTTGCACAACAATGCCGTCGAGCTGCCACCAACAGTTGCCGTTGCCAGTGCAGGACTTGGCTTAAAGCCGAGATTCAGTTGACTCAACTGCGGACTATTTAGGCCCATGTGACTGCTGCTTTCTCCACTGGACGACGTAGATCGATTGCGTGCTGTGGCAGCTGCAGCCGCTGCTGCTGCTGCTGTGGCAGCTGCCACACTATTGCCCAATCCCATGGTGAGTTGTATGGCTGCTGCACTATTGGCGGCAGCAGCTGCCGCTGCTGCTGCGGCGGCTTTATTTCGATGACTGCTCCGAGGTTGAGCCGGAGGCGCCTGTAGCTGCTGCTGTACGGCCAGGGGCAGCGCAAAGAGGCAATCGCTACCCAGATCGCAGGCACAGCGCGTACTCGTCGGTTGGATCACCGCCGAATGGGATTTCTTATTCTCTACAGCATTCAAGTCATGTGGTTCATGTCGCACCGTAATCTCTGTCTGCGCTCGTATGTGCGTCAGGGCAACAATATACAAGTGGAGCGTTCCCTTTTCGAAATAATGTTGCAACTCCGCATTGGGGCGACAGCTGCGACGTACGAAACGCGCATCGTTTCCGTAGGTACGAGTATCCACACAAACTTCCGGACCCTTTAGATACGAGGGAAGTTGTTGTTGAGCCGATGATTGTCCTGCCAATTGTGGATGCGTTTGCATGGGTGCCTCCACACCGGGTAGCTGATAGAAGAACACAAACTGTCCCGGCGTCTTGTGCACTTTAAGGCTATTCAAATAGTTACTTGGCGGCGGTGTATTCATATTCACGGTGGGATTCTGCGTGCGGAATTGTGTGGTTAGCATATATTTGCCACGCAGCTCGTGGATTGGTGCATGTGGCGCCAAGTCGATGCTGCTAATGAGCACCTTGGCTCCAGCATAGGGTATCAATTGGGCACGCTTCTCCAACTCACTGTTGGCACAACCGGATGCAATCAGGCGCAACGCTTTGTTCTCCGTATTCTGAATACTCTGCAGCAGACTGGGCTGCTTCTGGATGGCATGTAGGCGTGCCCGCAGCTCTGGGGAATAGTGATTAGTCACAGCATATTCATAGTGCTCGATCCACTGACGCAAATTCGCCGCATGCTTTTCGGCGGCTGTCAGGGCTGGACTGCTACCAGCAGTTCCATCGCCATTTGATTTGCTCTTGCGTTTGCTTGTCTTCTTTTGGCTCTTCGTACTGCCACCAGTTGAGCCAGGACCTGTGCCGGCGGCTGCACCGCCAGCAGCACCACCTGCGCCACTCGCCGCAAGCTTATCGGCGTTCTTTTTGCCCTTCTTTACTGATGCAGCAGATGAATCTTTGGTTTTCTTCGGCTTCTTGCCTAAGGCACCACCAGCGCCAACACCAGCACCTGTTGCATAGCCACCATTGAGACCGGATCCAAGACGCTGTTGCTGTGTCTGCAATTGCTGTTGCTGCTGTTGTTGCAGTTCCTGATTATGGTATAGGGTACTATTCGATATTCCTCCTTGTGCTCCAATGCCTAATACATTGCCACCTGCAGCGGCTGAAGTGGCGGCAGCGGCTGCGGCTGCTTGGGCTGCAGCTGCTCCACTTGCTGCCTGTGTGGCCACCAGCAACATGTGCTCCTTTCGCTTCTGACGTTGCAGAGCACGCGCTCTGGCCTTGTCCACATCTCGAGGCTGACATAGTTCGCATTGATACTCCTCGGGTATGTTGAGTCGATCAATGCCCATGCAATCGACATGCTGCCAGGCGCTGTTTGGTTAAAGAAGGTGGATTAGTCACAGTTCTAGATCATATAATTGATCCAGTATACTTACGAGCACTTGTCACAGCAGATCATATAGCCATCGTCGTGGGTTAGTTCACAAATGCAACGAGTCACTGAATCGTCTTCGGCCTCTGCCTCGGGAGCTGTTTCTGTTTCCTCGCCGGGATCAATATCAGCACTGGCCAAGCGAGAACTGCCGCTTATGGCCGAGTGAGCATCATCATCCGGCACATGACGTCCAACTGCAAAGGATAATGAGAGTTAGAGATTATTTGCTTAAAGATTTGTCAAGTTTAAACTCACTTTGGTGACCGTAGAAGCTGCCATAGTTGCTGCCTGGCGTGCCAGGTGCACCTCCCACCGTTACACCGATGCCACCCAGCGACCATTGTTGTGATTGATGCGCTGCTCCTGCTGCAGTTCCAGTAGCTGTCGTCTGTTGTTGTTGTTGCTGCTGTTGTTGCTGCGAGGCATAGGTATGATCCTGCATGACAGCATGCAACTGCTGTAATCGCAAATCCTGCGTATGCACAGGCACTGGACGCACTTCCTCAATGTACAGTTCCTCCTCGTTGGCGCTTATTTGCTGCGTTTGTGGATGCAATGGCTGTTGCAGTTGCTGCTGTTGTTGCTGCTGCTGCGACTGATGCTGTTGCAGCAATTGATGTTGCGCGGTCGGAGCCTGTGGCTGTGACTGTTGCTGCTGCTGTTGGGCTTTCATTATAAGCGTCGTTGGCTCAACGCTTACAGGAGTTAACGTTGTTGTTGCAGCTAATGTATTAATGCTATTGCTACTGCCACTATTCGTGCTCCGCAGATTGCTCAAATTTCCCGTACTATTGCTGTGGTTCAGGCTGCACGCGGCACACACATCGAAAGAAGAGAGAGAAAATATTTAATATTTGATTTATTGGGAAAACCTTTCCGTTTCGATGCTGGCACAGAAGTAAAAAGTGTTCGACAACAGATAGATCTGTATACAGTAGGGTTGTACTTGAGCTTATACAGCTGCATGCCGAACGAACTCTACAAACTGGAAAATCTTTCACAAAATATATATATATTTATATATATTAAAAATTCTTGTTTCTTTATTTACGATTTTGCCTACACAATTTTGAAGTTCGTTCAGCAAATGTCAAATAGAACAGATGACAAAACATACTAGATTCAAAACAAGTTGACAGACTATATAGAACTATCGATATCAATGTTCGATTTAATTGGGCTCTGAGTTAATAAACGAACGAACTAGAGGGGGAACACTATCGTAATCGGATAAAATTGTTTTTGTTTCTTTTAAGGATGCTTACCTGCTGTGCTTGTAATACTCTCCCGCACTGAGCGTTGGCTTTCGCTGATTAGCTGCAGCAATGGCGGCGGCTGCTGCCAACTCTTGTTGCAGATGCTGTTGCTGTTGATGCTTGCGCTCCAAAGATGTTGCACGACTGCTTGGCGCACTTATCGACTGACGCCGCGCCGCTGTTGCCGACATGTACGAGGACATTGCTGCACTGCCACTGGAGAATCCATGAGACGAGATACTAACAGAGGGTGTACTACCACTGCCGGAGGAATTGACCGTAAGATATGACGTTCCTGCTGCCGTTGATGTTGCTGCTGCGGAGGTCAACGATGTTGCCGATGAAATAGGCGACTTTGCTGTCTGGTAATGTGTCAACAGCAGATTACCCGTCGCACCGGCTGCAACAGTATTGCTGCTGCCAGTGGCATAGACAATTTGCGTGGCACTTGACGTTGGCTGTGGTGGCGGCATAGCTGTAGCTGCTGCTCCTCCAGCTGCTGCCGTGGCAACAACTGATGCTGGTGTCGTTGTTGTTTGTTGCTGGAAGCGTTGCTGTTGTTGACTAAAGGACTTTTGGGCCATACTCTGCAAAATGCGCGCGGACAGTTCGTCTGTCATCTGGGTGCCATTGACAATCATCACATCATCGGTTATCAGTGACGATTGCTGTTGCTGTTGTTGGGGATCATTGCTGCTGTCGCCGCTGCTGCTACTGCTGCTATTGTAGTGAATGCGCTTTGGCTGATGTTGCTGTATGACAGTGCCATGTGAGTTCACAAATTTGATGGCCCCCGGCGTGGATTGTTGGAGCATATAGCCACCGCCAGTGTTGCTGTTCCCTCCGGTTAGTGGTGTCGTCTTCTGCTGCAACTGCGTGCCCTGTGGCAAATTGGCGGCCAGTTGCTGCAGCGGCTGTTGTTGCACCACATACTTGTTGTTGATGCTTGCGCTGCTATTCGCTGTCAGCTTGCCGAGCTTATTCGCCGTGATCTGCTGCTGCTGCTGTTTGGCATAGGCGCTCTGCTGCTGCTGCTGTTGCTGTGGAACTGCAGCAATCGAGAGCGCGGTACCAGTGGTGCCAATTGTGCTATATTGTTTGACAAATTTTGTTTTCATGCCAATTTTTTGCGCCGGTTGTTGGGCGGAGATGAAGGTTTTCAGCTGCTGCTGCGGATGTTGTTGCTGTTGCTGAACTGGCTGTTGCTGTTGTTGCTGCAGCATGTTAACACTTTTAACCGTTATCTTTTGATTCGCCTTCTTGACCAGCGCTGCGGCAGCCGCAGCACCGCCAGCCGCTGCTGTTGCCGTTGTTATCGCCGGCCGTGTGGTTGCATTAACATATTTCTGATGCGCTGCCGCCGTCGCCGGCTGAACAATAATCTGCGGTTGCTGCTGTGGCGGCACATAGGATTGCAATCGTGTCATAACTCGTGGCCCTAACGTCACCTTCTGCATTAGAGGTGCCGTCTGCTGCGTGGTTTGCGCATATCCCTGCAGTTGCTTGGTGGCGCCACCTGCCGTCTTGTAGGCGCTAATGTTGCCAAACTTTTGCTGGTGCTGCTGCTGTTGCTGCTGCTGGTGTTGCTGCTGCTTAACAGCCGGCGTTGCGGTCACATAGGGTAAATTCTTGGCGCTGAGATAATTAAACTGCGTCTGCTGCTGCTGTTGTTGTTGTTGTTGCTGCTGTGACGGAGCCTGCTTGGAAAGAACTGTGAGATTACTGAGCAGCAGCTTGGAGTTGTGCGGCGGAGCCGCATTGGAGGCATCAATGATGACATTGCTGGTGCTGCCATCGGTGGTGACAATCTTATAGATTTGCGGATTAACTAGTTCCTGTTGTTGTGCTCCAGTGTGGTGTTGTTGTTGTAGCTGCTGTGCTGCTGTCGTCGTACGTACCGCGTATTTTTGCGCTGGTTGCGCTTGAATGGACAAACGACGCTGCATGATGCGTTTCAGCTGCGCTTGCGCTGCTAAGCTGGAACCATCGAAAACAATGTGGGAGCCCTGCTGCTGCTGCTGTGAGCCGGTGCCGATCCTAGTGATGATTCCGCTGCTATTGGTGTTATTGCTGGCGTTGCTGGCGCTGCTGACGACTGGCTCCACAAAGACCGTGTCATGCGTCGACATAGGCATTATTATTTTTGATTGTTTTAGTGTTTGGTATTTTAAACTTCTTTTTTTAATTGTTCACAAAAATAATATTTATATGCGTGTGTAAATATTTATCGATATATATATATACCCGATAGTGTACATATATATCGCTTATAAACTAAATTATCATTAAGCTTTAGAGAAGTAGGCGGTCGCGGGCGGGAAGGAGCGAGGGGGGTAGAGGCTGCTTTTAACTGGTGCTAAGTTTTTGTTCCTCTTCTTCTTCAGTTGCTTCTGCGTTTTGTTTTGATCTGTTTGGCATTTCACAACACTACTTCACTAGACATCTTTTTCACTAGAAGCTTTTGCCTCTGCTGCTGCTTCTGCTGCCACCTATGTATTTTTATTTGCTGTTCCTGCTGTTGTTGTTTGTTTTTATTTTGTGACTTTTGCCGCGTCGAGATGCGTTTTCTGTTGATTCTGTTTTTGGTGCTGCTGATGGTGCCCCCAAACCCTTGGGGGCCTAATGCATAACCAGAAATGCTTTTTACTTCGTCGTTTGCCTGACCGCTGCTGGCGGCTACTAAATGTGGGCGGCGCGCATTCAAATTGCAAATACGATTTCCAACACTGTGCCACATTACATTGTTAGCCATCACAAACATAACGGTGCGTGTTATTTCTTCTTCCTCTTTCTCGTCTTCCTTTTCTGATTCGTCGGTGCTTCCTTTTTTGGGCGCCCCGACTGAATACTTTTGCAAATCTTTAGTTATCTACCAACTCTCGTTGTTGTTTGTTTTTATTAGTTATAGTCAGCGTCTCGTTGTTTTGTTTTTGATGTTGTTGTTGTCCAGCACAACGAAACTTTAGCTAGCCAAGCGATCTTTCGTTGTATGTTCCATTTGCTGCAATAAAAGAAATAATGAAAAAAATATTAATAAGTTTTAGAATTCAATTCTCAGAACAATAAACTTTATTTAGTTGCATTGCTTAAAAATTTTTAATTCATAGGTAACCCTACAATCGATAGCTGCTACAATCTTCGAATTTATCGTACAGTGTTGCCAACACTCTTTTGTCTGAGTTCGAAGCTTATGTAATGCTGTACAACAAACCAAAGCAAATGGACAAAGCCGAAACGCATGCGCATCCAAATTGTCGTATTGTTTGTGTGTATTTTCAGTGTTCTTTAGCCACGCTTTTCGCGAATGCACTTGCAAACCCAAGCGACGAGTACAAACTTGAAAAAAAGAGGTAGCTGCAAACTCGTTAATAGCGAGTCAACAAACACAAGTTGAGAACAAGTGATAGATAGATACGTTATGAACTTGCATTGTTTACATTTGTATGCGTGAGTCTTGAATGCCGTTGAGTGTGTGTGTGTGTGTGTGTGTGTGTGCAGCCTATTGCTATTCAACCCAAAGTCGAGCCCAACAACAACACATTTAGCACTTTTTGCATTTTTGCTGGACGAAAGAAACCCGTTCTCTCTCTCTCTTTCTCATCCTCTGCGCTTTGCTTTTTGCTCTTTGCTCAGTCATCATATTTATGAGTGACGCTAATTATGTCAAGCTTTGAGATGTGACTCGGCTATGTTTGTAAACAAGCTCTCAAATTTTAAAGTATTCAAACAAAAGCATATGATGATTATAAATACTATCTTAGTTTTTTGCTCCCTTTTCATTTTGTTGACATATTTGCTTCCTCTTTGTCTTCTTTTGGCCCAGTCTCTGCCAAGCAAGGCATTTGAAACTTGGCATTTTTGTGTACATATTTTGCTTTTATTGTATAGTTGCTTTTTACCTCACTATTCGTATTTACAATTTGCAAACATGTGCATGTGTGTGTATGTGCGCAATGTGCTCTGGCTTTTGGTCGTTGCCAAAGCCAAAGCAAAAAGTGAATGCACTAATTTTGCCTTGGCATCCGGCGCGGCATTCGCAGCAGTCGACGACGACTTCGCCTTTAGTTGCTGTTGTTGTTGCTGCTGCTGCTGCTGCTTTTTTAGTATCTATTACCAGTTGTTGTTGTCTCTAGGCATGCACCAGACCAGCAGCAGCAGCAGCAGCAGCAGCAGTATGGGGGCCTCTCGTAGTTTCTAAGTATGCTGACAGCGATTTGCGCCTATTGAAATATCATTTCTAATTGAAAAGCACGGGCGACGACAGCGCAGGAGGGGTAGGAGCGGCTGCAGAGAGGGGATCAAGCGGGGGCAATTGAATGCTATTCATGCGGTTGGGCTTGTTGTTGTTATTTCTGTTCGGTTTTACTGTGCAACCAATTTGAATTGCAAAGAAAAGGAACAGAGGAGACACACAGAGAAGAAGAAAAGAGAAAAACCGCACAATTTCACAGAATTGCGAATCGCTAATTGTACAGTCAATGAGCTTATGTAACCTCATGAAGTACTTTTGCATGTAAATACACACACATGGAGACAGTGTTAATATGTAAACGACTGATTTGTCTGCTCAATAAATTATCCTAAGAAAAGAACAAATTACCCCCATACCTGTTAAGGTTATTCTTCTCTGTCAACACATGCTGGCTACATACATATATTATGTAACGGTAAGAGTGCGAGCAATGCACCACGTACGCACACACCTGCACATGTACCACATGCTTACAAGCATACATATCTAAGTGCAGTTCTCTCTCTCTCTCTCTCCCCTTTCTCTGCTGGACTAAGCTCATTTGGGGGACTGCATTTGAACATGCAATTCAAACAAATCAAATTTAATTTTAACAGATGCTTTAATTGAAAATGACTTAGATGATGTAGCTTTACTTATATTTCTATTTATATTCGTGCGGCCCACCCTATGCGAGTGGATTGTGTAATTCTTGTGGTATGACTACATGATGTTCACACAAACACACACGCAGTAACACACATCTGTATATGTATAATTTATTTCCGTTTGATGTTATTTCCCAATGGAAACGACAAACACAAGCAAAGCTCGCCTAGCCCAAAGATAACAGAAGCACTAACAATTTGGAGTGGGGCTGGGCCGCTGCAGATTGATTTTGTTTGTGTGTTTGTGTGTGCATGCGTATTTGTCGTCTTTACAGGCTACACAATATACAAAATAAACAAGCATCGACAAAAGCACAACGAGATGCAGATAAATTTAAGCACATTCCAACTAAACACGTATACAAATGCACACAATTAAAGGAGGTTACATGTGTATGTGTGTATGTCTGTGTGTCTGTGTGCTCATACATACCAGAGAGGTGAAACACACATCAAAGCGCAAATACGACAAACAACTGTGTATGCAAAAGCATAACCCTACCCCAACCGTCTTCTAAAATGCGCGCCATAAACAAATTTACACACACACTTACATATTCACAAAACCAGAGTGCGAGTGTGTTCAAGTAAGCAAACTTGGAAGAGAGCATGAGCATGTTTGAATGCACTTTGAGACCTATTGAAAACATGGCGACGGACCGCCGCCACACTTTCGATAAGCTTCGATGTCGCCTGAGAGAGGAAACAAAAAGCAACTCTGTTAGAGTCCGCAATTTAAAAGTGTCTATAGACGGTGTCAACGATCGATATCAATGCCTATCGATGTATGTAATGCATACATTTATGCTATTTCCAACAATAAATCAAATGTAATTTACATACAGAAGGGCAGCCCCACATACACACACACACCTGCATTCCGATATTACACATTATTTGTATGTATTATACATATGGTTTGTCGATGCCAGCCCCATAGTGTGGTGTAGTGAATACTAACTAATTGCGTCTTAGTTTTTGTTGTTGCAAGTATTCCAAACGTTTGTTTGCTATGTCTGTGTTTGCATAGTTTTAGTTGCTGACGTTTTATTGGATAAACTTTGTACAGCTTGATATTAAAAATATCAGGGTTGAGGGTTGTCTAACTGATGGAATGCATTGTATGTAATTTAAAACTTGACTCTTCAAATTTAAATTACTTTATTAGTAAGCCTATCCTATTTTGTAATTTATGTGTTCACACATCTACAAAAATTGTACATCGTGAAATTTCTCGCCACCTTCGCCCCATCGCCAACCATATAAAAATACAAATCAAAGAATATGTGTAAATGCATGTACACATATGTATGTATGTATATGTACATATAATATAATATATGTATGTATTTATTTGATACTCATGCATTTTTTGGCGGGGGTGTGCATGTATGCGGCAAATAGTGACAACCCTTGGATAACCAAATAAGCAAATGGGTATTGTTTCGAACTTTTGCGGATTATATGTATAAAGCATTTCGATTGCACCAAAAGGAAAATGTAGTAAAAACTTGTCCATCAACTTTTGCTTTCATTTTTGCCCATACCACAGAAAGTAGCGAAAAATCGTACAGGGCAAGTAAAAATCACGTATGCGTAAAGAGTAGCACAGGTATGCAATAGACATGAGACGTGCGAAGAAGCGAGACAAATATATGAAACACGCTACCAGTGTACAAGAGCGACCAACTTCATGGCGAACAAGCGTGTAAAAGAGAGAATACCCAATAAAACGTTTGACGAAAACATAACACACGTTTGAAGGGTATAGCAGAAATGGAATATGAGAATTGTGAAAAAAATCTAGGCAAAGGCAATGCCGTTCTAACAATACGGATATTGTGTAAAACGCAATTCCAACATGGCGACAATGTTCGCACTTGCATTGCCATAGAATTTGTGAAAAAACACTATTATTTAACAAATATATAACTTTTTTCATTTTTCGGCCACGGCGCATGACAAAACATGGAAGCAAAGGAAAGCACACATGTAGTGGTGTATTATAACTAAAGGTACACACGAAAAGTTTAGATCCATAGCAACGAAGGGAAATAGACAATCGGTTAAAATTTAATAATTAAAAATTATGTTGTCTGGCCATTTTAATAAGCCTTAATGCAATTTGACAATTTATATTTGACTAACACTTCGCATAGTTGGCAACTCTACGAGGGTTAATTACGCACAACTAACTTCACGCTGCACAAAAGAAAATCGCAAGCAAAACAAACGAACGCGCTAGCTATATGCTATGTTCACAAGTGCGAGTGAGCCCAGTATAGTTTATAGGGGGAAAAGTACAAAATTAAATATGGCGACCCACTGTGCAAAAAAAAATTTAAAAACGTACAATAGCATTGCAATAATAAACATTTAAATTGATAATTTCAGTATTCATAACGACACAATTTCCATCACACCAGAACAAATATTTAGTTAAATACAAGCACAAATCGAATAGGTACAATTGGATTGAGTCATGACGAATGTTGCAGATTTGCGCGCGCGTTGCTCTTGTTTTGGTTGAACTTTTAACTATTTTACTCACCATTAATGCTTATCTAATTTCACTTCATGATGCACAACACAGGTTAAAATGGCAAGCTCAGATTTTGATTTAGTGGCTCTTTCGGCGCAAATTATTATAATTATTTTTTTTTTGCATTAATTTGAATGTAGGGGATTTGGTCACATATTCATTAATTTGATTCGCACTAACTTCAGTTATGTTTAATAGTTTTTTAGTTGCGAAGCGCGACGTTGGTTTAGCTTTTGCTGCCTGCTAAAAAAAATGTTTCCACTTTGATTAATCAATTTTATTATTAAATACGTATGGCATAAGAAACAACGAAAAATGCGCACGAAAACATATCCGAGTATGTGTCAAAGCGAGATAACCATATAGTGCTGTGTTGCGCGCGCACTTGTACAATCAAGACTGCTATATATAGTGTGCCCGTTTTAGCTTTCAGACATAGGCATGCCAACTAGCACAAATCCTACCTATTATCGGCTATTTTATTTTGTTCGCGCTGCTGCTTCTTCTACTTTGTCTTTCTTTAGCCTATTACTACTGCGCCTGCCATTCCGCTGTGTACTTTATAGTGCTGTACGTACATTCGATTTGTCTTTTGGTCTGTTCGTCGATACATACATACTTATATGCATGCATGTACACACACGGCGCCACCGAATATATACCAATAAGCATATATAAAAATCTATACACGAATGTTGCCGCTCATATACACATTATTTCGAATATTTTCTAATGAAATTATACATATTTTGAAGAGTAAACACCCGTCAACAAATTAAAAGGTGTTTCATTACAAAACATACTCATACGAAAAATTTCCCGAGCACTCACAATAAAATACATACAGAAACAGCTATTTGTGCATCTGTACCTCTTTAGATTAAAGCACACTGACTAAAAACAAAGCTTTCCAGCACAAAGATATAACTACAATTTGAACAATTCTTTCATTTTCTTTTGGACCTCGCTTCGTGCTCACAAATACAAACACACGCTTAGAAATATCTACATGGACCGCTGCTACAACACTTTAATGGCATCTCGCTTGCACTAACGCCTTGCACGCATTTTACCTTTCGCACGTCCTATGTGTTTTTCCTTTTTACCAACACGCTAATAAGACAAATTTTAAAACTACATTTTAAGCAATAACTAACACGTTTCACCATTACATTTTATATTGTTGCATAAGCTGTACTCGAGCACAATGCCCGAAACTATTTTTTTAAAATATTATTTGTTGATTTTACACTACTAAACGCGATTCACACTCCGCGTTACTTCGATTCTTCTTCTTCTTCTAATATAAGCGCAGCAGTGTTATCTTATTATAATGTTGGACCACTGTAATGCTCAAATGGCACTATAAACAGTAATTCGCTCAACAGGGATATTTTTAGTGCTTCTTAACAACACTATCAACAATTGCAACCCTGCTATTTGGTTATCGCTTGATATTGGCCTAGTTACTAAAACAACAGCTGTTATCAAAAGCGAATTTTACAGGGACCAGTTTTGACGGGGAAAAAGCTGACCTGACAACGCTGTTGATATCGGCCTTGTTACTGGAAAACAGCGAAATAAATAATGCTGCCATGGAAGTTAATCCGCTAGCCGTAATACTTGTTTACTTCGACAGCAAAGGCGATCGCCTGCTCTATCGTTATCCATATCAAACACTGGGACAAACTCTCAAGTTGGAAGAACCGCGCGAAGAATTGACCAAGAATAAAAAGCGTAATCCCTTTGCCATTGCTAACTCGGATGATCTTTTGCAAACGCCCACACACCAAAACCACAATCAGAGCCAAAACCAGAGCCAAAGTCAAGGCCAGTTACAGGGTTTTGCTGATGATGTACTGTCCGCATTGTTTGCGGTCAAGCCACAACTGTGCAACCAAAAGTTCGAGCTGAAATTGAACGATGTGCGCTTTGTTAGTCACCCTACGCTTATTAGTGTGGTGCCCGTTGCAGCTCCGACAGCCGCCAGCGGCTCGACGCCCACGCCCGTTGTCAATGCAACTATGACACAGCCAACAGTTGCTACGGGCGCCACCAAGAAGCAGCAAATGCTTATCAATATAGTCTTCGCACTCCATGCACAGGCAAGCTATTCGATTGTCAAGTGTTACCATGAGCTGAGCAAGCGGCTGGGCTTGGCGTTGAAGTTTGAGGAGCAACGCAGCGGGTATCTAACCGAGCAGACGGCTCTTATGGCACGCACCCATGATGAGCAGCAACAGCAACCATTAGAACGCACATTTGAACTGATCGCCGAACGTTGTACCTTGGCCCAGGCTTTGCGATCTATTTGCAATGATCTATGCACGACGGGATTGCTGAGCACCACACTGAATCAGAATCTTACCTTGACCTTTTGTCTGCCCGCAAAGGCGCATCAGTTGCATAAGAAAGGCAGCATGGTGGATCCGGAGACAATAGATCGCTGTTTGCGCGCCCTAAAACCGTATCACGGTATGTTGCTGCTTGTAGATTTTGCTGAGCTGCTCGATTGTGTACCGCCAACGGGTGCACGCATGCTGTGGCAGCTAGTCGATGCCTATAACCCGCTGATCAGCCTGCAGAGCATGGCCTCCAATGCGGATCTGAGCATCGAACATGTCTACAAGCTTGTCTCGCATCTTGTCTACTGGGCCAAGGCGACAATTATCTATCCATTGTGTGAGACAAATGTATATGTGATAGCCCCGGATGCGCCGCTCCACACTAAATCGCATCTGGTTGAGAAGTTCTCCACGCGCTTTGCTGGCATGTCTTTGTTCGAGGTCATTTCGGACTTTTCGTTGCCCACATCGATTGGACATCTGACAACGCCGTTGCAGCAGCCAGCCCGTCAGGGTATATTGGCACAAATGGTGCTCTGGATGCTACAGCACCATCTGCTGATGCAGCTGCACACCTATGTCCAGTTTATGCCCAGCGATGATGATGAATTTGGTGATTCCGCTTCGTGCACAGCTCAGGCTCAGCTGCCCGGCAGCTGTGACAATCTAACAGAGGAGGAGGACTCTGGAGATCCACTACATGGCGGCTCCATGCTAAGCATGTCCAGCCAACCTCTGCCAGTGCCACAGAACACTTTTAGACGCACCATTGCAGAAGATCACGATTCTGTGACCTCGGACAACATTGCTGTGCAGCCTTCGTCCAGCCACAAGTCAAATTTCAGCATGACGGCATCCCTAAGTACAGATAACTGCGACAGTTTGGACTCCATGGAGGATGAACAGAAGCTCAAAGAGCTGCTGCAGGTCTTCAACGAGGCGGACTGTGCTGCCATACGCCGTATTCCGGCATCCCTTAACGTTGATGATCTATCGTTGCTTGTCAAACTCTACCAGATGGGCTACTTCAAGAGTGAACATCATCTAGAGGAGATCATGTACTTTGAGAACTTGCGTCGTTCGCAACTGTTGCAGCTGCTCGACAAGTTTCGCGATGTACTGATTATCTACGAGACCGAAGATCCTGCCATTGCATCCATGTACAATAACAAATAGATCTTTGTTTAAAAAAGAAACCGCATTCCAAATGCATTCTAAATGTAGTCGAATAAACAATTTAAGTCCCCCGAGATAGCTCTCTACTTTGATATATACGAGATTGGTTATTTTGAAAAGGTTTCTTTTCGAATCCTGTTGATTAACATAAAATTTATTCTTTTGAATTTGTGACAAATAAAAACCTAGCTAATATTTGTTTTGGGGGCAGGAGCTTGGGCAATTGACTAAATTCAATTGAATATCTTAAGATTCTAATAGCCAGCATATTGTAATTTCTGTGAAACGTTTCGTATACTCTATTTCTTTAACTCTTATAATTAAATTTTTATAGTACCTAAACTAAGTTTATGAGTTTACAAAAAATATTTATATATGCGTCTACCTAAACTATATATGTATACATAAATATAATTTGTGCCTTATAGCTAATTTTAAATGTAAGTGAATGTAAATGAACAGCTTTCCGATCTATTGTATGTGGTTTATCAATCAATTTGATATATGGGCCTATGCATCTGCGCTTAAATTCATCAGGGACTGTGGACTAGAAACGCTTTCACAGCTCGCAATCCTGAGCAGAGGAAATAATAGGTATTACAAAAGTCTCAAGCAGTAATCCTGAAACCTTTTCCTAAGAAATTCCCTTTGCGAAGTCTATTCGAATAGAATAGAATATAGAATAGTTATAGGCATTGGCAAATTCACATTATCTTTTTGTACATGAGTCAAGCTTTTAACGTCCACAAGAATATATAAGCTGATCGCTAGGACTTGTTGTTGTTGCTGGTGTTGGAAATATTGTTATTGTACAAATAGGGTATCAAATTGGGTTCAATTTCCAACTGCTGGCGGAGTATAGAGCTCATTACAAACTCCGTAGACACAATATGACACTTGGGATTGCCATGGCGTGTCAGATCCGCGCACAGGTGCATATCCGTAGGGCAAGTAACAATGATGTATGAGTCAGGTGCCTGAGCATGTGCTTCAGCCACGGCTGCACCGCTGCGTCGCTTAATCTCCACCTTGCCGCCCGATGATTCAATCATACGTATGATTTCCTCACGCGCCGGAAATACATCGGGCGTTACAAAGAAACATTTTCCGGCAAACAATGTGGAACGCGTCGAAGCACGCAGCACGATGTCCAAATCAAAGTGTAGGTTTTCATCGACGGGAATATGCTGAATTCGATAGTCATCCGGTGGCACAAACTTGCCTGCCTTTGCGCTATCCACAAGCCAATTGGATTTGAGCACGTAGTCAACGTGACAACATGCCTGGATAAGCTTGCAGGTGCGACTCTCGCGTGTCATTACCAAATGTGTTGCATCCGCCGGGCTATCCACAACGATGCCACCTAGTTGCCTAAAGTTAACAATAAGGCAGGTTATTTAATTAGTTCGGCTACGGAGATATGTGTATATGTGAACATACATAACTGCCTTCTTAAGGGATTCAGCATCGGCGACCTGAGAGAATATAACCTTTGGCGGCTTGGTAGTTTGTGGATATTCTATGCAGACAATTTGCTCCGGAAGTTGCTCCTGGTAGATACTCAATTTTTGTCGCTTTATCTTCTGCTCATTGGCGTACGGATCGGAGAAATGTCGCTTGACGCGTTCGTGCGCCTCCTGTGTGAGATTTATTGGCGCCTTCCAAGCAGCTAGAAAAAGAGAATGATATGTTAATTATGGTCTGCAGCTTATAAGCTAGTAAGTGAATACTTACTTAACAGATGTGCCACCAGATTGCATTCTATGCGGAATGGCGCAACCAGGTTGTACTGCTGATACTTGGGATTCTCGTACTGTGTTAGTCCACTCAGATTGCCAATGCAAACGTCACTTAACCAGAGTGCATTCACCATGGGTATACCCCACTCTTTGGCGGCATTGAATTTATTGCCCTCTAACTGCTTGCAGACAACCAACGTGTTTACCTTGGACAGGTACGAGGTGTATATGGCGCCACATTCCTCGGCCATTTGCTGCAGACGTACAACTTCCTCGCTCTCAAATCCCTCGGAGGTGATTATGTAGCGTTCCAGAGGCTTGCGATATCCAAATTGACTGGGAAATGGTAAATGCAATGGCTGCCATGGTGGCATCAACTGTCGCTTCAGGCAAATGTCGCTTAGCCAATATGCGGTTACACATCGCTTGGCATCGCGTAGCGCTTGCATGACCATGCCGTGGCGTTGTGTGCGACAGATAACATGCGTGACACGCGGACAATAGACACGTTCAATGTCGCCGCCAAACTGGCGTATAGTATCCAACCAGATGGGCAGCTCATCGCTGTCCGTCTCATCATACTCCACAATGAAAAACGTGCAGCCGACCAGGAAGAGATCTGCCGGCAGTTTCAGGTTTGGATTATGACCGTAAAACTGCGGCCGTGGTGGCATTGGTATCGGCGGTTGTCCTGGGCGCGCCTGCATGTAGCCATGTGGTGGTGGTCCCGCAACTTGCACTGGCATGCCAACCGCCAACTGTTGCTGTTGTACGTTCGGTGGTGGTGCGACCACAATTTGTTGCTGCACCAAATGTTGTTGTGGTATCTGTTGTGGTGGCACACCAACAACACGTCGCATTTGCTGTGGCTGTAACATTTGTTGCTGTTGCTGCTGCTGTTGTTGCTGCTGCAGTAGCAGAAGTTCCTGTTGGGTACGTGGTGGTCCTGCCACTCCTACAGCTTGGTTATGCTGTTGCCCCATCATGCGCAATGCACCAGCAGCAGATGGTGGCTCCACATGTTGTTGTTGAGCTGTTGATAGCTGCTGTTGTTGTGCGACAACCATTTGCTGCTGCTGCTGTTGTTGTTGCTGCAGCAGTAGTTGTTGTTGCTGTTGTGGCGCTGCTCCACTAACAACAACTTGTTGCACTATTTGCTGCTGCCCATCGCCCATGGCAATCAGTTGCTGCTGCTGTTGTGGTGTCGGTGCCTGTGCACCATTATTTCCAAGTCGATTGCTCAGCATGTTGGCCAATGCGGTTTTGGTCTTGAGATTCATTTGCTGTGGCGTCTGCTGCTGGTGCTGCTGTTGTCCATCGGGAGCTGAAAGCAAAGAAACGATTTAACATTGCTTGTTCTATCTAGAACTTATTAAATATTGACTTACCCGCTGTAGGCATAACCAATGCTTGTGTTATAATGTTGCCACCACCGGCACCACCAACAACAACAGTTGACCCGGGCGTCGTTGGCGTGCCCGGTGTAGGTGGTTGCTGCTGCTGCTGCACAATGGTCTGTTGCTCGATTAGCTGTCCACTTATCAATTGAACCGTCTGTTTTCCCATCTGTTGTTGCTGCTGTGGCGCTCCCGCCTGCTGCATGGGTATTTGTTGAACGCGCAGTTGCTGACGCTGGAGCAACATTTGTTGATTGGGATCATTGGGATTAAACGGTTGTTGTGGTTGTTGTGCTGCCACAGGTTGTTGCTGCTGCTGCGAAATTGGACTAAGACCAGGCGCACCACCTGCGCGTACCACCACTTGGCGTGTACCCTGCTGTTGCAGCCAAAGCAATTGCTCCTGTTGCGTCAGTCCGGCGGGCATTTGGCTCTGCACAATAATATGCGAGGTTCCAGGTCCGGGTACAGGCACTGGGCCAGCTGTGCGTGTTGTCACCACACTGCCAGGAGCACCGGGACGTGCTTGATAGGCGACCTGTTGTCGCAGCATAACTCGAGGTTTACTCTGATTCAATTTGGTGATGTACTCGGCACGTTTGTGCGCGTCCAGGGACATAAAGTGCGCGCTGGTCTTCTCATCTAGTTGTATAAATTGCCGCTGTTGCTGCTGCTGTTGTTGCTGCGGCGGAGGCAATACAAGCTGTTGCTGCTGTTGGGGTGGTTGTTGCTGCTGCTGTGGAGGCCAGGGCGTTTGTGGACGTTGTCCGCGAGGAGCAAACTGAGGCGCCTGTTGTTGTTGTGGTGTTGTTGGAGTACCCGGCAGCGGCGATTGCATGCCCATGCTTGTGGTAGGCGTGCCAGGTGTTGTCGGTGGCAGTTGATTTGTCACCGGACTTTGGGGCGACCAATGGGGCTGCTGTTGTTGCTGCAGCTGTGTGTGATGTTGCGGCGATTGCTGTTGCAGCATCAATTGCTGTTGTGGTGATTGTGGCGGTGGTGTCCGCTGTGGCAGATGTTGTTGCTTTATAAGTACTTGTTGCATAATTTGTTGCGGCTGTTGCTGTTGTTGCTGCTGTGTAACTGGTTGTTGCTGTTGTATCAGTATTTGTTGCTGCTGTTGTTGCTGCGGTGGACCAACAAGTTGCTGTTGCTGTTGTTGCTGCTGTTGTTGTTGCTGCTGCTGTTGTTGCTTCTGTTGCAACAACTGCTGCTGTTGCAAGTACTGGAGTCGCTGTGGATCGCTTATAACCTGCTGATTTATCACAATTTGTTGCTGCTGTTGCGGTGCTTGCTGTGGCATTTGCAACCTCTGCTGTTGTTGTTGCTGTGTTATCATCTGTTGCTGCATTTGTGGCGGTGCCTGCTGTTGTTGTTGTTGCGGAGATTGTTGCTGCTGCTGCAACATCATTTGATTTTGAGGCAGTTGCTGTTGCTGCTGCTGTTGCAGCATTTGTCGCTGCTGCACAAGCTGTTGCTGCTGCTGTTGTTGTTGCTGTGATATATTTGTAGAATTGACAATAAAAACATTTTGGTTTTGTTGGTTCTGTGCCAGAATCTGCTGCTGCTGCTGTACGCTAAGCTGATTGAATTGCTGCTGACTTATGATAAACTTTTTGGTCTGCATTGCTGGCTGCTGTTGCTGTTGTTGTTGTTGTTGTTGTTGTTGTTGTAGCTGCTGATGGTAATAAGATGTAATAACAAATTTAAATAACACAAACTAAGCAGTTTACATACATGTTGCTGTGGCTGCTGAGCCAACACTTGTTGCTGCTGCTGCTGCTGTTGTTGTTGTGGCTGCTGTTGTTGCTGATGTACGAACTGCTGCCCCAACATTTGCTGCTGTTGCTGTGGTGGTTGTATTGTCTGCTGTATGATACGCACCTGTCCTCCAGTGCCAAGCGCAATATTTTGTTGTTGCGTAAATTGAACTTGCTGCTGTTGTGGCTGTTGCTGCTGCTGTTGAGGTTGCTGCAGTTGTTGCTGCGGTTGTTGAGGCATTATTTGTTGCTGTTGTTGTTGTTGCTGTTGCAGCTGCAACATTTGCTGTTGCTTCTGCTGCTGAATGCTCATCATATGGCTCTGAATTATCTGTTGGCCCTGTGCCGTGGAGGTGTTTATAACGTGTCGCTGGGTTATAACTTGTTGCTGCTGCTGCTGCTGCTGTTGACCAGGCGCTAACTGTTGTTGCTGTATTGGGGGCGGCTGTTGCTGCTGTTGAAGGGACTGTAATTAACCGGAACCAATTAATGAACATATTTAATAATATTTCAAATATTTAAATTAACTTACTCTTTCTGGTTGTTGCGGTTGTTGTGCTGGTGGTGTAGGTTGTTGTTGCTGCTGCTGTTGTTGTAACGGCGATTGACGCGCCGACGGTGTATGCTGTTGAGGTTGCATTTGCTGCTGCTGTTGTTGTTGTTGCTGCTGCTGCTGCAACTGCTGTTGTTGCTTTAACTGTTGTTGTCGCATAATCAATGAGTCCTGATTGCTACTGAGAGTGGATCGACTGAGCACTTGCGCCACTTGAACGGGATCAGTCGGATCAATGGGTTGGGCAAAGGCTTGCTGTTGTTGTTGTTGCTGCTGTTGTGGCTGTTGCTGTGCTGTTTGCTGTTGGGGTTTGTTAGACATTGGCGGCGTCTGTGAAATTTGTGGCGATTGTGGTGCAGAAATGTGCTGCGGACTTTGTTGCTGCTGTTGTTGTTGCTGTTGTGCTAGTTGTTGTTGCTGCTGCTGCTGCAACTGCATACGTTGCTGTTGATGCACTGGTTGCTGGAAGGGCTGCTGCTGTGGTGACATTATTGCTGTTGGCGGTGGTTGTTGCTGCGGCGAGCCCATCATGTGCTGCTGCTGCTGCTGACGACTTTGTTGCAATTGTTGCTGTTGTTGGCGCAAGTGTTGCTGTGCACTTTGCGGCGATGGCGGAGGCGGCGGTGTCATCTGCGGTGCTGGCGATTGCAGCTGTCGCGGCGACTGGGGTGGCAACATGTTATTGTTAGCACTAACATGTTGCTGCTGCAACGAAGGTGATGGCGTGCTTGGTGGCATAACTGGCGAACGATTTTGGACCATGCGTGGCGATTGCTGTTGGGGTTGTTGCTGAAGTTGCTGCTGCTGTTGTTGCTGCTGCTGTTGCTGTTGTTGCACTTGCTGCATTTGCATTTGTAGCTGCTGTTGTTGTTGCAATAAATTCTGTTGCTGCTGTTGAATATGTCGTTGCAACGCCTGTTGCTGGGGTGTAAGGCTTTGACCGTTCTGTATATGCTGTTGCAATTGCAATTGCTGTTGCTGCAACATGTTTTGCTGACGCATAATGTGCTGGTGCAGCATTTGCGGCGACACTGGTACTTGCTGCTGTTGTTGTTGTTGCGGCACTTGTTGTTGTTGTTGTTGCTGCTGCTGTTGTTGCTGCACAGCCTGCTGTTGTTGTGGTGATTGAATGGGCTGTGGAGTTGTTGAAGGTTGAGGCGTACGCGGCGTTTGTCGTCCACTTGGCATGGGCGCTTGTTGCATGGTGGGCGTAGTGGGCATGCGTGGCGCCTGCTGTTGTTGCTGCTGCAGTATTATCTGCTGTTGCTGTTGTTGTTGCTGCTGCTGATCCTGCTGTTGCATAAGTTGCAGCTGCTGCTGCTGCTGTTGTTGTTGCTGCTGCTGCTGTTGTTGTTGCTGCTGCTGTTGTTGTTGGGAGTTTTTCATTTGCCGCTGTTGTTGCAGTATGTTTTTGATTTGTTGCTGTTGTTGTTGCGGCTGTAGATTTGCTGGTATGATTTTTTGCTGCTGGATAATAATCTGTTGTTGTTGCTGTGGAGGTGGTGGCGGGGGTGGAGCTTGCGGCACACCTTGCTGCTGCTGCATCTGTTGTTGCTGCTGCTGCTGCTGCATTTGTTGTTGTTGTAGCTGCTGCTGTGGTTGCATATTTCGCGGTCGCACAAAGACAACTTGCTGCTGTGCGGGTTGAGGCAGCTGTTGTTGCTGCTGCAGTTGTTGTTGTTGCTGTTGTTGTTGCTGCTGCTGCTGTTCGGCGGCAGCGCGCTCTGCCGATGCCTGCAACTGCGATTTGATGTTAGCAATGCTCTTTGCAGCGCTGTCATCTCCGAATCCCAGTATGTCCGATAGTTGAGGAGCTGCGGTTTGATGTTGTTGTTGCTGTGGCAACTGTTGTACTATTTGTTGTTGTTGTTGCTGCTGCTGCTGTTGTTGTTGTTGTGCCAACTGCTGTTGTAGTTGCTGCTGCTGCTGTTGTTGTTGTTGCTGCTGCAGATTCTGTTGCTGTTGTTTCTGTGCGCGTTGCTTCTCTATAGGTTTTAACAGCCTGGGATGATATGGTTCACAGGGAAGACAATTCCTGAATTTGAGGCAATCAGTTACCCAGTCCGGTGTGACAATATTGATGGCATTCTTGGGTAGCGCCAGCGCTTTATTGTAGATGCCACCAGTTGCAGCACCGCACACCAAATGCGTATTTGTAGCCCCGAAGCTGTGTGTTACCACAGCCCCGTAATAGGTAAGCATGGCATAAAGGCGACGGCGATCACTTGCCACCACGTTGGTGATGGCGGCACGTATGCCACGCAGAAATCGCTGTTGACTGGGATCGAAGGCACGTGTGGAGGCCATGCGACCTAACTTGGCGCTGTGCAAGATCCATTGATCATTGACAGGTACCATAGAGTATAGCTCTAGGTTCATAGACAACTCCTCCTCGAGGTAGTTGGGGGCGCATATTAAATGCGTGACTTGGTCCGATGGGTAAATTTTCGATTGTGCTCCGCCATTCTTGAGTAATCTTTCGCTCTGCAAAACAAAAACAAATAATAAATTCAGCTTTCTCCCTCACACACACGAACACACATTTTCATCATAACAGATCTGAGCAATATGTAAAAACAGTGACTGTGACTTTTATGTGATATTGAATAATTGTTGTTGTGTATATCAACCAATTGTTCGATTAGTTTCATGTTCCAGTCACAGTTTTGCACACAATTGCTCATCTCTATGCAAAAACACATGCACACACACACACACACATGCCGAATTGCCGGCAACATTTCTGGCGCGCATTTCATTTTTTGCACACATATCACCCTGTGCTACCAGATCAGTAGTAAATATAGCTAAATAGCTAATTATTATTGAATAGTCAGTTACTATGTTGTCCATGTCTTGTTTTTATATATTTGCTCACAACAAAAAAGACCGCACTGTTGCCGTGGCGTGTACAGCTGCATGGTCACCAAAACAAATGTATAAAACGCGCGTACGCACACTCACACACGCACACACACTCATAACAAACACAATGCAAATACAACACGGCGGGCACACGTACAGCCCGATTCCGTTGAGGAAACTCTTTTTACCTCATCATCCAAACTGCCCAGTACAAAATAGATCACATCTTCAAAAAGCTTTTCACTTATTTTCAAATTTTCCATTATTTGGATTCTTGACTAGCATGCGCTATTTCCTTTGCTCAAATTTCACTTTTCTTTCGTTTCGCTTTTGTTGTTGCTGCTGTTGCGGCTGCCTCCGCGGACATGGATAATGAAACGCATACAGCTTCCCTTCCACTGAAATCCAATCACATGCGATCGTTGATAATTCTAAACAAATGCAACTTATAACACAAAAAGCACTTGAATTGTTTAAATTCATCGAAGTGAGGCCGCTATTTCTTAAACTAAATTATTTTCCGGGACCCTCGGCCGTCTTTTGTATGCAACAAAAACCAACGCTAGTGATGTGACTGCACACCGATTTCATATCGATGCCATCAAATTGCATATCGATAGCGCTCAACCTTTCCAGCTGTTCTTTATTAACATAGCCTTAACAGAATTAATATTCTGCATTCCAAGTAGATGTTAGTTGTTTTGAGTAGACTGTAAATGTTTCTTGTTGCAAGCAGTGCAAACGGTAAGCCGCCCACCATTTAAAAAGGTGTTTCACCCGAAAGTAGGCAATGCAAATGAAATCAAAGAAATGTTTAACAGGCAGTGTCGCGGATCTTTTTTTCCCGACAAAACAAATAAATTTGGTGTTGTTTGTTTAAGCTCAAGGGTTAGACAAGAGCAAAACCGACATAACACACTGCTTTTGCAGTCCCAAAATTTAAAATATAAATAAAATATTCCGATTTATAATTTAAAAACTTTAAGTATATTGTTTTGTTGATTTTTTTTTACAAATACACATTGCCTTATACATATTATCTTAATTTTTTATAATTTGTTTCTTAACACATTTAAGACATAAAGATCTTGAAAGTGGCATTTTTTGTTTTTGCTTATTTTACATGTTTTATTTGTTGTTTTTGTGTTGTTTTTTATTTGCGTTTTGGCTAAATGAGTTTTTTGAAAAACATCTAGACGGTAGAAATTCTCATCAAAAGCGTAGAAAATCTTCTGTTATAATTACATTGATGAATTTTTTGTTTTTCTTGTGTATTGCAATAGCATAATTGGGGTTGGTTTCAGTTTGTTTTGTTTTCTGTTGTTTGTTTACTTTTAACGATGTTGTTGTTGTTGTGAATGTCTGTTCAAATCTTTCCCTGTGCTGGGGCAGCGACAGATATACCAGCTCCAGCAACTTGTTCGAATTTCTTGTCGTGCACCACGGCGTTTTTCATCAGGATAAATCATGAGGCGCTGCTCGCCTCGCCATTGCTCTCATGGAAATTGGTGCCATTCACAATGAACGAGGTGCCAAGGCCATATAAGTGACCTGAGTACTTGGCATGATCGATGTTGTCCTCGAAGAACATCTGTAAACAGGAAAAGAACCAATAAAACACTAGTACAAGATCATCTTAATAGGAAGTTACGTATCGGCGAAGTAGCTGCAGAGTTAGTTAAGATTCGTATTGTTATAGAGTTAGTAAAGCGAGAAGTTACAGAAATAGGTGGATCTTTGGATGAACATACAATTTCGTTTATACTGTGTGTGTGCGATGTTGTTTTCTATTAAAAACTAAGACGCCTAAGATTCAAAGCAAATAAGGTTAAGATTACATACCGTGTACGGAGTTTTTAGTTTTATGTTGTCATAGTCAGAATCATTATTAGTTTGTTTGAAAATGGCCTTCGCATTTTTCTCAATTCTTTACAATAAACACTTGCTTAAAATTAGATTAGAAATGTGTTAATTAAAATAAAAATTTATTGCAAAAGATAGCAAGAAAAACTATCTTAAGTCTATCAAAATGATCGACTGTTTATAGAAATAATACTGTTACGTAAATAATAAGTTAAAATTTGATAATTACAAAAAAAAAAAAAAAATTATTATTTTAAGTACAATTTGATGAGTATAAATATTATAAGGAGCAACAATCTTAGCGGTAGATGATAGGTATGAAAATGAATTAACGTAAAGCCCAAAAACCAGAAATAATGATCAACAAATATAAAAAAATAAAATGGAATTTCATTTCATTTAATCTTCCAATCAACTTCATGTCTTTTTCACTTTTTCAGTTCTTTTTTTTTTTGTTATAAATTAACAAACATGTTTAACATGGTTCAAGCAATGGCAACTATTTAGAAATTCTAGATAAGATTCATTATGGTGTTTCCTGTCTTGGATGGGGATAGCCGATAATTATGTTTTGCATGCCGCATAACAAACAATATGCATTTAGTATTAGTCCGGGGGCTTCTAAAAGCTAATTAGTATGAGTATTATAAGTACATCGAAAGTAAAAATGATAACTATGTACACAATGAGTATGGTAGATGTGTGCTATGAGAATTGTGAAACATTAGAACTTAAAACTGGTAAATGTTAAGTTTGGTTAGAGAAAAGCAAGTTAATGTTCAAATAGTGCATGGAACAGCAGCAGCAAGAACAACAGCTACGGCCGTTTAACGTATGACAGCAATAGCAACAACAGCTTTAGGTTTTGTTTTTGACATTGCTAGAATTAAGAATACGTTGTGTGGGCATCGAGGATTCCACCACATTTCGGGTATAAACCGTAATGGTTAGCCCCAACGATTGGGAACGTGAAAACAAGTGATCCAGTGGACTAGTTTCTGCATCGTTGCTGTCGCTGTCTGTTCCTGCTGTTGTTGTTGCTGTTGCTGTCGCTGTCGCTGTTACTGTGCTGGCAGTGTTGCGGCAGCTGTTGTTGTCGTTGTTGTCTAGGCTGCTAGCTGATCGCAAGCAGACGGTGACAACCGACTTCAAATACATGGCGTGCTCAAGCACATAGGGGAGGAATGCGTTTGGCTCTTCAATGTTGTCATAGTGAAAACCAAATGTTGTGTGTTGTTGTTGTACCTCACGCATTTTGAAGAATGCCATGCCAGTGAGCAGCGCATCCGAACCGGCCTGATGCTGCGGCCCAACTCGTCGCAATTCCAGCTGATCGGCAACCTCTTGCAGGCCGCCCTTAAGATTCTTGCACGACTTCATTAGATATTTGATATCGAATATGCTGGGAAAATATATGTGCAACAATTCAAAAAAGTCACTCTCATCCGCAGGCAAATTTTGATCCGTGAGTAGCTTTAGTAGGTAACCAAAATCGTAGCCAGAGTGAAAGCAAAGCCATTTTATGTTATCCATTAGCACAATGCCCGAGCTCATGAGTAGCTCTGCAAACTCAATGGGATCGATGCCATCCTCTTCGTGTTTCTTGAATTGTATGCCTGAATTTTGCAACAAATCGATTGAATCCTGCGCGTACATATCCTCGCTGTAAAATAGTAGAACATATGGTATAAAGAAACGTTCGATTGTTTTAGTCGATTTTTGCAACCCACCTTAGATTGAATTTAAAGTTGAACTGCCAAGTTGAGTAGCCCGGCGGCGTTTTGCCATCATCATCCATAAACGTGAGTCCCAGCTGTATGATTCTCAGCAAATCCACATTGCAGCGCAGCAATTGATAGTGATAATCCGCTGTGGACCGAAATTCACCAACGGGTCGCGCCACTACGCCCGGAAATTCGGTGTCCATTGCAACAAAATGATATTTCTGGACTACCTTACGTATTGTGCGAAATTCCTCCTCGAGATTATGTTTCCATACGTCTCGAATACCGCACTCCTCGTTGCTAGGTATATGCACCTGGCCATGCGCGCCGCCACTGATGGCCGATGGCATTGTCTGTGAACACGGGCAAGAAGTTCAATTAATATTATCACGAAGATGTAATAACAAATAATACGGTTCCATAATGTACTTGTGTTTGAGCCCAGCATATTAAAATATTTTATATTTAGCATATAAAATATTTTAAATTTAATAGCCAAAAAAACAATTTGTCATTTAAAGATTATCATTAAATTTCTCCAATCATAAACAATTATCAAAGAGGATTTTCTTTTTAATTATTTATAAGTTATACCGGCGCATCGGGTGAGTGTCAGATGTTCTTATTTTGTGTAGTACTATGGTTAAATATACATAAATATGTTAAATATATATTCGTACATGGGAAATTAGCAACATAAATATACACGAAGTAGCCGGACCAATTGGTTACAATAAATTTTTGCCAGAAATAAATAAAATGTTTTTGTTTTGATTCTTTTTGAGGGAGTGCAGATGGTTGTTCATAGGTTTGCCAATTCTGTCGTTAAAAGAGGTGATTCAATTTTGATTTCTGCGACTACGTAAAGAAAACAAATTCACGTAAAAACAAAATGCAGTTTACAAATTTGAGATTTTTAGTATTTGGAGTTGTGCGGGCGCTACTTACATCGTCGACGGACGTCGCCTGTTGCTGTCGCTGTAGTGCCGCCGTTTCAGCCACCTTCGAACCAAAGCTAACCTTAAGCTATGTACAAGTTTTGTTTTTATATGTTTTCTCTTTTACAATTAGTTTGTTTTTTTTTTTTTGTTTATTTATTTAACTCTCTGAGCTATTATTCAGTGATCTCACAGCAATGCCTGTAAGAGAACGTTAAGTAACGTTGACTTCGAGGCTTAGAATATTCGTAAAATTATTTTCAATTGTCGGTGGAAAGTTAAGTTGTAACGGTCAAGTATAGAAAGAGCAAACTGAACAAAATGAGAGCTTAACCTAATTTTTTCAGAAGTAAATATATCTGATTTATGTGAGATTAATAACAAAGTACATCTGTTGTGAGATCCAAAGACTTTTTACAGACTATAATTTGTTGTTTTTAAGAACATTTCTCACCAATTCAAAAATTAAAACACCAGAAAACGAGTAGTACAGTGAAAGGTCCTTGAAGTTTTCACAAACCAAAATGAACAACTAATCAATCAGTGTAACCACCACAAGGATGTAAGGTAGAAATGCACACACACATGCATACACTTGCATGTTTTTGCAAATTCTTATGTACATACATTTATACGTATTGCATGTAACCTCTTTAGCTGTCATGTCCTTGTTAAAAGGGGTGTGGTCTCGGAGGCTTTACGAAAAGAAAATTTGTAAAATGGAATTTGTTGGACACGTTATCCTGCGTAGCTTTGCTTATATTGACCAAAGCTACAGCGTTTGATTAATTGATTATCGTCGTTTTAATTCTATAATAAATTGGGTCACAGGTGAGTTTACAACAATTTTTGCCGCGCTTTATAACCGACAGCTAAGTTTTCGTTAAAATTGCAACCGTTCGCCGTACACGGGCTTGTGTGAGTGCATACGTGAAACTCAACACAGCCAAAGCACTGTGTATGTAAATATTACACGCATACAAGCGCATATGTGAAATGTGTGCAGTTTAATAAAAAAAAAAAAAACGAAGGCCGTCACCGTCAAACGAAAAGGAAGTCGCCCTTAGAGCCGCCAAAGGTAAATTCAAAATTTTCAGCAGTGATTCTTTTAGAAACTTACCCATTTCATAGTATTACTGTTGTTGAAAAAAATGCTTGCTTTGGATACAGCCGCCGATGGGTTAGTTTCACTTTCGAGTTCTAACGCTGTTGCAATTGGTGCCTCTTGTCCTTGGTTTGGCGTCGATGATAATGTTGAGAATAGTGAAGTGAACCGGTGTTTGAGCTGTGCCTATGGCGTTAAATAAATTATTTGGCGTTAGTTTTGTTTGCATTAAATTGCCATAATGAAAGACATATATTAGTTTCAGTGTTCAGCAACGGCGCAATTGTTCACAACGAGAGACAAAACCAGGGCCGCGCAACAAATTGTGGCTCTCTTTTTGGAATTTAGTATTGTTTTGTGTAAATATGTTGGTGTATTAAATAAGCAAACAAAATAATTTACATAATCAATGACTTACTAAGTTTATAACATTTCTTTTAAGTTTTTTAAAAAGAATTGTGTGTTCTGTATTGAAATGCCTAAAGTATAATTTATATCAGATAGATGGCGCTGCTTCCAGTTGTTAGATTGACAACCCTGAGCAAACAGCTGTTAAAATGCGAACGAAGGTATATGGTACACTGCCAACAAAAGCGGAAGCCAAAAAGGCTGTTTTAGCTGAAAAAAGCCAACCAATTTATTTTCATATGAATATGTATATGAAAATTTACAAATTTCAGAAATATAAATGCCGAACTTTTACTTTCTGCAATTCGTAAATCTTTTACGCTAACCTAAGAGACTAAGAAGAAGCCAAGAAGCTAGGGTGAGTTAAACCCATATTAAGCAATTTCGATATAAAAATGAAGCCAGATTTCCAGCTGCCCGCAGTAACATTTCGGCCCGCTTTTAAAGCCAGTTTTCACAGGAAAAAGCTGACCTGGCAACTCTGCTTGTTAAATTAATTGTTTAGTTTTGTAAATTCAATTGTACAAATCGGAAAACGCTCTCTAATGATTTCACTTTTAATTCATTTGTATTATTGCGTGACTTAAAATAATTTCAATAATTGATTACGGCTAGTAACCAGCGTACTGTGCTCGGGGTGAGCTTGGTAAAGAACTCCGAAATCGAGGTGTGCAGTTGTTTGCCGGCAGTTCGTGTGCCAGTTTTATTTGTTTACAAATAACAAAAAGGTGAATAGCTAGGTGTAACAGTTTTGAATTAACTTTATTAACTGTCAGTTTGAGTCTTTTGTATATAATTAGTTGTGCCGATATTTTGCCTCGAGTACTTTGCCAGCGTCATCAGCTACACTGTGATTAATTTCTTTGCCGACTTTCTCGGCCTCTGTATTTGACCTATTTTGTCTTTGGTTCTTCTTGAAGTGTTCAAGTGTTTTAAAGTGTGTATGCATGTACTAAGCTATGTACGTCTTCATGTACATGGATGTTTACATGTGCTCACGCGGCACAATAATTTGTTATTGTTTATGTGCGCGCCACCGAAAACTAGTTTTCTCTTATCTTGCCAATTTCAGGCAATCAATTGGCCATTGACATGGAGAGCTTCGAGTCTGTCTAAAAAGACAGGCATTCCACTGCGACACACACACAAACAAACACTCACCAATTGTCTGCTTAAACTGTAGAGCCACCTCCCATTTACAACTTTAAATACCCTGTAAACACATTTGAATGGAAAAACCCACTATTTGTGCTATCATTTGAGATTTGTTACACACCTAAGTAGTCATAATTGACTTTGTCGTACTCATATCAACCCGTTTCATAGATAGCTGAAAAACACCAATTGGAACATTCTATTCTGATTGTATCTAAATTTATAAAATATTTGCCAAATAATGATTACCAGTTTTTGCATTTCATTGTGAAATAGCAGATTGAATCATAAAAGGCATACATTTATATAGCAATTGTCATGGACTAGTACAACCCATTCTTATTAAACACAAGAAATAATGTTGCAAATTGACTGCACGCAACTTGATCACGTTTTATGCGGCTCTTTTATTGAACTAATTGAATCAATGGGCTGTTGTCACAACTTCGGCACGCGAGTCTTGCGATCTTTCAGTCTTTCGCCAGCTCCCGACGGGTTCCCATCGAGGTGAAGGTGACGCGAGATATTCCGAAAATTAAATAGAAAGAAATTGAATATTGAAACACTTTTTATAAGTTGCTCAACGTGTTTTGTGTAGAACACAGGTAGAAGAGTTATTGGGTAACATTAAGTTGAGACATTTGTGCAAACAATTTAACGTGGTGGTTTTCCATAAATATTCCATTCAGAACATGTTTTAGCTGTGTTCCTTAACATAAAGTTCGTCAATATTATTTCAAATATTTGTAAATACTGTTTTGCGCATTGTTTAATTTCTTTGCCGTAAGATTCATTAAATTGAGCTGAGATTCTACAAATATTGAAAAATTTTTGTTATTTCATATTATTTCGACTCAAGTTTATAGGCATAATAAATAGTTATTTAAACTTTAACTCGTCTTTCAGATACCGCAAAATGCCGCTCAAGAATTTGAGTGCTCTGTTGCCGGGTATCAAATGGCTGCAAAACTACACGGCTCAGGATGCAGTCGCTGATCTGATAGCTGGAATTACAGTGGGACTGACGGTGCTGCCACAGGGTTTGGCCTATGCCACTCTTGCGGGCCTGGAACCGCAGTATGGCCTGTACTCGTCGTTTGTGGGAGGAATTGTTTACGCGATGCTGGGTAGCTGTCGTCAGGTTACGATTGGACCGACAGCATTGCTGGCTCTAATGACTAGCCGACACACAGGATTCGGATTGGACTCGGGGCCAGCCTATGGCATTCTATTGTGCCTTATTTCCGGTGTTGTAGAATTGGCAATGGCTGTACTAAGACTGGGTGCACTGGTGGATCTTATATCATTGCCCGTGACTGTGGGATTTACTTCGGCGACTGCCGTCATTATAGGCACATCGCAGCTAAAGGGTTTGCTGGGTCTGCGCGGCGGTTCTGGCTCAGACTTTATCAATACCATGCGCTCTGTATTTGGTAATCTGCAGCATGTGCGTCGCGGGGATGTAACACTGGGATTGGTGTCCATCAGTGTGCTGCTGCTGTTGCGTGTGAGTAGAAAGAGCTTTCGATTTTCTGTAAAACAGTTTTAATCATTATGCTATTTTTCCTTAATTGATGCAGAAATTGAAGAACGTCAAGGTGACAAATCGAGTGCTCGGCGGTAGCATTTGGGTGGTATCCACTGGTCGCAACGCTCTGGTGGTACTTGTCTCCAGCGTTCTAGCTTACAGTCAATGTACGCAGCTAGAAAGCTGTCCCTTTATACTCACGGGCAAGGTGAAAAGCGGCCTGCCCAGTTTGGCATTACCTAAATTTGAGACCACAATTCTGGGCGCGAATGACACCAAAGTCACGCAGGACTTTCCACAAATGGTGAGTATAGAAATAAGTACTATTAAAAGGAGGCTATAACTAAATTTCTTTGCCCGATGTAGCTCTCAGAACTGGGTCCCTCCATGATAATTTTACCAATTATTGCGGTTCTTGGTAATGTTGCCATTTCAAAGGCTTTCGGAGGTGCCGGACTTAGTCCTACGCGGGAACTGGTGGCGCTTTCGTTGAGCAACATTTGCGGTTCCTTTTGTAGCTCTATTCCGGTCACGGGTTCCTTTTCACGCAGTGCCGTCAATCATGCCAGTGGTGTGCGGACTCCGATTGGCGGCTGTTACACTAGTGTCCTGGTATTGCTTGCATTAGGTCTACTAGCACCGTATTTCCAGTATATACCCAAGGCGGCGCTGAGTGCTGTCATCATTTCGGCTGTGATATTTATGATTGAATTCGAGGTCATACGACCGCTTTGGCGTTGCAGTCGCCGCGAACTGTTGCCCGGCGCAATTACCTTTGTCATGAGTCTCGCCATAGGCGTTGAAATTGGCCTGCTGCTGGGCGTGGGCGCTGATGTTGCTTTTCTAGTTTATCGCGCAGCTCGTCCCATACTGAGCGTATCCAAACTGCAGACCAACAATGGCATGAGCTACATCCTGATTCGACCCAAGCATAGTTCGCTTTACTTTCCGGCCATAGAATGGGTGCGAACGGGTATTTCAAAGGCACTCTCTACACACGGCACAGCCCCCGTTGTCCTGGACTGTGCTCATGTGCATGGTAATGTTTTGTGATCAACGATTTTTATTTACACTTGTCTAACTTTTTTATTTCTTCAATAGATTTTGACTTTACGGCAGCACGTGGCATGGGATCACTGCACAAGGAACTGGCCAAGGTTAATGTGCCGTTGTTTTTGATGAGCGCACATAAGGATATTAGTGTCTTACTAAAAGAGTCAACAAATATTGATTTTCCAACAATAGATTGTCCCAATGACCTGGAGTGCCTACTGGAGCAAAGTGAGTGCCTTAGATAATACTAACTTTCTATTCCATTAATTCTTTTCTTTTGCAGCACCCAACTACGAGTTACACTTGCAGGTCACAGCGCCCCTTGTGGAGCCCAAAATGTTGAAAAACGTTGAGGCAACTGCCACCGAACTTACTAAGCTCTCCTCGCATTGCACTTAAACATATCAAATCATCGTTTACAAATGAAGATTGGGCAATGTACTTAAATTGAAGAGTCAATTGCAAGTTAGACTTCAATTCACACACAAACGCTTCCAATCTGTACAAAATCAGTCTAGCTTTAGCTAATTTATTTGTTATCATGCTCACATTTTACCGCTATAACTGCCCAACCATTGCATTCCTCGATCTATAACTGTATTCACCAAATTACCTCACTTCTATTCCCATTTTACTTTGCACTCGAATAGCTTTAGCTGAATTGTATATAATAGTTAAGTTTTTTATACCAATTTATATGTGTTACATTTTACATGCAAGTAAAGTTCGTATGTATAATTGATATACTGTAGCTTTCATTATATATTTATATATTTATATCAAATCAACTGTATAAAATATGAAGCCGAACCCAAGTCGTAAATTACCTCAGTCCTACAGAATCAATGCATCGCTCTAAGCTACATCAAGTGCTACTTGCCTTATAATTTAACTCTTGGAATATCATGTCTGCGTAATGAAAGGAATAAATAAGGAATCAAATAGGCTTCGTCATCAAACATTATGCATCTGATGATAACTAATTATACATTTATTATTGCCTTGTGATTAAGTTCAATTACAATCTTGTGTGCTTGTGTTGCTTGCCTAGACAGTTGGAAATACAGCGTAGCTGGCGACTTTGCAGAGGTTGTTGTGATTACGGGCGAGACGCATGTAGCCTTGTTCACCCCAGCGATTACCCCAGGAATTCTTAATGAGCCAATAGTTATCGCCGTATCCAGCGACAATCACGGCATGATTAACCTGTCCTCCACAAGGACCGTTGAACACACCCCTTCTGTAATGCTGAAAGTTGGTGGAGTCAACTGCGACAGCGACTGGACCATGTTGAGCAACTGCGTCTCCAAGGGAATTCTCATTGGGGTTCACTTGCCAAATCCGGGACACTCTGGCACCAACTCTATTGCGCTTAAAGCGACACTGCCCATCGCGTGCCTCGTAGGGATACGAACTCTCTACATCCAGACCACCGTTAGCCTTAACATATCGCAGGGCAGCAGAGGGCCATCCACCATTGCATCCATGGTTGTTATAACGCCTCGAACAGTCGACCAAATTCTGCTCGGAAAGTGGAATCAATTGGCGCGTTTTCATATAGTGCTGACTCTCCAGTACGCCCGCCGCAGCGAAGGCCCAGCAGGAGCCGCACCTTCCTTGGTTCTTCACAGCTGTGACAGCTCCTTTACCACGCCAATCGATGGCGCGAGGCGCCTCAATATCGTCTGGATAGTATATACCATCAATGTCGGAAGCCATTTCGCTGACATTAAGATTTGAGAGCATTTGACTCTGGAATTCAGAGGGTAGCAAGTCGGTGAATTGATTCACCCCCATCTCGTAGTCTTCATCTCCTGTGGCGTAACGTTCGTTATGGCTGTCTATAAGTTTCTTGTTGTCCATGAAGATCTGCATGCGTTGAAGTTCTTCATCCTCGTTTTCGTAAACCTTTTGGTGCTCCTCTTTGAAGGATCGGAACTCTGCCTCAAGCACATCCAAGTAAGTGATCCTTGCCTGTGTCAATCCAATAAGGACGCAAACAAAAATAATGCTCGCAGCTCTCATGGTGTTCTCGGGAACCGTCAAGCCGTAACTATTGATAAGCTACCAGAGCTTCATTCAATTTATATTCGATTAATGCCCCGCATATATAAAGGATACCCGCATGTCAGCTGACTAATTAGTTCATTTGTGGTCGTTCAGTCATGTGAAAAATATAAACATAATTATTAGAATATATGTTTATTCATTTCTGACGCGTTCTTAAAACAGTAGAATAGTAAATTGTGAGTTAATCGTTTAATTTCTGGGCTGTGTCTAATAATAGTTTTGCAATTCATTAAAGTTTCTGTGGTTTTTAATTCAGAAATTTAAAGACAATTGTATAAGTATTTACAAGGAGAAATGATGTAATGCTGTCTTCATAGACGAAATGCTGAGATTTTTTGTCTATGGCTCTCTTCAAAAACTAATTGGGTCGATCGATAGGCAGCTTTTTCTGTAGTCCGACTGACAGTTATAAGTTTGGTTTTCCTAAAAAAATCTGCACGCTTTCTTGGCAGCTTTACATGATAGATATTCTGATCAGCTACTTAACAGTTTAAGAAAGTTATAAACTAAGAAGGCCGTCCACTTTTTTAAGCAGCCCCAAAGTATGCAACAGTTTTTAGAGAAGGATTGTGTCTAAAAATCGTGTCGAAATTGGTACATTTTAACAAAGACAACTAAGAATATTTAATATATTTATTTTTAATTGTCTTTGGGTTGCACAATCTATATTCTTAATTGTCTTTGCATTTTAATTGGAAAAATAATAATCTAACATGATTATCTATAATCTAACTGCTCAGCTTCTTAACAGTTTATAAAGTTATAAACTAAGAAGGCCGTCCACTTTTTTAAGCAGCCCCAAAGTATGCAACAGTTTTTAGAGAAGGATTGTGTCTAAAAATCGTGTCGAAATTGGTACATTTTAACAAAGACAACTAAGAATATTTAATATATTTATTTTTAATTGTCTTTGGGTTGCACAATCTATATTCTTAATTGTCTTTGCATTTTAATTGCAAAAATAATAATCTAACATGATTATCTATAATCTAACTGCTCAGCTACTGAACAGTTTAAGAAAGTTATAAACTAAGAAGGCCGTCCACTTTTTTAAGCAGCCCCAAAGTATGCAACAGTTTTTAGAGAAGGATTGTGTCTAAAAATCGTGTCGAAATTGGTACATTTTAACAAAGACAACTAAGAATATTTAATATATTTATTTTTAATTGTCTTTGGGTTGCACAATCTATATTCTTAATTGTCTTTGCATTTTAATTGCAAACATAATAATCTAACATGATAAAAAATAGAATAAGTTTATTGATTGGGCCTTGCGATAGTTTCATCTTTATGTAAGATCTTGAGAATATTCTTCATCCAAATATGATTAAGTTATATGATTCCTTGGAGTAATTAAACAAAGAAATCGGGTCTTAGATAATTTACATTCATATTGAAAAGTGTAAATTAGTAATAATACGTATAGCAATGGGCCATCAAAATCATTCTCTAGTGGACAGTAGGTAAATTTAGATGTGTGCACAATCTTGGCACTTCAGCCCTGGTCAAGGGTGTTGAAGCACTCCAGCCTCAAGTCTTGGCAAACAACTGGGCCTTATGGGAACGTATATAAAAGGGACCACTCGCTTGGCCAAATTCAGTATAACGCATTTTTCCGTTCACCATGAAAGTAATTATTGCAGTAGTAGCCTTAGTGGGGTTTGCCCAGGCAAGCCTAAGCCACCAATCCATGCTCAAACCAGAGTTCCAAACATTTCAACTGACGCATAATAGAAACTACAAGGACAGCGCAGAGCTGTTGGAGCGTAGTAAGATCTTCGAGGCCAACAAAGAAGTGATCGACGCACACAACGCCCGCTATGCCGCCGGCCTGGAGAGCTACCAGATGAGCGTGAACCAATTTACGGACTTGCTGCCTTCGGAGTTCAAAGAGTACATTCTTTCGAACATCGACGCCTCAGAGCTCACTGCTGGCATTGATCTTACTTTTTCGCCCAGCGCAAGAGCCGACGTTCCCAGCAGCATAGATTGGCGGGCTAAGGGTGCCGTGACGCCAGTCAAGAATCAGGGTTCTTGTGGATCCTGCTGGGCTTTCTCGTCCATCGGCACATTGGAGGGTCGTCAGTTCTTGAAGTCCAACCAGCTGGTGGCGCTCTCCGAACAAAACCTAGTGGATTGCTCGACGGACAATGGCGGCTGCAATGGGGGTTGGCCCGCCACAGCGCTGAACTTCATTAAGGCAAATGGCGGAGTGGACACCGAGGCATCCTATCCCTATGAGGCCGTCGATGGAGTCTGTCGCTACAACCCGCACAATATTGGTGCCACGGTATCCGATGTTGTCTACGTTGCTGGAAATGAGAATGCTTTGAAGGTTGCTGTCGCTCTCAAGGGTCCGATTTCAGTGGCTATCGATGCATCCCTGCTGCAGCACTACAGCAGCGGCGTCTTCAACGAGCCTTCCTGCTCACAGGATGTTGACCACGGAGTTCTTGTCGTCGGCTATGGTTCTGCCGCCAATGGCGGAGACTACTGGATCGTCAAGAACTCCTGGGGATCCAGTTGGGGTGAGGATGGCTACGCTCTCATGGCTCGCAATAGGGATAATCAGTGTGCGATCGCCAGCTATGGTGTTTATCCCTTAGTTTAAGGGGCAATCAGAGAATGATACACAAGCTTTAATCTTTTTATGTTTATCCAATGTAATAAATAATGTTAATCACTTTGCAAATACACAACCGTTTTGGACTTTTAGTATATTTATATCAATTATTATTAACTTTAATTGTTTATTTTTTTATCGCAAGTCACAATCCGCTTTAGAAACGGGTCGATTTTGTTGCGGTTCAGCAGGGATTAGCAGATGGAAACTCGGTCCATTATGTTCTTTTGCGTTAGTTCGTGTGGCACCCAAACATCGAGCTTCTTTTTGAATCCAAGGATATGCAAATGGTTCCAAACGCTTTTCTGGCTTATCTTTACTTCCTCAGCAATAAAATAAGTGCTCCCGTGACGATTTGTTTCCACAATTTCCATGATATTATTGCAATTTTCGACGACAGACCTCCCGACGCGTGATGCATCTTTAACATCGAAATTACCGGAACGGAACCTAGCAAACCGCTTTTGTGTTAACTAAATTAATTTTTTCATCCGCTTTGGCTGCTCTTTCGCCTTAATCGAAGAAAAATTGTAAAATATAGCGAATTTTCTCTAACAGAGTCAATTAATCGACAAACTGTCAAAGACAAACTTTTAGCACAAATAAACATATTTTCATCGCCGTATAGTATGATATGATGCGACACGTAACACTAGTACTATGGACAATAACGCCATCTCTTAGATAAAAACCGAACTTTTTACTTGAACTAATAATTTTAAAACAAAGAAAGTGTTCTTGACATATGTATATACATGGAGTAAGAGCTAACCGGCCTCAGATAACTGTGCGAATATTGAACTCATTCAGAACCCATTTGATAATAACTAGAATAAAGAAAATAAAGAAAATAGTAACAAGAATATATAAATATAGGTATTGTTAGTTTATTTGAATTGACTGTGCCCTTCAATTATTAGCAATGTGTAAACAAAGCTATTTGTTGAAACTTTGTTGTGTGCATAACATATATGGCACTTATCATCTGACATCGCTACAGCTATTGGTGCAAACAAACATTCCCATTTCGACTTGCTATTCATATGCTAGTTTTTTGCACTAATGTAACATTATAAAATATTGGTTTTATAATTATATTTAAAAGCTTTATTTTGTTTGCATGTAATTTAATTTGTAATTTCTTTAAAAACAAACACCAAATTCACGACATAGCTTCTATAGAGTCACATCATTGTTATACCATTGCAGATGGTATATTCATTTTGGGCAGAAGTTTGCAACGCACTTTAGGAGACATCTCCGACCCTATAAAGTGTATATATTCTTAATCAGCATCAATAGGGGAGTCGAACTAGCCATGTCCGTCTGTCCGTCCGTCCTTCCGTCCGTCTGTAGCAACGCAAACAAGTCTCTCAGTTTTAGAGCTAGCTTGATAAAACTTGGTATACATGCTTCTCATTGCTGCAGGCTGTAAATAAGTCGAAACGAGCTGAATCGGACCGATGTATCGTATAGCTCCCATTGAACCTATTGGCCGATTTTTGTAATTTTTCAAGATATTGCCAAGAAACTTTCGCTATCTATGCCTTAGTATGTCCATTCAAAGCTTTGCAAATTTTATCAAAATCGGACCGATATATCGTATAGCTGCCATTGAACCTATCGGCCGATTAATGTCATTTTTCAAGTTATCGCTGTGAAACATTTCTGATATATGTCTGCAATGGTATTAAACCTTCGGTGAGCCGAAGGTAGCCTTTCTTTCTTGTTTTTATTTGTAAATTGAAGAAAGCGATCCTATCTTTTAGTATTTTTACTGGAATATTTTCCTAAAACGCTATACTTTGTTTATTTAACTGACTTGCAAAACAATTATTTTACGCAGCTTTAAGCTTAACGATTTCCAAATAAATAGCTGTATAAAAGACACGTCATAGGTGAATAAGCATATTAACTAGTAATTATGTGTATAATGCACACATGTATGAACGACCACAGTTAAACTAATAAGTCAGCTGACATACGGGTATCCTTTATTTATGCGGGGAGAATTTGGGTATAAATTGAGCGCACTTTTTTAAACTTATCATCAGTAACCGTTTTATAGTTTCCAAGCACAACATGAGAGCTGCGAGCATTATTTTTGTTTGCGTCCTTATTGGATTGACACAGGCAAGGATCACTTACTTGGATGTGCTTGAGGCAGAGTTCCGATCCTTCAAAGAGGAGCACCAAAAGGTTTACGAAAACGAGGATGAAGAACTTCAACGCATGCAGATCTTCATGGACAACAAGAAACTTATAGACAGCCATAACGAACGTTACGCCACAGGAGATGAAGACTACGAGATGGGGGTGAATCAATTCACCGACTTGCTACCCTCTGAATTCCAGAGTCAAATGCTCTCAAATCTTAATGTCAGCGAAATGGCTTCCGACATTGATGGTATATACTATCCAGACGATATTGAGGCGCCTCGCGCCATCGATTGGCGTGGTAAAGGAGCTGTCACAGCTGTGAAGAACCAAGGAAGGTGCGGCTCCTGCTGGGCCTTTGCTGCGGCGGGCGTACTGGAGAGTCAGCAATACATGAAATCGCGCCAATTGATTCCACTTTCCGAGCAGAATTTGGTTGACTGTTCGAGGCGTTATAACAACCATGGATGCAATGGTGGATGGCCCTCTGCTGCCCTGCAATATGTCAGGTATAACGGTGGTCTGGATGTAGATAAATCGTATCCCTATGAGGGACGCGACGGGCAGTGTCGCTTTAAGCGTGATAGCATTGGTGCCAAAGTTTCTCAGGTTTGGCAAGTGCACCCCAATGAGAATGACTTGGCACTCGCAGTTGCTAAACATGGTCCAGTCGCTGTCTTAGTAGACTCCACCAACTTTCAGCATTACAAAAGCGGTGTGTTCACCGGTCCTTGTGGAGGACAGGTTAATCATGCCGTGATTGTCGCTGGATACGGCGATAACTATTGGCTCATCAAAAATTCCTGGGGTACTGGCTGGGGTGAACAAGGCTATATGCGTCTCGCCCGTAATTACAACAACCTCTGTCAAGTGGCCAACTATGCTGTATTTCCAACTATCTAAGCAAACACCAAATTTATATAAATTACATATATTCATATATATGTATATATTTACCCACATACATATGTGCTTAACCGCGAAGCAATAATAAACATGAGAAATTCGTCTGTTGCAACGCAAACTACATTCGGTGTTTCAGTTTTTAAACTATTTTGAATCTTCAAGCTCTCTTTTAATTTTAATTCATCCATTAAGTCCAAATTTTTTAAGCTTTGGTTTAAATTTAATAAATACTTTAACTAGGAGCCTGTTTAAATTTTCAGTGACAGTGCTGCCACATTGAACTTTAGGCGGGCTAACAAGGCAATAGCGGACTGTTAAAGTCTGCTATCTGGCAACACTACTAACGAGAAATGTTAATTAACATTAACATATGCAACATAGGTATGCTATAGTTGTCCCACTCTCACTTATACTCAGCATTTGTTGTTGACCGCTTGTTGATTGTGAAATTAAAACGCGCAATTTTGTCAACATGAATTTAGTATTCGAATTGTTTAAAAAATAAAATCATGAGTAATTCCACGCGTGCCTTTGTTGGCATGCAAAACAAATATGACCGCGTTGTCCTGTTAGTGGATATGGATTGCTTTTTCTGTCAGGTTGAGGAGAAACAGCAGCCCGAATATCAAGGTAAGCCTCTGGCTGTGGTACAATACAATCCTTGGCGAGGTGGAGGCATAATTGCCGTCAACTATGCGGCACGTGCAAGAGGCGTAACACGGCATATGCGTGGCGACGAGGCCAAGGAGCTTTGTCATGACATAATTCTGTGCAAGGTGCCGAACATAAGAGAAAAAGCTGACACCAGCAAATATCGAGATGCCGGCAAAGAGGTGGCAAATGTTCTACAGCGCTTTACGCAGCTCTTGGAGCGTGCATCAGTGGACGAAGCCTATCTGGACATTACGGAAACAGTAAACCAGCGAGTAGAGCAGCTTCAAACGGTAAAGTAGTGAATATTGTAGCTACAAATACTTTTTGCTTAATTGCATTCCTTAATTTACAGGGTACCTTTGCTTTAAAGCCACAGGAATTGGTCAATTGTTTTGCGGTTGGCTATGATAACATTGGCGATTACGTGAATAAGATAACTAATCGGTTTGCCAATCCTTATGTGGACGATGAGCGTTTCATGCTGGCGTACGATCCCAATGATCTTCCCGCGGTGCGACAAAGCGATCTTCGTCTCTTGATTGGCGCCTGCATTGCGGGCGAGGTACGTGCTGCAGTAAAGGCAGAAACTGGCTACGAATGCTCAGCAGGAATTGCCCATAACAAAATACTGGCCAAGCTTGCGGCTGGCATGAACAAACCCAATAAGCAGACAATTCTACCGCTGGCGGAGATTCCTGCACTTTTTGATGAACTTCCTGTGGGAAAAATTAAAGGATTGGGTGGTAAGTTCGGTGAACAGGTCTGTGAGACACTTGGAATTAAATTTCTGGGTCAGGTACTTAAGTTCAGTGAGGCGGAATTGCATCGGAAAATCGACGAAAAGAGTGGGTAAGAAATTGCGTTGACTATAAATGCGAGTGCAGCTTAAACATATAATCCATTCCAGCACCTGGTTACATAATATTGCCCGTGGCATTGATCTAGAGGCGGTTACGCCGCGCTTCTATTCGAAAAGTATTGGCTGCTGCAAGAAGTTTCCTGGTCGCAACAATATAACGGGTCTTAAGACCTTGCAGCATTGGCTAGGCGAGTTGGCAAGCGAGATAAACGATCGCCTTGAAAAGGATTTTATCGAAAACAATCGCAAGGCAAAGCAAATGGTGGTGCAATATGTACAGGACATTGATGGTGAGGAGGTGGCCAGTTCCCGTTCCTCACCGCTGAACCATTACGATCAGGAAACGTTCGGCAAGCAAGCGTTCGAGCTGATTAAGGCAAATACTAAGACATTTTTACGACCAGGCAGCGAGGCTGGCCTTAATAATGCCATCAAATTTCTGGGTATCAGCGTGGGCAAGTTTGAAACAGCTTCTAGTGGACAAAACAGTCTGCAGGCAATGTTTGCCAACCAGGCGGCGAAGAAACGTCGCATTAGCGTGGAGGAAGGTGTGGAAAAACCACCTGTAGAGCAAAAGCCGAAGAAAACTGAAGAGGCACAGATGAAGAGTTTCTTTCAAAATTATTTGCAAGCTAAGAATCATAACAACAAGTTGGAATCTAAAGAAGAGAATAGCAAGGAAAAAACAGCTACATCAGAAACTGCAGCTAAATTAGAAACAAGTTCTGTACAAACTACACCAGTAGAAGTGGCTGCACCTGCAAAAAAGAGTTTCTTTGAGAAATATAAGCGGAAACTCATTGAAGCCTCGATTGGAGACGCATCCGAGGAAGATAAAAGTGCGCCAGCTTCAACACCCCCAGAGTTCAAGGAAAGCTTCTTTGCCAAGTACTTGCAGCAACAAAAAGCAACTAAGAAATCAAACGAACAGCTAAATAAATCAGCAGAAGACAACGACTCATCCGATATGCACGGCTTGGCTGCCGAATTGGATGAAATTGAATCAAGTATTGCAGAAACACAAGTACCGGAAAAACCCATGGAGGAACCCGAAGTGGAACAGCCTTCAACATCAAAACGTAAATTTGAGGAAGTCTTGAGTAACGAACCACCCGACTATAGGAGCAGCTATGCCGAGTTCGCAAAGCCCGAACTGCGTGCGGACCTGGTTCGTCTAGTAAAGTGCGATGAATGTGGCGTTCAAATACCCGATGATATTCAGGCACTGCAAACGCATCGGGATCATCATTTCGCACAGCAATTAAGTCGTCAGCTTCGGAATGAACAGCGTGAGGAACTGCAGCGTAGTCGACTAAACGATACAACTGCCTCGGTTGTCTCGCCTACGCCCAAGACGTTGCCTGGCAAAAAGTCAAAGAAAGCAAGCGGCACCAGTTCATCATCATCAACAACTACCGCTAAGCCTGTAAACAGTATTACAAAGTTCCTAACTGCAAAACAACCCGAGCCACCGGCCAGTTGTAGTGGAGTAAACATGGAGCTCTGTGCCGAGTGTAAGACCTACGTCAAGAGCGCGGATATGCCCGAACATTTGGATTTTCATGTGGCCAAGAAGCTGCAGCGTGAGCTCAACCAACTGGAAGTGCGCACAGTTCATGCTGCCAACAATAAAAAGATATCCCCAACTAGTGTTAAAAAGCCACTAAACAGTACCTTGAACTCGAGTGCGGGCAACAAGTCCATAGCACAGTTCTTTACTCAAAGTAATTGAGGCATTCTTAAGAGATATTGTTATCTTCCTTGTATAGTTAGCATTTGGCTGACAAGTCAAAGAGCTACTTAGCCATATAAATGTGAGGCCATTATGAATGACATATACGTTTTTTGTTTCAATAAAGATATAGGGGTAGCGTACTTAAATACTTTGAATGAATATACAGAGTTTTGAGATATAGAGAGTGTTGTTCTTGGGGGGTATCATAGATACAACGATAATTATCTTATTATTATGAGCGCTTACACCTAAAAAACCCTGATTTATTTCTGTCATTAAAACTAACTTTTATTGTTATCATTAGGCTAGGAGTGGTACATAAACTAGTATATACATAAACTAACTTTATAAATATGTATCTTATTTTTATCGAATATAGCGTAATGCAAAGAAATGTCTTTGAACTGTCTTAGGATTGGATTCTATGTCTAGGCATATAAACCTAAACGGCTAGGTTGAGCTCCTGGCTCTGTGAGGGTTTTTTCTTAACGCCAATGGCATCTGCCTCCTTGAGCGTTGTTGGCAATACAATATTAGTAGTTTCAGGGAAAAAGAGTGTCAGAACTCCACTGAATATGGCGCCAGTGGCAAAGAGAATCAAGGGAGCATTCGCATAATACTTGGCCTGGAAAGGGAAACATAGAAAATATAAGTAATACTACTCGTTGAAGAACAGCTGTAAGACTTACCAAAAGCGGCGTTTGAGGTGCTATCATGGATCCAAAGCGACCCATCATGGAACAGAAGCTAAGCAGACTGTTTCTCACATTAGTGGGAAAGATTTCCGAGGCAAAGAAGTAGAGCACCTGGAAACTGGCCGTAATGGTCAGTTTGCCGATGAGAAAGAGCACCAGCTGTAAGACAGGCTGAGCTTCGCCCGCAAAGATGGTGGCAATGCAACAGAAACCACTGAGGAGCATAAGGCCACACAGCGAGTAGCGTCTGCCGAAGCGATCCATAATCAGAAGGGGCAGAAAAAAGCCCGGAATTTCCACCAGCGCAATATATGCAAAGTTATTGTATTTGTCGCCATCCAGCAGCACAACATTCAAGCTCAGTCCATAGTAGACCAGCACATGGACAATCCAGCACAAGGAACAGTTGGCAATGCGCCATTTGAAGTTACGGAATGCTTCGCCAATGGGAAATGTGCTCTCCTCGGAGTGCTTGAGTTTCTCCTGGTTGGCAATTACCAATTTATCCAGCGCACTTTCCGATAGCTTGCGCTTATTGACCCTGGCGGCACGGCGTAGAATATCCTTGGCGCGCTCCTCTTTGCCCACACTTAGTAGCCAGCGTACGCTCTCGGGCAGAATCCAGAAGTAGGACAGCAGAATGAGTGAAGGTGTGTAGGTGATGAGAAGCAAAGTTCGCCAGTTGCGGAAGGTCTTGGCGAACATGGCCAGGGCGACCTCGCCTATGGCATAGAAGACGGTTATCACACTGCAGGCGATCACACGACGTTTGGGTCCCACCAGCTCGATGCCAATGATAAAGCATGTGGAATACAGGGTGCTGCTCGTCATATTGTCCAGCACCTCGAAGACCAGAAACCAAACATAGCTGGGCGAAAAGGAGCGCACAATGCCCAGCACAGCGCCCAGAATGCCGCCCAGGGCAATGGAGAAGCTACGGCCAAATCTGTTGAGGCGAAAATTCCACTTAAATAACTTTGGGAAACTCTAAAATTAACTCTCCGATAATGCCTACCGATCAGCTATAAAACCGCCAAGGGGTATTCCAATGAATTGTCCGATATTGTTGAGGGTGCCAACAAGTGATAATTTCCATTCATCGTCGCAATAAATTCCAAACTATAAAAAAAGATTGCGAGAGTGCATATTAAGAAAGCAAGGGATTTACTCTCCCCAACAATGCGAATATTATGGAAAAGTTTCCGCAATGAATTCGGGTAACAATAGACGTATTTCGCGGCACATTATTCACTTGAATCACTTTGAGTCACTTTGTCTGCTACTTGTGTGATTTGTTGTTATTATTGTCATTTGCATATCTAATCTGAGATTCTTCCTCCATCCAATCATAGCACTTACTTTGCCCCTGAAAATATGCCTAGACACAGTTCAGACAAACTTGTGACGTACTCTATATATTATTTATCTAACTCAAGCATATCTTAATTCTTATCAAGCACACTGTGGCTCTTCATACAAAACATAAACAAAGGCAATGTAATCAACTGATTGTCACAGATTTTGTAAATTGTCTTGACGATATCAGAGCGTATAAGTGGAAACTATTGTATAAGCTCTGTGTGATACTTAAAACATTCAAAAAGAGATTTTCATAATGATTAATCATTTACTTTTCCCCACACGACTAGAATGATCTAATTCCCATATGCCTTATCAGCTATAGTTCCTTCAACTTGTATTATACTCCGAAATTTATTATATTTTTCCCTTTATTGTATATCATTCATTTCTGATTAACGATGCTTCTTTAACTAAAACGTCCTCAAGTGTTTAATGAGTAGTTAAAGGTCTGCAGCTGTCTATTGGATTCTTATCGATCGAGATTGATTAGAACGCTTCAGGCCCCACTCTAGGCGCCATATATAACTGACCAACGATTACTGTTCACGTATGAACGTGTCAATATAAAAGGGTCTTCGATTTTCGCCCTAGTCATTGAACTCGTAAAAAGTGCGATAAGAATTTCATAACACACACATGGTAAGATTGCCGAAATTCACTTCATATGACACTCTGTTCGGCTTCTGAATACGGTCCAGTGGAATGTGCAGAAATCAGATGACTTATTATCAAAGTCCATGTTTGTTGAGAGTCTGGCGTGCGACTATATATTCCTGCTGCTGATAAGTCTCGGGGCCCCCAACGTCTAGTTGACGTGGTTAATAATCGCAAACCGCAAATGGGAACTTTGATACTCACCTCATTCGAGATAGTTACTTCATCGTTGCGGAATACGAATTCGTTGTTGGGACAGCTTTCGATCTTGGCGCTATTGTAGTTATCGGCCAAACATATATTTTCGGGCTGAGTCCAGTTGGAGAGCTTGTAGTTTTCATAGCGATTGCATTTGTCCATGTCCTTGCCATTCCAGGGTATGCTATACTCTGTCCATTCTGCATCGTAGGAACTGTCGGCAGTGTCACATTCCGTAATGTTGCATCTGTTGAGGTCGGGTCAGGTCAACTTAATGAGTTGCACTAGTATCACGGTTTATATGACATGTATATTCACCTGTGCGAGATTGTTGCAGCCGTAAAGACATATGTCACGGAGAACATGGCATGAAACATCATGGGCAAACAAATGAGCATAAATATGATCAACTGAAAGCGACCGAATTGTCCTATATACTTCAATATGGAGTCGAGCGTTACATCCTCGGGATCGGCGCTGGCATTATTTGCATTTGAATCCGTTGTTTTTGTTGCCGGCACTGGCGCTGCTGGCGCTTCGGTTGTGCCTGCTGCCATCGCTGTCATTTGTTTACGAAATATTTATGTAAAAATTCGTACATTTACTAAGTTTATTTATATGCGTGCGTCTTTCTGTGCGTTCTACGATCTGAATTCGCTCTGGCCAGGTTTATTTTTAAATCCGCACAACTTTTACGTTGTTCACGGCACGAAAACGCGGCACACACTGCGAGCGTCGGCCACGATCCAAGCACAGCCCCCATAACGATCGGCCGGCCTCGGTGTCGGTGTCGGTGTCGGTCTCGTGCTGGTCTCGTCACTCTCTGCCGACTACGGCTAATTGCGAACTAGTCGCTCGTACGGGCCCTGTCCTGTGGCACTAATTTCGACCGTATATCGTGTGCAGGCACTTCAGTTAGCTAGTGCTCTCTCTCTCTCTCTCTCTCTGTTTCTCTCTCTCCAGAGTGATAAGAATATTTTCAATCCAATAGTTTTTGAGAGTCTTTACAGCTTTGATAATGATCGTGTCGCCCCGAAGATAATCAATGTTTTTTTTTCGCACAATGTGTCGGCGTTTTATTGGTTAACTGTTTTTGATTATTGTTGTTAGACTTTTTTGAAGTGAAAGTGATTGCGCGGGTCTTGTCTCCCTTGCAAAGTCCATGGAGCGGCCTAACTAATGCGATTAGCTGTCGGTATATTATGTTCCTAATAAAGATAATTTGTTTGTTAAAAAAATCAAAGTGTAGGGTAAAATTCCAAGGTAATTTTTTTTTACTGTCAAGGTTTCTAAGAGTTTATAAAAATTTACGTTTATATTTTTAAAAATTAAGTATCCCAAAATTTGTTTTGACTGAATGAGTTGCTTCATCCTGATAAGTTTAGATGCGTCGTCATAAAACATTAAGATAAATTTAAAATATCAATGCACTTGTTCAAGTTAAACAACAAGTATTATTGTTTTTTTTTTGTTGCAAAATTATAATAATTTTTTATTTTATTTGTTGTTGCTTTGTTTAGCAATTCTCGTACTTATCACGTGTCGTAGGCGTGTTGTTTCCAAAACGATTGACTTGGTTTATTTTTATATTGCTTTCTATTTGAAATGTACAAAAAATATCAATTGGCAGCTGTCCAAAAGAAAAATAAAACATGTTTCACGATCACGACCAGCGACAATTACGACTGCAATTCTGATAGACAGGCGTACTTAACGCAAGATCACAGCTCGAACGTATCGCTCGAACACTCAAGGGCAATAAACGGTTTCAGTTTAGTAAACCAGTTTTAGTAAGCCGTAAGCTCTAAGCTCCTAATGTGCGCAACTTGGGGCTAAACACGAAGGCAACCGGGCAAGTAAACCAAAAAGGGTTGAAATTAAGCGATTTCTATGTGCGAGCACATCTCAGTAATTGAACACCCCCACAACGCTATGCTAAGGGGTATTACATTAGATGTGCAAACACTACTCTCTCTTTGTCTCTGTCTATTTGTGTAAGTGTTTTCACAATTCTCTCATTACGAATGCGAAATGTATCATTGATTAAGTAAAGAAAATTAAGTATAAATTGAAAAGCTACTAGTAAACTATTACAGGGTATACGACAGTCCACCACAATGTTTTTGATACACTAGTCTACACGTGCTGAATGCTTTATATTGTGCTTCCATTGTCAAATTTGAGCTTATCAACGTGATCAACAACAGTATTAACAAATCGCGTAGCCGTCTATCTCGAGACCCCATCGAGACTGCTAATACGTATAATGCAGGTTAATAATCTTATTAAGTTCTACATATACATATGTAGTTCTCTCATTCTCTTTCTCAATTTTGTTCTCTTTCTAGTTTGCTCTCGTTGCTCACTCTCACTTGGTTTGTGAATGAGATTTGTTTCTATATATTCCATTGTTTATTTATGTTTGATGTTGTCAACATTTAGTTTTCATTTTTTTCTTCAGTTCTTTTTTATGAATGAGTGCGTGTGTGTGTGTGCGGGGGATAGGTGAACGTATGTGCTAATAGATCTCTAGAGCAAATTTGTTTGTCGTACTATTTATCAAGCATTTGGAGTGCTAAGTGATATTAGAATAAATTGTCACCTGGTAATTTGCATTATTACGGAAATGTTTAAGTCCATTAAACTATTAATTCGATTAAATTCTCAAATTATTTTGTTATTTTGAATGTAATGATATGATGATGAAAGTGTATAGATGAAAGTAAATGGTATATCATAACAATTTAAAGGATATTATTTCAATAACAACAAAATATCCGAAAGAAACTTACCTTACCAGTACACAAACCTTTTGGGTAAATAAAAGACACTTCTTATGTTTTATTTGTTTGAATATATCTAAACACATACCTTTATTTAATGAATTCAAAAATTGTGTTAAATTCTGTTTTTACTTTTTCATTTGTTTGGTTTGGTTTTTCTTTCTTTGTTATTCATTTCTCTTCACGTCTGTGGTACAATTCAATTTACTTCACACGCAATACATATAGAAAGTATCTCCTAAGATTCCAGTGTTTTTTTTTTATATTTTGCATTTCATTTCTCATTTCTTTTACTTGTGTATTTTCTTTGCTATTTAGTTGTTGTTTATCATTTTTTTTTTTTTTGTATTTGAAGTAAAAATTTGACTCAAAACACATTTAGCTCGAGAACGCAACACATTTAGCTTTGTAATTGGTTTGTTTAAAAATTCATTCTTGATTTGGCTAAATTTGCAGTATTTCTGAATGATTGACTGAGTATAATGAATGATTTGATTTGTGAATGAATGATTTGCATGATTATATGATGATGGTATGCTGGGTGTATGTGTGTTTATGTGTGTGGGTGTAACTGACCTAAGTACGATACGTGATTGTGAATATCAACGAAAATCATCTGTTGCTGTATATGTATATGGTATATATGTATATGTATATGTATATGTATATATATATATGATGTATACATGTATATGAGTTGTGAGTATAAATACATATGCACTGGTAATCATTATAATAATCGCTTTTTAAATAATTCACTTAATAGCTTGATCATTTTTTCTCCCTTCCCTTCTCTTCACCTTCCTCCCTTTCGTTTTCTTTTTAAATCTATAAATTCAATTATAATGCACTTAACTTTGTGTGTATATGTGTGAGTGTGTGGGTGTTGATTGCACATGTGTATAACTGTTGTTTAACATATCTACGATAATATTCAAGTCTGTGTGTATTGGTGTGAGTGTGTGTGAGTTATGCACGTGATTCAAATGTAGCTGCATGTGGCATACGCCCACGATGATTTCTTTTGCTTTTTCCATATATATGGTATATATATGTAAATATTTTTAAATATAATTTTTATAGAATTGTAAATATATTGTAAATAATGTTTGCATTTTGTTTTCTGTTTTTTTTTTCGTTTTTTTTTTTTTTTTTTTCTTTTTGTTATTTAACTTTTACCATTTCATGTTGTACATTTCGCCATTATTTTTGCAATGATGAATTAATACCGCTTTTTACCGTTGCTTATTGTATGTAGTTTAATGGTTGTATTTGTTGTAATTTGCATTGGGTTTAACTTTGTTATGATTATGTTGTGTTTCCGTATATGTATAAGTATTCTTGTTAGCCTCTCTCGTATGGGACTCTGTCTCCGTCATGGGACCAACTGCAAATACCAAAAAGTATCTCCCGGAATTTAGCAGTTTCAATTAACAAGCAACCAGCAACTCGCCGGAGCAGTTTCAGCTAAGTTCCAGTTTGAAAAACAAAAAAAATACAAATTGAAATCAAAAACAATTCGCAACTGGTTAATCCACAATTTGCAGTTGCAAGAACTTTGCCATTTGGCGCAGTTCTTTCGGTTCGTATCAATTCCAAGTTATGTATTACTGCCAATTCGCATCCCATAGATCAGCCCATTCAAGTCCAGTACGAGTGTCAAGTGTAGCATTTTAGCCTTTGTATCTGTATCTGTGAATGCAATGCAATTTACTTTTATTTTCTTTTGTTTTTTTTTTTCGCTTGTATTTTGGTTTTTCTTTGTATAGAGTCATAGTACACATTCAAGAATTATGTTAAATATTATTGTTGTACACAGATAAACAAGTTTTCTTTTCACTTATCGTTTTACTCTCATTTCCTAATACCCTTTTGCTGTAGTTTTTCTTTTGTCCTTTTGTTCTTTCCGTTATTGTTTATCGTAATCTAAAAGTTTTCAGTGCTGCTTGCAAATACAATTTATCCTAGACATCTTCGAGTTGAAGTTCTTGTCGTTTCTCTCAAATATTCTTATGTGTCGGTATGTGAGTGTGTGTGTATTTGTGTGTCGTTTATGCCATATACAAAAGAGTACTGTGTGGTATAGAGCTACTATATCGTTCTTGTGTGAGCTGTGCAATGAACAAAAATGTATTCTCAAGAGCTCTAGAGCTCATTTCTACTACATTTCGCTTTAGTTTTTTCAATTCTGTGCGGTGTGTTCTACATTTTAACTATAATGCTTGTTTTATCGTTTCAAAATGGTTTTGAAAATTTCCAAAAATTGGTGGTTCTGAAACCAACTGTTCTGTGTGTGTTATTTATTTATTTACTTGTTTTCGCTTTCACATTTTAAACAAAGAAAACCCCATTCAACAAATTGGCAAACAAAAATTTGCACTACAAATTGGCACTAAATTTTAGTTTGGTTATTTTTACCACATATAACGCAAATTCTATCCACCTTGGCTTAAATATACATATATTCATCCAAAAACATTTGTAGGCATATCGACCGTATTTGTTTTCCGTATTTGTTCAAGCCGAATATACATACTTGTGTAATAGTTCTCTCCGATTTGTGATTTGTATTATGTCATTAATCAATTTCATTATTATTGAAGCTCTAGTTTTATGATTGCCTTGCAGTTTTTCCTACAACTTGTAAATATGCTCTTCAAATACCATCTATACGCATTAAGATTGACCCATTGGTTGTGTGACTGTTTGTTCTGCAAAATCATGAACTGTTGTGAGAACTTACTGAATGCATTCGAAATCATTTGCAATAATTCGTTTAATTGTTTGCTATATACAAGTGGGAAACGAGTTTCCCTAAAAGTATGCAATGGTTTTCTAATCGAACTAAATTCTGGCTAAGACGGGGCAGTTGCAAAAAAGATAAGATTTTGGCACAAGTTTCTTTTAGAAAAGTCACATCAATTTAGCTTGAAACTGAAAAGTACAGCAAGCCATTGAATATTGAATATTGTAAGTCCCAAGCCGGCTTACTGAAGTAAACCTTAGCCTCCTCAGATAAGATAATAGATTACAGTTGTAGGTAGTGTTTTTGTTGCTGTTGCCGTAGTTGTTGTTGTTGTCTTTTTTGGTTTTTGTTTTTAAATAAGCTCCTTTTGCGCAATATGAACGTTGGAATAGCTGTCAAATGAATATTCACTAAAATTTGCGTATTGCTGAAATTCGTATAATTCCTATGTGTTGTTCCCCCACAAAAAGTAAATTTACTTTGTGCTCATGTTGTTGTTTTTTCTTGTTGTTGTCGCTGTAGTTGTTGTGTGAAACAAAACTCTTGTCGTATTATACATTTGGCCAGTTGTTGTTGTTGTTGTTGTTAGTAGTTCTCGCTTTGTATCGAGGATGATTTCCTGTTTTTACTGTTCTTGTACATATGTATATGTTTTTGGCACAATTATGCAATACTTTTTTTCGTCGTCTAACAACTCTGGGGCTGTGTCTTAATTATGCTTTTTATTTTCATTATATTATAATTTAATCTTATATTTTAAATATAAGTTGATCCCAATTGTTCAGTTTTATCAATTTTACGCTGCATTTTCATTCTTTTCTTTTACTTTGAAATCAAAGAGACAGTTAGAGAATAGAGAATAGAGACAGACAGAGTGAGAAAGAGACACTTAAGAACTAAATTTCATTATTTTCAATTTCATTTTGTTCTTCGATCGTCGATTGCTATTTTACGAGTACTTCGTCGGAAATGCAATTGTCTTTATATAGTGATTACTTATCATTTTTTTTTTTTGTATTTTCATTTGCGATTCTTTACACATATACAAACACACACATATACATATATGTTAAGTTCAAAAACATTTTGTAAGTTATATGCAATGCGCGCCCATTTCCGCAAATGTTTCTCACTTGCCAATTCCAATTCCGCCAGCCTGTAAACAATCTCTAGAGATATTGTCTGTCTAATGAGAACATGTCAGAGTTGGATAGTGCACGCTACACGATGATCTTATTGGATTTCCGTTATTTATTTTTCTTTTCGTTTTTGTTTTTGGTTTTCATAATTCATAATAATCTTGTATATCGTATGTATGTACTATGTGGTTAATCCTTTGCTCTATATAAGTTATTGGTTATACAATGTTTATTTTCTTCATCGATTTATTCGTCTTCATTTAAATTTCTGAGAAACCTTAGCTGTTTCGTATATTTACCGGCATTTCATGCATACATATATATATGAACATATGTATGTATGTATGTTTTTACCTTCTATTTTCCTTTTTCAATTGCTTTGATGAATTGGAATACACGTAGTTACTTTTTTCTTCATGGTATTGGTACCAGACAGAGAGATAATGCAGCAACTAAATCGTATACGAGTAATTAATATTGTTTAATTGGATTGCTTACACTGTCCGAAAACTACACTGAACGACATGGAAATCGAGAGAATGCGCCCGAACAACTGCGTCCATCTCTTTCTCTATATATATATATAGTTTTAAAAGAACTTTAGAATTGTTGCGCTCAATTGAATTCACTATCATCTAGTCATGTTTATGGGCCTAGCTTAGGTTCTAATGGCACCAGCTAAAAATGGCAATCGAGGTGACTCGATATACAGTTGGGTTGTCCCATAATAGTTTTATCTTTTCACTATCTGAATCTATTGCACGCAAGCTTTAAGCTGTGTATAAACCGAAGCTGAGAACTACTGGCCACAACATTTATCACTACATATCGTATGTATGCAACGCATCCCCACATCTCCGTCTGCCATTTTAAGCCGATGTCATTAGAGTATACTCTGCCTGGGTGTTAGCCTCGTCTATGCGCAGATTACATGATTTATCAGTTTTATTGGTTATCTTAACAATTTCTAACACCAATATTTGTAGTTAATAAATTTGCATATTTCCTTACGTCGAACCCGAATTAACCGCTGTGTTTCCGTCTGCTAAATTAAAATTCTCCTCTTTTTTTTTTTTTTTTTTTGGATATTAAATAAGAATATCTAAAATACCTTAATCGTAAGCTTCTGTTTCTATCCTTCTCCTTCTCATTTTCTTTTTATGTATATGTATATAAATATGTTTATTTATAATCTTTTCCTACAGTTTTGCCGTTTAACAACTTTTTTTCTCTTTTTTTTATCCATCCATTCTTCTCCATTCAAGTGCCTTAAATGCTTTTATTTTTCGACTTATTGTGTAGATTTTCGGTTTTTTTTGTTTTTTTTTTTTTGCATTTTTGACATATGTAAAAATGTGAGCAAATACATTCAAGTGATTTGTAATTACACTGAGAGAAACATTTATATGTGTGTTTTGTGTGTTCTGTTAATTATATATTTTATTTCTGACTTGTATAATTGGATATTTGGATAATGTTCTGGGGGACTCGGTGTTTTTGTTTTTGTTCAACTACTACTTGCTGCTAAGTTAATTAAATAAATGTACCATGTAAATGTAAATATTAAATACAATATTTTGTTTATTTTTTCTTTTTTCATTTCTTTTGTTTAATTTTGTCTTTATTATATTGTTCTCATGTACTATAACGGGCCACTCTACACACTGGTTGTTGTTGTTCTTGTTGTTCATTTGTTCTGTTGCTGTTCTTATTATTTTGGTTGTTGAGCATTTGTGGGTCATACATACATATGTCTCTAAAAGGGATAAGTTCTTTATGTCGAAAGGCTTACACATACATACGAAGGTAAATTGTAGAGTTAACTAAATATCGAGCATAGCAGTATTGTGTGTAGTGCTGGCACACACCCACACACACTCACGCGCACACACACACACACACACACACTGCTGAAGCAGGAAAAGTTGAGAGGAAATGTTGAGAGAATTGCGGTGGAAAGGTCAGAAAACTCACATGCCATAGAAGTTCGCACACAATGCTTGTGTTTGCATTTGCATTTGCATTTTCTTTTCGCTTTTCGCTTTTTGTCGGTTTTGTTTGTCGAGTATGTGGGGCAAGAAGAAATTTGCTTGGTTTGGTTTTTAAGGCACCATTAAAATTGCTTTTCTTACACGTATTTTTCCTTTGCAAATTTACAAGTTTTCAACAAATTGTTTTAATAATTTACATACACATACACATATTAGTAAAAATCCATTTGAAATTTTTTGTAGCTGCTTTGTTTGTTTTTTTGTTTTTTGTTCTTTGTTCTTTGTCTTCTCGTCTGCTTCTTGTCTTGAGCTATATATTTAAACGTAGTTTCTTTATACACACACATGCCACATAATTAATTTATCCCTTTTGTTACAGTTCTATGTTACAAATAGTCCCAGTTCCTAAACGCTGTCAACCTGTTTGTCGTGCGTCCTCCATTTCATTCAGTTTATATTGTTATGCCTTTACCTTTACCTTTAGCTTTATCATTATCAATATCGTTTTATTTAGTTGGTTGTTGTGTAACTTGCGCAAAAAATTTACTAAATATTTCAAATACAATTAAATACAAGTGTACATAATAATTTATTTAATATATGTATATTTATATATAGATATATAATTTATTTATATATAGATATACGTTTGCTTTTTTTGTTTTTTGTTTTTTTTGTTATTTCCGTTTAATTTTCATTTTTTGTTATTTTCTTTTGTTGTTGGTTCAAAAATGATTGCTTCAAATTGTCATCAGCGAAATATTTGTCACTAAAATCACGAAATAGTTTCGCTAGATATTTTGCTGCCTGTGTTGCACATTTTGCTTGATCCTCATTTTTTGTTCATTAAACATTAGTTTTAGTTAATTACATGTAGAGAGTGGGTCTAAGCTAACAGTTAATGTACCATTTATCAATATTTTTTCACTTTTTGTTTTTGTTTTGTTTTGTTTTCTTTTATGCTATTAACAATTTCCTGTAATCAAGTTTTGCTTCATAAGTGTTTTTATTTTTTTTATTTATTTAATTTACTTTCATATGCAAGAAAGAAGAAAAGGGGAGAAAACACGAAATACCCTTAAAAAGCATCAATGATATTAATTGTTTGTCAGTTAAACGATATATGTATGTATGTTTGTATGTATTCTTATGTTCGTATTCATCTGGGGATATGTTTGCCTTTATATGTATTGTAGTTTTTGTATAATTTGCTGGTGATTACAATAATTATGTTGCATTTTATGTTGTGTAAGTGGATATGTTTGGGTAATCGTATTTATTTTTTTTATCATTTTCTCTCTTATTGTATAGTTAATTTGTATAATCAAAATTTGACACATTTCGCCTGGCCGCCTGCAACAAATTGAAATTTGAACTAGCATACGGATTGCTGTTGCCTCGGCTAGAGCCTAACCTAACACACATACATATATAAATTGTTGTTAATTTAAATTTGACTTATGTTAGTGTACGTGTGTGTGTGTGTGTGTGTGTGTGTATGTGTATGTATATGTTGTGTAACTAAATTCATTAACTATTGTGGCTTAAAATTATTCACTAATTTATTTAACAAGCCACAATTATTTGTTATTCGCTTTATTTGATAATTTTTGCTTCTTGCTGCCCAGCCTAAAACTAAATTAAAATCAAATTAATTTAAGTTTTGTAATTTTAACATTGAAAATCAGTTTATTTTTGATGTTGTTTTTCTTGTTGTCGTTTCTGCGTATAAATTTAACAGCTAATAATTTAAAATTATACTTTAATTTAAGCATAATTGCAATAGTATTCATAAAATTACATCCATATTCATTTTTCTCATCTCATTTTCCACGAACATTAGAAAAGTCTTTTCAATCGCCGCAAAAGTGCTTAAACATTATTATTGTAATTTGAATTTTGTCACTTAATTTCACAATTTCTACTAATAAACCGAAAAACAAAACCTTTTGCGCAAATATTTTATTTGCTAAATGATAATTTTGTAAATTTTGGCTTCAAATGTCACGCGATCAGTTAGTTTATCCTTTGTATTTTGCTTTCGAATACAACAAATTATAACTAATTTCGAAAATCGATTGAAATCAAATCGCATTTAATTAAATTTAGTTAAATTTAATTAGTTCATAATATTTATTAATGTAGTTTAATCAATAAACAGAATTAATTTTGTCCTTCAGTCTAAACATATTCAAAAATCACAAATACAATTTCGATAACAATTACAATAATAAAAATAATAAAATTAAAAATTATCATATCAATTAATATGTATATATTTATATATGTTTGTTTGTCTGTTTGTTGGTATTCCGTTTGTGTATGTATGTCGCCGTATTTCAGTAAGTTTTGTGTATTTGATATAAATATTAACAACAAACGCACAGAATTTGTCGCCTAACAAAGTGGAAATTAATAATTAATTTCAGTGTTTAGTATGTAATTTTTGTCTTGCTGCTTGGCTTCAATTATTGTTAAATATTCAATTTGTTTTCATTATGCTTAGATTTGTTTTTTTTTTTTCTGTTTTTGTTTTTGTTTTTTGGTTATGCGTATGCACAATTACTTGGCTTAAAATTTAATTGCGTTTAGAAATTGTTTGCTTTCCCTTTTTTGCAGAAGCTTTCGCTTTAGCTGTATTTTTTGTTTTTGTTGTTGGTTATAATTATTGTTTTTGTTTGTTTGTTTGTTATGTTGTTTCTTTACTGTCTTCATTTTGACTAAGCTTATAATTAATTGCTGTTCTGTTCTTACTTTGTGGGCACGCCTACTCGGGGGAGTAGTGCGCCTTAAAACGGTTTTAACATAAAGTTCTCATTTTATTGTTTTGTTTTCTCATCATTAAACTTAATAAAAATATCATAATTAATAAGAATCAATGAATAAATATAACGCGTATGTATTCTTATATATCTGTCTGTACGTGTGTCTATGTGTATGTATGTGTATGTGTTGTTTGTCTGAACGATGTTTCTATGATGTCTGCTGCTCTTTACTTTTTCACGTTATATGACATTGTCATATGAATTTCTTTCTGCATTTTATCAATATTTTTCTCTGCATATTACTTATTGCTTATATTTTAACATTTGACGTTTGATACTCCGTCGTCGACGTCCTCAACACGTCACCGCTACTGCATCCGCCTCCGCCTCCGCCTCCGTCTCAGCCTCAGCTGCTGCAGTTGCCGTCGCTGCTGTCTGTAGGCTCCAGTCCCTCGCTGCATTCGATTTGTTTTTGTTGTTTGTTGTTATGTGTTGTTGTTGTTGTTTTTGTTGTTTATTGCGGTTGCGTTGCACTTAGTGTATGGGTGTTTTAACAATTGCACTGGGTGCAATATAATGGTATCCAGGTATCGGCAGTCCAGCGGTCTCCATTGATATTCTGCAAATTAGAATGGGTAATCAAATTAGACAAAGTTTTGTACTGAGCTAAGTTAATTATAGACAGAGTATGATATGAAATCAGAAAGTCATCTAATAAATTGGCTAAATTGGCTAACAAAGCAATAATGAAATTAAATTAATAATTTCTTTTTGAAAATGCCCTTTTCTCATTTCTAATAGATTTAATCGAATTTCTTTTGACTTCAATAAAGTATTTAAATGAGTTAAAACTGGAAAATCAATTGTAAAAATCTCACCACGGATGTAAGAATCATTAGGATTATAAATAAATATACCGCAAATTTCGAGTGATATAGAACTTTTTTTTTTTTTTTTTTTAGTATTTTTTCACTTTATTACAAACGCATTTTTCATATAATTCTTTTCATATCATTGCATATAAATTGGGGTTTGCTTTTAGTTGATTTTTATGGTTGATTTCGGTATGAAGTCGTAGCTAAGAATCGCATCGCGACTAAGGAAAAAAGCGTTTTGATACCATTTTAGTTTCGTTTAGATAGGTGTATTTCACTGTGTGTGTCTTCTTCTAGTATGCATTTAAGGTATATATTATTAGTACAATCAATACAAGAATTTCTAGCGCTTGGCTTTGCTCAAACTACTTTTGTATATATACGAGAGTATGCATTGTAAGTATATGTATATGTATGTTTAAGTATATATATGTACGCTTGTTTTGTTTGGTTATAAAATCGTAAGCCCGTTCTCAGCTTGAAGAAATGTTATACAATTGGTTGTTTGTGTTTGGTTTTTGTGTGTGTAGGCGTGTCATTAATTGTCTTAGTATAATAATAATATTCTTAGTACTAATATATATATAATATAATATTGTGTAAAGAGGAGAGAAATTTCAATTTCATATTCCGAATACTTTTCTTTATTTCTTCAACAATCGTTTTCACCAATTCAAAAATCGTTTGGTTTGGTATTTATTTCTGCTTTATGCGATTACACAATCAATAAAATAATAATAATAACAAATTTACAATCGTATATAATGTATAATAAATACAATAGAATAATTTAGAAATTACAAAATTAATAGATATATGTAAGAATAAACCTAATCGAATCATATGATTTAGTGTAAACAATTCAAAGACTTCAAGTCTAATACATAATAACGTTTCATGTTCATAATATTAGTTTTTGTTTGCTCAAACCTTTTACAACATTTGCATGTTGTATACAATATGTTTCTCTCTCTCTATCTCTCGATTGATGCCTTCCATTGGCATCATTTCGATTTAACTCGTAGTATTCTCTGGATTTCTATTCAAACATTTTTTTTACTTTTGTACGCTTGATTGCGTGGATTGCGTCAATTAGAGCGAATTGGTCCATAAAAGTCGCTGTGCCAAATTCTTTTTTGAGCACAATGCATTGGAATTTTGTTTTCAGTAGTTTTTTTTAATTTTTTTTTTGTTTTCTGTAAGATTTTCGTATAACTTCTTAAAGAAGTTTCCTTACTCGACTGACGACGGGGGAAAAGGGGGCTTTATACTTAAAATACATTTAGTGCTTAATGGCTAGATAGAGAAATATATATGAATAATTACTTAGAATCGATATTGGAGAGGATTAAGTGACATAATATATGTTACAATGAATGTGAGGGGGCGGGGGTTGGGAAAAATCGTATGTTATGAGTTATTTATATATATCTAAGCTACCTGTTATCGATATTCGATATACGATATTAAGCGATTCACGAATTTCACTTTTCTTCTTTTTGTTTTCTCTCGCTTTTATGATGCGCTAAAATTTGGCAAATTCTATAATGTACGATATTACTTGTTTGTAACTATTATCAAAAGAGGGACAAGGGCAAACATCTATGCTGTATAACTTGTATAACACCTACAGGGAGAATCTACTAAGGGTCCTTACGCTGTGTTTCACTTGGTCAAAGTATGATTAGATAATTTGGGCTAGTTCCAAATTTCGCTCTCTTCGTGTTTTACTTTTTTTTTTATATTCGATAAACAATATTGTTCAAGTGCTTTCAAAAACCCCAATGTTTTAAATAGCTGCCGATTAATATATTTGGCAGTCTCTTCATTGTTTTCTTTCCAATAAATATTGCGCCTCTATAACATAAGCAAAATAATCTGTGTCATCTCTAAACTATATAAACTATGATCGATACTGTTGCGCTCTCTCAACTAATTTATAAAAAAATTGTCTTCAAAACTTCGAATACTTTTACAAACTTTACAATCATTTTTTTTTCCTTTAAATTTCATTTTCGTTTCCTATCGCTAAAATTCTTCAAGAATTCTAAACTCTAAAGCGGCCGCAACGCTGCAAACTCTATTTAAAAACTATTAGAAGATACTAGTACTAATAACTCGACTATGCTCAAATGATGATCGCCTATGCATACGCTTTCATATTTAGGGGTATAGTATTTGGGCTGCCAACAGATAGAGTAGTTGCGTAGAGAGGTTGCTGGTATTAATTGGCCTACCCCTAGTAGGGATTAAACTTGTTGCGCGCCTTCTCCGACTCGCTGCCCGCCTCGGTCTGATGCTGCCTGAAGCGAGAGGTCGCATAGTGACCCTTGGCACGATTTACGCCTGTAGTCTGCACTGGCGGTCCGCCAGACGCACTGGTGCCATTGCTACCCAACGTAGTTAGGCTAAGCAGATCAAGAGCGCTCAAATTGGAGAGGGCAGTCAGGGCACCCGGCTTGGTCAACAATTGCAGGGCCGAGGCCAAAGGGCTGCCTCCCAATGCGGCTGCGGCTGTGGGATTGATGCCTAGTGTTGAGGAGCTGTTGTTGCCTCCGCTGCTGTTGTTGTTGCTGCTGGCACCGCTGCCATTGTTGTTGCTGCTGCTATTGTTGTTCTGGGTGCCATTGGTGACATAGGTGGCGGCGGCGGCGGCGGTGGCGCTGCTGTTGCCATTGCTGTTGGCTGAGCCGTTGTTGCTGTTGCCGTTGCCGTTGCCAGTGAGGGCGACGGTCAAGCAGTTGCTGCCGTTAACACCGCCACCAGCAGCAGCGGCAGCAGCAGCTGCAGCTGCAGCAGTTGCTGCTGTCGACACTGCACCAGCAGCAGCAGCAGTGGCAATACCAGCTCCTCCTGCTGCTGCTGCAGCTGCTCCTGCGCCGGCAGCACCAGCGGCAGCGGCTGCCGTTATGGCCGCAGTGCCGTTCTGTGCTGCCTGATCCTGTAGATTGGCCTTCTGCAGTTCAACGCTGTGGATGAGGTACACAGAGAGATAGATAGAGACAGAAAGAAAGAGAAAGGAACATATGGGATATTGTTTTTTTAAGGTAATTTTTCAAAACAATTTTTTTTTTTTTTTTTTTTTTTTTTTTTTGGTTTTGTGATTTTGTGGAATTGAGTTGGTCATTTCTTTTTGAATATAATTTTTTTTTTTTTTTTTGGTGTTTTGTTATGCAAAAAGGTTAAGGAGGTTTTTGTGTGGAGGAACGGTACGGAGTAAACGGATATATAGCAAAGTTCTGTGGGGAACTTTTTGGCGCTATGGTTGGTTTGTTGTTGTTGGTGGGAGCGGCGTTCAAATTTTTTTATTTGGATGGTAGGAATAGAAAACTTGTTTTTTGTTGGACTTGACCGAAAAAGTTGAAAGTTTTTTTTTTTTTATGGAGGGATTTTTGGTTAAGTTTAGTTTGTTGCGGGTTGGGGGAGAGAGGAGCATAGTTTGTTTGTTTGTTTTTTTTTTTATTTATGTTGATTTAGTTTTTAGGTTGATGGGTTGAACTGCAGTTTCTTTTTGTCCTTGTTTTTCTTTTTGTTCTATTTTTCTCTTTTCTTTTTTTTTTTTTTTTTTTTTGAGTACCAATTGTTTTTTTTTTTTTTTTTTGTTCAGTTTAGTTCCAGTTGCGTTTATTTGCTTGTGTGTGCGATAGAGTGCGACGTTGTTTTAGTTGGTGCTGTCCTTTTTTCTCCTGCTCCTCCTCCTCCTCCTCCATCTCGAAAATGCCTGCCGAGCTGAGCTGAGCCTGAGACTTTATATACATAGGTATATCTAGATGCTAGGTTTATATATTTATTTATATATATAAAAATATTTTAGAATTAATGTTTTTAAATTATTATTAAGAGTGCTGAGAGTTTTGAGTTTTTTTATCGAGTTTTTTTCTAGGCATGAAAGAGTGCAGAGTTACATTTTGTATTGAGTAAGTTTCGGAACTACATTGTATATGAGAATAGCAGTTAGGTGCTGAATGCGGGCTTACGACTTCTTATAGACTAGAGTAGAGTAGAGTTTGAGCTTAGGCATAAAGTTAACAAGTTTTGTGTTCTTTTGCATTTTGTTTTCTTAGTTTTGATTTTTTTTTTTTTTTTTTTTTTTTTTTTTTTTTGAACGCGCTGCCACAGACTCTACGTATATGTGTATATATCAAAGAAAGTTATTTGACTGAGAACAGAGACCGAGACGACCGATACGACCGACGACCTCCTTAGACCTTGTATTTACTTTTGTTTTTGTATACTTTGTCAATTTGCAAATCAATTCGACAAAATTTGTCATACACACACACACAGACAGAGTCACACATACATATATACAGTTACAGATGATTTACAACAAGTACACATAACATAATGATTATTCAGTTGATATATTTGCAGGACTCACCTCATGTTGATTAAGTATTGGGCCAATGCAACCGAATCCGGATTACCGCTTATGGTAATGGTGCGATCGGTGTTGCCGCCCTCACGCTCCTCACAATTAGAGATGCGTATCATGGCGCCGGAGATCTGACGTATTTCAGCGATTTTGGTACCGCCCTTGCCGATAATGCAGCCGATCAAATCATTCGAGACAGTCATCTCGTGCTGCTGCTGCTGTGCCCGATTCGCATTGGCCGTACGCAACTGCGAGCCGGCCAGGGCAGCCAGAGCTGGAGAAGAACAGACTACCGAATCTAAGCATACACTTAGTTATAATTCAATTATCGAAAGATTTCACACTCACCTGTATGGTTAATACCGCCGGTGCTGGCTGGCGTCATGCCTGCGAGGCCCAGAGCCAGACTGGCCAATGGGTTCTTGGCGACCTGCTGAGAATCAAATTTTAAATTAACCAAATTGCTCACATTGATATCATTTTGCGATATATTATTGTTATTATGTTTATGGTCTTGAGAGAGAGAGAGAGATGCAAGAGAGAGAGAGAGATAGGAATAGTTTATGGTACTTTTTAGTCATTAGATTCTCGGGGAAGTTTTGTACAGATTCGAAATGGTACTTGGTATAGTATTTTTTTTTATCATTTTCGGAAAGGTTTTGGTAGTATCACAACACAACGCGCGTACAGCTTTCAACAAACCGTTTAAACAGAAAGGAAATCAATTTCAAAAAGGGGGTGTGAACGGAACACAAAGCATTAATTATAGTATCAGTAAATGGTATAATATACAAAATACAAAACACAAAGAAAATGCAAAAAGCAAAGCTTAAATAAAATTCAATTTTCAATTTACTTAACAGACAAACATTATTCACATTATTTTGTACAGGGTATAGAGTTGTTAAATTTTGTCTCTCTCTGCGTGTATGTGTGTGTGTGTATTTGTATTTTTATTCGTCTGTCTGTGTGTGTGTGTGTGTGGCAAAGGGCATGAAGAGTATTCAATGGCATTTGTTGCCTCTACTGTCTGTGTGTTTGGGCAATTATACTGTTGATTTACGAGTCTAGTTTCAAAGGACTACACAAACACTATAAACTATGCATATATCTTCGAATGGGATTTTACAATTTACACATATGTATACTACAACGAGGCCAGCTAGATACATTGAGTATGAAATTAAATGCGCTCATAACTCGTTTAAAGGGAAAAATGTCTGTGAATTGCAATGGAATTTATGAAATCTCTATTTAATTTCAAGTGGACAGGACTATGCAATGTTTATCAATGATAAAAATATTTTGGAAAATTTGTTCATTCTCCAATGTGTAAAATAATACTCTTTCTAATCGATTATATTACAAAACAGGTATAAGGATTTTACTAAAGTAAAAGGAATTTCATTTACAAATATTCAAACTTTTATTCTCATAATTATTTCTTGTGTTCGCATTAAATTCCTAACTGTAAATTTTCATCCAATTTTTTGCTCTCTCTCTACTTTTATTTCTAGCTGTTGTTATATCATTAGTTTGCCATTTTGCAACACACCATGAAAATTTATTCCAATCTCTAAGCCCCAAAAATTCTTTCCTTTTTTTAAATCCCTTGCATATTCATTGCAATAGAATATTTTGCATCCCATAGCACCTACAGCAAATTACACACACACAATCACACACACACACACATAAGTATACGCTATGTATGCGATAGACAAGATATATGCATATATACAGGAGGGGAGAAAGCAAGGGGAGGCAAGGAGATCACTGCGAAATCATTGCAAACGCGTGTGCACGCGCTTTATAAATTAATCAAATCGAATGCAACATTTGCAAATAAGTTTCGCATGAATGTTGCATGCATAAAATGCAAGACACCAACACATATACACATGTACACATACATACGTATACACCATAGAAAAGGACTAAAAAACATGAGGGGGGAGGGGAGAATAGAAATCTGTCGAAAAAAATCATACAATATTGAAATGAATGTGTTTTGAGTGCGTGTAAGTTTGTCTCTCTGTACGACACACATTCTATGTGTTTGTGTGCGTGCGTGTGTGTGTCGTTTTTTGCTGAAAACTTGAAATCGAATATTTATCTAATGCATAAACAAATGAAACATGCGCTACGTTTCGTGTATATAAACATATATGTATGTATGTACGGTATGGTTTGGTTTGGCATATGTTTCTTCTTGCATAAATGGAAATGAACTTGCAACTCAATAACCCAGAAGGAAGGGTAGAAGGAGATGGCTGTGGAATTCGGTTTTGGGTTCACAAAACTCGTCATAGAAGGTCTCGTTTGGCATAGTATTAAATAAACATATCTTGGGAACAAAACAAAAAAGAAAAAACATACTGCAGCTTGCGACATCAAAATGCATTTGATGGGTTCTTAGGATCCCCGGAGTTGTGGGATTTTTTTATAGTGTCCCCCAACTAAACTAAAATAAAAACCGGGGGAGCAACAAAAAAAAAAAAAATATATAAGAAAACAAGCAAAACACACACACACACACACTCACACACTCACTCACACATACAGAATGATATCAACAACTTTGTGGTCCAGCAGTTGCTTGGGGAAAACTACTACAGAGGAGTTGCGGTGCGCGGGTCTTGGGGACACATAGCGTTAATGTTATTGAAATGTGACCTGACCACAGTTGCAACGTTGGGATCATAAAAGAAATGCCAGAGGAGGTAGTAAAGGTAACTACAAGAGGGCAAACTACAAAACACAGAGACGAACGGGTGTAGGCAACTACCACATACAAACACATGTATAGACGAGTGGGGCGGGGTAGGAGCACAAGGGGTTGACTATATGCGATACGAGTAACAACAAACGGCAATGCACAATGTACAACTAGAGGGGGGCTCGGGAAGGGCAGGAGTTTTGCTACTGGGTACAACATTTTTAGTTACAGCAACACACATGCCAAAAACCGGGGTTACAAATGCAGTCTCGGCTTTCAGGCTCGACTCTTTTTTATTTTATACATATTTTTGGTAGAGTGTTGCAGGGCAGTTAAGAGGTGGCAGAGGCAGGGGGGGGAGCAGGGGGAACGGCAGGGGGTTTCGATTTTCGTTTTACTTTTCGGATCAATCAAAACTCACATCGGGCATTTGCTGTAGGTGATGGTGGTGTGCTGGTACCGCTCCTGGTAAATGTGCCCCCTTTAACAAAGGATCCGCTAAGCCTGAAATACCAGCATGTAGACCACCGGTAGCCAAAGCAAGTGGAAATACTGGACAGGTCTAGTGGTTGTATTTTCGGTATTTTTTTTTTTTTTTGTTCAAGTTGTTTGGTTTTTGTATCGTATAATGGTTTTTTGATGTGTACGTGGGGCATTTTTTTTTGTTTTGTTTATTTTTTAAAGTTGCCAAAGAAGAAAAAAGTAGAAGAACAAAAATTGAAATGAAATTTTTGAGCTAGATAATTTTTTTTTTTTTTTGAAAGCTTAAACAAATATTTATTTTGCTGTATTATTAAGAAGCTTGCATAGCGATCTCTTTCGCTTGAAGGGACTTGAGATCATTTGAAAAAGTTGGGTAGAGAGATAAGGGGGAATAATATAGCGTGTGCAGAGTTAGCAGTGTAAACGAGGCAGACAATGGAGGATAGTTGGAATGGATTCTTCATTTTCTCATACACAAATGATAACAGTAACAACTAAGAGTGAGCGAACTATTAGCAGAGGTACACGGCATATAAATGGGTACGCTTTCTGATTCCAGGGCATCAGGGATGATGAGGCTCAACGGGGGATGGAACAACTCAAACCAAGTAAGGATGTAATCTAGATATAAGAGACATGGGTCAACATATGAGCGCAAGCCACAGAGAGTTGCCAAATGGTAGCCAATTTCAAACAGACAACAGAATTCCTATTTGGGTACAATTGTACCTAAAATTGTACTCAATTGACAACTCGTGGTCATGGACGACAGGTAATCTGGGATTTACTTAATACACACTACACGTCGCTTATAGTACTAAAAACCATCACCAAGGGCGGATGAGAGAGAGAGAGAGTAAGAGAGCAGGAGCGAGAGAGAGAGACAGAGCGAGTTGTTGAGAGAGAGAGATGGTACAACTATTTTGAATTATTGTTTTTGTTTGCGGGCATTAATTGAATTTGATGTGACAACAAAAACTTTTTGTTTAGTTTGAAAACTTTTGTTTGGAGCAAATGGCTGGCGAAGGGCTTATAAAGGGGGCTAGATATCAACATGTTGCTGTTGTTGTTGTGGTTGTTTCTGCTGCTGCTGTTGATGTTGTTGTTTCTATTGTTGGTACATACACAGAGCACAAAATTGAATTTTGAGCTGGGATTGATTTTGAGAGTTGAGAGAATTAATAACATAATATATGTATATGCAATACATACACACACACACACACAGACGCACGCATATGTAGTAGTATAAAATAGAGACACATTTATTTGGCTAGATTTACGGAGAGAGATAGAATTGAGTTGAGAATGATGTGAGGGCTCGGGCAGGACGATATTTGAATAGTATGTTGTTGTTGTTGTTGTTTGTTGTGTTTGTCTTGCAATTAAAACTTTGTTGCAGTTCTTGTTGTTGCTGTTGTTGTTGTTTATGGCAAATGGTTGTGGTAATAAACGTATATGTTACTCATCTAAATTATCGGACTTTTGGCTAATAAATATTTGTTGTTATTAGAAGTTTGGCAATGGTTTTGTTGTTGTAATTGTTGTTGTTGTTGTTGTTGCTTGACAAAAGAACTGAATATATATAGTTGTTGTAAGTATATACTACACAAAATTAAGAGAATCATATATATAATATACCACAAAAAAAAAAAACAACGCAGGACAGATAGAGAGGAGATAAAGTTGTTGTGGGTTGTTTGTTTCAAAGTAATAAACTATAAGTTATTTCTTGCTTGCTTTCTTTTTAAATTGTTTGTTGGTTCGATTGTTGTTTTTGTGTGTTTTTGTTTGTTGTTGTTCATGAGGTGTATATTATAATATTATTATTTTTGGATTTTATTATAGAGCTATAGAGTGTAGTTTGAACATACTTCTCCAGCACACGCTGCACGCGAGCCCTCGTTACGTTTCGTTCTACAGAACACACACTGAGATGAGAGAGACAGAGAGAGAGAGAGAGAGAAGACACACACTTTCATGGCGGAGTGAGAAAACTCACTCGGTTACTCGATTGAACGCCGCCCGATCTGCAACCCATTATATCAAATAAAAGGTGCCCCTTTAAACACACACATATCCATACGAGATGGCATACGATGAATGTCACTTGACGAAAGCGAGAGACAAGCGCACACACTCTCTCAGTGCACACAAGCTCTTTCGGAACCTGAGAGAAGAGAGTGCGAGAGAAACTAAAAAAAGAACACAAAAAATATGTAAAAATATTTGTTTAAAAACATTGTAAAATATTTATCAATCAATCAATCAATCAAGTTTAGTTGCTGCTGTAAATGATCAACATTAGTTAATTGTTTTGAAAGGGGAGGGCGCCACCTTTGGAGATTTGAAAATGAAGAAATGGTTCGTATGGTACTAGGTTCGACGGTACAAGAAGATATATAAGAGCTCAAAGAAACGGTGTACGACAGGGTTTTTAAACGGGACAATGGGTACAGTACAGAACTGTACTCAACCGAGGCACCCGCTTTGGGGACATTTCAAAACTCGGGTCGGTACAAATCGGTACAGCTCTAGAGCTGCCAAGAGGGTATTCAAAAGGGTGCTCAATAAAAGGTTGTGGAATAACAGAGATATAGAGCAGATAGAGAGAGAGAGAGAGAGAAAAGTGCAAATCATAACAGGATTGTCTAAACGAGCAAGAAAAGTGGAGATTAGAATTAGAATGAATACACAAACTAAAATCGGTTGCGTTGTTTCTTGGATATATTTTTTGTTCACACAAATTGAGAAGAGACGTAGACAGATAGAACTCAAGAAGTTGTTGTATTATCAATAAAGTTATAAGAAATTGAGACGCGCATAAGGGGTTAACTAAAGTTGGGAACAACAAATGGTATTTTAGCTTTTTCAAATGATGACTGTAAAACAAAATAATGGGATTGAAACTCAGGAGGAGGATGGATTGTTAAATTAGAAAATATATTAAATATATATTTTTCAGAGATAATTTCGGCAGTAACTAGCAATAGAATGCGGCGTTATATTCGATCTTTCAATTTTGCTGTCTTACAACACAGCTTACAGCTTACAAGCTAGGCGCATATGCTTTTTGGTATGCACTGTAGACCTACCTCTTGTGTGGGCACCGCATAATTGCCCTGTATGGTAAAGGCCTGTCCATTGGCCAAAATAACGGGGCCAGTTACTTGCGGCTTTGGTCGATATGGTATGGTAGCACCGCGTGGCGGAGACTGTGAGCAGAGAGATAAAGAGAGAGATTCGAAGATTAGTTTTCATTTGTAACAATCAGCGAACTAATCTATGTATGCATGTATGCATGTGTGTGTGTGTGTTTTCACCTCCAACATGACAAGACAGATCTGATAGATGCATTGGGTTATCTGCTCGGCGCTGCCACTCAAGGTAACCGCACGCTCCGTCGAGTTTGGCAACATTTCGCTGGCCACCTGTATGGAGCAGCCTGTGGTTTGGCGTATTTCCTTAATCTTTGAGCCACTCTTGCCTATCCCAGATACAGAGAAGAAAATAAAACGGAAAAATAAACACGTTAAATTTGATACATCAGGTTATTCGGTTAACATTTCCATTGCACATACCAATTAACGATCCACATTGACTGGCGGGCACAATCAATCGAATGGGTATTTGAGTTTTACCAACTTTGCCAACATCATTGAACTGCGAGCACCACTGAAACGGGTTTCAAGTTAGTAATGTGAAGCGAGAGAGTTGCCCCTCGTGTACAGCACGAGAAAATCATTAGAGCCGCCAATACACACGCCATACACATTCTGGAACAATAAAACTTTCTCTGCTGTACACGATGTGCGTTTTCATTGAGGATTATGCAAGTTCCAACTCTTTTTCACCTCGGATTCTGAATCCGATTCAATTTAGCGCACACATACCTCTTCGAATTTCTTTGTAATTAGCGTAAATGCCGAGAAGATTGCACTTGTTGTTCCAGATACCGTTACAATGCGTTCCGGGCATGAGCCATCCGAAATGTTGATTTTGGCACCAGACTGAAAGAGAAAAGAGAGGGTTTTATAATCGATTTTACTTCGGCTGCATTTGCATTTGCAGTAACTTACCTCTTCGCGAAATCTGTTGACAATTTCACCTTTTTTACCAATAATACTACCAACTTCCTGCAAAGAAAGAAATTAAATTGAGATTTTTTGTTTAAATGTTCACAACAATTTATAGTAACTTTCTAGCACATTTAGCACATTTTCTAGTCGACTTTATTCCCTAATTTAATTTCCATAGATTTTTCCCTTACTCTTCCCTTGAACGTCTGCGTCAATGTGCAAATTCGATTAAATATTAAGTGATATTATACCATGTATAAGTGAATATACATGTGAGTGTGTCAGAGTGTATGTGTGTCTGTCTGTGTGTAACTACTTTTGCATATTTAAGTGCCAGAGAAACAGATTCACACTAGAAGGGAAAAGAGGGAACAGTACGCAACTCAACTCCATTCGACTCCAAAGTTCTCTCCCTATCTCTATCTTTTCTCCCTTCTCACTCTGTCTCTCTCTCTGCCGCATGCTGAAAATGTCGGGCGTAATGAAATTTGCGGGCAACGCGTTTTAATTGATTGTAAATATCTGCAGAGCCGCAGGCGCGTACACACACACACACATACATGCATATATCATGCACAACACACACTCTCCTACACACACACACACACAGACCAGCACAACTCTAATTGGCTGCCCTGCAAAAAGAGTATTGAAAGCATTTTGCCACTCATTGAAACTCGAACAAGTTTTGCGTGGCGATCATTGGCAAAAATATTTCGAAATAAATCACATTAATTACACAGCAGCTGGCAGGCAGCATGTTGGAAGGGGAGGGGAAAGGGGTGTACCGCGAAACACTAGTTTATCTATGAGAACGTGATGAAATTTCAGTTTTATTAAAGTTTTTTCTAGCCAAATGTTTTGACTTCTTTGCCGCTGCTGCATTAATTAAAATTGCAACAATTTTGATTAAATAAAATTTCAATAAATCTTTATGCATAAATGAGCAGAAGTCAAAAACTCGCTGAATCGGTTGGCCCCCCACGGCCTCCCTTCATGGTTGACCTGGCATTAAGTCTGCTGGAGGAGAACCAAATTAAAAATTATTTCAGCCGGTTCAATGTCAGCTTATAATGTCCGATAATCCTGCAAATTGATATTGTACATCGAGCATGCACAAAAGTGACATTCATTATTGCACATAAATTCTGAATGGAATGCAATGAAATAATTTGTATTCTTTTTTATTGAATGGGTTACTCATTAAAGAAGAACTAGGAGTACTTAAGGGAAATGTCAAAGAGCTAAAGAATTTAATGTTGAATTTTCTTTTTTTATAATTGCTTATCATAAATCACTCATACGTACAGTTAAGCCAAGCAAGGGTATATAAATTTCGACTCGTAAGCTTGCAACTACAGATACTATTGCATTGTTTATTTGCTTGTCACAATATTGAATGATTGAAAACATAATTAAGCCTTGAGTTGTTATTATAACGGTTACAATAAAGCGTTAATCTGTTGTTTTAAATTCAGTTTAAAGATATCACAACATTTTAATATTGGCATTTTTTTTGTAGCTTTTTTTATGTTGAATAGAATTTATAAACGCATAATTACAATTAATGTGAATGTGATAAGAAAACATTATTTACATCCTACCTTTTTGTTTTAAATTAAAAATCTCATTCTTTGTTTCGAACATTCTCAGTTTATAATTGAAACGCATTCACATTCCTTTGCACTTAGTGCACAAATCTCTTGTAACCTTCACAAAGTGCACTTTACTCAGTGTCTGTCTCAATTTCTAAAATGCTCATCCATTGCCGCACACACACACACCAAGACAAATTTATTTTCGGGCATTTTGCCAGTGTGTCACAGAATGCAGAAATTTTGGCAAAACAATATAAGTATGATATGATATATAGTATAGTCCCTCCCGTTGTGCTCGCTCTCTCTATAAAGTGTACTAAAATGGTACGTGCCTTTGGCTTGTCTTAGCCAGTCTTCTGCTGGCTGCTTTATGTGTACTTTTAGCCTAGTCTTTTACAATATTAATGCCTATAGAAATTGTGCGAGGCTAAATGGCCGAAATATTTATGAGACACAAATGTCAGAGGGAATTGCCATAATTATTGGCATGATTATTGCGTCGGGGGTTTGTCTATGAATAGCGAGCTGCGCGGCGGGCGGGCGGGCGCGCACTCTTTCTGCCTGTCTGCACTTAAGACAAATTTTGACGGCTCTCTATAATTTATAGCGACTAGCCATAGCGCTATCTCTCTCGCTCTCGCTCTCGCTCTATCTCATTCGATTAAACAGACTGGACAGGCCTAAACCGCGGCTAGGCCTATTAAGTCTGATGTGCGGCTCATTAGCGTCGGACGCTCATCATCATTAATAATGTGGACAAAGTGCTGCCACTGCAGCGCATCTCCTCGCACTAAGTTTGCCGCTCTCCCGCTCTCTCTCTCTCCCTCTGCCTGCTTTGCGGCTTAGAAGCTTACACAATTTGCATAAATCTCTGCTCAGGGAGGGAGGTCAGGTCAAGCGATAAGCCAAAGACATGGAATATTCGTATATGCCACAAACACACACACACATGCACTCAACTTTTGCACTTTCACTTGATTGCAGTTGATCCCCCCCTCGACAGCCTTCTTTGCCTGCCACAGACTCTTTCAGCTATTTTACATGAACGACAATTAAATGCTAAAATTTTGCACTTGCAACTTTGCAGTCAGGCGGCTGCAGCGGCGGCGGCGGCGGCATCGATTTGTATGCAAAAATTCACTTTTGCGGTTGTGAATTCAAAATTTTGCATGTCATTTGCCGGTTTTGTTGTGCAAATGTGTGCGTGCGTGTGTGCGTGTGTGTGTGCTGTATTGGTTTGTAAAATATGTATGCATGATAGAAGTGGACATGCAGTAAAACGGAAGAATGCCAACATTTCTGTGGTCTCCGGGCATACACAGCATCGACATAGAGAGCGAACGCCTGCAGCGGAAAGGGGGCGAAGGGAAGGGGGTTGGGGTTTGGTACTCTGCTTAGGTAAACAAATTGGGGTTACCGTATGCCAAAAATCTTTGATGATAATCGATTTACAGCAGATATGGCCACAGCATAGGGTATGCAATTCCATTGGAAATTCAACAACTCTTTGGAATGGCAGGCAATACCGAAAAAGTTTTTAATTTGATTTTTCGTTTAGATATAAGTTGAATAAAATTCGGGCACAACGCAAAGTTAAGAGAGTCTTCAATGGGAGTTAATATTAACTTTAATAACCCTAATGATTTATACAGTTTTAACTCAAGTATATTATTTCTGCTTATGAAAATTAAACCAAATAAATTTTTTAAAAATTCAAAAAAAAAAATCTTAAACATTTGATAGATAGTTTTCGAATAGAGAAATAATGTGCAAGCTTTTCCGAATTGAATTGAACCCAAACTGAGACAGTCTCGTCTATCTTCCAAGCTCAACTAACAGCCAAGTTCAATTTGGCAGCTGAAAAAAGGGAACTTCTTAGAGTCCCTCCGACTTTGTTAGCCAAGTTTGAAGCCAATTAAACAGGGGCGCAAAAAGACGACAAGACGCCCCAGTTTGCAGCTCGTGTCGCTCGTGTTGTTGCTTCGCTTCTTTAATCAAATTAAAAATGCCACTTGCTGTGACTTGTGCAAAATTGTAATTGCCGTTGTTTGGCCCTGGCAAATTGTAAATTATTTAATTGTACAGTTTGCACTTTTCTGTTTTCATTTCGAGTGCCAGGAGCAACATCAACAGCAGCGGCAGCGGCAGCTGAAACAAAAATGTAACGCGACAAATGCACAGCATGATTTATTAAAAGGGCACGAGGGGGGGCGGCAGGGGGGCCATGGCAGGTGAGGACAAGACCAACGCATTGTGCACACATGTGTGCCACAGCAGCAGCAGCAGCAGCGGCAGCAGCAGTTCATGCAACAAGCGGCACACACATGTTGGGGCACCCAGCTCCACTCACTCCCCTCCCCCCTCACCGTTGTCACATTGAATTTTCCAACATTTGGCTGCAACGTTTTTCTTGCAATTTTTCTTGGGCTGCAACTTGGTGCGACTACCATAAATGGTTCTCACGGTTTGGCAATTCTTTTTTTCCCCTTTTTTTTTTTCTTTTATATCTTTTTTTTCTCTCAGCATCTTGTTGTTTGCTGCTGTTGCTGTTGTTGTACCCTGCATTTATTTGCGCTGTTATTTTTTCTACTCGCCGCATTAACACCAAAAATACTGAGGCCGAAAAGAAAAACAAAAAGTTTCCACCAACGCAGCAGCAGCAGCGGCGGCAGCAGAAAATTGCACGCTCAGCATGACAATCCGCCGTAGTTGTTATTGTTGTTGCGAGTCTTTCTGGGTTGTTGTCTTTGCTAAGCTGCCTCCGTTTGTCAGTTTGTCCGTTCGTCCGTCTGTCTGCTGCTTCTTCTTCTTGCCGCTGCTCTACTAACATCAAAATTACGCGGGTCTCTCTCTCTCTCTGTCTCCCTGCCTGCACCTCCCTCTCTTGGCTCAGTTTTTGTTTCTTTTGTTGCGGCACAATTAGCAGCGTCCATTCTTTTCACTACTTAATGCGTTTTGCTCTCCCTGCCCTGCTTCTTCGTCTTCTCTCTTCCTCTTCTTTGTTGCTGTGGCCACATGCTTTACGAGCGTGTCTGGTGATAAATGGGCTATCAAAATGTTGCGCTCGCTTGAGAATATTAGACAATCTGTTCAAGTTTTGTAAGTTCCTCAAGTTCTGTAAGGTCTTGCGTCTCTGTTTGTCTGGGCCGCTCTACCGGTAAAGCTGCCATATAATATGCTGATAATTAGGCGTTGAAATTGTCGCTCTAAGGTGAACAACACAAACAAAGTTGTTAGCTCTCTTGCCAAATGACTTGCGGGACAATCTGTGAGGTCTGCAGAAGCACAGTTAGATCCCTCTCAAAAGGGCAGACTGACTGACAGTGTGGAACTTGAAGGTAAAGAAACATATAACATATACTACATTCATTTTTGGGAGCTGCAGATCTTTCTGAAATATATATTTTCTAAATCGTTTATAAATTGATAGTTAAAGAAAAGAATTAAACGAATGTTTAGCTCAGACTGAACGATTCGTTTATGAGACTAATTGGTTTAAAATCTTTCAAGATCTTTGAAGAGTTCTACATAAATTTTAAAAAATTAAAAGACTTTTTAGCATTTAAATTAAATGATATTCTTATCTCTTTCAAAGAAATCAAAAAACCATTTACCCAAAAAAAAAAATCTCTGATTCATTTTGCGTCTGAAGTTTAATTCGATAAATCTTTGTCAGATTCGAACAAAGCGTATTCAAATTGCAATTGAAAACTCTAGAAAATGAGAAACAATAGTCGTGTAATTATGTTTACACACACACACACACAGATACAAGCCAATTGCCGGCGATATTTGGATTTATGGGACTGCAAGAAAGACCCCCGCCGAAGAATGACTTGGCTAGGCTGGGCTGGGATGAGGCCGCATTGCATGTCAAGGCCAAAAATTGTGCAGCCCCGCCGTCGTTTGCATCTCTAATTAACTTGGCCGTCTTATTATTTATAATGTTTTTCTTGGGCTTTTTGCGCTGCAATTGTTTGCAGTTTTGTGTGAAAGTCACAGCGAGACGTCGAATGAGTCAAGCCGCAGTTCGATGCAAAGTCGTGACGCAGTTAATTAATTTATGACAAAAGCAACAAAAGGAAAACTCAGTCAAGCGACAATGTGAAAATTATAAGAAACAGAAAAAACAGACTGCGCTTTTTTTTTCTCGATATTTTGTTGTTGTTGCTTCTTGGCAGTCAGCCGCAAATTGCATAGAAAAACGACCCAAAAAGTGGGTTGCACTCTCGCCCAGCGCAGAGAATTGTCGAGTCGAGTATTTTGCAATTGTCAGACGTCTAGGTATGTACGGATTTTCTATATGTATTTGTAGTACATATGTATATCGGGGTTGTTGTTGTTGTTTTTGAATCATGCATTTTTAATTAGTGAAATTGCATAGAGCAGCAGAATGCGGCAACCCAATGTGAATTTTGTGTTCAATGCGCAATATTTTACAGACGTTTGTCTAATTATAATTAACTGATTTATTTATGCACTCTAACCAAAGTGTTTTACATAATCTATATGCATGATAGGATCTGACAGATGATAAGTTACCTTGAGAGTAGGTTTAGCAAAACTCGCAGATATGACCCTTGTTTATATAAATAATACATTAAATAATTTTTAAAACATTTATTTCATATAAAAAAGTAAGAATTTCCCTTTCAAGAAATATGTTCTGTAGATTTTAAACAAGCTTTATTTAGAGAAGAATTCCAACATGATAGATCTATTGCCTATATGATACATAAGAAGCATGTGCATTAAGTAATCTACATGTGATTCACGTACTTGAGAAAAGACTCTAACCAGCTGCATGGAATGGGCTGTTTTATATGCAATTACTGTATATGAATACCTGAGAGAGTATCTGCCAATGAATATGTTAAATAATAAAGTAGTTGCACTCACTCACACTCGCTCGCACACGCACTCACTTTAATGATTCATTGCAAATTAATAATGCGCTTCTCTAATTTACTTTTTCATTTACTCAACAGCGACGGCAACGGCTACTCTTGGCTGCACTGTGCTACCTGCCCTACCTCAACTTGCGTCGCATATATATATATGTGCATATATTGTTGTCAATCGCACCCACACACACATGCGCCATAAATAAACTTAGCTCGAAAATCCCTTCGTTTCATGCTCAATTAAACAAGTCAACACGGATGTTGTTTGTGAACATTCAACGCGCTCTCCCTCTCGCTCACTCTCGCTCACTCACTCACTCGCTCTCAACACTCATGTCAATTGAAAATTTATTTTATTTTCTTTTTGCGCCTTTCCCTTTCCTGGGGCCTTGCCTCTCTCTCTCTCTCGCTCTTCCCCTCTTTGCTATTTGCCACTTGATTTGCATTGCGCTAAAATTGTATTTACATATTGCGCATATATGCATATGTAAGTGTAAGTGTATGTACGTACGTATGTATGTGTGTGTTTTGTCAACTTTGCCCACAGCAGACAGCAGCAGCAGCAGCGCGATGCTGGCAGCGTCTCATAAATCACGCTAATCTATAACTATCGATCAAAAGACCAACAACAACAACAACAACAAAGGCAGCCCCAGTCCGCGCGCAGTCTGCTCTGTTCAAAGTGTCTTTGAGAATTTATTGCCTGAATCCTTGGGCAGCAGCAGCAAGTACTATATAGTACTATGTAGTGTAAAGAATATGTATACTATATAAAATAAAAATCGACTAAATCTGTGCAAGCCGAAAATAAGAAAAGCAAGAAGAAGGAATGCAGAATGCAACAGCAAGCGGCAAGCGGCAAAACATTTACAATTTACCGTGCGCTTAGCTGCCGCTGCAATGTGCTTAATTTTAGCCTGGCCCACAAGAGTGCGCAATTATTCATGGGTGTTGCGTTGATCGAACCTCAGGCCTGTACCCTTTCCCCTCTCTCTCTCTCTCTCTCTCTCACTCCCTCAGTAGCTGCTTTCTTCTTTCTGTCTGTCTACTGTGTTGCTATTTTCGTTATAAATTGTCTGCACATATTTTTGCCGTTTTGCCAATTTTCAACTACACATCATGTAATATGTAGAGATCAGCCCCGGCCAGCGCACGCCTCTGTCCTATGTGTGCGCCCCTTTTTTGAATTGGCGCCCTGTTTTGTGCAATGCGTCGCACTGTCGCCTTATCTGCGGCTGTTGTTGCACCTGTCACAGCCTCTCACACAGTGCACGCGGCGCACATATACAATTATATTTAGTATAGCGAGTATCTGGTATATATACATATATATATTATATTTTGCTCCAATCAAAATCTGGTCACACTTTTCAAGGCGCACCGCTGTAAATCGGCTTTGGCGTAATGCATGCCAAGATAAATGGCAGCTTTGGCTAAAAAGCTTTTGACGGCTCAACACGCGCACCCCCCCTCCCTCCTTCTGCCCACCGGTTCCCAACCGAGTTTCGTGTCTTGCCTCTTGCCGCTCCTTTTCAGCCTGTCTTTCTCACCCACAAAGCCGCATCTGCTGCTGTAGCTGCTGCTGCCCGAGCAACTTCTCAACATTTCGTTCAAGTGGCAAAAGCGTCTACAAAAAGTGTCTGGCAAAAAAAGGCAAAAAATATAAAGCGTAATGAAAAACAAGTAAGAAAGCTATCGTGGAGCGAGCTCGACTTTGATATACCCGATACTCAAATATATATATGTATATTACAATTAATTATTAAATAGCAATTTTGTTTATGTTAAGCTTGCATCAGATTTTTAAAAGCAATGAAACGTTCAAGCTCAAAATTGAGACACAATACGGATTTTTGTTTGATTTTAGAAGCAAAAGGGGGCGTGGCCAAAATTTATTACATGCTTTATATGCGAGCAATTTTGTTTATGTTAAGCTTGCATCAGTTTTTTAAAAGCAATGAAACGCTCAAGCTCAAAATTGAGACACAATACGGATTTTTGTTTGATTTTAGAAGCAAAAGGGGGCGTGGCCAAAATTTATTACATGCTCTATATGCGAGCAATGATAAGACATTTTGTCACTAGATTTAATAACTGTAGCTCCTATAGTCTGTGAGATATAGGTGTTCATACAGACAGGCAGTCCTTATCGTCTTAGCTATTTATGGTGATTATGAATATAAGTACATATTATGTAGGCTCTGAGATTTCTACTCGTGCCTGTTACCTACATTTTAGGTTCGCACAGATTCATAATACCCATCTAACCAATGGATAACGGGTATTAAAACATACAAAAACAGCAAAATCGACACCAACGCAGCTTGGATTTACGTGACAGTTTTTTGTTGTTGCTCTTGTTGTTGCTGTTGCTGTAGTTAATGTGCTTGAATAATAGTTTTTAATGACTGTTGGCGGTTATTAAATAAATAAGCCGCTGTTTAGAGAGTTTTAACGTGCCTTTTAGCTTTTGCGTCGGTTACTTTGGGATTTGTCTTTGTATTTTTTGTTTCACGAGATTATCGCTTGGATTTGTCTTTATAAATATGCAAAAGCATTTAAGAGTGCATTATGGAAGCCCATTTACTTGGTACATTATATTGGTAATATGCACACATTTTTTGTAAAAATTTAAATAAAGCCGGACGGTCCTAAACGCCTTGAGTAACTTTAATGTATTCAAATTTGCGTTAATTGTTTTAAACTTCGTCAATTTGCAATGATATAAATTGCAGTTATTATGACTTAATTTGTTAACTGCTTAACTGGTTTATTATTGATACCTGCAATGTTTTTCGTTCTTTTTTTAATCATTAATTGGTAATTAAATAAATGTTAAATTCTTTTCAAAAAGGCAATACGTGCTCGAAAGATATGTGGCATATGTATCTACATATAACCTGCATCCAGATTAAAGATTTTTCCTTCTTTCTGTTGCCTGTTATTATTTACGACTGTTATTTCTTAATTACCGCCCTTCCATTTTTAATAATCAGCAAATATTTTGTTAAGCGAATAAATTGTTTAATTATGTACGATAAACGAGTGTGCCGCATTATGTGCATACATCGGTTAATTATATACATATATATGTATATATGTAGTCGATCAGCTCGTTAACGCTTGGCTTGCGCCCGCACACGTTGGGCAGTTTTTTATGCAAAGAATTGCTGCCTGCACATGTCATTTGCCCCTCTCTTTCGCACCCAACATTGATACCCGCCAGGCTATTCCTCCTGCTATTCTGTCCATCATCATTCTGATTTTTTATGCACATAGCATTTATCGTTGTGTTTGTGTGTGTGTGCGTACTTTTTTATTAGCCATATTTGTGAGCTGTAATGATTATTTAATGGGCGAAGCTTGCTTCGCATTTTATTTCTTTTAATAACAGTAAAATTCTCGCTCTCTCTCTCTCTCTCTCCCTCTCTCTCAATTTGCCATAAAGTGTAGCGTATTTAATTTTAATTTGCATAGCAAATGCACGCATTCATTTATAATTTTTTTTTTTATTGTTTGACTTATGTGTGCGTGTGTGTGTGTGTGTGTGAATTTGCAATTTTGATAAACATTCTTTTTGCCCTGCAACGTTTTACTTTTTATTGATTTTACATGCTTTGCGAAATATTCCATAAATATTTAAAACGCCTCGAAATTCAATGGAGCGCATTTCAGCGTACACATTTATCTAAAGTGGATTTCACGCCGCACACACACACACATACATTTTGAAATTAAACCCCCCCGAAGGCAAGAAGTTGACCGAAAAAAAAAATGTTGTCTCTTTTGTTCAAGTGAGTTGGCAACTAAATTGATTGGCAACGCCGTTGTCAACACAATTGTCAACACATTTCTATAGAGAGAGAGCCCATGTGTGCGTGGATCCTAACTCAAGTAACTCAGCTGCCGGACAACTTAAGAACCCGAGTCAAGCGTGAAAGAGAGTGTCCTGGCTCCAATTCAACAAAAATCTCATGCTGTCAACAGTTTGTATTGTATAGGGTATCCTAACTCAAGAAACTTACTAAAACTTGACGTCTCATATTTAGTTTTTGGAATCTCTGATTAAGTTACTTCATTATATGTATGTTGATATGACAACATAGACTTTTGTTATTATATTAAAATTATATCATCCTCCACTTACCTTTCCTTGCATAATCAGCCTTATTGTGAGTGTCACCGATGGATCCTCCAGTTTGACGGGCGCACCGCTCGCACTGCTGCTTGTGTTATTGTCTTCCATTGTTTTTCTTTTACTTTTGTCTTTTATCTATAAGATGATGATCTTCAAAATTGCTTGACCGTTTTAATTTTGCGGTCCTAGTTGCGATTTCCTTTCAAGCTGTTTCTTCTGTTCTTTTTGTCTTTTAGCTGCGCGATCTATGGCTTAGTTTGTAAATATATACGTGATTTCTTGCTTCAGTTTAGTGTTATGCTATATATATATATTATTCAATATATAATACACATAGACATCTATTAGATTTTGGCTAATGTTCATATAGAGTATGTATGTATATATATTTAATGTATATTTTGTTTTGTTTTTTTCTGTTCAAATTAAATTGGTGGTGTCTTTTACTAATCGTACTACGTTTTGTTGGCTTAAGCTCGCTGCGTTCTTTGAATCTTCTTCTCTTTATTTATATATATATATCCTGTATATATATTTTATGTATTTTTGGTTTTTGTTTTGTTTCAAAAATGCAACATATAATCACTGCTATAGAACTTGCATATATATATATATTTTATTAGTACTTGATTAGTATTTAATTTAATGTTGAGCAAAAATACTGTTGCTTAGCTGTTGCATTTAGTTCTGCACTGTAAAGAAAGAGAGAGAGAGAGAGAGAGAGGGGAAATTAGTTAGTTACGCACTTGAGATTCCTGCGTGTACTCAGAAATAAATCTTTAAATTAGCTAATTTATTTTCGTAAAATGCCCGCAATGCATTTAATCAAATTGCCTCTTCAGTCAAGTTTGGGTCGACTGAAAGTCGAGGCAAGTCAACTCTCGAGGCCTTTTCGCTGGCTTCCGGCATTTTGTGTTCAGTTCAAGAAGGGGGAAAGAGACAGAGGGGGAAGGGGAAGGGGGGACCGACAACATCTCGATGCGATTTTTGCCGCGCCTCGTACATCATTTCCCCAGACGTTGTTGTAATTTTGATATGAAAATTTGTGGATGCCTTGCGTTGTTGTTTTTTTTTTCTTCTTCGGAACACAACTTTGAAACTGCGCCAAATTTTCATATGCAGATGACAGACAGAGAGAGAGAGAGAGAGAGAGAGAGGGGCGCGAGTATAGGTATGTACGTAATATCGATGGCTTGCTTCCCCCTGTCGCTTGTCGTACTCCGTTCCCCATGTCTGGCAAGGCATTTCTTACGCTTGAAATCACTTCATGTGCAATTTAGTACAGATATACAACGTTATTTCGTTTACGTTTACTTTTTTTTTTTGCTGCTCTCTGCGCGCTGCTCTTCCTGCTGCTGCTTCTTGCTTTTTTATTTATTTGCTCACTTTTTTCGCTGCCTCGTGTAAGCGAAACAAATTCCCAGCATAACTTTATATGCAGAGACTTCGCATACATATGATTCTGAATGTTTGCCAGCAGCAGCAGCAGCAGAGCAGAGTAGCAGTGGCAGCAGCAGCGGCAGCGAAAACATTTCCCCAGGGGGGGACTCCAAAATATTTGCGCAGGCCAACGCGATGGTTGCCAACTCGCCTCGAGCTGCTGCTGCTGCCGCTGTAGTTGTCGCTGTGTGTTGCTTATGAAATTATGCGCACTAATTCCCCATGTAACAGCAACTCAGCCGAGAGATAGAGAATAGAGTCTATGCAGCGTGTGCAGGAGCTTGTCACAAGGCACGGAAACGACCAACTTATGCGGGTCGCAACTGTAAAAACATTAACGAAAAATAAATGCGCATAATTTGGTTACCCGCCTGCACTTTACTTTTGACATGCCACTCGTGCAACAACAACAACTACAACAACAACCACAACAACTGCCTCCAGCTACTATCCCAGTCAATGATAGCCAGCTTGGAGCAAGCCGACCAGCCTGGCCTGGGCAGCCACGCCCAATTATTTGCATGAATATTTCCATGTCGTTTGCAAATATGCAAATCTCTTGTGCCGTCCAGGTGTGACAACTGCGTTGCTCTCTCTTTCTTTCTCGCTCACTCGCACAGCACTAAAGGCAGCTCAACTAAGTGCTCGAAAAGAAGCCTTCGCCATTAACTGGCACTTCCCCCCCCTCCCCCTCTGCAACCTACCCTACGATCCACAGCTATCCTAGCAAACACCTGGCTAAGTTGCTTTATGAAAAAGTTTAATAACAACTTTTGAGAGCCAGACAATTTTTAATTAAATATTTTAAAAATTTATTCTGCATATTCTAGAAGAATATAAACATTTTGCTGTTTATGTAACATTATTTTGCAAAAAAACTTCTACATTAAATTTACTTTAGCAGGTACAACGTGTCCTCAAAAGGTTAAGATATATTTTTCTGAAATTTCTATTCTATCTTTTTCTAAACAAGAGGAAAGTATTTCATACACTCTAATCTCGTAGAGAAACCCTAGCATGCTTTGACATTTATGCATTGCAATCAAAACCTTCGGCAAAACCCAAGGACTTCACCTTGCCTTGGTTAGTGCAAAAATAGAAAAAACTTTTGCTTTTGGTCAACTTTAGCCTGGTTCAGGCTGAATAGTATTCATAATTTATTCTGTGTCATTGACAAAGCCTGCATACACATCGCATTTGTGTCGTGAGAGAAGAGAAAACTTTTAGCCAGAATAGTATCACAAGTTTACCCAGAGCATCAACATCATCATCATCTTCATCTGCATCATCATCATCATTATGAACATGAACATGAACATAAGGCCAATAAAGCAAATTAGGATTGGATAGAATACTGTGGGAATGTCGAGAAGTGCTCTAGCAATTGTTGGCATATTTCGCATTTAGAGTACTCTGCCAGATGGCATATGCAGCACACACGTGTATAATATATGTATATATAAATATATCCGTTTATATATTCTTTACTCTATTGTCCAATGAAATTGCGAATTGCGGTGCACAGGTATGACAATTGCGCAATAAAAGCCGCAGACGCTTTATTGCCGTTGCCTGATTCACAGTCAGAGTCGAGAGTCGAGATCACATTTTAATATGAAACTACGAGAGTGTGTCTGCTGCTGCTGCGATGAAGCTGGAAACCGGAGGTTGCTTGGGCATTGGTGGCAGGGGGGGGTTGGGTGAACACATGACAAGAATATGCCAAAGATGTCTGAGCTGAAACCGACTCCTGCTGCCGGCGTGGCTTGCCCTGGCCTGGCGCGCCATGCCCCGCTGTGAGCTGTTGTTGTGTTGTGGCAAGACCGCGTGGCAGACAGCTGCTGCCAGACACGGACCTAAACACGACACACACACACACTAGGCATGTGAAGGGGGGAAGAGGGAACATATGAAATAATAAGTTCCGTTACAAGCATTGTAAATTCTTTGCATTGCTGCAGATGAAGATATCTTAGCAATCGCCCTCGGGCTCGGCAGCGCTTGCAGTGAAGCCACTTCTCCACTTCCATTCCCATTCTCCATTGCTATTCCCGTTCTCATTATCAATCATACGCACTGTATGCGAACTTGGCATCAGCTTTTAATGACTTTTTCTCGCTGCTGCTGCTGCCGCTGCGAAAACTTTAAAAAGGCAACGCAGCGACGTCGTAACTAGTTTTCTTTTAATTAACCCGCATATAAATGCCAAGTCTGGCTGCCAACCGGTTTGCTTTCTAATTTCTTTAGCTTTCCACGCACACACACACACACACACACACACACGCATGCAGAGAAGCTGAACAATTGCAGTGCTGCATGCGTGTGTGCCAATTCTCTAATTTGCAGGCACTGAGAAAAACAGCGTCACAAATCACCAAGATATAATGAAAGAGCTCTCTTTCATCTTGCTTTGCTTCTACTTCGCGTTTTTCATTCCGCTTTTCATCAAGATGAAGCAGGGAAAAAGAAAATGAATTGCATATAGCACAAGTTATGGCTGTTTGGCTTGGCTTTGCTTTGCTGCTGCTGTAGCTGCTATAGCTCTCGTAGTCATAAACCTTTTTTAATTGCTAGAGAATAACCCAATGTCGTTAATCTTGGAATTGCAAAAAAGAAAACAATATTTTCTTTATTTGCCTTTCTCTTCAGAATTGTAAAAAAAATTTGAAGCTTTTATGTTGAAATAAGAATTTGATTTATTTTTCCCCTTTTTTTCAATGAGAATTCCTTCTGCCCCAGCCAAGCGCATCTAATAAAGTAATGGAACTTCCGGGAAAACTGTTGCCTACCTTGCGGCGCCAATCCATAATTTTGTGCTCAACTTATGTTGCCATTTGATATTGCACCTTTTGTGAGATTGTGTGCGTGTCTACCACAAAAGGCAACAATGAAAAGAATAGCAGCAGGTGGAGAAAAAACAAAGCAATTGAATTTTTCTTTCTTTTCGGTCTCCCACAAGAAATTCATGAAGCGTCACAATAAATGCTAAATGCTGTACGTGACATACACTCGGGGGTCATGTGATACTGCCAACGCCTCAGCTGCTGCTGCCGGTGCCGATGCCGATGCTGCTGGATCAAGGCGAAACGACAACATCTCACACAGGCTGCTTGAGAGGAGGAAGGAGGAGGAGCAGGAAGAGTCGGAAAAAAAATGCCGTCATGCGTTGAGAGACTTTTGTTGACGGCGGCGGCTGCTGCGTTGACTTTATACGTCAATTTTCGTCGTCGTGGTCTCATACGTGTACATAGAAGCACAACGTGCGGAGTTTTCCCCCATTTATGGCAGGCAGGCGAAAAACAAACATCAACTGCAGGCCGGGTCGCTGCTGCTGCTGCTGCTGTTGCCGCTTTCACTCTGCCCAAAATGCCATTTTCTAGTCAGCAACACTCTCTCATGTCAAGTTGTCGTCTGCCAAGCGACGACGACGATGCCGCCAAAGTCAAACTTAAGCTCAAAGCCAGAAGAAGAAGAAGAAGGCGTCGCTGCCATAGAAACAACCTCATCATCAACATCATCATTGCACTCATGATTATGGATGCCACACACACCCTCACACATCGCACCCCACCACACACACACAGTGTGTGTTTTTCTGTTTTCATTTTATTTTCCATTTTTTTTTTTTTCGTTTTTAACAGCTTCGTTTACCTTTGGAGGTTTTTGCAATTTTGGGCCCGCTTGGTTGGGCTCTGTGCACGGCGGGGGGGTTGCTGTAGCCTTTTACAGCGTTTCAATCAGTCGGAGTTGAAGTTGGCTTAGTGCGCTGCATGTCTGTGTGAGAGTGTGTGTGTGCGCGCGCAATTCTCATTAACACATTTTAATTGCCAGCGCCAGGTGAGAAGGAGAAACGAAAAACTTTTAACACTTTCAAGTCCTAATGACACTAGCTGAAATTGGCTTTTAAATATTTAATTTAAATTTGGCTCCTTAGCCTGAAAGTAGCTGAGTTAAAGCAAAGGACTCGACAGCTTGCCTAAAGCTTTAAGCTATGTTCCTTTGTATCAAGCTTCACCTTCATCAACTACTTATTTCTTATTGTAAAACAAAAACTAATTAATTAAATGCCAAAAAACTCTATTTATTCTATAGATAGAAACTCAAATTAAATTTTCAAGTAAAAGCTGTAAGCTTCTTTGGATAGCTGTACTACTTTATTTAAATCAGCCACAGATCTAAGTAAAGCCTTAAGACTTTAGAGAGCGAAGTGAATTTTCCTCAAGTTGCTTCGAAAACTTAAGCCTATCAAGCAAACTGTAAGCCAGTCAAACTGCAATGAAAAAGTAATCCTAGTTATAAGCTTTAAGCTTTTGCAATTTGCATGTTTCCACAGGTTTTCTCAAGATTCCCTACATTTTCAGTTCACAAGGGCCACACAACAGTCTCGGGTACATTTAGCATAGGCTTTAACCCCTTTGAAGTGCGAGCGAACATGATGAAAATTAATTTTTAAAATTAATTATGCACATGTGCAACTCTGTTTGCCCAGGACTGTCTGGCCTGCAGTTACTCCTCCTCGCTCCTCGCTCCACACTCCTTGTGTTCCCTAGGCCCGACGGCCTACACCTGACACATTTGCAGTTGCCACTGGACCGCAGGCATCAACTGCTGCCACTGTTGTTGCCTCTGCTGCTCGCCCGGGGGCGGTCAAAGCGAAAACTCATTAAACTGCATAATTACAAGCACACATAAACACACGCACACAACGCATTCTGAGACAGCATAACAACCAGGAAGAGAGGGAGAGAACAACAACTTTGTGCACATAATAATATTAATATTAATAACATAAAATACTTGACTGCAAAGCGCAAGCCCAAGCCGAAACCCCAAAATGGTCAACAAGCCGTCTTCGGACTGATGAATGTCCCTGGGCCGCACTTAATAACATTTGGCCAGATTTTATAGCCGACCGGGCCGAGTCGAGCCGCCTGTTCTGCACATAATTTGATTTATGGCAACCAAGTGAACGCGCACTCCCTCCCTACCGCTCTCTATACCAAGAATTGTTCCCGCTTTTGGGGGTGATGATTTTCCAGTTCACTTTAAAAAGGTTTCAAAATGACTTTGTTCGGCGCTTAAGTGCGAAATTTTTTAAAACGAGATCTTTGCCCCGGATATGTCAGTAAACGATTTATTTTTTGAAAAATGAGCAAACAATTTATAAGCTTATCGGACGCAGCAACTTGCCAAGCTGCTGAAAAACAACTTCAATTGTTAACGCAACAAAGTTATTTATATATTGAGATAACGATTTTTGATATGGAATTTATTTTGGAATTTTTCTAGAATAATTAAAGAAAACTATAGTATTTTACCTTGAAATTTAAAAAAGGTTCAACTATAATATTCAAGCAAAGTGTGCCCCAATTAAAATGCATAAATATATAAGGGCTTATATATGTATGTATTATATGGCACCCGCACAAATTTATTAATTAATTATTTACGTATGTTTTTAGCCACTTTGGAGAGCAAATGCCCAAAATGCTATGCCATTGGCATCGGGATCTACCCGGGGGAAGTAATTCAGAACAAAGCGCAAATGCTGCAGAAATATTTAATTATTCACACATATACAACGATAATGCGTGAGTGGTATGTGTGTGTGTGTGTTGGGCTAGAGTGGGTTAGTTTGGGGGCGCAACATTGTATAATAATTGCTGTTGCCGAAACACAATGGGAATATGCCGGAAAATTATAGCCTACTTATGTGGGCAGCGCAACGTACAAACGTGCTGGGGGGAGCAAGGGTTTGTCAAAACTTTTGGGGGCTGCTGTGTGGGTTCTCATAGCACACCTCACACACACACACATACACACACGCACAAACAGTTTGCCATACAGATGCCTAGTGCCATATTAATTTTGTGTCAAATAAGTGAAACGCAATTAAACGCACATGTCAGCTCGTGGCAAATGGCCAATAACCAGACACGTAAAGGGGGAGGGAGAGAGACAACAACATGGCGGTAGAAGGAGACAAATAGAGAGGAAGGAAGAGGCGGCTGGCGCAGCCTCACCACAATCAATACAAACAACACACAGAGCTCACAGAGCCGCTCTACTCGATTCTCAACCTAACCATAACAATAGCAGCTAAAGCCACATCAATGTGTACGTGTGTGTGTGTGTGTGTGAGGAAGGGGGCTGGGGGCTACAGACAAATTGCACAGAATCCCTTAATATGATGACCTATTAAAATTATGTTCTCTGCTCGCGACAATGGCAGCAACAAAAGCGAAACTATAACGTCCAATCGTGGGCGGGAGTGACAACTCTGAACTGAACTCTGCAGCCAGAAGAGGCTTAGTGTGCGTAATAACCGAAATATATATGTATATGTATATAGTATTATATTTTTTCTCTTGCGTGTGTCGTACTCCTTCCCCTCGAGGAAAATTGCCTATTACATATTATACACAGATATGTGAGTGCACATGGAATTGTTGGAGCGAGCGTGCGAGCTGGCCAGCAAATAGATTGAAAGTTACTTTTATCGATAGGAGGGAGGCGCGCGGGGCGGCGGTGGAGCGTCATCGATTGGGCGTGGCTATGGGCAAAATAATTCTCAACGATGATAAAGCAATTATTGGAATTTCGTGCCCAAAAGGGAGTCGAGAGAGAGAGAGAGCCCACAGAGCCCAGAGCCCAGGGAGAAAGGGCAAAAGAAACTTGTAAATTGCGTATGACTGTTCAAATTGGGCAAAAAGTGAGGTTAATTGCGCAAAAAATAAATTGGGAATACCTTCATTGTAGTATTCTTTTAATTTCTCAGCATTAAGCTAGCTTTTGTTGTACAGTAACTTTCCCAAAAGAACAATAAGTAAGATATTGCCGTTTTCGCTTTGTTTTACTCAATTTATTGTTTTTACTCGCCTCATTCTTTCGATATACAATGCCATATGGTATGTTTTGCACTTATAAGTTCATACTATTTACAACCCAATTCTTGGCATTTCTTTCTTTCTGTACTTCTGTTCTTGTACTGTATGAAAGCGCTTACAATGCGTTGTTGCCTTATGCTTTGTTAGCACACTTTTTGCTGTCACTGTGCAAAAATATGGCAAGATAAAAGACATAACCCCTATGAACTACAACTGCACATACAGTTACAAAGCAAAGACAAATGAGAGACAACAAACACACACACACACACACACACACACAACAGTTCTACAGAGTTAGTGTCAAAAAACTGTATAGACTGACGACTGACTGGGCCTAGAAGAGGGAGGAGCGGGAGAGAGCGAGATAGAGTCTGTGTGAAACTTTCTGCATGCCTAGGCAAACTGATATGTAAATGCACAATAAAGCTGCAGGATTAAGGATTATATCACAAAATGTACACCAGCTGTTGAAGGAAGATAGCAAATGCAGGAAACAGAGAGAGAGAGAGAGAGACAGCAAGATAAAGGGGCACAATAAACATGTCACAAATGGCACAGAGACAATGCAAGAGAGAAAGAAGATGACGATGACAAGAACTGGCAAAAAAGTGACAAAATGTTGGCACAGGTTTTTCATTTCATTTCATTTCATTTCGTTCCCCTTCATTCCATTCCGGTATTCCGTTTTGTTTCTTTATGCAGTCATCTATGTCAGTTGATATGATGACGTGGACATGTTGTGTCCTGAATGAACATGTTTGTTGTCTCTATCTCTATCTCTCTCTCTCTCTTTCTCTTTGTGTTTGTTTGTGTAATAATTATAAAGATGCCATGACCAGGGGGCAGACAATGCAAAATATTTTGATGCTTAAAAGTCTCAGAAACAAAGAGGGAAAAAAACCTTAAACTGACATTTAATTAGAGCATTCACCAAAAAGGCTTTCAATGACCGAGAACAAAACGTATTCAATCTATTTTAGACAGACAACACAGACAGCTACACAATGTGGTTTCACGCACACACACACACACACACACGCGCGCGCGTACAAAGTTTTGGCCATTCAAGAGAGCTTATCAAATTAAAATTTAACACTAGCCAAGGGTCGTTACGTTGATTTACGTGCTGTCCAGTGAGAGAGAGGGAGTCCTCTTGACAAAGAATTGTTCAACTAAAGTTTCGGGCTTGTTTTCGGTTTGACTTTCGCTACGCCCCCCCTTCCCTGCACCTGTCACTCTGCCTGCGGTCTGCATAGCTCCCTCATTTATAATGCACACAGAAACTTTATTTATTAATCCAACAATTTAGTTATTAAGCACATCAAGTGCCTGCACACACACACGCACTCCCTAAATTTCCTAAAATCCTTTTCTAATAGTCTCTCTCTCTCTCTCTCGAACCCAAGTCTAAGCCTCTGAAATGACAGGCAGGTTAAGCCCAAAGTAATTGCAAATTAAATGCAAATTGTTTGCTAGACTACACCGAGATTTGTAGCTTATCTTGGCTAGGCTTCTCTCTTTACACTCGAATTATTTCAAAGCAAGCCAAGTGCTCGCATTAATTAGTCACAAAGTCAGTTTGAATTGAAAAGGAATTAGACAAATAAATCATTATCAAAATTGTTGTGAAATATATATATGTATGTAAAGAGAAAGGGGGTATCATTTGCGAGCTAATGAATATGCAAAATTGTTGAGAACAATTTCAAATTTGTCAAAGCTGTAGCAAATTTCAAATTAAGTTGAAAGTTTAAGAGAAATTTCCTTCAGTTTTTATATTTTTATGGAAATTTAAATAGAAATTATTCCAAATTCTTGTAGATCTTTTCAGCTTAAAAGTTTTCTTTAGGAAAATCCTAAAATGCCTAAATCTTGAAAATTTTTTCTGTTTTTTTCTATAGCTTGAAAGTTCTCTAACGTTTTCTTTTTCTTTCTCTTTCTCTATATCTTCTTTTCTAGCTCTTTTTAGCTGTTGTCCTATAATACGGTCAATCACATGATGTCGCCTGGCAAGCCATATAATTATTGTCAGCTCTTGTTGTTGTTGTTTTTTCTACTTGCTTTGTCTACTTCTCCTATTTCTTGCTCTTCTCTGCTGCTGCTGCTGTTGTCGACGTCATTGCCGCCTTAGAGCGTTAAGTATCTGTTGGATGCATTTTCTGTAGTTTCTTTTAGCAGATTTTGTGCCATGTACCTACACTAATTACAAATTGCGCTATGCTACAGTTGCTCTTGTTGTTCTTGTTCTCCTTCTAGTTGCAGTTGTTGTTGTTGTTGTTGCTACTGTAGGTGCTGGTGCTGCCGTGTTGTTCGCTTGCCAGCACAGCAAATTCTCGCGTCTCATAAATTAAGTAGGCCACCCATAGACGGACCAGTGCAGACGCCATCAGTGGCCGCCCCTATTCCCCCCCCACTCCCTCAGAGCAGTTGCACCTGTGCAGCCGCTCTCGGTGGGTTGTCTCCTCATACCTAGCCCCTTGCACCTTGCACGCCCCTTGGGCGCCTGCTTAGCTGGGTGAATCTTTATTAACACCGACGTCAACGGCGCGTTGCAAACTGCAACGAAACATTACAAATGTTGCCAAGCAGAAGATGCACACACACACACACATACAGACACACACACACAGAGCTGTCTTAAAACGTCGTCATCGTTGCCGTCGTCGTCTGCTCGAAGAAATCTTATTAAAAAATACACACTGAGTGAAAATATAGTCGGACATGTTCGCTTTGCTGTTGCTGTTGCTGCTGTTGTTGTTGTTGTTGTTGTTGCAGTAGCGGCAGGCAGTCACCGTTGCAATCGCATAAATTACGGCCAACAGCAGCAGCAACAAACGATACCTTGGGCGCCCTAACTCCCTCTCACTCCTCCTCTTCTCCTCCCACTTTTCTCACCTTTGCCTAATGCCAACTCGCTTCTCTCGTCGGGTGGGGGCATTCGCCTTTTTAGCACCCAACGCTCAAGTTGTAGCATGAAATGCGATTTGCCGAGGCATTGCCACCATCATCATCAAAGGCAGCCAGACCTCGCTGCCTTCCCGCCCCCATTCTCCCCCCCCTCTGCACAGCATCTGGGCGTTAATTTCACAAACGGGTTGTTAAGTTAGACACCATGGTAAGTACAGAGAGAGAGAGACGGAGAGAGAAAGACAGACACACACAGATATAACACATCTTCAGCAATGAAGTTGCAATAGCTTAGTCTGAAGCACAGTGTCGTATCTGGGTAAAGTATAATGGAACAACAAATTGAGATTCCTTTCAGCTATTGAGAATGTAGAATAAAGCAACAGAAAAAAACCTACATTTTCTTTGCGAAACATAAAGTGCGCACAGTGACAAAAAACGAGTTATGAGAAATTGAGAAAGAAATCAAATTGAAAATATATCTAAAAGAAATGCAAAGGATTTAGCAGGAAAAAGAAAGCTTTCTTTCAGTTAATATAGTGAATTTTATGTTTTTACAGTTAGAAAAAAATATTTTTTAAAAATTTCTAGAAATGCAAATGAATTTTCTAAGTAAAGAAGATAATAAGCTTTTCTTCAATTTTATTGTTTTTTTTTTTTTTTATTTGATACTTTGTTACTGTAAGATAACTTTAATCTGTATAAGTAAAAGTAAACCTGCCCTTCCTTCTCAAGAATCAAGCCAGTCAATCCATCTTCTTAGCCATAATCTCTTATTATGTCTGCCGGCAGAAGGGTCCAATTAATTAGCTAATTATCTAACCTACAAAGCCTAACAGAAACACACACACACACACACACAGACACACACACAAGCTAACAAATACATAGAAATTACAAAGTTTGTGTTAATTGGTCTGCTGCACGAAACTTTCAATAGATGCTGCAACTCATGCAACGCTGCAACGCTGCAAATTGCAAACGTTGTGGTAAACTGACCTGCAGCGCAAAACTCTTGCTGCAATATGCTCTGATGCTATAAGCCTTGCCTCCACAGCTCGAACGGTAACTACCTGTGGGAGTATCTATAACCAGCCTAGGTTTTGGTCAAAATTTTGCCCAGCACGCAGCGCGTGGCGTGGCGTGGCGCAGCAACGTGGTCTATCTGACATCGACAGATTTTCGGTCAAATGCCATTGGGCACTGCACGTGGGGGAGAATAATGGGGCGTGGCCGTGTATGTTTGAGCTGCACTGTATTAGTTTACATGCACTCGTCACAAAGAGAAAGAGAGAGAGGGGAGAATGAGAACCCGCAACTAGCACGAAAGCTTTGCATTTTCATTCTAGGGCGCGCTTGGATCGGCTTTTATGCAACAGTGCGCATCAAAATGTATCTGACAGCAGTTGCAAATAGTGCCCACTCACTGCTAAGGTTTCACACCAACAAACACAGAGACAGGGAGAGAGCGAGACAATATGAAACTCGCTTAAAGGGCATTAAAATTCATTTAGGTTGTCGTCTCTCTAAACACCCACGAGACACGAGACACGAGAATGAACCCCATGCGGAAACAGAAAGCGAGCCGCATCGATATTGAAATTTATGCTACAGATTTAACTAATAATGCAGTTAAATCCTGTCAGAGCAGCTGAGAACGACAAACCAAGGCAGTGCCGAAGGCGGGGGCGATAGGGGGGGCAGAGCTGCGTCGCCAAGCTATAAGCAGGCTGTAAGTAAAGCAATCACACGCTTCATAAGCCCGACAGACGCGACTCTGTATGTGTGTGTGTGTGTGTGTGGGCGGAGATGGAGGATACGGCTGGCGAGAACAAGATATACATAAGAACAAGGTAGGCTATGGGGGCCGGGGGGCGCCAACAATTGAATAAGCGAGGCAATCAATCAAAATACAAAATCTATTAGGGAACAGCAGCAACAACAACAACAACAACAGCAGCAGCGAGCAGAGAACGATGATGTTGCCCGCAGGAACTTGCTAGGAGCACGCACAGTGGGTGTGAGTGTTGAAATTGCAAGTAAAATTGTAACCTACAAAAATGTTTATTACCTGCATTTAGCTGTTAGAATTCCAACAATATAACAACATTATGCTATAAATTTTTTAGATAAATTAAACTTTTAATAATATAAAAACATTTTGCTATAAATTCCTAAATTTAAAGAGAATTCTAAAGTTGCAAATTCTATTAAGTTCTTGCCAAAATTTTCAACAAGCGATTACTAATTATGGCAGCCAAGAAAACATAAAACTGCTATAAAAAAGATGCTATAATAAAATATTACGAGGGTCGTTTGATAAGACCGTGACTTTTTGTATTTGCCGCGCACCTGCTCTAAATACAACACTGCTCCTGTCAGCAGTTATCGATTAACAGCTGACTGTAAAATTTTGAGAAAGCTGCGTTTTTTGGTTTGCGTTTTATAGGCATTGAAAGCAGACGATCTCGTGAATTTTAACGAAAATGGAAAAAGTGAATTTCGTGTGCTAATTAAGCATTATTTTTTGCGTAAAAATCCATCACCGAAACCAAGGAAAGACTTGATAAATATTATGGGGACTCTGCACCATCAATTTCAATGGTTAAGAAATGGTTTACTGAGTTCCGTTGTGGTCGTACCAGTACAAGTGATGCCGAACGTTCAGGTCGCCCAAAAGAGGTCGTCATGCCAGAAATCGTCGACAAAATCCATGGAATGATATTGGATGATCGGAGAATGAAAGTGCGTGAGGTAGCTGAGGCTGTAGGCATCTCAACTGAACGGGTACATCACATTTTACATGAATATTTGGACATGAAAAGCTTTCCGCGCGATGGGTGCCGCGATTGCTCACACAGACCATAAGCGCAACCGTGTGACCATTTCAAAGGAGTGTTTGGCGATGTTCAACCGCAATCCAAACGAATTTTGCGCCGTTTCGTTACCGTAGACGAAACAGGATCCACCACACCACACCAGAGACCAAAGAACAATCAAGACAGTGGGTTTCTCCGGGTGAACGTGCACAAAGAAGGCCAAGGTGGGTCTGTCGGCCAACAAGGTCATGGCCACAGTTTTTGGGATGCACAAGGTATCATTCACATCGATTACCTTGAAAAGGTAAAACGATCACCGGCGAATATTATTCAGAGCTTTTGGACAGATTCGATATTGATTTGAAGCAGAAACGACCGCATTTGGCGAAAAAAAGTGCTGTTCCATCAGGACAATGCACGGGTGCACACGTGTGTAGTCAGCATGGCAAAATTTCATAAATTGGGCTACGAACTGCTACCCCATCCAGCATATTCTCCAGATTTAGCCCCCTGTGACTATTTTTGTTTCCAAACATGAAGAAATGGCTCGGCGGTAAGAGATTCGGGTCAAATGAAGAGGTCATCACAGAAACAAACGACTATTTTGAGGGCCTTGAGAAAACCTATTATTTGGAAGGAATAAAAAAATTGGAAAAACGCTGGACTAAATGTATAGAGCTAAAAGGAGATTATGTTGAGAAATAAAACGCTTCTTTGACGAAAAAAATATATTTTATTCAAAAAGTCACGGACTTATCAAACGACCCTCGTATCACCCACAATTTGTGATTAAAATAAATGTTGGCAACATTAACAGACGCACACACACACACACACACATTAGTATTAATCGATCGATTGAGCATTAAAATAGCAAACTTTGCCCATTGTGCCGCGGAAAATGACGCAAATCTCAGTAACTAAACTGGATGCGGAGTTCCTTATGCCTTATTCCTTGCTGCCAGTTCAATTATAACGCCTTGGAAATCGCTTTTCTTTTGACGGGGCTTACTTCATTTTTATTGGATCGGAGTGGGGGGAGAGGGGGAAGGAAAGAAAGCAGGGAAACTGGTCTGGGGGCGTGTAGCTAATTCAAAAATGTTCATAAGCAAAGTAAACGACATTCTTAAATGACATAAATTAATAATTTCTGCGAATGAGCGAGTGAGAGACAAAGCGCGTAAGCGACAGAGACAGCCAAGGAGAGTGAAGAGATTGAATGAGCGTGGAGGGAGAGAAGAGAAGAGAGTGAAGTGGGCGCACTCAGCGTGCTAAAACAAAGTGCTTTCTATTTTAATTTATTAATTTAATGTGCGCCGCGCTCAAAAAGGCAGCGGTAGCTACAGGACTTGCTATGTAGCTTTCTCTCTCTCTCTTTTTCCCCCCTCTCTCTCTCTCGGCCTTATTCTCTTGTCGCGCGCTGCCAGGCAGGTTTCAATTTTTAATTCAATAAAGCGGCAAAAATGCTTCCCTATTGAAGGCAGCTTCAGGCAGCACAAAGTGCGGGCGGCAGAGGCCAGACCCAACGGCCTCGGGGTCGGCATATTTAGCGCGACATTCGTTTGGGCCATAAAGTTTCAAGTGAAAGAAAGAAGAGAGAGAGAGAGAGAGAGAGAGAGAGAGAGCGAAAAAATTCTCTGTGTGTGTGCTCTGGCTATTTTTGGCCAACAAAACTCCTGCCGTTTTGGCTTGCAAGAAATTATGGCAAAGTACATTAAATTTTTCGCCAAAGAAGTCGCATATTCCTGCCGGGAGCTGGGAGGGGGAGGAGACGCAGTTAGGGATGCTGGAGGCAAACAAAATGGCAAGTCATAATGCTTATTGGATTTGCGTTTGGGGCCGAAATATAATTAGGGAAAGGCCAAACCAAAGAGAGCGCACCAGCGAGAGGGGAGCGAAGAATTTCCAATTAAATGGGGAAACAGAGAGCTAAATAAATATAAAATGCCATCTTATATTATTCCTGGAATCATAAAGTGCAATGTCTGGAGCGGCCGGTGTAAGTGTGTTTGCGGCTTCAAATAAATTTTTCAAAATTTAATTAAAAAGACGCGCGTCCGCTTAGTCACATGCAGCCCAACAACAATAGCAACAGCAGCAGCAACAACAACAGCAGAAATTGGCTGCATAAATAAGAAATTAGATTTTAATAAAGCACACACATTTAGGCGCCCTCTATCAACCTCGCTCCCTCCTCTCTCTATGCCACGCCTACCATCATAATGAAAAGCCGCACGGGTGCTGCCATTTCATTTGTGCCTGGACAAGCCTTTTGGGACTCCCTGGGAGCTGGCAACGGCTTTTGTTCGTCGGCAGGTTTTTCACTTTTCTGATTTTCTTTCTTTACTTTTTTCGTATTTTTCCTTTAACGTTTTCATTTTCCTTTTTTTCGGGGGCCAGTTAAAAGTTTGCTTTGCCTAATGAAACTTGAGCGAACGCTTAAGGAAATGCTTGAAATGCTTTTGTTCGAACTACCCCCCCGGAAAGTCGAGAGTTCTCTTAATGCTCTTCCTTTTCTACCCACCTTCACCCTCTCTTCTTCCTATGCATTCTTTCTCTTTCTCTTTTACTTTTATGTTTGTGTTTTTCTTGTGCGTAGCCATAGGCAAACTTCACCATTTGAAGAGCTTTAGTTGACCGAAAGATACATTTGAGTTGCGAAAGATACTTTGGCGCCGAGCATGTTCAACTTGGATGTGTGATTGATGAATCTCTTGAAAAATGACAAACAAACAACAACAACAACAACAGCAACAACAAAGCATGTGCAAATGAACGTACTGATGATGGACATGCAACATTCTCGCTCCTCTCTAATGGATTTGCCAAAATACAAGCCTAATGGCAGCATGATTTTTGTATGCAATAAGTGAAGTTATTTAATGAATAGATGGATTCATAAAGCAAGGATTTTGCTTTTCATTAAGAGTTCCATGCAAATGCAAAAACTCTATCCATAATATTGAATTAAAATATCTAAGAATATTTTGACAGCTCAGTCAACTAAATTGAACTTTCATTTCACTACCAAATCTATCTCTATCGATAGACTTATCATATATTTTTTTTTTTTTTTCTTGACTGACAAACTCAAACTCAAAATGAATATACATAGTTACCGCATGGTTCGTTAGCTGCGTTACGTGCACCTACCGCACATAACCTTAAACCTGAACCCGATGAAAAACTATTTCAATTTGCAACACTCAACTCGAAAAGTTCGTCAAACAACATTTCATACGGTACTCGCATTTTCCGACAAATAAATAAATGGCTGTCTGTGTCGGCAGCACCGGCAGCACAGAAGAGGCCCCCTTCAAAAACCCGAGATCCTCTCCAAAACTGGCAAAACAAAACAAATGCCACAATAAAATTGCCTTTTAGAGATTGGCTGCAATTGCAACTGGGCAAAGGGAAAGGAGAAACGAACAAAACCCCGAAAACCGAAACAGAAATGGAGCCAAACATAGCACATTGACAGCCAAACTATTTACGACTAGTGAAACTATGCAATTTGTTTGGTTTTGAATGTTGCAAATCTCTTGTCGCAAAACTGACCGAAAGTGCAGGCAATAACTGGGAAAGGTTACTCAAGAGATTAGATCGATTAATGGTGTACACAATCGTTTAAGTCTGGTTTATGTGAAGGTCTTTCAAAGTTCTTCCTTATGATATTTCTTGAATTACTCATATTTATTTGATGGCAATCAAATTTGTAGAAAACATTTGAATGGCAATGTTTATTGTATGCTTAAAAAATTAACATTCAATCATTTATTTTTCACTTGCAAGGCGTTTTCTTTTACGATGTACGAGAGCCAAAGTGGGCGTGGTCAAATTTTAAAACATGCTTTATCTGCGTTCAAGGGTTTGAAATATTTTACACGAGTTTGGTTACTCTAGCTTTTATAATCCTTCATACATACACAAAATCATAATACCCTTCTATCCTATAAGTAATGGGTATAAAAAACAATTATCTTCAATTATCAACAAAATATAGCTTCGAGTACGATAAAATGCCTTTTAATATTGCCAATTAACTTCATCGATTGCCATAAGCAATAGCCTGACATTAGGTAGCCTCTTCTGCAAGACCAACAATTGTCATATTTTTCTGCGAAAAATAAAAGAAAAATGAATTCAACGTTCAAGTGCCACTTTTGGGGGCGAGAGTCATTGAGCCACAACTTGTGGACGAAAGAAAGAAAGCAAGCTAAAATAAAGAAAGAAAACAGCTAGCAGCTAACAAGCAGCCAAGCAGCCAAGCAAACAGGCAACTGCATGTAGTGGTATAAACAGCATTTAGTGCATATTTAGCCAAGTTAAAACCAGCCCAAAAACCGGCCAGCAACAACAACAACAACTAAGCCACCATCTCCCTCGCCCCTGCCCGCCACAGAGAGAGGAGATCTCATCTGGTTGTTAGCAGGAAAAATGCATCAATGCATGCAGAAAAAAACAGTGGAGAAAAAAGGCTAAAACAACATAAAACACAGAAAAGAAAAGCGGCCAAACAGGCCGCCAGTCGACAGTAAAGAAAATGGCCAAACATGTTCGCTATGTTCTATGAATAACGACAACGTCGACCCAGCCAGAGTTCCTGGAGTTGCAACCGAGGATGAGGCGGAGGCGGAGATGGAGACGAGAAGGCGAAGCAGCTGTAGCTGTAGGATGAGGCACATTAACAACAACAAAAGCTAAAGCTGGAAACTTGGCGTGCTTGTTCGCCATCCACATCTACATTCACATCCACATCCACATCATCATCGTCGTCGTCGTCATCTGTGGAAGGAACTGCCGCATGCAGTTTTTCACTGCCAAATGGAAAATGAGCGAGGAGTGAGCGAGACAAAAGGCAGCAGAGCAGGAGGAGATGGAAAGACAGAGAAAAGAAACATGTTTTTTCTTTGCATTCTCTTGTTGTTGTTGTTGTTGCTGCTGCTGCACTGCAATTTTACCTTGCCAACAACCAAATGCGAAACGAAACCAAGCCAAGCCAAGCCAAAAAACGTAGATACATCCGTCGAGTGGACCGCAGCATGTCAGTTATTCAACGAACCACTCACTCACTCACTCACTCGCTCGCACACACTCACACACACTCACTCACTTCGTCATTCATCCGACTGAGCTTAGAAGTTGTTGGTGGCACCGCAAAAGCCTTCAGAGGTATTATGATAAACTTGGCAAGAAGAGAGCAAGCCGAACAAACTACAACAATATGAAACGAGAGCAGACCAACTTGCTTACATGCAACATGAGGCACATGCAACCAAGGAGAAAGAGAAAGAGAGAGAGAGAAGAGCGCAAGTGTGCATGGTACACACAAATAACACGGCAATTAGAAGCAGCTACAGAAGTTTTGCCACAGGTCAACTGCAGAGATGCAGCAAAGACTTGCAGGCACGTAATATAGTAGTTGCATTAGATTGAAACCTCTTACCCAACACACACTTACGCACACAAGCACACGCACACGCACACGCACACGCACGAAGGCAGCTTAGTCCGACTTTAACTCTGTGGGCGAACTTTAAGTTGCGGCCGAGAGACTCAAGTGCGATTGGAAAATGTTCACAAAATGCTCGAAAACAAAAAACAAAAAGCAAAAAGTGAATGACAACGCGGCACGAGGCAAAAAACATGAACAAAACTTCTGCTTAGATAAGACGACAGACGACAGAGAGATGGCGAGAAATTCAATGAACTTTGAATGGGGTGGGTGTGTGTGTGTGTGTGTGTGGGTGTGTGGGTGTATGAGTCGAAAAAAACATGTACCTAGAAAGGTAAAAGGGTCTAGCAAAAAATACAACAAAATCTGTTAAATTTTTAAATTTAAAAGTGTCTAGAAAAATACAACAAAATCTGTTAAATTTTTACTTTATTTTTGCAGAATTTCTTAAATTATTTAAAAATATTTTTACGATTTAAAAATAAATAACGCCCTAAAAGAGACATTTTTTTTTAAGTTTTTTGAATAAAATGAAAGATAATTTTGTTAAGTTTTATAAACCAAAATTTATTAAGATGTTTTTCAATTTTCTCAAGAACTCAAGAAGCCACAACTGAAGCACCCTAATAATTGTGCACCCGAATAAACTCATCTCATCTCTCAGTTTTTTTTTTGCAGAGATGCTTCGCAGCTTTATCCTGCAATCAGCTTGAAATTGCCCATGACGACCCACATCAAGTTGGTGGTGCCTCACCAAGTGCTCTTCCGAAAGCTAGAAAAACTTTATGCCTTGCCATAAACCAAAACTTTCAAGCGAGTTAATGTTTTCGTTGCTGTTGTTGTTGGTTGTTTTTTTTTCCACATTCAACGTAGGCGGTCGAGACCGAATTCAGCGCCCACATTAATTAAATTTGCACTAGTAAAACGAAGAGGGAGGAGAAAAAAACTGGAGAGAGAAAAAGAAGCCAGATCAAGAAAGCTGCGCTAGGCAGACGCGCCGCACAGCAACTTTAAAGAGGAATTTAATTATAGCTTCGAAGCTTGCAAACAAAAATCACATTGGCGCATTGCAAATAAAAATAAAATAAGTAGAAAAGTAAAAATAAAACTAAAAAAAAAATACAAATTAAATGCGAAGCACTGTGCAACGAGCGCGTAGTGCAAATCGACGTCGTCTAGGGCCGGGACGGAAGCCCGACGGAACGGAGGGGAGAGAGAGAGTAAGAGAGAGGGACGGAGAGAGGAGAGGTTGAAACTCAAAGGCCGCCTACAGTCGTTGCTCCGCTGCGCCGTCGTTTGTTGTTGTCGCCGTTGCCGCTGCCGCTGCCATTGCCGTTGTTGTTGTAGCTGCTTTTCTGCTTTTCGCTGTCGGGTTTAATGAACGGAAATCTCTTGCAAATATTCAATTGCTATACACAGCACAGAGCACAGCGCTCTGAAGCGCAGTCAGCACAGACTGCGCACAAACACAGACGCAGACACACAGGCACAGACGAGTACACCCAGCACCAAGTGGAGTGTGCACGGAGTACGTACACACACACACACACACACACACGATATGGCCCCATCCAAGTCAACAGACAAAGCGCATGTCGAGCAGCAAACGTTGTTGATGATGATGACGATGATGACGATGTTGATCATGATGATGTTGCGCTTGAGGATAATGATCATGTTGCCTGCCGTTGGCCCCAAACAAATGTGCAATGTGTTCGTTGCCGCCGCCGCCGCCGCCGTCGTAGTCGTCGGCCCGTTGATAATGAAGTTTAATAATGATGTTGCCCTACGGCTGCCAGACAGGTTGCTAGCCGCCACAGCCAACATAGCCGACACTCGCCCGGTTTTTCGCAATTATTTCAAGTAGTCAACGGCAACACAGATTTCCCACAAAATGCGATAAAAAAATTAAATAAAACAACTTTGCTTTAAATGAAAAAAATCAAGCAAGAAAAATCTATTTTCAGTTATACGTATTTGGAAATGCCTAAAAGGTTTAGATGGATCTTAGTTTGAAGATATTTTATATAGAAAAATCTTTATAGAAATATTTGAAATAAGAAAACTATAGATCAATTGCAGAAATTAAAATAAAAAAAAAAAAAACCTATGTAAAATATTGCATGTAAATATTTTAAATGGGAAAACTTAAAAAAAATTCAGGCAATTCATAAAAATAAACAGGAATTTTTTCGAGTTTAAATTTAAATATCCCAGAAAATCCCAGGACAATTTTATGTTTGCCCAAATTTAAAGCTGATTAAAAATATCCACATGTTTTTTATTTGCACTGCTTGCATACTCCCTTCATTCTTCGAGGCGCTTTGCTAGAGCGAGATGGCGCATAAAAAGAAAAATTGCAGATAAAACCGAAGCCCGGGCCTAGGCCTAATGCCAAAACATATTTATAGGCTCGTCGCGCTGCACCTTCTATGTTACTGCCTATTCTTGCTCTCTCTCTCTCTCTCTCTCTCACACTCTCTCTCTCTCTCTCTCTCACATTTGCAATATTAATAATCTGCTGCCATTGAAAGCCATACAAGGCGCGACGGCGACGGCGACGGCGACGTCGGCGCTGTACGTGTCAACATTCGACGCCGACTGCGCTGCCAGCGACAACTGCGACTGCATGCGCGACGGCGTATATAAATTTCGAGTTATTTTTTCTGCTTTTTTTTCGAGTGGTCTAGGAACTTTTGCGCCATGGCGAGTGTGGCATGCAACGACACAACAGCAGCGGCATTAAAAAAAAAAAACAACTTATCTCGCAGGCAGTGCACGCGAAGAGCGAGAGAGAGAGAGAGAGAGAACTAGAGAGTTTGCGAAAATGGCACAGTGGTGCCATTATGTGGCAACATAAATAAAGTCACCAAGTCAGCCGTGGGAAACTTCGCTATGGAAGACTCATAACGATAACGAGTTTCAAACAGACTCGAACTACTAAAAACTGAAACTAATCTATTGAGGCGTTTTAAAAAACCCATTTAGAACTGACAGAAGTTGGAAAAGCTTTTTAAAAGCTAACCTAAATAAAACTTTGAGCTATGAACTGAACAAAACTAAAAGAAAAAAATAAATCGAAAAAGCTTGATAAACTTTTAAAGACTAAAAAAAAATTTTTCAGAAACTTTTTTTTAATAAATTTTATTAAACATAAAAATTAAACACAAATTTAGCAACATTTTTTTTCTTAATTTAAACTAGCAAAAAAACAAAACTATACCCTACAGTTTAGCTCAACATATGCGAAAAGCTGCAGGAACCACAGGAAAAATGAACTGTAAATTAACTTTTTTTTCAGTAATAAACTTTATTACCTGCACCACTGTGCGACAACCGCAAAATGCCTATGTCTAGCCAGAGGCTTAGCAGTAGAGGGGGGGTAGGCAGCACCCCATCGGTGCCTCCAGAGCGCCCCAGAGGGAGAGAGAGAGCGAGAGAGAGAAGCGCCTTTCCATTGGCCTTTGTCTCTAGCGCCGACTGCTCCTTGTGGCATTGCGTTGAGTGCACAACAAATATTGTCGCCGGTTAGGTCGGGAAATCAACGCACTAAGCGGCAAAAAGTTCCCCCTTCCGTCCCCTCCATGTTCTCCCGCTCCTCCTTCTTCTTAGCCGGCGACGACGGCACAAAGTAAATAGTAAACAAAAATAGTTTGCAAGCCAAAGTAAAAATGCAAAATGACAGCAAAGAAAGCAAAGCAAAAGGCGGCGCAAAAGTAAATGAAAATAGCGTAAAATAAAATGTGAAACAGCTTTTTTTTTTTCTAGCTAGCTCTCGTTGTAAATGAAATTAAAGCTACTAAAATGTAGCCTGTGTCGCGTACATAGGCCGTGTGTGAGTATATAGCCAAGAACCCGAGAGAGAGAGAGAGAGAGACCCTATATATAGCGTTTTATAAACTGATTAAATGCATGACATGCATTGCTATAGGCCCCGCACAGACGACTGAGCAACAACTTTGACGTCGTCGCCGTCGTCGTCGTCGCTGACTAGGCCCATAAATTGATAAGCAATCTGTAAAGCAAGATTAACACTTGTTTAAGCGGGCAGAGGGGGAGGGGGAGGGGGAGATTACTCTGCTCTTATCAGTCTTTCCAGCCGGGGTAACAGGGGTAATTGTTAAGCACATGAATAAATATGTATTTAATAGTCCGATTGAGCTGGCCGATAAACGTGTAGTAATTGTAAGTATGCCCCATAGAGACATATGTATGAGTATGAGTACCCCCCTATACAACAACTGCGACTAGTTCAATTGTCTAATACAAGATGCACAAAATTGATTTATTCATTTATTAATTACGATTAGAACGTGATTAGTCATAGTAGGCAGCGCTCTCGGGGTGGTTGACTACAGAGCGAGAATCGCGTTTATAATGCAAGTGATCGAAGAGAAACTTTGCACTCTGCTATAAATAGATGTATCGAGTACCTTACATATCTTTCTATTATTTTTTTCCGGTTTTGGTTTTCCTCAAGCAATATCAATCTATTTAATCAGTAAATAACAACAATTTCGCTTTTGAATTATTTGCCTTATCAGCATGTTAAATCAACTTTCGATAAAGCATCTAGCATGCCATATAGTAGCATCTATTGGAAGCATAAGCAACAACTGCAAAACGAATTTAATTCGCATAGCACGTGCTCGGAAAACACAAAAATTTTATAGATACAAATCGCTAGAAATAAGAAACGACATTCAATCGCAGACATAAATCACAGAAAAGGTCAATTTCGTTGACCTTGAGATACACTCACACACACAGAAACACAAACGGCGAGCAGAGTTCACAGTGCAATCGAGCACGAAAAGGCGCGCACAAAAAATAAAGGCGGACAAAACGTTTTGCATAAACAAATACCAAAGCGAAACGATTAACAAATTGTATGTGTTAAAAATAAAACAGCAGCAACAACAACAACGACAACAACAACATCGAAATGCAGCAGCGGGCACTGTCAAAGACAGAGACGGCGGCGCGGCGCAAGCGAAAGAGATGGAGATAGCAAGCGAGCACAACGCGGGCAATGAACGCTTGATATACGCAAAATGAAATGGCAAAAGCGAACTGAAACTGTGAAATAAAACAACAACAAATACCAGAGACAGAGAGAAGAAAAAGAAATAATGTAACCAACGGAACGAAAAGCACACGCAATCTGCGCTGCGCAGCGCGCCGCAGCTGCAACGGTAAAAGAAAAGAAAACTCAAACATTTTGATTGAGTTTGCGATAGAAAACGCACAATGAACTTTATGCACAACGCGCGCGTGATAGATATACTTTACGTACATACATATTTGAGATGTGCATAATTTAGACTCGATCAGCTTCTGCTCACACGGCGTATGAGTAATGCCAAAGCGGATATTACGTATACGCCACCGAAAATATCATAGTTCAGGGCAGGCCTTGGCTTACCTTGGCGCCTGCCCCATTTATACCATGTATACAATTACAATAACAACAACAAGAGTCGAGGTAAACAGGCCCTTAACTTATGCACATTGCACATTGTGCCGTGCAAGTGTGTGTGTGTGTGTGAGTGTGCATGTGTGAGTGTGTAAAAGTCAAACTATCAATTACAAAATTATGTATGTGCACAAACGAGACGCTCGTGCATTGTCGTAGATACTTAGACACACACACACACACACACACACAGAGACACACTTGCAGTGACTTGAGTACAGTTATTCAGCAGCTCGTTGACGATACAAAACAATTAGCTGAAGCTGCTAAGCAAATGTGCAAGCAACAATCGCCAAAGTCTCCAAAGTCTCAAACGCAAATCTCAGGCAGAACTAGAGAAGCACAGAGACACAGAGAGAGAGACAGCTACATAGTGTATGTAGAGTGAGAGAGCACACAGCTGAGAAGGTATGTACTATGTGCCAATTTCGAAAACCAAACGAGATGTGCACTACACACACACACATGCAGCGACAGGCTGGCAGCTATAAATCGCAACTAAGTACGTCGCGAGCAAGTTGCATCCCACATTGCGCCACAGCGTTTGACCCAGGCCCTCTTCGCCCGCCCCCTTCTCGCAGTTCTCGCAACCCAGCTCGCAACTCAAGCTCAATTGCGAAACACGTAAAATGCAACAAAAAACAATTTTACAAAATGCGATACACAAATTAACTAAAATTGGCATAGGTTGCACAGTGGGCACAGAGAGCACACTAAATTGGCTAAAATTACAACAAAATATGCAAGTTTTAAAATCAAAACAAATCTATAAAATTTATTAAAAAATACTGCAAAAATTTCTAGATTTCTAGGGTAAACAACCTTTCCAAGTTCTGCACATGGTATGGGGAAAATGAACTCAGGAGAGAAAGAGAGAGAGAGCTAGCGCAAATCAGCAAAGATAAAGCAAGCATCAACAGAGAGAGAGCAAAGAAGAGCGAGAGAGAGTGAGTGATAGGGACAGAGCTAGCTTCGAGAGGTGCACTGCAATTACGCTTCAATGCATCTATAAGATATTGTATCTGTGTATTGCTGTGATTCACTGCACTGCATGTGTGCGTGTGTGTGCGTGTATGTGAAAATAGACAAGTATAACTTGTACGGGCTGCTGTGGCCGCACTTGATTGACAGTGGAACAGCTTGACAGGCAGCCCATGCAGCCCAGTCAGGCAAGCGAAATGCGACGCAACATTTATGCAAAAGTTACATGTATTCCCTGGCCATGCCCCTTTACTCCTCCCCACCCCTTCCTTCCTATACTACAACAAGATAAGATAAGAACCAGCTACAGATACGTCCGCTGTCTCTCATACGCGTGCAGCAGCATCCGCAGTCAGCAACATCTGCAGCAGCCGAGTGAAAAAAAGAGAAAAACATTGACAACTTTTCTATTAACGCAATACGGCAAATAGCGAGTATCGCTTGCTCTCCCTCCCACTCAGCTTACCTCTCTCTTTCGCTCTCACTCTGCCATTGTATCCACACAAAGAAAATGCACAAATATGGGTGAGAGAGCCGCAGCAGCGCAGCGATTGAGGAGGCTGCTGCTCTGTAAAATGCAATGAGGCGACACAGCAGCAGCAACAACAACAACAACTGCACACAAGGCTGCAATTGATTGCAGCAAAAGTTAAGTAGATTATGATGGAAAAGTTTTAGACGGAAAGACAGGCAGACAGAGAGCGAAAGAGTGAGAGAGAGTGAGAGAGAGACGGGCCAAACAAATGGACCAAACTGACTGACTGACGGACAGACTGACTGACATGATACGAGAGTTTGCCTGAGAGCTGAACTGAAACCGCAGCAGCTCAAGCTAAGAAAAGTTTTATATCCCAAGTACTCTATGTGCGTGTTTGTGTGTGTATGTCTGTACTGGGAAAACTAGTTTTACCCCATTGTGCTCCAGAAAAGAAAGCCAAAAAGAAAGAGAGAGAGAAGGAGAGATGCATTTTTTTTTGCCAGTCTTGTCAGCATTTTATGATATTTATTTTGATAGAAATAAAATTTATATGCTTTTAAAATAGCCAAACCACAACAACAGCTCGGGCAGTGATTGAGTGAGAGAGAGAGGGAGAGGGAGAGAGAGAGTAAGACTCGGGGTGGTAGAACATAATAAACGGATAACTGTTTGAAAATAATCAACTTCCTTGACAGCACCAGCAATTTTTAAGTGGCCTCGCGCAGCGCGTCTAACGGAAATTGTTAGTGGCAGCAGCAACAGCAACAACAGCAACAACAACAACAACAGCTGCAACATTTACTGGTTATACCAACTTTTGTGGGTCGATTGTTGTTGCTCTTGTTGTTGAAAATTGTCTAAAATGGCCCAAAAAATCGATCGGAACCAAAGTTCGCTGAACTAGAAAATTATTACAACCGATTTGCAAAAGGAAATGAAAAAGACTAGTTCGAACAGGTTCCAGGAAAGTCGAAACATAATGAGTGAATATATTGAAATCTTCAGAAACTAAAGAAAACTTATTGTAATAAAAGGTAAAACAATAAAATTCTATTAGAAAAGTAAAGAATATCAGTTAAAACATAGTGAAAAATACCAAGCACATTAGAAAATACTAAAAAAAAAATTACTAGAAAATCAAAAAATACCCCAGTAAATGAACGAATATATTGCAATCTTCAGAAACTAAAGAAAACTTATTGTAATAATAAGTAAAAAAATAAAATTCTATTAGAAAAGTAAAGAATATCAGTTAAAACATAGTTAAAAATACCAAGCACATTAGAAAATACTAAAAAAATTACTAGAAAATCAAAAAATACCCCAGTAAATGAGTGAATATATTGAAATCTTCAGAAACTAAAGAAAACTTATTGTAATAATAAGTAAAAAAAATAAAATTCTTATTAGAAAAGTAAAGAATATCAAATAAAACACAGTTAAAAATACCAAGCACATTAGAAAATACTAAAAAAAAAATTACTAGAAAATCAAAAAATACCCCAGTAAATTCTACTAACAATTTGCTTATTATTACTTGGCATATAATTATAAAATTAACAAGAAATTACTAAAAATACTAATTATTGATCCTCCTCAAAATTTTAGCCCAATTAGAGCACTGCAAAAGCGATCTATTGAACCCAATATCGATTAACTAGCAGCATCATTAGCCTCAATTGAGTTACTCATCCCAATCTTCCCATTGTTGTTGTTGTTGTTGTTGCTGCTGTTTCTTCTTTTCCCCTAGCACGCTTTCGTTCTTCATTCCGTAATAATGTGTAATCTTTGCTTATAAATCCGGCAGCTCATTAAACGATCTGTTGATAACTTAATGCATATCGTTTGTTTTTCAGCCACCCCAAAGCTCGATGAGAAATAGTTTGATTAATTTTCAATATAGCAAAAACATCTGTTAATTTATCGTATATCGCTACCTGAAAATCGGCCCGAGCCCCAAAGGCAATTAAGCTACTTTAATGGGCCATAATACAAAATGTGTTTAAACTTACACGAAATATTGCTGTGTGTGAGCTTTGTAAAATTGAAATTTGTTTTTGCAAAATGTGGAACACGTACCTGAAATGGAATCGAAACAGAAAGAGAAGAGAAATAGCAAGTTAATAATACATATATAGTAATAAATATGCAGAGGTTTTAATAAATTAAAAGCGGTTGGAAAACCCAACCGGAAAAGGCTTTCAAATCTTTCTACAATTTTCGCGCTTGAATAAATATGCTACATATCAAATCAATCATATCATATTGACTGCAGTTCACAAATTTTCACGAAAATCTACATCAACAGATGTTTCGTCTGGGGTTATTCAGAGGTTTCAGTTTATTTTTATTCTAATAAATAAAGTGCATAAAAACGTGAAAACTACTTGTACACAATTTTTCCAGCATAAACAAATGAACGATGAATTTTCTCAAACACACAAATTTGTTGTTGTTTGCTTTTCACAAGCTGCCAACATCGACGTCGCTGCTTCTATTTACGGTGCCAACAACGGGAGGAGCAGAAAACAATCTTCATTTGCAGGAAATGGAAAATTACGCACACACTATAAGGAAATGAAGACGCGCCCAAAAATTTACCCGGCAATTTCTATGCAGATCATATTGGCAACCGGTGTGTGTTGTTCGATTTCAAGTTCTATTTCTATATCGAGTTCTAGTTATGTTTTTTTAATCAAGCCACGAGACAAATATTTTGACGTCAGAGCCAAACCGCAGATGAAGTTGACGATGACTTGATGATGATGCTTGCGGAACGGAACTGGTAGCCCCAAAATAAGTAAACCGGCACAGCAGGTAGTCAGTTGCTCCGTTTAGTCGGATAGGCAGTTGGTCAGTGAGTAGACCGGGTCGGGTGCTAATCGAAAAGGCAAGATGAAACAACCGGATACATTTTGTGACTATTCCAAAATGCTGTAAAAATGTCTAAGCACTCGCAAAATGCCATATAGGTCAGTAAAGTCGAGACAGCAGAGAGAGAGAGAAAGAGAGGGAAAAAGAAACACACACAGCGAAAGAAAGAAATCAAATCTAAAACATAATTCAAAAATCGCATGTCAGACAGAATTTTTGACAAATTGTGTTGCTCCCCAACACAAAAGTTAATGAACTTGCCGTCCAGTAGCAACAGCAGCAGCAGCAGCAGCAGCAGCTGCTGTGAGAGCGAGAGAGAGCGCACATTAATGATAATAACATAACACATACAACAAGACGAGTCTGGCATTTGTCTATGAATGAACGGGGCAGAGAAAGAGCAGCAGCGCAACAACTACATAAGCACAGAGTGAGTTAATAAACTAAAACAACAATAGAAAAAATACCAGCGAAAATACCATTAAATCCATATAAACAGAGAGAGAGAGAGAGAGTGAGAGTGTGAGAGTGGGAGAGTTTTACTCACACACGCTGGAAGAGCTAAACAAAACAACGCGAGAGAGACAGGGAGAGCGCTCGGCTAAATGATTTCTCAATGCGTCAGTTTTCTGGTTTTTTTTTCCCCTCTTTTTTTTTTGCATTTTGTTTAATTAATTGCACAGCAAAATGTTTGAAGTCAAACAAAATATGAGAGCAAAATAAACTTAGATTAATTTGCGCGCCAATTGATTGCGATTTGGCGCCAAATTGTTAAGAGAATTTTGAGTACACTTGAGTTTATCTGGAATTGTGAATGGAATCTAAATTGTTATTTTTATAACTAAGGTATTTTTAGTCAGTATTATTGCTTTATAGAGTGACAAGCGGGCTTACTGATTGATTGGCAGTATTTTCTTTATAATATTCAGAATATTTGTTGTCTAAATTTTATATTATTTAATACACATTAAAAGGCAACGCGTGGGAAGCGCATTAAAAATATGAATAAAATTTCAAAAAAATTGAATTTAAATTGCCTGTTTAATTCGTTATATCATCAGCTCAGAATATTATATAATATCGAATTTATTTGAGGTAAAACTGCCATAATTCAGATTGAAGAGTTCACAGAACAAATTAACTGCATGAATAATTAACGTGATGATTAATTTGGATTATAAATTATAAGCAAAATTTAAATCACCAACTAAATACTATATAATTTATATATACAAAATTTTTAAAATATAAATTGCACTTATTTAAATTTTAATTGCTTTATCTTCCACTTCAAGCCACGTCAACAAACCAATACGCCCCACTTTTTACCCAGTGTGTGAGCTAATAATACAAAAAGTTTTAAGATTTTTATTTCGATTTTTGGATTTTGATCAACCTCTTTGTAGCTTTTGTTGTTGTTGTGGTTGTGCAAACAATCAACAGTTGTAGTAGTTAACATGCAAACGAGATCGGCGTGTCTCGCTTTAATTTGCATAAACAAAAACAAAAACAAATCAGGCGTAATAAATATTAACAGGTTGCCGGGCCAGCTCAACTCTAGCAGAAAAAAACAACTGAAAAAAAGTGCTGACAATGCGAATTTTTGCGACAGCAACAACAAAAATCTGATACATTGACATTTATCAAGCTTGAAGGCGCGCAAAGAACAATAAAAAAGTTGTCGTTGTCGAAAGCGTAAAGTAGAAGGGGCAATTCAATTATCGACACAGAAAATAACAACAACAACAACAATCGAAGACAAATTGAGTTTTTCTTGAAAGAAAAATCTTTGTGAATTTTGTTTTTCACCAAATCGGTCGCAACAAAAAAGGAAAAACTGTTTAGACCACTTTGACGACGACTATGGATAAATCGATGGGTCTCGTTTTGGTATTGTGTGTTGCCTTTGCGGTTAACTCGTTATAGTTGTTGTTGTTGTTGTAGTTGCATTGTAATTAGCAAACAGCAACAGCAGCAACAAAAACCTCTGCAACAGCAACAGAAGCAATCTGAGCTGGAAGAGATTCCTAGAAATAGTCATGCAATGCAACTGGTTAAGATGCAGAGAGAGAGAGAGAGAGAAAACAGGGAGGAAGAGCGAGAGAGCTGCAACAGTTTGCAGTTGATGGATAGATACATTACAGTGCTGGATAGATGGATGGATGGGTGCATTGTCGGCTTGGGCTAATAATGTAAAAATAGGTCCAAGAGTTAATGGAAATTTGCTGGAATTTTTGCAGTTTGCAATCAGCAAAAAAGGCATTTATGGTTGGGATTGTTTGCTTTGCGCTCTATAAGAACGATTATTCGACATGTGTGTGAGAGCATTTTTGGTGCAAGATTTGCTATAATCCACCAGGTGCAGATAATTGCTGTGATTTGAGCTGCAGAGAAATGAATCACACCATATCGGCAAATCACTTTAATGTGACTGAAAAGTCATATAATGGAGATATATATATAGGAAGCAGACGGAGATTGTAGTTCTACACTAGATAAACATGTCTAATACTAATTTGATATTCTTTTATTGTTTCAATTTTATTGTTTGGATAAACATGATTTCGCTTTATAATGATCGGAAGTATTTATTGACGCTTTTTAGGCTAATTGAATTTTATTTTCTCGCGACTAGCAACAAAAGAATCAATCAAACATGTATAAAACTGGTTTCCCCAAGATATTGGGGTAGTATCTTTAAGTATCTTTAGTATCTTCAAATATGTTGCGAGAGCTACACGCCCCGTTAAAGACTCCCCGTCATGTACTTGGAAAACGCACATATTTTGTACTTATGCACAGTTGTAAGCCTCTTGGATAGCAAGTAACTTCCTGTGTGTGCTCTCTCTCCCTCTCGCTCTCTCTCTCTCTCGCTTGCTCGCCTTATGCTGCCATACAGTTATGACTGACAAATCTGACAGGCCGCAACCCCCGAGCCCTACACCAACACACTTAGTGTGCATGTATGTGCGTTAAGCTTATGGCACGCATCATATGCTCGCGACAAATACAAAGGAGGCGGGGACTGGAGCGGGAGCAGGAGTTGGATGGGTAACCCAAGCTCGCTGATAAAGCTGGAAGAGGCAGTCGGGGCCCGGTCATTATCAGAGCCCTTCAAGGTCTGCCGTCTTACTCACTCGAATGCTTTAGAGATTTTCATTTTTACGACACGCACACACAGACAGAGACAGCGAGGAGTGTGCGAGAGAGAGAGGAAGCGTACATATATTTTATGTAAATTACGAGCACAGGAAACACTCGGCGCAAGCTCAAGTCCTGCCGAAAATGCCGTCGTGCAAATGCCATAAATAAATGGTTTCGTTTACGACTCTGGACATTAACCTGTTAAATTTCTAATGTGTGCGAGTCAAGAGAGTGTCCTGTGTGTGCTTCCCCCCCCCCCACCGTCCTCTCGTTGCGAGGACAGGCAGCCTGGTAGTCGAGCTGGCAGTCAGTCAGGCAAAGCCCGCAGTTATCCCTGCAAACACATCGTGACCCTTCTACGCCAACTTTTTGCCCGCCTGACCACACCCCCTGCCCGCGCCCCTTGCCCCGTTGAGGTTGTTGCTTTTCCGGCCGCAAATAGCCAACAAGCAGCAACGTTTTGCATATTTAAGCAGCCAGCGGCGACCTGACAGCCTGGATAATCTGCCATACTAATGTGACCAGAGCCAGAACCAGAGTCAGAGACAGAGAGACCGAGACAGAGACCGAGGCAAAGGCAAAGGCAAAGGCAGACCCAGAAGCAGACCACCAACTGTAGCAGCGACGCCGCCTGGCAACGGCGACTTCGACTTTTGCTTTAAATGCGATTGCAAATGCACTGAGAGAAATATATGATGATGAAAATAGGAAGAATATATATTGCCCGATTAGAAACATAATTCACTTCAATATGGAACAAGCTGTGCTTCTCATAATGATTATCACAAAATATGCTTTATCTTTATTTGATCTTTAATCTTTACCTCCCTATGCACATCCTTTCTCAGTTATCTACCATCCTTTTTTAAATTTAGTTTTTCGCAGTGCAAGGATAGACATAAAGTTTCTTACAGTCTATTTATTTATTTATTTAGGATGAATAAATAAATAGTCAGATACGAAGAACATACAAACGTGCTAGAAAAAGGCAGAAAATTTCATGACACAATTTACTTATTAATGATAGCAAGAGAGAATTTGCACGAATGCAGTAGATAGTTGGGAAAAGAAAGAAAAAAACCGCAAAACTTCTCTCTCCCTCTCTCTCAGTCTCTCTATAAATAAATGGCAGCTAATAGAAATCTCATAGAAAAAAGGTTATTATAAGCGGAATGTCCATAAAAAAAAAACTATAACACAGATATAAAAAAAGGGATTTAGCATATCACAAGAATTTAAAATACCAATAAAAATATTGTAATATTATAAAATATATATTTTATAAATATATTTTACAGCTCTATAAGGTTTTATTTAAAGTATTATCAACTCTCTAAAAATAAGTGGCATCTAATAGACCAAAGTGATAATACTTCATAAAAAAGGGGTATTATATACGAAAATCTCTTTAAAAAAAACAAGTAAGAAAGCAGCTGCTGGCAGCGCTGCTTACAGCTATGGAAAACGTTAAGCTGAATAACTTCTGTGTTTATTATCCGATTGTTACCAAATGTTCAGAGATCATCTGGCTAGCTATAGTTATCATGTAAACCGAAAATGAACAATATGGCATCAAAATTGCGCTTGTAATCAATGTTTTTTTGATTTACGGGGGCGGAAGGGTGCGTGGCCAAAATCCAAAATAAACTTGATCAGCGTGCAATAATAACACATATTGTCACCAAATTTGGTTGTCCTAGCTCTTATAATAGCTGAGATCTAGATTTTCACACGGACAGACAGACGGACATGGCTATATCGACTCGGCTGTTGATCCTGAGCCAGAATATATATACTTTATGGGGTCGGAGGTGTCTCCTTCTGCCTGTTACATACATTTTCGGTTTGAACAAAGTTATAATACCCTCCTTCTCTATGAGTAGCGGGTATAACAAGAGACAAATCGAAAAAAAGGATTTAACATATCGAAAGTATTTTAATATCGCAATAATATTAAAATAATATGCAATTTGTAAAAAACATACGTACATTAGAAAAATACTTTTTTATCTATCTTTTTTCTATCTGCAATGATTAACACTAAATGCGTTCAATTAATGTACTATATCTATCAAATTCTGATAATCCCATCAACAACTGCTATCTCAACTTTCATCTTCCCGCACTACGCACCGAACTAGATCCCATGGTGATCTATAACCAAGAGGTAATTGCAATTCTAATGCACTTACATTAATTGTAAATCGCTCGCTAATGTTTGTCACATTTTCGCTCAGTGAAAGTAGCACGTTGCGAAGAAGGGGGCGCTGCAGGGGGGGTGCGCTTGAGTGGGCAGGTTGGCCACAAAATCAATAATGATTACATTTGCGTTGCATATTTCACCAGCCTGGGGGGAGGGGAGAGATTTGTTTCTGCTTCTTTGACTGCTTTTGCTTTTGCCTCTGCTTGTGTCCCTGCTTCTGCCAAAGCGTCTAAATGACATTTGCGGCCGGTTGCCGGCGCGCCAAATCGGCTGTAGAAGGGGGGGAAATTAGAGAGAGACGTGGGGCAGTGCAGGCGCTGGGCAAATCAGGTGGTTTGATGCGGTTGCATGCGGTGGTGGTGCAGGTGCCACCATCGCCGCCGGCCTGTTGGTGGTGGTGGTGGTGGTGTCGTTGGGTCTCTTCGCGTTTGGAGAGTGTGAAAAATGCAGCAAGGCAGAAGAAGAAGAAGAAGAAAAAGCACAAAAAGCAACACAAAACACAAAAGACAAAAGACGGAAGGCGGTTAAGTGCTCACAGCTAGCTAGCAATAATGCCTACGCCCACTTCTCTAAACAGGGGGAGGGGCACCCTATGTGTTTTCCTCACACTCTAGTTCTGAGCTCGGCTCCATTGGAAAACGGGTTGAGTGCTTTGTGCGCTGTGGGGCTTCGAAGCAAAAGAAATGCAAAAGCAAGAGGAAACTGCAATAAGTGGCGCGCAGGGTCAACAATAAAACTGGTGAGAGGCAGGCAGAGGTGAGAGAGAGAGAGAGAGAGAGAGAGGGGGCGAGGCAGACAAAGAAGAACGCCACTCAATGCGGCGGCGGCGACGTTGGCGACGCAGTCAACGGCCTACAGACATCGGCAATGAGTAGAAATGCAAGAAAACGAAGAAGAAGAAGAAGAAGAAGAAGAAGAAGAAGTAGAGACAGACAGTGGTGAGGGTGGAGTGGGGGCAGACTAAGACGAGACTAAGCCTATGCCCAACCAGTTAGAAATTGCAGCAGAAAAATGCAACAAAGTACAGCAACCAATCTGATGGCAAAAAAACCACCCCCCCTCCCTCGCGTACCCCCCTGTCCCGTTGCATTTCTACACACACACGTTTTATGCTCGTTTGGCAGGTTGAAATTCAACGCAGCAGAACGAACGAACGGAACGAAGTGACAGAGCAAAGTAAATGAGAAAAAAAAAATAGCAAAGAAAATGCACACACAACAAGCCAAATGAAAGGCCAGACAAAAAGAAAAGCAACCAAAGCGACGTGTGCGCATCAAAAAAAAAGTAAAGAGAAATAGAAGAAGAAGAAGAAGAAGCGAAGAATGCACAAAATAGGCACAGTGCGAAAAAAATATGTGTGCGCAGAGCAGAAGCAGAAGGAGAAGCAGGAGGTTGGGGGAGCAAAGTAGAAAATGCAACATAAAGCAAACGCCAAAGCAATTGCAACTGCATGCAGTGCTAAGCAGAAGAAGAAGCAGAAGAGAGAGAGAGAGAGAAACACAGCATCGTGTCCGGGAGGTAACTGGGCGAGACAAGTGACTGCATATCATTCATGCATATAACGAGAAGACATTTGTTTGCTACTACATACACACATCGATCTGACAACAACCAAAAGCTTTCAGCAACGTGTCATTACTTATCAAGTAACAGTAGCTGTTTAGCTCGCGCCCCCAACCCAAAACAAGATTTAAGAGAACAGAATCGAGGCAGTACACCGAAACTGGTTCCAACAAAATGCTATCGGAAATCATTTGCTACAACTCGTTTAACCAATTCGGTATCAAGATATGTGAAGGATACACTGTCGTCTAGTTATGTTCTTGCACACCTCTTGGGTATTATACTATACTACACTATGCCATCAAAGAAACTAGATCGAGCTGTTTTCAATAACCTGCAAATTTATGAGCTACACCCTGAACCAGAGTGAACCACAGAGAACTTGATCTCCTTCATGGAAAGAGCAAAAACAACAGACCTCTCGCATATTCCGTTGTCTATTCACGCGCTTTCGTCAAACCACACACCTGCATATAATTAATGTCAGTTGTGTCGTGAATGTGATTAAAATCTTTCAATAGGTCTTAGCAAACTATCATTTTGTGATTTATTATGACATGTGACAAAATGTGATTGATTACTGCAGATTTACATTATATTTTTACAGATTTGCCGATAGTATTTAAGTTAAATAAAAAGTAAAGGTATTTATAAATAATCTTTAAATTTTAATTACATTTCTCCTGCTCATATCAATAAATTCTATGCAAATTATAATTTAAATTCAAGCTTTTTAAGTAAGTGTTTTCATATTTGGCTCTTTTTGTGCATATTTGAGTAATCGCATGTATAAAATGCACATATTTACTTATAATTCTGACAGTATTGCATCATAAATCGGGTTTCTAGACTTTTATACCGAAATTAGAATTTCTCAATGCTTTTTTGCTGCTTGTTCACAACCGTAGAGAGTTCTCAAAATAAATCAAATAAGTAAAAGAAACTCAAAGATTTCTGGTTTCTAAGCAAGAGTCAATATGTGCATAGTAAATACACACACACACACACGCATACTTTGCACATGCTTGTTGAACCCAAAATTTGCAAGCGTACCAAGTGTAAATGATTTAAGTGACTAGGTAAAAGCAACAGCAACAACAACAACAGCTAGACTGCCTGCTGCCTGAGCTTCAGCTTTGTGCAAAGCCTCGAGCCAAGTCAAGAGAAAAAGAGAGCGGGAGTGAGAGAAACCAGAGACACGGGCGTAAATTCAAATTCAAATCTGTCTCTTTTCAAGTGCAGCGAAGCGGCGACGGCGTCGACGTCGACGCTGACGTTGACGCTGTCTTAAAAGTAATCACAATTGAATTTTATAGACGGCAAGCGCGGGCGAATGGAGGAAGCAAGAACAACAACAACGAGACAACTACACACACAATGCAACAGACTCAGACTGACACAAAAGTTTCTGCATTTTGCTGTCGTCGAGTGAATGAATGAATCTCTGTTGTCGCCTGGCATTCTGATAAGAATTAAGCTGAGCCAACGCCTTGCAAAACTTTACCATGCGGAAGTGATTAAGGCAAAAAGGGCTGCCAAAAAAATTGATTCTTAGGACGAAAAAAAACGAGGGAAAAACATGAGAAAAACTGAGCATAAAGAACAAGAAAAACAAAACCCGTGCGCATTGCTCTGTTTGCTGCCCACGCCAATTAGAAAATATACATAAATCCCAACTGGTAAACGCCAGTGTTGAACACTGACGAAACAGACTAGCCGCACGTACTCACACACACACACACATACAATTAAACAACTGAGAGCGGAGAGCGGCTTGCGCGGCCGACGAACAAGAGAGCAAGAGAGAGAGAGAGAGAGAGAGTAAGAAGCAAAACGCAAAGGCGCGTAAACGGCGACTGTTCCAAGAATGCAAGGCACAAAAGGAGGTAAATAACAACAAAAAGAAGAAAACAAAGAGCGCAAAGAACCAGGCAAAAGCAAAACGCGAGAAGCAAATAAGAAAATAATGCGACGCCGCCACTGCTTCTGCTGCTGCCGCCGCCGCCGCCTCACAAAAATCAATTTGAAGCGGCATATGGAAGTGGATTGAAGGGGGGAAGAGAGCGCTGAAAGGGGAATGTGAAATGCGACTGCGAATGTGATGTGTGGATGCTGTCTTTTGCTTTTTGCACTCAAAAGGGAGAACAAAGAGGCAGCAACGTCGAATTGCAAACACCCTTTACGGTTAGAATTATATATTATATACATATAATAAAAACACATATTATGTATACATTATTATAAAAAACTCGGAAAAAATATCAGAAATGAATGAATTCATTTAAAAGGACTAATAAGTCTTTTAAACATGATAAAATCAATTCATTAATTTACATGTATTCGGTTGCCTAACGGAACAAGAAAACAAACATAACTATGAGACGACATTTTCCCTGGGAAAACTGAACCTACACAATTGCATTAATTTGTAACTGCAGCCCTCGCTAATTTTGCATAAATCAGACCCCGTTTTTTGTGGCGTGATTGCATGCGTGTTGCAAAGAACATGGGAATCTGAAAATGCCCTTTCTGCAAAGGGCACAAAAACTGTATACACCACGCACACACACACACACACACACATACACGCGCGACCGCGCTCGTACACGGACACGCAACACGCGACGGCTTTGCCGGCTGCTCAAAAGAAGAGAACGAAGAACGAGAACGAAAATGAGAATAGCGCAGAGAGATGGAAGGAACGTTTAATTATGCTTAATTTGTTGTTAATCAAACTGACAAACAATAAACCTATAATAAACCGTTGTAAAGTTTTGCACAAACACTCGTACACCGAGAGCAAAGCGAGAGAGAGAGAAGTTGAGAGACAGACAGAGAGACTCACGCGGCAGACAACAAAGCTCGTTAAAAAATTGTTGGGCAGTCAAAATGGTAAAATAAATTGCGCTCACGTTTTTCTTTTTTTTTTCTCAATTGTATTTGTAGCTGTAGCTGTAGCTATGTTTTGTTGTTGTTGTTGGTTTTTTTTGTATTTATGTTTTCTCCTCTTTTTTTTTATTTTACTCGTATTGTGATTTGTGTTTTTGCCGCTTCTTTCAATTGCTGTTTGTACACTTCTCTTCCTCTTTTTCACGTTTCAGACTTTATTGCAATTTGCAATTTTAGACGCGACGCGCTTTTGCTTCTGCTCTGATTTTCTGTTGTTTTTTGTTGTTGTTGTTATTGTTGTCGCCTCTTGTATTTTGTCACTGTGTAATGCACGCCGCGAGACAACAATTGCTAGGCATAATAATATTACATATATTATTGGGCGATTTTTTTATTTTCTGAATTTTCTGTATTTTTCACTGACCAACTAAACGAGACGTTGCGACGCGATGCGAGCTGAACGAACCGTACACCACCATTAAAATTTTATAAATGACTCAGTTTTGCGCTCAGTTTTTCTTATAAGAACAAACATGCGAAGCCAGCGCGAACAGCTCTCGTTTGCGTTCGCAACTCTCTCGGTCTCTCCGAGAGTACGCCACACGCAGTGCTGTTAGTTAACATGACACTCATACTGTTAACTCACTGTAGAATTGAGTGAATTTGCACTGCGCAGAGCTGACTCGCAAAAGGATTGCATACTATTGGGGCTGCACTCAAATGTTATCCTCCTCGCGAGCAGTAACAGCTGCAGCTAACAGTTGGGCTGGCTGTTAACTAACATCGCGCTGCTCTGAGCAATTGAGTGTGTTGTTCTGGTTTTATTAATGCATATTTACATTAGAGCTGTCCTGCTCGCACTTGTTGCACGCGCCGTAAGCTGCAATTGAGTATATTGTGCGAACAGGCAGGCATATTGAGTGCGCCACATGATGTTGAGTGACTTTTCACGTGTGTGTGAGCTCAAAAAAAAAGTGCTACCAATTTGGAATGCATTCGAAATGCGCGGATTTAAAAAATATATTCGTGGACTACACGTGGCAAGGAAAATGTAAAAAACAATAGAAGAGTATAAATAGTGAAATTAATAAATAATATGCAATTAATTTCATTATTGTAATTTTCAATTATTATTCTACCAGTTCTTTGTCTCTTCAAATAATACGAAAACAAAGGCAGCGCCGAAACTCCCCCCCCCAGTTGTAAAACATATGCAAATTACGCAAAGGATTAACATATAATTTTCAATAACAAGCTGACATTTGTGCCCGACTAAGAATCATAATTGCATTTCAATTAAATTGCGTAATTAATATGCACAGCAACAACAATAACTAGAAGAAGAAAAAGAAGAAGAGGAGGAGGAGGAGGAGGAGATGAAATAAACGTCGCACATGGCGTTATTTTAGTGCATTATAAATAAATTTGTCAATTTTAATTATTTCTCTATGCTTAGTTTTTCCTTTCTTTCTTTCTATCTATCTTTTCTTGCAGCTGACATTTATTGCGATCCGCGCTGTGACCTCTTGTCTGACCTTCGCGAAAAAGGTCAGCGAAATTTAACTAACAGATTAAAATCGAGCAAAGTTTTTCCTGCATTAAATTTGATTCTTCAGTTTGCTGACTTCTTGAGCACTTAAGCAGGGAATTAAACTAGAAAGAAGTGGGGGAAGGGAATAGAAAAAGGAAAACTACGAGTGAAAAATGAAAAGTGAAAAGCTCAAGCTGAGCTGGAGCACTTAAATTCGGTTTGTTTTTTCATTCTTAGTTTAAAATTTTCTGATTTATATATGTATATATATTCGTTTGCTGTGTGGTTTTTTACCTTATTCCCTTGTGGGTTATGAGTAAATTTTAGTTCAGAGTTGCCAAGCCACAAAAAGCAAAACTGAAAATGCGAATTATGCTCGGATAAACATTGTACATTGTAATAACTAAGCTATTTTTCCACCACACACAATTCTACATGGATTTATGCAAAATAATACCCTATAAATGAGGAGTTCCTCAAAAGGTATAGTTTAGTTCATTTGTAATTATTATTTAAATGAAATAATTTAGATAATACATTTTTTGCTCGGAATTAATTCTAACATAATTTTTTTTATGCAGGGTATTTTGTCGCCAATAATTTCAGCCCAGAAACATATCTAATATATCTTTTTTCCCACACAAATAGTAGTATAAATTAATATACTGCATACTTTTTTCAATTTGTATATTTGAGTGTGCATACCCTCCCTCTCTCACACACTCACACAGACATCTACACATGTTGATTTAGCAGACAATATAAATCCCAAATGGAAAATAATTTCATATGTGCCGCATAAATCAGATTAAAATTTTGCCAAAGTGCTAAACGCTGTTCACATCTGTCTTCTCGCTATGTACACACTGTACACCTGTGCCCCAAGTACCCCAGCCCATGCCCTACACACGCCACACGTCACACACACACACACTCTAGCTAGGCCCTGCGGCTGGACAGCAGCAACAACAACACAAACAAAAACACAAAAGTCAATTAATTGAATAAAAATAAAATTTATTTATGTTGCAGCGCAAAAAAATGTTGCAAATTGAATGAGAAAAAATATCATTGGTCAGCTGTGGGTTAAGTGGATATCTATTATTATGTGGGCGTGGGGCGGGGGGCGTGGCGCAAAATTTAAATGTCACACGCAACAATTTACGAGGAGCGACAGAGACAGCAAGCGGGCAACGGGCAGTCAAGTTATTATAAAAATGCAGCGAGATGAAGCGCAAAAGGACAAGGCAGGCAAAAAAGTGTAAGTAGGGCGGATGTACTGACAGTGCAAATACCCTACAATTAGGCTGCAAGTATGCCAAAAACTAAAAACTGATCGCTTAGATCAACTCAGCTAAGTCTTTAAGTCTTATAAGTTTTATACAAAACTAATATACCCCACGGCAGGGTATACACAAACTGAGGGTCAACTTTGGTCGCGGCGTCCAGCGATAAGTGCAAAACTTAATTAAATTTGCATGCAAAAGAATGCAGCGAACAAAGCGAGAGAGAGAGAGAGTAGCAGGAGCAGCTGACGTGCAAAAACAAAGAGAGAGAGCGCAGAGAGCAAGAGAGAGTGAGAGAGCGGGGCAGCGTCAAAGCGATGCTGATTGAGCTGGCACAGAGCGCAGAGCTAGCGAGCGCTCAACCCAAACCAAAAACAAGTTGGCAGCGCCGCGCAAAGAAATGACGAAAAAACGGCGAAACAAAGTTACAAGCGAAGTGCATTAAGCTTGCGAGTTTAATTAAATTATTATTAATCTCATTCGAGTGTGCAAGTGTGACTGCCAGTGTGTGTGTGTGTGTGAAAGGGTCAGGGGATCACCAGGCACACCCACACACCCATACACTCGCAGTGACTCTGCTTCTCCATCTGCATTTACATGCGCATAAAATTTTAATTACATTTGCAGTGTGTTTGTGTGGGCGATAAACAGGCAACAACTCACACACACACTTGCATACATTTATTGTATTATATTCACATATGTATGTATTGCAGCAGCAGATCATGCGCGACTTGCAGCTGCGCTGTAAATTAGGCAACATTTGAATAATTTTTGCTAAAAAATAATTCTGTTTTTGAAAAATATAGTATTAAAATTATACTAATATGCATACAATATTAATATACTTGTTTTTAGTATTTTTTAAATTACATATCTAACATTATGTTAAAAAAACAATTTTTAAACCATAAAATTCCAAATATTTTTCTCTCAGTGTACATTTACTCCTGTCATTGATCAAGTACAGTCTACAAACTTATCTATCAGTAAGGTCATAACCTATAAAACAGGATATACAACCTATACAATCACAAGAAATAACTTTTTCTACTTCCTGCAACGAACTTTTGTCTGTATGCCTTGCGCTGTTTATCTGTATGTGTGTGTGTGTGTACAAATATATGCCAAAGTTAAATGCATGTGGTTATCTTGCTCTTCCTTGCGGGTGGGCCAAAGCCAAAGGGGGAAGGGGAACGAGGGGGGACGGAGGCTTAAACTCGACGGGGGACAGTTTGACAGCGCACTTTTTGAAAATTGGGTCGTGTTGAATTTTGAATGAAGTCTAATTGTCACAAAATGTGGTAAAATGGTTATGCTCGATACACACACACTCGCACACGCACACGCACACGCACTCGCCTTGTACATATGCATATGGAAATATTATAGAAATATCTGTCACACCTTATGGGTTAGCAACGAAAATTCATTTGCGCCAATAATCAATTTACATTTCGTAATCACGCAGAATTGTTCATTTTTATACCCTGTAAAAATGGAAAAATGCCAAAGTGTGACCCATATTATTAGCACACTGATTGTAATTGGAAATAAAATTAATTTATATTTTTAAATAATTTTATAAAAATTATAAATAATACTAACTTAATAAACGTTTCTCAAAAATGCATTGAATAAATTTATTCAATTTAAAAAGAAAATCATCAGTAAATATTTTGTTACTGGTTACAGGGTATTCAGCAGTCAACTACATGGAAGTCTGCCCTCGCCACCTGCTGTTAATTTAATTTGTCATTTGGAAAATTGAAAAAGTTAAGCGCTCCAACGATTTTCATCTTAAAACAGCATAAAATCGGGCGTGAAATTTTATTCGATTTTCTTTGAACTATAGAAATTCTGGGAATTTCATTTTGTACTGTAAATTTGTGCCAGAAACTGCGTAAATTTAATTGCACAAAATGTGCTCCATCTAAAACACAATTATTGTGTGGCTTAAAGGGATATTGACTGGGGTAAACATTTCCCAGAAACTATCGTTGCCCTCATTAGGAATACTACGAAATGCAGAACTGCAAAATTTCATTGCCAGCATAAGAATTTCTTCGCAGAAATTGTCCATCTATAAAGTGCTGACCTCTGCCCTCACCTTCCCCCGCTCTCCCTTGGGCAAAACTAATATGGCTTCCAATTATAATACCTACTCAGATTCAGGACTCCCACTCGCCAGACTTGGCAGACTTGGCAGCGGCGGCGGCGTTAGTGTGGCCAGGCTAATTTTGAAAAGCACTTGACCGTTAGTTGGCATGGCAATGCACTGAGAGAGAGAGAGAGAGAGTGGGAGAGAGGGGAGGGGGCGGGGGATAAGAGCAACGAAGGCAGAGGCAAAGTGAAATGCCCGACAGTACTTAAAAGCCAAAGGAGCTGCAAGTTCATTAAACTAATAGCCAACAATTTATAACTAGCCCAAGTGGAGGAGTTAGGAGAGAGAGAGAGAGGCAAGCCGAGACGAGCCCAAGATGCCAGCGTGTTGGTTGTGTTGTCTCCCAACTCTGTAAACTTAAGGACACGACACAAAACTAATGGTTGCTCGTCTGACCTGAAGAAAAAGGTGAGCTGTGAGGTGAGTTGTGGTTGTAATCGGGGGGGCTCAAAGGGGGAGAGGGAAGGGGAGGCTGCACTGTGGCGGAGAGTTTTGCTAAGAAAATTTCAGAGAACACACGAAACTAATCCGCTTAATGTTTTGCCTATCTCTTGAAATATGGCCAAAGCCCTCTCTCTCTCTCTCACACACACTCTGTATGTATGTGTGTGTGTGTGTGTGGCACTTGGTTATAATATTGATAAAAAGACGTCGAAAAGCCAAACTAATATGCTGCGAAAATCTTTGTCTAAAGCCAAAATCCATTAAAGTTTTCGGCTATATGCGGGTTGGTAATTGAACAAAGCTAAAGGGTAACTGGCAGGTCGAGCAGGGGAGAGACGGGGGCGGAGTGGAGACATAGGTAGTTAGCCAACTTGCAATGTGCTGAACAATGGCGAAAAACTTTGAAGCAGTCACAAGTTAAATAGCCTCAGAGCACAAAGCAGATAATGCGATAAGCAGTTCGCAATGGGAAAACGCTAGCTGCGCACTGAAGAAACTTGCTTGTCGCACTTCCCCCTCCCCTCCTCCTTTACCACCTCTTATCGCACCCTTCCCCTACTGCCTTGTTGGAACCCGAAACATGTGTCTAGGCGTACACAACATATGTGAGACAGCTGCTAATTAGGTAAATTGAAAGCGGCGAAGTTGCGAGACAGATTCCACTTATCTGTTGAAAGGGCCGCCGGAAAGGAGGAAGGGGCAGGGGGAGAGAAGAGAAAAGGAAATAAAAGAATGAACATATCTGTAAATTGATTTTGAAAAGCTACAGCACATGTTAAAGGAATCAAATGGGAAACAAAGGAGACAAGTTTAAGAAATTCTCGTAAATACGATAAAAAATGCAAAGAAAATACTTTAAGAAGTCGATGTAATTAAATAAATTGCTAAAATTGATATGAAATCAAAGTTTTTTGGAAAGAGATTATCATATATCTATATATATGTCTTTAAAGTTTTTCTTATAGACAACAATTAATATTAAAAACTAGAAACTATTCCATTTAGAATATTACAAAATTATTATCACCTAAGAAAAATTCATACTAATTAAATACTAACAAAAAAAGAAAGCTACAGTTGAGCGTGCCCGTCTGTAAGATACCATTCGACCAACTTCGTAGTTGCACTAACTAGCACTAACTCGCTCTCGCACACACATACAGACACGCACACAAAGACTAAAACGATGCGTCACGATTGAAAACATTTTCTTGAATAACTTTTGTGTTTATTGTGCGATCGCATTGTTATTTAGGGATTAGGCGCATATCAACAGCATCTTTGCGTGTGCCAAAGCTGTGTGGTGTAATCTTAATACTTTTCTTGTTATTCGTAAATTATCGATATGCGTGGGCGGTGGGCGTGGCACCAAATATTGAAAATAAACTCGATCTACCTATGGTTACAGGAAGCTCCATGTGAAATTTGGTGTCTCTAGTTTTTGTAATAGCTGAGATCTCGACGCTCATACAGACAGACGGACAGATAGTTGGACCGACAAATGGACGGACAGATAGAGGAACATGGCCCAATCGACTCGACTAGTGATCCTGACCAAGAATATATATTGTATATTGCTTATTGGGTCTGCAACGCCTCCTTCTGCCTGTTAAACACTTTTGCACAAACTTAGTATACCATTTTGGTATAAAAATGCCAAGTTAATACTTTAAAAAATTAATAGAAATAATTCTATAAAAAGTCAAGTAGCCCCAGCTTTTTGGGTGAAGAAGATCATTGATGTTTATCTTTAAAGGTTTACCAAAGCATATTATAATATATTAAAAACGAGAGAGAAACTTCGTTTCCATTTGGGATATAAAAATATCTTTATCGCCTTAGAGAAATATACAAAAATAAATACTACAAAAAATACTTAAAACTTCTGCAAATATGCATAATTAAAGATGAGGCAAAGCAAAGGTAAGTTCACAAAAAATACTATTTATCAATTTTCAACTAAAAATTTGTATAATATATAGAATATGATATATGATACGAATATTTTAGAAATAATATTAAAATAACTATGGTTAATATGTTTAAACACTTAAAATATTTAAAGAACACATTCTTCTATATATAAACTTCAATTACAGATAGGTATACGTATACGTAACGAAAGCGCTTATCGATCCCCAAGGCGCGACTCAACACAAATTGAGGGATTTGGTTTCTCAGCTGCGATAAGCAATTTTTCATTTATTTTTCGCGTGCACGCGAAAAGGAGCAACAGTTCCAAAATAAATATTAGCACACACACACACACACACACACACACGTGCCACGTAATGCGCAGCAATTTCCGTCCTACACATACACACACGTGCACACACGTAGCACACAGTTACATGGCTTAAATGCTTCACGCACGCGAGCCTCGGCAGGAGCGAGCGCAGCTTCAGACAAATTTTCGTTGCATGCTGCGCGGCGCATGCTGCGTGAGTGTATGTGTGTGTGAGTGTGTGTGCATGCGTGTAGAAGTGCACGCTTCGTTTGTGTATTTAATTTGCCACAAAATTGTATTTCATACACAGCAACAGCAACAACAGCAACAACAACAACAAAATACTTGCAAAAGGCAGCCCCGAAAAAAGAGCTTGAAAACGCTGTAAAAGCAAATTAAAAACTTTTTCGACTCCGTAATGCAAGCCAAACAGGCAAATGGCCAAAAGCGAAATGGCAACACCGATGTTCCACTTGTGTTACCACTGCCCATTTATTTGGGGCAGGGGTATATGCAGGTAATGTGAGTAGGGAGGGCAAGAAAAATAAAAAGAAAATTGTTTTGAATATACACAAACAATTTATAATAAATTAAAAAAAAATATAAATAAAATTATTTAGCCATGAACACATACATTCAGAGTCCATATACCCGTTATAAACTTTAGTTTTACTTATGATGTAGGGATATATATTTAGTGACCTTATAAGGCAGACTATTTGAGCTCTGAAAATTTTAAATATTTTTATCTACAATATTTAATTAAATTTCAAAAATATTATATACATTTAATGTAGGGTATTTTGCGGTCTTTTAATATTTTTCCTTGCAGCTGCAGCTTTAGTTTTCAGCTAAAACCGCTTTAGGGCTTAGTTGTCATAACTAAAGCCCGACGCTAACGCGCTTCGCTGATGCGCTGCGATTAGAATTAAATTTAAATTTAATAATCCCTTCGCAAAAATAATAAATGTAGCATTAAAAAGCTTTGCGAAAAAAAGCCGAAAAATAAATAAAGCTAAATAAAATTGTAATTCTGATTTCATTTACCTACAGCCAAATGAAATGCAATTCGTGCCAGAATTATCAAATTAGAGAAATGTAAATAAAATCGCAATTATTTGTTATTTGTTTTTAGTTTTTGATTAAATTTGCATTTCCGCAAGGTAAAATGCGACAAGTTTAATCAAATTTGGTTAGAGTAAATAGAATTCATAGTAGAACATAATTTTTAAAAATTAAGTAGATAAAAGCTAAATTAAATTATAATTTTTCTTACAGCATTTCGTTTAGGTTCCAATCGAAAATAGAGAAAGCGTATAAGGCGAATATTTCCCATGTCTGTCCTACCAAATCAGAAGTAAATAAACGAAGGCTAAACGTTACTTAAAATTTGCCTTTATTATCCGATGGATATCCACACTTCCTCGTGGCCCTATCGACGTGCTATCTAAACCGAGAAATCAACCAAGATGCATTGTGGCACAACAATAGAGTTCTAACAGAATAACAAGCGAGTTTTTCTGCCTGGCCGAAGCGTTGCTCTCACCATGTGTGGAGATTAAACGTCTGTGGACTTGCCCGACTAACTGCAGGCAAAGAGCTGTCGATGCCAATTTCCTGGCCAACGAGCAAAAAGTAAAAAAAAAGGGAATGGGAATGGGAGAGGGACAAACATGTAGTGCAACAGCAGCAGCCATGCCCAAACATCCATCAACACACAATCGGAGAGAGTGAGACGGAGGGCGAAAGAGTGAGAGGGGGATAGCCCCCACTAATCGAATGAATGAGCGAAGTGGCGTGGTCCGAGCCCAAAAATACAACCCCATAAGGCAAAGCAACAACCATGGCCCACTACAAACTACTCACACCCACACACACACGCACACAAAGGCAGTTTCATATTTTGCAGTTTTTCGCTTCACAAAAATGGGAACGGAAAGTAACTGTCAGTTATGCCAGCAGGTATAGGGTATATTAAAACTGTAAAAACTTTAACTTTGGAACTATATAGTATATATATATACAGCTGTGTTCACAAAGATAGCAGTGCAAGAAATTCCGTTACGAATATTTCAACTTGTACGCATTGTTATTGTAGAATGGAATGTGTACAAGGAAGAAACGAAAAAATCCCGTTAGATTTGCGAGAATTAAGCAAATGAACAACTCTTTTTGCTAGAAGCATCAGTCTTTGGCTGCTCATTAACATAGCAGTGCGTATCTTGATAAGCAAAAAAAAATTTTTTAGACTTTTAATTGATAAAAAGTAAGTGGTTTTGTGTTAGTGACTATTATTAACATTAGAAAACACTAAAATAAATTAATATTTTTTAACTTAGTGGGCAGGGGCAAACATTGTACTCCTGAAAAAAGAAATAGCATAGTGCGGCTCAGAAACCTGGGAAAAACATATAAAGACATCCAGGAAATATATATATATATATACTCGTATATGTATTCGCAGCTACTATATTACACAAAACATATACACCCCTCCGAGAGTACAACTTTACAGGGTATCAGAACGCAAAATTAAATGTCCCGACAACATGCAAAAGTGCGAATGCCCATTTCAGAATTGAGAGTGACGAAGGCTGTAGCAGGAAGTAGAGAAAGGGAAGAGAGAGAGAGAGAGAGACAGAGAGGGGGCGCAACATTGGGAGGCTGTTGTCGGGCCCCGTTGTCGAGGGTAACCGGTGGAAAAAAGGCGCATATGTGTCGGGGAATTTGACACATATCATTTGAAGTTGCTCACGCCTCTTGTCCATATGACGCGTGTGTTGTCTAACTGCCCAACTGGACTCAAGGACTCTGATTCAGATTCGGATTCAGATTCAGATTCGGTACCGCACTCACCCACTCAGCCTATTATTGTCCAGTCAGACATGAAGCACACAGAGTTTGCTTTGAATACTCCTTGTTGTTTGTCCTGCCACGTGTGCGCTGTCTCGTCTGCCCGTCTGTCCGTCTGTCTTCGTCTGTTTGTCTGTTCCTTCCTTCAACTCTCGGCGCACATATTAAAAATTTCGCTTCGTTGAGTGCTTTACAGAGAGAGAGAGAGAGAGAGAGAGAAGAGAGCTCTAGACTTGAGCAAACACTAGCAGCCTCATCGTATACCCTTCGCTGCCCACGTCTGTGGGGGATAAGGCGAGATAATTAGTTACTTTGTGTCCTTGCACTCCCTCCCCTCCGACCTCAACCCTTCAACCCTTCTGCCTTCTGATTTGTAGTGCTTCGCTTGAAAGTGGCGCGTGCCTCGTTCCGTCCATTTCGACTCCGGCTCCAGCTTCAGCTCTGGCTCCGGCTTAGTTTGGTTTAGTTCGGGCTACAAACGGTCCATCGTCTATCACCATCGCCATCGCCATCACGCCATCCACATTTATTTGTATTGGTTGAGTGTATTTGATTACGCTCTCTACGGTCCGTAGGGTTAATTGAATTTGCTTTTGAGTTGCAGCCCACAGAGCTGGACGAAAGCGAGCTTGATAGACGATTTGCCATATCTATATATACATTTATATACATATAGACTTACACACCCCATACACACACACACACACACTGAGAGTCTCTCTGACATTTAGAAATATTCATGAGCTCGGGGAGCTTTTCGAGTTTATTCTATGCGGTTCCATTCGCTCGCATTGCGTTCAGTTCGCTTTAGTTATATAGTATACTATGCCAGCGGATTGTCTGAGGTCTCTTGTTTGTTTTTGATTAATTGCATAAAAAGTGGAAAATTGCCAAATTGTTTTTGGGCACATTTTGACTGGGTTATTTATAGTTGGGGCAGGTGAGCTTGAGCCAAGCTGGATTTGTGTGAAGGTTGTCAGAGAGAGGGAAAGACGGACAAAGTAGAAAGGGACAGGAGAGTGTACGAAAACTTAAGCTTTTGTATATTCTCTTTCTTTCTCTTTCGTCCTCCCTTATTTCTTATGATATTTCATTCTAAAGCTATCGTTTGCTTTGTCTTTCATCGTCTCACTTTCACGCGCTCTCTACGCTTTTCGTGCTATTTATCCTTTTATCTTTTTCTCTGTCTCGTTTTAATATTCGTAGTGGGGATCACTAGACGACTCGAATATCTCATGTCCGTCTGGCTGTTCGTGTGTCCGTCTGTTTGTCCGCCTGTCCGTCTGGCTTTCTGTGTAAACGGATCGCAGCTATGAACACGAAATTTGGCTTGAAGCTATCTATATACAATATATATTGCCGTTTGACTCAAACTTTCATTATTTCTTCTCACTCTTTTCCGCTGACCTACATTGTTTATCTCTTTCTTTCTATCTTACTCTATTTGCTATTCTGTGCACCTCTTTGTCCCTGTTTCCCCCTCTTTTTTTCTTCCTTTCTTCAATCGTCTCTGTTGTCAGTTTTTACTTTTCCCCTTTACCTTCCTACTTATCTACTTGCTTTTCTAGTCTTTCTACTTATCTCTCTCTCTTCTTTGCTTTATCCATTGTTTCTCCCGCTCACTCTAAACTCTCATTTCTCCCCGTCGCAAATGAAAAATCGTAATATCCTCTGCCAAAGCAGCTGCCAAAGCAGCTCTACAAAGTTGCTAAACACTTTTCAATTGGACCTCCCAATCTGATGAGGATTGCATTGTATGCCAGTGTGTGTGCACGGCTTAAAGTGCACTTGAAATGCACAAGGAAAAGAGAGAGAGAGAGAGGGAGGGATATAGAGAGAGAGAGGGCGAGTCGCATTTGCAGTGGGGAATCTGTTTAAGGCCAACTTACTAAGGCTGCCTTGGCGGGGGCAAAACGATCGAAAGTATCTCGCAGCTACAAGATACAAGAGCTAAAACACAAACAAGCTCCAATACTCGAACGTTTAACGGTAAATAAAAAAGACAAGTAAATAATTTAGCAAGCTCGGCAACAACGTAGAGAGAGACAAAACGAGAGAAACTCTGGGCATTTATTTGCAATTTTCGCATTTTAAGCCGATAAAAGGCGAAACAGGACGTTGCCTGACTAGGCGAGAGTGTCTGTGTGTGTGTGTGTGTGTGTGTGTGTGTGTGGGAGCGTAGTAAATAAAATGACAAGCGTTTGACACAAGCACCGGAATATCCGTCAGTTTGGCGACGATGCGAACGATGCGCCCGTCCGGCCACGAGACACCGAAAGTTCCGTGAGTCCCGTTCAAGTTGAGTCGAGTTGAGTTTAGAAAAATGTCCCCCACAAGAAGTGTGTGTCCTGTTGCTTGACTGTCTCCCCCCTCTCCGTATACCCTGCACCATCAGTGCTGACTGCGTGTGCGATGCTTGCTTGCGTGTTACAGTTACATTCATAATACAAAAGCAAACGGGACTTGGCAGCCATCACAGCATCATTTCCTACGCCATGCTCGCTCTTGCTCTGTCTCTGTCTGTGTTTGTGTCAACTGTGCGCGTGTGTGTGATTTACAGTTACGCTGATTGCAGGGATAATGCCAGTGTGTGTGTGTGTGTGTCAGGAAAGTAGAAGACGAAGAGGAAGGGAAGGGAAAGGCAGCAAAACAGAGCGCAGCACGGCAAACGGAAGTGAAGCGCTGCAGGCAAGCGGCAAAGCGGATGTTAACTTAAAGATATTAAGAAATTGAATCAAAGTGAAAATATTATAGAAAAAAGTCGCCGCCAAGCTGCGAAAATGTGCAACGAAAGGCGAGTGGAGAAAAGGAGAAAGGAGAAAGTAGAAAGTAGCGAGGCGATTCCATTTGCCGCTGCCTCTGCTAAGTGCCGCCGTCGACTTTGAACTATGACGTTGGCTTTTAGTGTATTAGGCAAAAGCGGGAGCAAGCGAGCGAGAGAAAGAGAGAGAGAGAGAGAGAGAGACTGATAGTTGCAGCTACTTACCGCCAGGTGGCGCACCCGCCTCCATCGCCAGCTAATACATAATAATGCAATTTTGCCAGGACAACCAGAAAGAAAGACGACAAGACGTAGGAGAAATTGAAGGAAGATAAAGAAGAAGGTAAGGAAGAAGCAGAGCAACAACGAACAAGGGATTCATTTGGCTTAGGTGGCAGCATCGAGCAAAGCGTATCAGGTATTAAAATTAAAGGCAAAGCTAAATCAAAAGAAATAATGTTACAAAATCTTTGTAGATGAAACGACAAAGGATAAAGCAGAAGATAAAGAAATGGAAGAAGATTCTCAAAGACGAAGCTTTTTATTGCACATTTTTTGAGGCATTACGACAGGCAAAAGGGAATACACAAGTTGTGGATTATTAAATTCTGCCATAAAGCTAGTTTGACTCTTTTGGTGCAGGGGTTCCTATGCATTTATTACAAGTGCAGATATAATACTGTATATATATTCAACGCAAGGCTACAAATTTATTATTTATGCAAGCAGTGCAGAGATATAACATATTACTGAAATGAAATGGCAAACTCTAAAAGCTTTATAAATTATGAATGAGTGCATGTGGAAGCTAAGTTAAGTCTTGAGTGGCTACGGAATAGTGAAAGTCAAGAAAAAGTAAGTCAAACTTAAAACAAATATAAGAGAAAATAGAGAAATTAATTAGTAATTTAAATAAAAAGAAAATAAATAAAAAACAAGTAGGAAAAGCTACATTCGGCGCACCCGACAGTAAGATACCATTCGCCCTGTTTCGAAAGAAATTATCACACTTTTCATTCCATCAAGTTCATCTGCCACCTATTGTTTAAATCAGATCTATGTGTCTTTGAATAGCACCATATGCATATGAAATCGTCATAGCAATCAGCTTTATACACGCTACGGCTGCTGCAAAGGCGCAAGCAGCGGAACTATGAAAAACTTTAACATGGATAACTACTGTGCTTATTGTCCGATCGAATTGTAATTTGGGAATAGATTTATATTGCAATTATTTATCTTCATACCAAAGCAGAAATCGGTAACTTTAGTACTTCTCCTGATAACCGAAAATTATCGATTTGCGTGGGCGGTGGGCGTGGCATCAAAAAATATAAATATATACTCGATCTACCTATGGTATACAGGAACCTTCATGTGAAATTTGCTATCTCTAGCTTTTGTAATAGCTGATATCTAGACGTTCAAACAGACAGACGGACAGACAGACGGACATGGCTCAATCGTTATATATCGATACATACTAAATGGGGTCTGTCATGTCTCCTACTGCCTGTTACATACATTTGCACAAACTTAGTATATCATTTTCGATCACCACCATTGAAAATGTTCAAAAATCAGTGAGAGCGAGCTAGTACTAGTTAGTGCAACTACGAAGTTTGTCGAATGGTATCTTACGGTCGGGCGTGCTCGACTGTAGCTTTCTTTAGTTGTTTATAATCATTATGTACATCTTACAGTATCTAATACATCTGCTTAAGCTACATCTAATAGCCTGCTAAATGCAGATTTATTTCGCCACCCTAATCAGCTCTGCCACTCCCCTTCATGGGCTAAGTAACGGTTACTAGCTGACATAACGTTAAGCCCGATGATTATCACAACTGGCACTCAATGAATAAACTCGTATATGTTTATGTAACTCCATTAAGTGCTCTACCTACAACGCCCTCTCTCTCTCTCTTTCATTCTCTCTGTCTGTTCTCTTTATTCACCTACGCCCATCGTAAGAATTACATTTGGGCTAACATAAACCTTATACCATATTTATAAGGCTCAAACCACAGCTGAGCTGCCCGAAAGCGTCACTCATTCCCACACACCCTCTCCCTCTCTCTCTCTCTCTTTCTACAACTATGTGTGTGTGTGTGTGTCGTGCGCACTTAAACTCAATTTGTTGGCTATTTTTATTATAGATTTTCATATGCATTTTTATTTTGGCCATTTATTGCTGCCATGAACCCGCCTGCCTGCTCCTATATGCCATAAGCGTATTAACGCAATTCAATTTGCCCTGTTTGCGCAACAACTGCAACAACAACAACAACAACAGCAGCAACAACAAGAGGCACAACAATGTAGGTGGCGTCATCTGCGTGAGAAGTATAGCAAAAAACCAGGTAAACGTATTAACTTCCGTTCACTTTTATGTGTTCAAACAAACACACACACACGCACACGCACATATGCCAAAAACTCCATGATGTCCAGTCTCCAATGTCCATGAGGCAAGCCTGCACGTTCATGTCCACCTCCCCAGCCACGTCGAATGGGCCATTATCATGCAGCAGCAGCAGCAGCAGCAGGCAGCGGCATACGACGTGTTCTCTCGTGCCTCTGTCGGCGTGTTGGCTAACAAAGTTACTGCAACAACAAAAACAACAACAATACCAAGAGCCAGAGCCAGCAGGAGCGATAACAACAAATTTAGCAGCAACCGTTGGAGAGCCTATTGCATGCACTGAGAGAAATTGGGAGCAAGTGGCATGAGCGAGATGCAAATGGAAGTTGATGAGCCTTTGGCAGAGCTGAAATTTTGTTGAGGTTTGCTAGCTTTAGAATCTTATTGACTTTGTTCATACATGTTCCTTGTTAAGGAACAGGAATATATATTGAATATATATATATATGCATATGATTGAATCTCAGCTAATGTGAAAGCTAGAAAGAGCAAATTTAGCCTTAAAGTTTGCGTCTATCAAACGCTGGAAAAGTTTGGTTGAATGCCACGCCCAGCGCCTCTATAAATCAGTAATATACGATTACCAAAGAAACTATTTCGACCACAACTTTCTGCTTCTGCATATCCCAAGATGACACAAGCCTTCCTCTTTCGAATTGCAATCCGATTGCATAAGTTATTTAAGGCAACGTAACTATTGAGGGAAATCATAACTTTGATGGGGGAAAAGTAAGGTTAGAACTGTTACTTGTCTACTTTGTAATCAATTTTCCTACTACCAAGCTTTTACACCATCAATTTCTCTCAGTGTAACCCACTTTCTTTTAACAATGTACGCTACTATTTGGGTAGGCCCAGGTACGAGTGCGGTCAGGGCAAGTGACGGTGAGAGAGCAAGCGAGGGAGGGAGATACCTATTAGAGGGATGAGTGCAGAACAATTGCTTGCCGCTGACGTGTAGTGTAGTCTAGTGTTGTCCGGTGTTGTCCAGTGTTGTCTGTTATGTTATGCCGGGCAGCGTTATGCGCCGGCTTGGGCTGCTCGCTGTTCGAGCTGCGGAGCTGCCTTTGCAACTGACAGTTTGTTCAATTTTGCATTGGAATTGCTCTTCCTGCCACACCCCCTTACTTTATAGCAGTGTCTCCTGCTCTGGTCAACATCAGATGCTGCCACAGCCACAGACGCCGCCGCCCTCAACCAATTCCACTTTGTTTTTATGGGTCAACGGCACAAAACGTAACGCAAATGTTTGTATGCGTATTCGGTCTGTTTTCTATTCTTTTTTCATTAGGGGTATGCAGGTTGCTTAAAAGCTATGCGTGTGTGTACTCCTATATGTGTGTTTGTGTGTATGTGTGTGTACGTGTTGGATTGTGTAAGGCGATGCCAGTTGACGCAGGATTTAAATGGTTTTCCAATTTGAAAAGGGTTATGATTGCAGACTGATTCCATAGGCAGATGTCGTTCACGCCAAAACAGAATGTTTTTATTTACGAAAAGGGGAAAATTTCCAGAGAAACATTCTATTTAAAAAGTGGGGAATATAGGGGACAAGAGTGGGCACTGTATTAACAAAAATTGTACATGTTTTTAAAAATGGGTACATTTTTAATTCCCAGTTACTTTGCACCTGGTAAGTCTATGAAAGGCTAACTTTTTATACCATATATATTCTGGCTCAGGATCAACAGCCGAGTCGATTGAGCCATATTCGTATGTCCGTCTGTCTGTATGAATGTCGAGATCTTAGCTATTACGAAAGCTAGAGACACCAAATTTGACACGATGGTTCCTGTATATCATACGCAGAGGAAGTTTATTTCAAATTTGGAGTGCCACGCCCACCGTCCAAGCAAATCGATAATTTACGAATATTATGGAAATTATTACAGTTACAGACACCAAATTTGGCATGATGGTTCCTAGAAATCATGCGCAGATGAAATTTATTTCAAACAACTTATATAAATTAATAAAAAAAAATGGTACAGTTTTCAAAAATATAGATACAAATTAATAAAAAACCTTTAATAATTGCAAGTGTTAAAAAAAACACTAAATCTTAGATCAAAGTTTGAAGAATATTTGATATCTTTATATCGTATATTTTTATAATTTTATTTTTCGTTTTTTTTGCTTTTATGCTTGAATTTTATTTAAATTAAATGATTTATGTTATTTCTGAAATCTAATAAAATAAAAATCGAGTTCTTTCCACTGTGTTTGCCCTAAAAGTTCATTTCCCATTTAAGCTTTACTCAAGTTTAATGCACAAAAAATAAAAATACGAAAAGTTTAAAGCAAAAATGTTGCCAAAAACCAAGTTAACTTTGTGCCAGGTAAGCAGTGTAAGAGAATCAGAGAGAGAGAGAGAGAGAGAGAGAGAGAGAGAGAGAGAAAAGGAAAAGGGGTAGCCGAGTGCACCCAAAGATGATGTCAAATGAAAATTGTGAAAAGTTAAGATTTAAATCAACTTATGAAAGCTTTCAGCTGGTAACACACACACACACACACTCAACACTCACACAGCGGATGGCAAGAGACAAAGATGACAACATGGAGAGAGAGAGAGGGAGGGGAGGGGGAGGGGGAGCGGGTGCGGTAACATGTCAACGTAAACTTATCAGGCGACTTCCGGTGTATGCCACAATAAGACAAGACACAAGCGGGGGGCGGTAGGAGGAGGGAAGGCAGCGGCAACCATGTGGCTCTGCCTGTGCCCACAAGAGGCAGCCGAGAGAGATGAAGGGACTCCGGATGGGAGGGGGAGGAGGTAGAAACCAGCCAATATCCTGCACAACATGGCAATACAATGCAAACAAACAGGCAACAGAAACTGGCACCTCCTGCACAACGGGGCACAGGCGGCCATGTAAACCAACTAATGAAACTGTCAACCGGCCACAACAGTCGTCCCCGTCGGCCATGCTGCCAGCCCGGGCAGCCTTTCACTTTTCCCCTCCCACACACACACATGTCTCTCTGTGTGTGCGTTGCTCTGTGTGGGGTTTAGTTGGTGCGATTAGCCAACTAGTTGCAGCAACAGGCGGTCGCTTGGAGCAATGCAAAAAACAACAACAACAACAACAACAACAAGAGAAGTTCATTAAAAGACGTCGACACCAAAATTGATTGACCAGTCCGGCGTTTGATTAGCACTCAAGGCTTGAAGGCCTGAAACTTATCAGCCGGGCGGCCAGGCAACAACAGGTACCCATTGCCCATTGTCTGTGCCAATGGAAAATTCAATTTTCACTGACAATGGGCGGCGAGAATAAAAAGAGAGAAACAGAGAGAGAGAGAGAGAGAGAGAGAGAGAGAGAGAGAAGCAGAAAAAACCTCAATGGAAAATCGCTGGTCAGTCTGATTGAAAATTGCATTTGAATTTTCATCGCGCAGTATTTTTAGCATTGTCATAATCGAAATGCGAACGCTGAATCGAGTCGAGTCGAGTCAGTTATGGGAAAATGGGAAAATGGAGGCTTTACCCACGCTCCCCCGGGCAGCCATTCACATATGTCTATTATGCATAAGGTGTACTTTTACCTCCCCCACTCTGCTTCTCCTGCTGGCAGTCATAACGGAACAGCTGCTTTTATGCTGTAGTCCTCATCCAAAAAGTTCGCATCATGCCCTAACCAACTTTGCCTGGGCTGCTCTCATATGTGAAACATGACGAGACGCAGAGTCAGAGTCAGAGTCAAAGTTGGAGTTGTAGTTTCGAGTCGCAGTTGGAGTCGATTTCCTTCTATTGCGTATTTAGTTACCCGCTGACAAAGCGTCGCAATTAATTTGGTTTATGTTGCGCTAATTGCGCGAAACTAAATGCTCAGTCCGGCCACGTCCCTCACCTCTCATTACGGCAGAAGTGTTTAATTACACGGCAGTTTCGCGATTCCAACAACTGAAATGTGAAGCGCGTAGGTAAAGTGCATCCTCACAGGAAGTTGATGCTTTAAAGTAGAGGGAAATATTGAATATATATTTGAAAATTACTTATTTGTAAAGGGAATTTTTTAAAACTACATTTACAGAGGTTTCATGTATTCTGATTATTTATAAAGAATTTATGTGTTGAATTGTTCTCAAAATTGAAATTCAATATATTAGGGTTTGTATTTATATATTATATTTATATATTATTTTTTTTTTTTATTTATTTATTTACTGCCAACATTAAACAGGCTATTATAAAAATTATTATTATTTATATAAAATTATTATTATTAGATAAAATATATAAATAATAATATTATTATATATAAAATATATAAAACAAAATTATATATAAAAATGACAAACTAAAAAACAATTACAAATTAGTATAAAATAAAATATAAATTAGATTATGAAACTTAAATGTTAAGACTAATAAATTTAAAGAAAACGAAATTCCATTTATTTTATATTAAATATATTTATTATATTTATTTATTTTTTTATTTATTTTATTTATTTATTTACTGCCAACATTAAACAGGGTATTTTAAAAAATGACAAATTAAAAAAAACAATTACAAATTAGTATAAAATAAAATATAAATTAGATTATAAAACTTAAATGTTAGGACTAATAAATTTAAAGAAAACTAAATTCCATTTATTTTATCTTAAATATATTTATTATATTTATTTAATTATTTTTTTATTTATTTTATTTATTTATTTACTGCCAACATTAAACAGGCTATTTTAAAAATGACAAAATAAAAAAAACAATTACAAATAAGTATAAAATAAAATATAAATTAGATTATAAAACTTAAATGTTAAGACTAATAAATTTAAAGAAAACGAAGTTCCATCTATTTTCAATAAAAATATTAAAATTAAAAAGATTTAAATTGTGCAAACTTTGATTTTTAATTTTTATCAAAGGCTTCTGAAAGGCAATGTTTATAAAGAAATTCTTTAAATGTTAAATTAAAAAGTTAAATTAAAACTTAATGTAGTAGTTCGACAGAATTTTAAATTTATCAACACATTATAAAATAGCATACACATACGTACGTATCAATGATGTGCAGAAAGTGTGCTAGAAGAACATTTCATTTATTTAAGATAAAAGTAAATTTATATAAATTTTATTTCTGCTTAAAAAATAAATAATTACACCTTGGTTGTTAATATATTTTATAGAGACGTTTCCTTTTTAGGATTTAAGATAATTTAATTTTAATTAATTTAAAATAATAAATATAGAAAACAATATACAATTTCATAAAACTTAAACCAATCTTTAAGCATTCTGAAGTAATTCATATCAGTCACATATCCCACAGTAACTCATAACCTCATTTTTCGCACTGAGCCCATCTATAAGGAAAGTGTATTTCATTTCCTGCATGCTGCAGTTAAGTAAAAATAGCCGCTGAACCTTTAGCGAATATGGAAATTTATGACAGGTGGCAATGGCTGCCTGCCAGGCAGCAGCAAGCCGAGGAAGCAGCAGCAGCCCGGAGCGGGATGGGTAAGGGAAGGAACTGAAAATGAATGGATGGCGTCGGCGGCGGGGGCGGGGGCGGGGGCGGCGAGCGTTGGGGGTCGTTGGCGACATAACGGATGTGTACGGATATGTTTTGCCGCTTGAGTGAATGTTTGTGTATGTGTTTTTATAAAATAAAAGAGTGGCTTTATATGTGTGATATAAATGTGTGTGTGCGTGCGTGTGTGTGTGTGTGTGTGTGAGCGAGCGGAAGGTAGACTGGTAACGGGTTTTTTGTTGGGTGGTTGAATCTGTCAACACGGCGCTGACATAAACGTGCCAAAGAGTCCCGCCCTACGCTGTTTCGCTCACACTTTATTGCAGTCTCGCTCGCGCGGGCGCGCACACACACACACGTAGAGACACAGAACATTTGTTTGCACATGTTTGTTGCATGTGTTTGACGTTAACACGACACAATTAAGTCGCTCAAGTGCGCCTATGCACACACGCACGCACACACCCACACACACCCACACACGCACACACACACACACACATGCGAATGCCATTATACATTTCAATTTTGAAGTGATAGAAAGAGACAGTGACAGAGAGAGAGAGAGAGAGAGAGAGGCTGTCGCTGCTCTGCGATAAGCGAAAGCGAGAACTTTCTTAATGAAATTTCAATTTATATGCTCGAATCCGCATATGCTGGAAATGCGATATGTAAATTACATTTCCCCATCATTTTCCACAATTTCGCATCTCTCTCTTCCATTTTACACTTAACATTTATGAAGTGCCGTCTCTGCGTTTTTCCTACTCGAATTAGACGCTTTGTGCTCCATTTTAATTGCGCATATTTTAATTACACAACACGCTGCAGGGATAACGTCTCCCTCTCTTTTCCTTTCTTTCCCTCTCTCTCTTTGCTTCTTCGCTCTGCACTTCTATGTGGCCAATGGTGCGAGACATTTTGAGTTTTTTTTTTTTTTTTGCCGTAAGCCGAAAATTCTGCTGCGAGCAGCTTCAAATGGCATTGAGGCGCATGATGAAAAGCCTTTGAGCTGCATCAAGCAGAAAATGCAGGTGGCAACCCTGCCCCCCCCATCCCCCCCATGCATGCAAGCGAAAGTTTTGCCTTGAGACAGTTTGGAGACAAGGCTGAGGGTTGTGCTTAGTTGCCCGGATTAGGCAGACGAGTCGAGCGAAACCACTTTGAATCACTTGAGCTGATATCAAAAGCAGAGCTCGAGACAATCAAGTGACTCGTGTGAATACTATATAGCATATATCAGTAGTGACATAGTGCACTATGGCATGCATATACATATATATAGTTTACTACTGTCATTTGCACCCCACACGCACACGCAGCGCTCGCTCGCCCGCCACAAGCGCCGCACAAGCCAGGCCACAGCAACTAACGAGTGTTTAGTTAACTCAATGCAAATCAGGTCAAGAGTATTCAAATGGGTTAATTGAGTGGGGGGCACATTTCATTTTGACTGGGGAATTTCTACAAACTGATTAAGTTGCAAAGCTTAAAGTGCACACATAAAAATTGGTATATAAATTTGTTAAACAAATAACTATTTAAATCCGTTGCAGAAAAGTTGGAAAACTTTTGGTAAATATGCTTTAAATGGAAACAAGTAAGTTAGATCTACAAACTTTTCACAAGGAGGCGTGGCAAACCTCAAAGTGTATATGTGTTCATAATTAAAATCACAAGCTGAGTTCATTATGCTACATACATATGTATGACTGTCTGTTTGAACACACAGAACTCAAGTTGTAAGCGAGGAACACCAAAGTAAGGTAACTTTATACTTAATGCTGATAAAGTTTATTTAAAATTAAGTGCCACGCCCACCGCCTGGGCAAATTTATAATTAAATGTTTCAATTTAATTTGCAATACAATTGTTTTGACTTATTACCGCTTTGATTTAAGAAAGTATTCATAGATTAAGTAGAGAATGTTTCCTATATATTTTTTAGTATATTTGAACATGATTTCGTATATAACACATAAGCACAACCGTTTAAAGGCGAAAATACGCAACTAAAAATTTCAAATGAAGTCTCAAAAATTATAAGGTGGAACCTTTACCTACGAGCTGTAAATATCGACAGTTTTCCATTAGGAAAGGTGATATACATATTTCTATTTTATAGTTATTATAAAATGACGATCACTTAAAGAAGTTTAAATCTTAATTTAGCTGTATAAGGTCTCTTCTTCGAAATAGAAGAAATTTTATAATTACTCGCTGCGCTAAAAAGTATGCTATAATATTTAAAGTTTCTATTATTAATAGTTTCTATTATCATTATTATCAATATTACTTATTAATTGATAAGTGTTAGCTTCCCCGTTTCTAAGCTGAACTCTAAAGCAGCCTCAACCTGCCGCTTCTAGCTGCAGTACGTAGATTGTCATTTAAAGCTGCACTTGCCACACACACAATTCTAATTAGCAACTCATTAGCCAGTCTGCATATGCAACACAATGAAAGAACAGTCTGCAAGAGTGTGCACCGGAGTGGGATGGAGGGAAACAGCCAGAGAGTGGGAAAGAGAGAGCGATAGCGAGGAGAGGTCAACCACATGCAATGACGCTTATCAGAGAGCAGCAGGCACAGCAAGTGAAAAGCGTTTCAGAGTCCGCAGCTCTTTAGGCGCACAGGCAGGTTTATTGTAAACTTCCATATGAAATAAAAGTCATGTGCGAGTTTGCACCGCGTACCCCGTCACTCTCCCTGCAACCCCACCGCCTGTCAACTCCTGTCGTGTGCCAAACCTCAATAATGACATTCATTGGCATTGTCGAGCCAATGAATCAGCGTATCAATAGCTGACCAAAACAGGGCAGGGGCACACTCCCTTCCAGCCCACAATTCTAGTCCCCTCGGCAACCGTCTGCTGTTCCCGTTTATCGGATAATAAGGCTAAGAATGGCAAATGGTCAATGAGCACATGCAAATGGGCAAGGGCTGTGAGGTGAGGGTACAAGGTAGTTCACAGCAGGTCTGCAATTTCCAATTATCGATAAATAAGTGAAGTGAAGAGTTGGCAAAATGGGCATTGTTGTCGTTGCTGTTGCTGTTGTTGTTGTTGTTGTTGCTGCCCTGTCACAAGAAACTGTAAAAAAACACACACAGTGGAAACTCTCGTAAAATCAGCAGCTGTGCATCGCTGGTCAGGCAAATTAAAAAGAGAAATAAGGCAAGAAAAGAAAACAAAGAAAACCCTCGATGGTTCTAAGATGCTCTTACTCTTGCCTGATACAGGGAAATGGTAAATATCTGAAAGGGTTTTATAATCAACCAATTATATAAATCATATATTGGTACATTTAGAAAACGAAGAATAAAATTGCTTATGGAATTTCCAGAAATTTTAGTTTAAATATTTAATAAAAATTTTAAAAATCACATATGCATGAATACAAAAACCACTTGTGAAACTCTGCAAATTCCGAAAGTTTACTATAACCTTAGTTCGCAGAATATTTAACTATCAAATTCCGAACAATATAAACTAAAAGTTCCAAAATCATTTCTATTATAATGTGATTGAAAATTCAAAACTTTCGCAACTTTTCACAGGCAGATCGAGAGCTTTATTTGCGAGTATATAAACTTCATTTCCATCTAGTTTACATTTCAAGTTGCATGAGAAAGTTGACTGTGCCCTGTGGAAAGAGAGAGGAACCTTTGGCTTTGGTTGCCGAACGAGTTGGAAAAAGTGGTCAGGGCGTCTGGACGACGGTAGAGACGTGGCGTGGACGGTCGTACGTTGGAACGATGGAACGATGGGAAGCCGGAACGACATTGCCAAGTTGATAAACAAAGGCGCAAACTTGGTCTGGGCCTGGGTCTGGTCTGAGGTTTGCACATGAGCAGACGTTTTAATTTTATCGAACGGATGACAGGCACACCAACTGGCAACAGGACACAAGGGACATCAGAACATACACACACACACACACACATACATGCATGCATAACTACCGACGGTGCCTCACAATTGAGCACGCTTCACAGCGCAAATAAGTTCGGCTGGGCACACGATGTGGAGAGTGAGGGAGGGGGGCGTGCTGCTGGGTAAGAGGTATTTATGGGGTATTACCCATTGGACAATCACAAACTGTATTAAAAATGGCCAAAGGACTCGACCAGCTTTTCACATGCGCCGAATGAGCGCATTTCACAAGCCGCTGCTCTTTAATTTAAATATGTTTCAATGCACAAAGCTAAATTAAAATGTATTTATAAGCACAGGCAGGAGGCGGAGGGGGAGGGCAGGGAGACGAGAAAAAGGAAGAGGGAGAGGGAGAGGGAGGGCTGCTGAGAGTGGGAGCTCGTCCCACTGTTGTGTCACACAGCATGTGAGCGCACACACAGCACAACCCTTTTAATGACTATTTTTATAAATATGGATTACCTGGCGGCAAATGCTCTAATAAGGATATGCTTGCTTAGCCTTTTCCTCGTGTGCACTTGCCTCATTTACTACAACAACAGCAGCAACAACAACAAAAGAGCGTGTCATGTTTTCTCATTTGTCACACGCTAAAAGCGAACGCCACAGCAGCTGCCCGAGTCCTCTGGCTTAAGCATTGCCGCAAGCTTTAAGAGCAGCTGTGGAGCACAAAGGATATGGCAACATGACGACGCGGCGGCACAGCGACACAGCGACATGTGGTAATTATGAAAAGTGCTGTCAAAGTCGCTAAGAGCTGCGAAAACTTGTCGCGTTTTCGCTGATGGAATTATCGTGTGAAGTTAACGTAAAGAAAATTACGCAATTACCTAGTAAAATCCAACTAAATACATTTAATTGTTTAAAGACCTTAAAAAGCTATTTAAAAACTCTAAAATTGCACTTTTATTCGATTTGATTTAACTCTAAGCAATATCGATAAAGAAACGTTTTGTGATCGCCCACGCATATCGATAGTTATGTGGTGGCTGTTCGATTGACCAGCTTAACATAAGCTGGCTTTTAGCTTTAACATATTTATGTTAAACTAATCCAGTCTTACTGTCGATACTCGATGCGCGATAACAGTGCTTGAATGCTGTTATTCTTTTAATAAAAACTTTCATTTAATTATTTTTACTAAAGTTATTACTTATTACAATTTTTAAAACGATAAATAAATTATATATGCTCACTATGCACTAAAGTAAGTAAATAAATAAAATAGGTTTATTGCAGCACATGAAAATGTTAAATTATAGTGTTAAACAAGTATCTTTCGTTTACTATTTGCTATATCGATAAATTATTCCCTCTTTTCCCTTTTAGTTCATTTTTTAAGCCAAAGTTTCGAGAATTTAGTGGCAAACACCTCAAACTTGTTGCAAGGGCCAATGTGAGTTGCCGCACACAAGTGAAGAATGTTAATCAACATGCCACATTTATCACACAGTTTCACAACACTCACAACCCACTCGGCTGCCAATCGAGCTGGCCTGGGCGTATCGATAAATCCACAAGCGCAAACACAACAAGAACTTCAATTAGCGCAGTTAAGCAGCAAAAGCAGCCACAATTAGCACCAAATAAAGGAAGAAGAAGAGTTCAGAGCTGACTGCTCCAGCAATCCACACAGAATGGCTCACTTAAAGGCATCAGAGAGAGAGAGAGAGAGAGAGCAGCAGCAAGCAACCCCAGCACCTCAAAGCCAATTCCAATGCCGACGCACTGGATAAACTGGACGAGGCAGCTGGGGAGCAGCGACAGCGACAGCAATCAAAATGGAGCGACCAAACCGGAGGTTAACACATTTTGCAGTTTGCTCAACCTCATAATCAGCAGAGCTGTGGGCAAAGAGTCAGTGAGAGAGCGGCGTGAAGAGTGCCAAAAGAACAGGCCCCCCCTGACTCCAGTTTCAGTGCGAAACCCCAAGCCAGTCACAGTTACAGTTCCCCGTGCTGAAAGCTCTGGCCTGTTGAGACGTGTAAAGCAGCCGCAGAAGCCCAGCAAAAGCAGCCGTAACAGCAGCGGCAAAATGAGAAAGGGAAAGGGAAAGAAGTGCAGAACGAGGAGGCAGAAGGAACCTCAGCGGCAGCAACGCCCAGCAAACAGCTTCATGGCCGTTTAGGTTAATTTCCCTTTGATGATGATGATGGCATGTTTTGCGCGACCATTCAGGCATGCAATGGTTGGGTGAGGGAGCAAGCAGGGGGCCGAAGCGACGGTCAGAGCGGTAAGTGAGGCGTGGCTTACCACCCACACAGAGTAAATGAATGCGCTTCGCGCTGTGTGCGCTTCAATAGTTTTCGAGACTACCTGCTCCCCGTCACGCTCGCTTTCCCGCTCTCTCTCTCACTCTCCCTTCTCGTGCTCCTTCACTGCCCTCCAAAATGAGCGGGTGTAAGCCGGGCAAACTTTTGGGCATGGCAGCGCAAACTGAAAACTTCAGTTCGCATAGCTCTCTAGCAAATCAGCAGAAAAATACCAAAAAATACCAAAAAAAAACGATTGCTCTGCACCGTTATAATAATCATGCTTACATTTCCTTAACTCAACTTTCCTTTTTTTCGGTGTATGTGTGTGTGTGTTTTTTCCTCTTTTTGCTGCCTAGGTAATTTGCCTAGACGACGATGAAGGCGGCGAAAAGGCCAAGTCAGCGCTAAAAATTGAATTAGAGTTGGAATTTAAATGGAAAATGGAAAAGCCTCAGTTGGCTTTTATTTTCCGCCTTGTTTGTTTATATATTTTTCGTGTATATTTTAATGATTTCAAGCAGGGAAAAAATTGCTGAAAAAACAAATACCATTTCCAGCAGACGCCTAAAAGCAGGCTACAAAAAATGCATAATATTCTGAAAAAAATCTGAATGGATTTAAAAGTCGATTAAATAAATTTACATTATGGACTAAAATTTAGAATTGCTTAAATTAAAGAAAAGCTAACAGGAATACTGAATTATTCTAAAAGAAAATATTTGAATTATTCTACTTGCGGTAGGCTTCCGAACTATCTGTCAATTCATTCTATTTCATTATAATGCTCATTGTATTTAAATTGAGTGACCACAAATCGGCAAGCAAGCAAGGGATAACATAACCCCAAAAGATGATGCCTGAATAATAGTTTCCTTATGTCATAAAATACATTATTCAAACATAACCTCATTCAATAACAAATCCAATATCACAAATTAGAATGGCAGACATATGCGTAGTGGGTAAGCAGATGCAGGCACCCGCTGGGCTCAGCTGTAAAATCCCATCTTATCTACGTAGTGAACGTGTTCCATAAATAAATATGTGTAAGACGCCGCATGGAGTCTATCGTCTGCGAGTTACCTGAGCTAACCCAAGCCCAAAATTTTATCAGCCCCAAAGCACTTTATGATTACAGCGCATCATCAAACTCAATTTAGATGCCCCACTCCCAGGCAGACACAGACAGACACACACACACACACACTTACACGTACAGGGCAACCACTTTACGCCACGCTGATATCGACTAAAATCTCCACTGCGGAAATATTGAAATCTAAAAAGCAAATAATTTAATTCGCTTAAACTTTCGTTGGGGCAGGAGGACGAAGGCAGACGTAGACAGAACGAGACGGCACGGGACACACGACATAGACAAACGCCGCTGTCGGCGCACATCCGGCCAGGAAAATGATGATGGGGGGGGAGGACGAGAACTGGCGGCAGGACGTGCGCCGCTCTAGCCGCACAGCCGCCATCAAATTTGAATTCAGCAGGGAAGGGACAAAGGGAGGGGGCTGGGAGGCTGGTCTGGGCCGGGGGCCTGTCACGCATTACCAACCACTCGAGAAGCCAAGCCAAGTCATGCCAAGCCGAGACCGACACCGAGACCGAGACCGAGGCCGACACTCGACACTCGGCGTTTTTAGCGCAAGCTGTCAGACTCGGGCAACGCATTCGCCGGGAGTGGTTCGGTTAGCTTCGGACTGCGACAGCGACAGCGACAGCGGCATCAGCATGTCCCCGTGTCTGCATCCGCATCCGCATCCGCTTCCCCCATCCCACTATGCTCCTGCTGCCTGTCCCATGTCTCGTCGTCGTCCCGTGTCCCGTATCCCGTTTCCCGTGTCTCTGCTGTCTCATTTGCTTTCAATTTTTATTTGCCGTGTTACAACCGAAAGCAGCAGCAACAACAAAGTTGAAGCTGCCGTGAGGCATTTGACGCGTCGCCATCGCCGTCAACGTCGCAGCCTCCTAAATGCTTTTTTTTCGGTTTAGGAGCGGGGAACGGGAAGCAGGTGGAGGACAGTCTGTGGCTGTTGCATTGTTAGCACTTTTGGACAGGCTGTGCCTGTGGCCCAGCTTCAGTTGAGCAGATAATTTTCACTGTTGTGTTGATAATGATGATGTGCAAATTTCATGGCTTGCTTTCTTTTCTCTGTTTCCCAACCATACCCTGTAGCTGTAAAATATGGAAGAGGGGTATGCATAAGTTATGGAAAGGTCAAGAAATTCTGCAGATTGATGCAAGAATTGGAAATCCTTTTATAAGTTACTCCATGCATCTTTCTTGTACATATTGTATATCTTGCTACAGGGTATTCTGTAGCCCTTGCTCTACTTTTGTTTTCTTTTTGCTTTTTACTACACTGAAAAGTCAGCTACGTGGTAAATTATATGTTTTTTTTTTCTTGAGGCGCACATAGTTGGTCCATGACATTCACGGCTTAGGCAGCCTCCAAGTGGGCAATTAAAAATCGTCAAACTTTATGAAGGTCCTTAAGTCACGAAGGTGTGCGTGTGCAGGCATCTCTGTGTTTGTGTGTGTGTGTGCGAGGGTGTACGTGTGTGCAGCCATGAATAGCAAAATAGGCAGCCGTGCAGATTTACAGTAGCGTTTTTTATAGACATTCCGCTATGCAAATGTCAGGTCGAGCAAGGTGAGAAAAACCGAAAGAAAGAGAGAGAGAGAGACAGAGAGCTTATAAAAAATGAAGCTTAAGTTGGCTTATAAATGCGTATTCAAGTGGATTTGCAAATGTATTTTAATATTCAAATAAGGAAGCTTCTAAATAATGAAAGCTAGCGAAGATTTTAAAGCTGCACAAACATAGAAAAAATTTATAAACTTAAACTTGAATTATTAATTATTGTTACAACATTTGCATATAAATTTATTATAATTTGTGTTGTTGAATACAATTTCAATTCCCCACGCATCGTAAGCAAGTCCTTGAGCTGCCCTCGTCGCATCCATTGCCTTGGCACTAATAGTATAATATCGTATTCTGTCATCTTGACTTTACGATTTGCCTATTCAAATTTCCTTAGCGTTGACAGCAGCAGCTGACATTGTCTGCTGTCGTTTCAAAATTGTGTTCACACCCCCCACACCTTTCCCCGTCCCCGTCGCCCGGTTACAGGCCCTGACCCAGTCCCAGTTCGAGTTCCAGGCTCAATGTCCAGAAGTGTCTGTGCCCTCGTCCCATGCCGCGTCCCATCCTTCCGCAACGGAATCTGTTTACATGCCATCACGTCTGTTGGGACATAGAAGGAGTGGGGGGAGGGGGGCAACAGGATGCCCAAATTTTATGCCTCTGGCGATGGCCACCGCTTGCTGCATTTCAAATCAGTTTAGTTTGCATGTCCTTTGGCGCATAACAAAAATGAAATTGAATTTGGGTTGGCCGAAGACACTTTTGAAGTCCTTTACGCAAGAAGCGACAAGACAAACAGAAGAAAACAAAACAAAACAAAACCAAAACGAACTAAACAGAACAGAATCAAAGAGAGCAGAGAACACACTCTAACGGTATTTAAGGCGCACCTATTATATTGCCATGGTATTCGAATCCAAATCGATTGCTGCTGTTGCCTCAGATTTCTGATTTTCCACATTTGATTGACTGACTAACTGACTTGGTTAGTGCGGGAGCTGACTGATTGACTGATTGCCAGAGTTTGCTACGCTTCTCGTTCACCTCCCCTGCTTCTTTTGCCATCCGTCGAGCTGTCAAGCTGCGAGCAGTTTTCTTTCTTTCTTTCTCTCTCCGTCCGTCTCTTTCTGACAATGGCAGCCAAAGCAATACAAACAACAATTTGCTTTCGACCCCAGAGCCAGCTCAACGTTTGCCAGCCAAAGCTGGCCAAGTTAAAAGCTTTTGTGATTATCACAGTTAAATGTCAATTTTAATCTAGAAAACACACCTAAGTGGGTCGTCGCACTGCCGCTGGCTGCTTGTGTTCGTGTCAGTGTGTGTGTGGAGTGTGTGTGACACGGCGAACTGTCACTTAGTGTGAGACGCAAATAAACGATACGAATTTCGACATTTCCTTAAGATATTTTGATAAGTTACGCTTAAACAGTGAAATTCAATCTCAAATGGTTGAATTTAAACAGAGATTGATCGTGCGATAACTTCGAGCGATAGATTAAAGTGGCGGTCGGTCGATGACCCACATCACTAACAGGCAGGAGGGTTTACATTAAGCTGTTACCAGTATAACAGAAAACTGTTAACGAAACTCTTATACATATCGAATTGAAACAAAGCCCAGCTATAAACTTAAAAAAAAAAAAGATATGACTGGAAAAAAGCTGAAAAGGCAACACTAATGCACACACAACTGCTAACAATTAATTTAAAATGCTCAACTGAATTTTATTGGCAACTGAAAAATCAGCGAATTCCATTAAAGTTTCACGCAATTTAGCTTAGCACGTGTTGTAACGCGAAAGTTATAAAAACTCAACAAATACTGTTTAATCACAGTTTAATTTCCAAAGCCAACTTCAAAGCTGGCGAATATCCCAAAACGTTTCCCGAAAAAAAAAAAAAAACATTTGCTCATTACTCATTTAGAGTGCGCTTAAGTTCGCTTATTGTTTGTTATGTCCCAGGAGTCTCGAAATACGCCCTCGACTAAATTGAAAAAAATTCTACATTTTACATGAGGTTCACTACACTCTCTCTCTCTCTGTCTCTTTTGCTCTCCCATACTGTCTGTCTCTCTGGGCGCGCTTAATATGCAAATTACTTCGTTTCTAATTAAAATAACTGTGCACTGCTTTTGGTTTTTGGCTCTAATGCTGGCGCTGGCGCTGGCTCGTTTCGAAAACACATTTTTGGCTGACTTTGTGTGTGCGGCTGCCCCTGCACACACACACACACACACAATACAGAGACCGACTAAGCGAGCCCTGTATGCCGGGTTGCTTTGGGCTTTAGCTTTGGGATCTATTAGCGCTAACATTGCTGCAGCCGCACCACGCTCCCCATGTCCCACACACATTTTGCAGGTAACATCTTTGCCGCAAAGGTGTGTGGCAACGCCGGCGACGGCTGCGGCGGTGGCGGCGGGTTTTTGGGTCTGTCGCGCGTTTTAAATTACAAAATATTTTCCGTTAGAGCTGCTTTTGCCGGCGATATGCGGCAATTATAAAGGGCTAGAACGAACAGAGAGAGAGAGAGAGAGAGAGAGCGCTGAGAGGTGAAAGCGAAATGGCAGCAAAGGAGGTCGACCAATTTAAGCAGCGCACTGATTTTTTTTAAATTCTCCACAAGGCTGCGCTTTAATGAGCTTGTAATGAGTTAGGGTCGAGGGTGTTTGCCAGCTGACAGCTTGCTCGCTTGCTCGGTGGCTCGCTCGCTCGCTTGCTTGCTATCTCGCTCGCACGTTTGGTCGCTTCGCAAGCTGCGTGGGAAGCGCGTGTAATTGTGATGCGGATTAAGAGCTCATTATGTACGAGAACAGGGGATATTAGTGGAATAAAGGCGCTCAACTGAACACTTAAGCGTAATTGCAACGGCTGAAGGTTCGCATCCTATGCAAAATTCATGTGTGTGTGTGTGTGTGCGTACGATAAGCATAATGGGAAGACAATACGGGGTCAAGCAGTTGGAAGATCGATGTGTAATGCCGAAGAGCTAAGCTTGATTAGAAAAAGGGGTTAAGCGGAAGTTGAGCACAAAACGAAAACTGATAATGAGAGAGCGAATTAGTTAATGATTAAGAATGTGAGAATGACAAGGGATAAAGAGAGAGAGGGCGAGAGAAATGAGTAAGAGAAACTGCAAGCAAATTAAACAGGAATAAAGAGAACGTGAGAGCGTATAAGACAGGCATAGAAAGGAATACTACGGAGAAAATGAACACCAAATTAAATGGGCATGCAAAGGGAAAAACAAATTTAAAGAAAATAACTAATGTACAGACATAATACTAAACAATTCGTAGCCCTGCAGGACATCCCAAACATCTCCTGCATTTTGCAATTCATAAAGTTAATTAACAATTTCGTGAGTAACTTTCGTGCATAGCTAAACCAATCAAACTGGCCAAATATGCTTGGCAAGCATTTTCCGAGTTTTTCTTCAAACAGTAAATACAATCAAACTGTAGGGTAATTCCCGAAACACGCTCTGCAAGTTGGCCAACTTTGGAGATTAATTAAAATTGCAATTTGCCGTTGCCGTTGCCGTTGCCGTTGCCAGTTTGCAGTTCCTTTTTGCACTTGCTGCCGCTGCTGCTGCTGCTGCTGCTGTTGATAGCTTGGCTTGAAAAAAGCAGCGAACTTTTCAATTAATCTAAGTAATTAGAGTAAAAAGAGCAAACACGCAGCGAATCGACCACATGTCTGGCAATGCCTGACAATAGTTGGGCGAAAGCCTCAAAACATCTGCAACAAATCAATTTGCAAGAACTTTTCCATTGTGTTGGCAACTATTTTTATTGGACGCTTTTGCTTGGCTTTTCCATTTGAGAACGATAGTCGTACACACACACACACACACGCGCACACACACACACTCCCACGCACACAGTAGGTTTATCGATTTACTTTTCCGATAAATTTTCAAAAGCGTAGCACAAAATGATTGCAACAACGACAAGAGAAAATCTAAATTGAAGTGGCCGCCCTTGGCCTCTCCCCCCCCCCTCTCTCTCTCTCTCTCGTCTTTCTCTCTTCTCCCGCTTCCTTAGAATGTGGCGACCCTAGTGCATATTGTATGTATGTAGCTATAGTGTTTTGTGTCTGATATCAAAGGACTTTAAATCAAAATTCAATTACACTTTTCATTGATGCTCTCAAGGCTCGTCCATTCCCCCGCTGTGCAGGCGACTGCCAGTGGGGGAGGGAACTAAGGAGAGTGAGAGAGACAGCGAATAGAGTGAGCGAGAATGAGCCCTTCATCTGTACCTGATAGTGAAAATCAACGGCAGGCAGGCACACAATAAAAGCTACGCCAACTCCCGACTAAGGCGATACCCTGTAGCTAGTTAGTTATGCATGGGAGTGATTTACGTTTATAAATAGGAAAATTCGAAACGAATATATTTCGAATTTTATATAGTAATATAATTTGATTTTTTTTAAATACTTTTAAATATAAATAAATTATAATTAATTAGCTCAATAGAATTTTCCTATTAGCTTATAATATAAGCAGGATAAATAGACTTAACGAGTGCAAGCAAATGAAATAGAAATGCATGCAACACCTTTCTTATAAGCCGACCACCACCACTCTGCCATTCGATGGCAGGGTATAACAAAAACCGTGTCGAGTGGTCGACCTGCTGACATTGAGTTCAGTTCATTCAGCAGCTTCCCGTCGCAGCGCTTTGAGTTGAGAGTTGTCAGTGTTGAGCTTTTTGAGTGCTTTTGTTTGCACTGTGCCTGTTCGCAGGACACAGAGCACACCTTTGCAGAGACGACAGCATCCAGGATGCCCTGGATACGCCTACACAGCCTACAATGAGCAGAGAATCCATTCGCCACTCGTCAATTTGTTTGATATGCAAACAACAACGAAAATCGCCATCATGTCACATTTGCATATTAAAGCGGCAGCAGGGGCGTGAACACACACACACACACATACCAGACCACACATGCACATTCCCATACACATACGTGAACACAACAAAGGGACGCGCATTTCGTTTCGATATTATGACAGAATGCAATGTCAGTTCGAGGGAAATTAGCTCAGCCCAAGCAAGCCTTGTAACATTCGATGGGTAGCTCAGCTGAGGTTTTTCAGCTGTTTCTGGCTAGCTTACGGCCATAATTTTAATTACGTTGCACATGGCATACATTCGTTGGGATAATGGAAACCAGAGAGAGGCAGAGAGAGACAGAGAGAGGAGGAAAGTAAGGAAGGTCTGGCGGAGCCGAGCGTGAGGCAAGCCGGCGAGCACTTACAACAACTTATAAATAGCCGCAGTCTGTGCAAATTTTCACATTAATTAAATTTTAGCGACGACGACAACACACACGCACGCAAACACACACGCACACACAGTGCGGCAACTTAACCGAGCGCAGCGGCCGAAAAAGAAAAACAAAAAAGAAATTCGTGTAGACCTGCAACGATGGCGACGGCGTCAACGGCCAACACCGTTGACATATTGAAGGAAAACGACAGATTTAGTACATAATATATAGACAACATGCATGCGAGCATATAGCCGAGTGTTGGCCGTGCACTAGGGATGCAGTAAATGAATGGAAGTGATGGCAAATTAAGTGGGAAAGCTGCATAAACAGATTAGTTGCAAACAATGCATTAAATATATTTTAGAAACTGTTGAAAAATTTAAATTAAATTCTAACGAACTTTATAAACAATATGAGCTGGAATTTTTATAAATAAATATTTTATTTATAAGCCTAAACTAAAAAATATTAAAAAATGTTTTGCAATGAACTCCAAAATTATTTTTTAAATATTTTATTTATTTAAAACAAATTAACAGAAATTATTTGGTTGATAACAAGTTGTGTACAAATTAAAAACTACGCTTTGAATTCGTTTTTTCGAGTTCTTCAAAATAAGTTTAGAATTTTTGTGAAATTAAATTTTTATTTAAACCGCAAGCTTGTCAGCAAAAAATTTATTAAACCATGAATAAAGTGCACAAAAAAATCTTAAAATCAAGACTTGAAAATACAAATAGTAGTAGAATAGATAGATTTGACATTCCAATTCAACTGGGGAGAAATACTAATGAAGCTGCGTAAGCGCATTTCGCGGCACTTGAGAATTTTGCTTATTGTCACTCGAAGCGATTCATTGCTCCAGCAACGCTATCAAGATCCACTTATCGAGCTGCATAAACATTTGCGCCGAGTGCGGCAGCGGCCACTTGAAGCGAGCGAAAGTTTTTCCCTTCCCCCAAGTTGTAGCTGCCAGCCCTGCGACATCTCGAGTGCGAGCAGAACGCCCCCCCCTCCCCCACCCCCTTTCTCCCTCACTGCTCTCTCTCTCTCTCTCTTGTGACGCGTCGTCTGTCAGGCAAGCCGCTGCATTTGGCAATGCGTTGCAAATCCGTTGGCCGAGGCACTCAGCTTGCTCGCACTCGATGGAGATGGCGGCGGAGGAGCAGGGGCAGGGGGGGGGGTTGCCCAGGGGGCAACTGAGGAGGCACTTACAGTGCCAACGTCGTTGCCACTCGACGCTCGCCAATCGCGACTCGACTCGACTCGACTCGACTCTGATGTCGTCTATTTTTGGCCGCACTTTTTGCCGCTATTTTGTAGTTTCTCTCTTCCTCTTCTTCTGCTGCTTCTTGCTTACAATGCTGCTACGCGAAAATATGCAAAATGCCAACAACAAAGCGCAGCTGTGGCAGCAACACAACAACAACAATAACTGCAACTGCAACAATATGCGGTGTAATTATTTTTGATTTTTGACAATCTACATCGAGCAACATTTAGAAATGCATAAAAAAGATTGTTAATTTAATTGTACAGCCCAAAATACATGCAATTTCAAAAATATATATACACGTCTATATATATATATATTTGAGCATTCTCATTCTCGGGGCGCAATGTGAAAATACGAAATGGGCGAAATGGGCTAATTGGGCATGGGAAAACGCACGACAACGATGCGTTCTGACATCTCTGACATGGGTTTATTATTCAATTAATTGCAATTGCGAGAAAGGCAGCGAATTTCGTAAACAAAAAGACATTGAAATCTTAAGCTAGACAAATCTCTGGTGTGCAATATAACTATAATATATAGCTGTAGCTATCTTTAGCTGTTGAGGTAGGCAAAAAACTAATGACCTATTTGCTTGCTTATATTAGTTCACGCGAGTCTTAAGCAAAGCAGACTTAAAACAAGAAAGAAAGGCTACCTTCGACACGCCGAAGGTTTTATACCATTGCAGTTACTCCACATATTATATCGGCCGATAGGTTTGATATATCTGTTCGATTTTCAGAAAACTTGCATAGCCTTTAATGGACATATGTAATTAGACTTATATCAGGAATGTTTCACAGCGATATCTTGAAAAATAATTTAAGTCGGCCGATAGGTTCTATGGCAGCTCTACAATATATATCGGTCCGATCCGGCTCGTTCCGACTTATTTACCCCCTGCAGCAATAAGAAACATATCAAGTTTCATCAGGATAGCTTGAAAACTGAGGGACTACACGTACAATAGTTTGCGTTGCAACAGACGGACGGACGGACGGACGTACAGACGGACATGGCTAGTTCGACTCCCCTATTGATGCTGATTAAGAATATATATACTTTATAGGGTCCGAGATGTCTCCTAAAGTGCGTTGCAAACGTCTGGCCAAAATAATATACCATCTGCAATAGTATAATTAGGAAGCATCGTTTTTTAATTTACTTAATGGATTATTATATTATTAAGTTAAAATTTTTTATTAGATTTTATACTATGCTTAGCAAAGAGTATGCTAAATTTATTAAAAATACTTTAAATATTTCTACAGAAAATACAAACAAGAACGAAAGGCTACATTCCGCTCGCCGTAGGTTTCAAACCCTTGCAGTAATTCTAAATATAAAATAATTTTGATTGTTATAGATACCAAAAGTTGTATTGTAATATCTTTAAAAATATAATAAAACTATGCCGATAGGTTCTAATAAAACTATATGATATATTGATCCGATTTTGATACAATTAATACAGCCTTTACAAGACATTTTTAGACATAGGTACAAGAAGTTTCATAGAGATATTTAAAAAATAATAAAAATATTTAATATATACATCGGTAGGTTCTATTGCAACTACACGATATATCAGTCCGATCCAGCTCTTTCCGACTTATTTCGACATGCAGCAATATGAAGTATGTGTTCCAAGTTTCATTACGATATGTCTAAAACTGGGAGACCAATTTGTGTTGCAACAGGCAGACGGACAAGTTGGCAAGTTCGACTCACCTATTGATGCTGATTATGAATACATATGTATATACTTTACAGGGTCGGAGATGTCAGCGCAGATGCGTTTCAAGCTTCTGGTCGGAATTAATATACCCTCTTCTAGGCTATTAAAATGACTTTTTGAAGTGGCTATGCGCGACACTTGAGCTTTATCAGCAAAGTTCGGTAGATTTACAGCCTGCACGTATAATAGCTAAGTTTCTTGAGTTAAAAGTCTGTAAGGTTAGCCAAACAACCTTACGTTAGCTCTTTACAAAATTTCTATTTTTTTTACTTTGTACATTTTATAGTTCTTTTATACTCAATATACCCACTATTGGCTAAGTAAATCAATTTTCTTTAAGCTCCGAAAACTATGCAAAAATCGTTATCTAACGCAGCAGCATCAAGGGGAACTTATTTATTTGACTATTTCGGCGCACCAAACTGTTCAGCAGGAGCTCCCTCTCTCTCCCTCTCTTTCTCTCTCTCCCTCCTATGCCAATGTTATAAATCATTCTCTAACTTTGGTGCGAGCCGCAGGTTTCAATGGTGGAAGAACCCGTTGCGAGTGTGGGCTAACCTCAGTTTTAATGAAACGCCGCGGTTAGCGCACCTCGAGCTAGACGATGTAGTAGCTGTAGCTATACATGTAGCTGTAGCTGTAGCTGTAGCTTTAGTCTGGCTCCGACTCCAAACGCGACGCGGCATGAGACGATGTAGACCGCAGCCAATCGCTGCTTGCAAAGTTTTAATGAAGCCCGCCTGGAAGCGATTGCCAGGCATCAATCTGCTATGCCCAAGCTGTGTGGGCGCACAGGTGACTGTTGCTATGTGTGTGTGTGTGTGTGTGTGGGTGCGAGTCTAGTGGTGTTTGCATTGATGGCGGGAATCTGCCAGGCGCTAATCAAATTAGAATTCCTTGCTCAGCACACACACACCTTGAGTGGATATTATCGGAGGCCGAGGAGCAGGAGCAGGAGCAGGTGGGCGAAGCGCTGTGCTGCGGTCAACCAAAGTTTGACGAAGGCAGCGCGGCACGGTGTCGCGGATATTACTTATCATTAATTATTTGACGCCCTTGTGCGGGGGGCATAATATTTATTTAAAATTTTAATGAGCAGGCGACACAAGTCGCAATGCTTCCTCAAGCTGCTGTCGCGCTGTGGTTGCCTTGACAAATCGCAGTGCTGCTGGCATGCCGCAATATATTGCCAACTTGTGCGGTTTGCAGCAGCAACAATAAATTCAGCAGAGGCAACGCACACACACACACACAGACAGAGCGCAGCAGCAGCAGCAGCAGCTACTTAAGTGCAAAAAATGTAGCATACTTTTTTGCTGCACATGCAGCAAAGTCGGCACGTGATTGATGTGACGTTAGAGCAGCAGCAGCAGCAGCAGAGGGAGAGGGAGCACAGGGCTTCCAGCTTGGCAGCCAAAAAAATAAAGGAAGAGCGTTTACTGAGCACACACCGAGCACAGCTTACACGCTCTTTACATGGCCATTAGATATATCATGCGAGATATCTCGAGAAATAACAAGGTATAAAAAGAAAGTTTTACTTTCGCAAGAAAAACAATGTGTTTGTCGCCTGATTGTGAGGGATTTAGCATGATATATGGCGAATATTTGACTTCGACTTTGCGTTGATTGGCGCAGACAAATGCCAGGCAAATCAAAAATCAAGAACTGAACTATATATTTTGTTCTATTTACATTCTATCTTCAATAGTAAATAAGCTATGGAAATTTCCTGCAATTTCCTATCAATTTCCAGCGCATTTTATTGGCATCCGAATGCATATATAAATTTAGCTATGCCATTAGCTACAATTTTAATTTTCCAGCATTTTGGCATGACAACGTCGGAGTAGACAAAGCACAAAGAAAAGCTACGGAGGAAACTCAGCTGGGAGATGTATATCTCGCAAGGTCTTCGACGGCTGTCAAAGAAACAGAAAAATAATAAAGGAAACGAGCAGAGAGAAACGAGAAGAGAGAAAAATTGAAGAAAATCAACAAAGTGCGCAAGTTGCAAATCAAAAAAAAAAAAAAAAAAAAACCGTGTGCAAAAAGGCAGCGAAACAGAAGTTGAAAGATAGATAAATGAAGAGAGCAAGAAAAGGATTCTGTGCAGGAAGCAAGCATTTTTTCACTTTCTTCCCATTCCCTGCTGCTGCTTCGCTTGCGTGGTCTGCCAGGGACAGCTCAAAATTGGCCAATTTACATGCGTTTGTGTTTTTTAGCCCGAGATGAAAAGGCGGATTGAACTTCAATTCCGACCTTACAGATGCATGCCAGCTAGGTGTGGGTGTGCGCATCTGTGTGTGTGTGTGTGTGGGCAACAAATGCAAAGTGGCATTGCAGACACACTGCAACTCCTTCAGCTCCTTCAAATTCCAGCAAAGAGTTTAAGCCCAGCCAAGCGATGCACTCAAGTGGCATTAACAGACGGAGACGGAGGCAGAGGCAGAGCAGGAGAGAAGACAGCAGAAGCTTGACACTAGCAAAGACGTAGAAAGATGCTGCAGACAACGCACTGCAGTTGCTTCGATAAGCAGCAGTGCCACGTGGGCAGGTGAGCAGGTGAGCAGGTGAGCCGCAAGTGCAAGTTTCAATGGCTTATTTGAAATTTAAAAGCATTTTGTTAAAGTTTTCGCTACGGCGGCACACGCGGCGTATGCGTAATGCCACTTAACCGACATTGTTGCTTACATTAGGCTAATGAGCTTATCGTACGTACACTGCAAAATGTAACTAATGATGACTGTCGCTCAAATGTTTATTACACTAGCTGAAGCTGAGGCTGTGCGTGGGCGAAGGGAAGGGAAGGGGAGCAGCTTATGTGGCATGACAACGACGGGTCGTATGTGTAATGCGCTTTTGATTTCAAGCTAAATTAAGCATTTAAAGCTGAAACTTCGTCGTATGAAATATGCAAACATTTTTTTGGGCAAAATGCTGCACACAACTTTTAATTCTCTACAGGTTTAAATGTTTAATGAATTTCAATGGCGATTTGGAAATGGATTAAATTAACACACGCATAGCAAAGTCTTTGAATGTTAATATTAAGCTAAAGTTAAATATATTGTCAAATTTGAAATGCCCATAATTTTAATAAAATGTTAAAGCTATTGCAGTTTACAAAAGGTTCAAGACTATAGAATTTCATAAAGAAAGTTTGTTGGCCAAGAATGTCAAATTAAGTTTAATAAAATCATTCATGCGCCACGTAAAACTCTCATATTTGTTTGCCAGAAAGTAATTAAGTCTGCAATGTGAATTTCACTACTGCACATCAATTTGTGTAATAAACTCTTCAAAAGCGCATGATAACTTTTTGCTAATTACACGTCGTATACGTAACAAACAATTTGCAAGTTCAACAAAAAGTGAAAACCACACACTTGTTAGATAAAACGTGCATAGTTTTTGGGCAAAAAATAAAGCTGCAAACACACAAAAATCACGCATCAACAGCAGCCCGGCAGAACGAGATGAAAGAGGGGGGAGAGGGAGAGAGCGAGACGGGAGGAAGTAGACTTGCTGCTGAGCGAAAAAGCATTTAACCATTTTGCAGGAACAATATTCAATTTCCGACTGTCTAATAAGTTTTTGGCTAGCAGCTAGGCACACGCACACACACAGACACACACATACAAGCTCTCTGTCGTGGTGGTGGCAAGTAATAAGCCAAGTCCAACTGGCATTCCTGTCTGCCCGCCTCATCCCACTGTCTGTCTGTCTGTCTGTCTATCTCTCTGTTTGTCCGTCTTTCACGGCAACTGTTTGCATAGCCCGACAAAGTTCCATTACTCAAACCCGTGCAGCGACGCACATTTTCCTTTAATTTCCTTTTTAGTTTCAGCGTCCAACTATCTCGTCACGAAAATTCATGCTCCTAACTTGATGATGGTACTAAAAATTGTCAGCTTAAAGTCATGATGCATATCGCCCTTGCCAGTAACCCGCACACTCTCTCTCTGGCCCCTTTCACCAGCAACTTTAATGAATACCCGCGGGGCTAAGCAAACAAAAATGTAACGGCCAACGGGCCATATAAAATGCATTTGAGTAACTAACTTTAAACACAGCGAACGCGTACATTTGGGAATGAAATGCAGGAAGGACCCGCGCGCTGCTCTCCTGCTTGCGCTCCCGCCCTGTGACTGTGCCTTGGGACACAGCGGCAGGATGCAGAATGCAGAATACATAACACAGGCGTAGCAGGTGCAGAGGCAGGCGGCAACTAGAGTTGCCGCGGCAACAAATAGTTGAGGGATTGTCAATGCGCCGCACAGCACGCCATGGGTAAGTAGCTTTATTATCAGCGGTTCATGGCTAAGCGAAAGTCGTGATAAGCCCCTGGCAGCAACAGCGTGATCTCATTATGGCTCTCTGGGACATTGCGACAAGTGTTAAGAATACTTAAGCATTGACAATGCTTGGCAGCTCCACATCACATTAATTTGCAGCTTTTATTTGAATTTAAATAATTATAATTATATAAATAGAAGAAAATATTTAGCATAAGCAATAAAATCGCAAATTATGTGCATCGCTCATCGATATGTTAGTTAACAGAGAACTTTAAGTTTACTTCTGCAACTTGCTATGTTATCGATATATTCAAACTGATGACACTATGTTAATGAACAGAATGCTGTAAAGTATGCTTTCTTTTACGTTCTATGTTATGTTATGTAGCTTGAACAGTTAATAATTTATAAATTATATAAATAATATAATTTTGAATTACATTTAGGAACTTTTAAAGGACTTTTCGCGATATCCCATCGCATCGCTTATCGATATGTTAGTTAACAGAGAACTTTAAGTTTACTTCTGTAACTTGCTATGTTATCGATATATTCAAACTGATGACACTATGTTAATGAACAGAATGCTGTAAAGTACGCTTTCTTTTACGTTCTATGTTATGTTATGTAGTTTAAACAGTTAATAATTTATAAATTATATAAATAATATAATTTTGAATTACATTTAGCAACTTTTAAAGGCATTTTCGCGATATCCCATCGCATAAACTTCTTTTGAGCGTGGGCTTAAGCAAATACGTCATGTTGCTGACTCCTTCCGCCGCCTGCCCTTCTTCCCCGCCGTTCACCTGGCTTTTGTCGGTCTGGCCTTCTGGTGAAAGGGCAGACTTGTGCTGACGTCTACGCCCACGCGACGGCAATGCAAATAGTTAGGCACAGTCTGGATACCTATCGGGATTGTGGATTGTGAATTGAAGCAGAGGCACCGACGCGTCGGGTGGGAGTACTCATCGCAACATTGCGGTTGTGTCGCCTAACGAATGCCATGGAAATGACAGACGATGTAAAAGAGTTCATTAATATTGCAAGGTGGACGGGCAAATCATACGAACAACAGTAGCAGCAGCAGAAGCTTCAGCAACAGCAACAACAACAGCAAAAGCATTTTGACTGGGCGCACAATTATTTTGTAATTTGTCATATTTCGTAGGCCTCGTCTTACGTCACAAGCGGGCAGGCTACGCAGGCCAGGCAGGGGGTCTACATGAAGGCGTCTTTGTCCAAACTTTCAAGTAGCAAAGTCTCGGGCTCAAGTGCCTCGACGGCCTACTAAATAGGAAATGCAGGCTTGTTCGCGTCGAAGGATGCGCTGACCGGGGGTAGGGGTAAAGAGAAAATGCGATGCTGGGGGTTGGTTGCATCCTACCAAGCAGCTGCATAATTGTTTGTATTTTACGCTTTACATGAAAGCTAAGCAAATCTTTTGTTACACTGTCTACAGCAACAAGCCACGGCCTGACTGACTGCCAGCCTGCCTGCCTCTAAGCAACATGACCACCCTTTCCCATCTACCACCTCTTCCTCTCCGTCCCTGGCTTCCTTCCCCCAATCAACTGGCAACCCTTCTTGCAGCTTTTGTTGGCCTTACGCTTTGTGTGCATATTCTAAACATGGCGGCGCTTGGCGGCTACCTCAACCTACTTTCGGGGCCAGACTGCGTTGTCGTAGTCGTCGTCGTTAAGACCTTAATAGTGTCGACCCACACCGCGTCCCCTAAGTAGTACAAGACCTACCCCCCAGTTTCCTCCTCCGTACCACACACACACACACACCAAAACAATCCCCAATGTGCACCCAGTCAACAGTGAGCCAGTCAGTCAGGCAGTCTTGTTGTTGTGCATATTTACCTAGCCCGCTCTTCATCGTCCACATCATCAGCAGCAGTTTCTTACACGCTAGGGTATAATACCCACATCGTAAAGCTTGATGTTGATAAATGAAAATTCTGCGGGTCTCTTAGAAGACAAAGACGACTCTCTATGGCAAGAATCGCACAAGAGTTTGCAATTGTATAACAAGATTACTGATTTCACATTTTAATATAATACAAATATTTTTTAAATAATATTTAGCAAAATCAATTATTAACTTTTATTTACATTTTAAAATTTATTTGTCATAATTAAACTGTATGTGAAAAAGATCTGGCAACATTATATGTCTGTCTGTTAAATACTATGTTAATTAACAGAGCTCTCTACATTGTGCCATCAGCTTCGATTAATCCTCGAACTTATCGAATATTTGAACTGGTTCAATTTCTTACAGAGTATATAGACGTCGCTTCTGCACAGATCTGTGTGATATATATCATCCGTCATAATTTTCATATGCAGTAGTTGTCCACGCTCCTACGAACCTCCCACCCGCTCCCAGCACCACCCACAACCCTTGTCCGTTTCTTTGGCTTGCTTTTGCCTCTTGTTTTTTCTCATTTTTTTTTTTTTGTTAAATTACATGCACACACATACAGTCAAATATTTATTTAAAACTTATGCCCGAGGCCTTTCATTACTGCGCACGTAAAAATATATATTTCTGTTCTGCTTCTGTAGTTTCATTATTTTTTATATTTTTTTTTTTCACTTGGCATTTTATTTTTTTTTTTTGCTTTTCTCTATTTTCAGTGTGCAAATGTGCGGCATGTCGCTTTGTGCTCGCTGTTCGTTCGTCTCTTTCGGTAGCCAAACAGTTTCCAGCTTCCCATTCTAAGTTCATTTATTCCTACGTTTTTATTTCATACTCCATGGATTCTGTCAAAATCTTTGCATAGTTAATTCACTTGTCGTTTCGGTAAGTTTTTTTTTCGCTCATTTTCATAATTTTTTTCTAGTGTCTAGGCGGAGTTATAATTAGTCCTGTGTTTGTTTGTCCTTGTCTGAGGAGGGCCCCATTGTTCCGGCCCGGCAAGGAGAACAATGCGCTCTGACGTAACGAAGTCTGAGCAAAGTTGTTGAAGATTTAATGGGATTTACTCGCCGAATTGCTTTAAATTAAATTGCTCAAGCGCCTGCAGACCATCGGGATGCATAGAAAAAAAAAAACGAAAGCAGGTCATAATGGATCCCAGCTGAAGAGCTGACGAGCTGGAGAACTGAACCGATGGGCCGGGAGATTGGTGGATTGGTGGTAGAATGTGCAGTGTTTGCCATAGAGATGTTAATTAAAATTGTCTACAACGTGGGTGGCAATGTTGATGGACTTCCTTCCATTGAATTCAATCAAACAAGAACTATCAAAACGGTACGCGAAGCAAATCGATATTATTTTTTGCTCATCCGTGCACAAAGGAATGGCAATAGTCAGATTGTTTGCAAATCTAAGTAATTGGCACTTGAAAATAAATATCTAGTTGCAAGAATTGAGGCACACATAACATACATTACCTTTTTTAAAGAATTTTTTCAAGTATCAATTAACCTTCTATCATAAAAAAAAATTCCTGCCAGTATGAAACGTTTTTATTATTTGAGGATCTTAAGGTTATTAATTCAGTTTACATTTTTTATATAAAAATATTTTTTTTATGCATTGCTTTTTATTTTATTTTATTTTATTTTATTTTTGTATAATTAAATTTTTAAACTAATGAGGAATTTTTTTAAGTGGCAAATAACCTTTGTTCATTTCAATAAAATATTTCTGCATAGTGCACAAAAGTCAAAATTGAATTAAGAAGGTTATAAATAATATTTTTAATTGAGGATATTCTAACTTATTTAATACATAGTATATAGCATATCTTCTAAATAAAACAAGTAGGGAAAGCTACAGTCGAACGCGCCCGACAGTAAGATACCATTCGCGCAGTTTTGAAAAAAATTATCACACTTTTATTTCCATCAAAAAACACTAAATTTTTTTTTTTTTTTTTTTTTTAATTTATTTTTTTTTTTTTTAAAAAAAAAAAATAAAAAAAAAAAATTATTTTTTTTAAAAAAAAAAAAAAAAAAAAAAAAAAAAAAAAAAAAAAAAAAAAAAAAAAAAAAAAAAAAAAAAAAAAAAAAAAAATTTAATTTTTTTTTTTTTTTTTTTTTTTTTTTTTTTTTTTTTTTAAAATTAAATTTTATTTTTTTTTTTTTTTTATAAAAAAAAAAATTTTTTTTTTATTTCTTATAATCTAAATTATATTTCTGACGGTGGGCGTGGCATCAAAAATTTAAAATAAACTCGATCTACCTATGGTATACAGAAACCTTCATGTGAAATTTGGTGTCTCTAGCTTTCATAATAGCAGAGATCTAGACGTTCAAACGGACAGACGGACATACGGACAGACAGACGGACATGGGTCAATCGACTTGGCTGGTGATCCTGAGTCATTATATATATATGACACGCCTTCTTCTGCCTGTTACATAGATTTGCACAAAGTTAGTTTACCCTTTTTTGACCATTTTCAATGGTCGAATGGTATAAATATGTGTACTGGGATTCTCTGATTTATAACAAAATTCTCTACAAAAATTTATAAGAACCTTTTTGAAATCTTGCATAATGACCTCCTAAACCATCGCCCTAAACTATAGTTTGCATCGTTAGCACGTACTTAACGATGCACGTATTCAGATCGAGCTGCAAACCAATTGTCAAATGCAAATGCGATTTTCGCATCAAGCACTGTTATTATAAACACACACACTAACGCACATAATTACTGTGTAAATATATATATGTGTGTGTAGTAAATGTATCAACTCAACTCACCTGTCGCAATTTGTTGCTGGCTTGATTCGCTTGTTGTTTTTGTTTATTTACGCTTGGGTTTTCCACTGTAAATTGTTACGCTAATCGAATCAACGAATTTTGCGTTTAATTATAAATTCTTTGGTTCAGTTTTTTGATTGGTTTCGGTTTCGGTTTCGGTTTCGGATTCGGTTTGCGTTTGCGTTTCGGTTTTGGTGTTATTGTTGATTGCTTTCGTTATAAAGCCCGTGCACACAGATGATTTTGTGATGATTTTGGGCGCCAAAGTACAGTCACAGTGAGCGCACACGCACACGCACGCACACAGACACTAGTTCGCTCTGTCTCTCTCACTTTTCCGCTTTCCCAATCTCTCTCTGTCTCTCACGCTGTCTGTTGAATTTCAGGTTCTCTATTTATTATGACGTTTGTTGCGGTTTGGCGGCGTCGTCTATCACTTGCCACTTTTGCGTGTGTGGGGGGCGGGGGCGTGGCAGACGGGGGGCGGTGCAGGTAGTTAATGCAGTTTGTGTTGTGTTTACGTTGCGACGTTTATTGCGTATTGACTGATGGGACGTGCAGCGGGGACAATCAAATTTGGATGTCGAATTTGGTTTTTGGATTTTTCGGGCCTCTAATGCTTGGTTATAGACTGGCTGTCGGTTGGTCGGCTGTCGGTCTAAATGGCGATGTGATAGCGCACACAGGACACACACAACTTAACTGAGCGAAACTGCACAAATAACTGAATTGAAATTTTGCCGCACAGTGGCGCAAGTTGAGCAAGGGCAGAGGCAGTGGTAGAGGTGGAGGCAGAGCAGGCCAGCGGCTCAGCGGCAACAATTTTGCCTTTTGCTTATTTTCGGCAGAGCAACAACAACCACAACAACAACGACAAGAATCAACGACTACGACAGGAGAATTCAGCCGAAAATGCACTCGAGTGCATTTTAATTGATTTTTTTTTTACTCATCCACATGCAGTTTTCTCAGCGGGAGCGAGTGAGAGACAGACAGCCAGCCAGTCAGCTAGCCAGCAGAGTGAGTGAGCGAGTGAGCGAGCGAGCGCAATCCGTGTACCTTATTCGTTTGTTACACGCGGCGTATGCGTAACATTTGCAGTTGCATTTCGCACGCATCTTGTGTGTGCTTTGAGTGAGTTTTCGCCGTTCGACGTTCGCATTTGAGTGAGTTTACCCATGCTCGTTCGTTCGCTCACTCGTTCGCACGCCCCTTGCAGCGGCTGTGGCAGAGGAAAAGGATCTCTCGTTGTCCGTGTCCGTTCTAGGTCAATTTATTGTGCTCGGACTTATATATATTTTTCAAGTTTTAATTAGCCTTTTTATTTTCAATTTCGACAGCCGACCAAAGGAAAACTGCTGCTGGGCGGGGAAGAGGAGAAAATAAATAAATAAAGTTGCTGTGGTAACAAATTTTTAATTAATTACATGCAAAAATCCAAACCAAAACGAGGCAGAGAGAGATGGGGAAGCTCTGAGCAGCCTGAGCAGCCTGAGCAGCCTGAGTGTCGAGAGCTGGTCAAACAATTAGCATTTTTTTTTTGTGTTTTTGGTTTTGTAGAAGTCCAAAAACGTGTAATGAAGTTGCTAAAGGATGCTCCTCGTTTTCCACTTTGCCTGCTTTCCCACCTTCCCCTGTCGCAGCGGATAGAAAAACTTTTTAATATGTAAAGTGTTTTGAAGGGAGCGCGACGTTCTGAAAGGTGAGCAAACCAGGCAAGTCTGACAGAAAGAGGGGTAAGAGGGGTGGAGGGGCTGAAGCGGAAGCAGCGAGCCGGGTTGGAAAAACCATTTAAGTTGAAATTTTCCATTCAAACAGATAGCAAATTGTGTCAGCTTTTGGCTGTCGACTGAGATTGTTTTGGGCCAACAAGATGCCAAAGTTATGACTGAGCGCTTACGAAACTTGAAACTCTTTTGACTGCTGCAGCTGCAGCGGCAACGCCACGAAAACTGCATAGCAAACTGTTTTTCAATTGTTTTTCACACTGCCCCGGCCCAATTACGTAGCTGCTCATTATGCTTGAGTGATGCCGCTGCAATTAATTGTTCTGCTCTGGCTCTGGCCATTATTCCAACTCGAGCTTAAGTTAATTATGCATTGCTGAGGCGATTACAGAAAATTTGGATAGTCAGTAGTTGACCTAACTAATTTATTTATATGATTTTTGTTCCATAATTGTTTATAATTTTCATTAATAACTTTTAATAAAATTAAATATCATATAAAAATGCAAAATACTTATTCTTTATTCCCTTTTCCGATTCGGAACAACTAAAAGTTATTTTCTAATTTTGCCAAGATGCAATAACTTAACTTAACTTTAAATATTCCATAAATTTTCTGTCTAAAATTTTTCTGTTTAATAGAAAACATTGGTAAAACATTGGAACAGTTTATAATTTACAATTTTGTATAAGCTAATATTAATATTAAATATTATTTATAGTATTTAGTGGACGACACATGACAAAGTGCATATCAAATTTCCACATATGTAAAATCTGAAACAAAAATAAATTATAGAAGAAAAAGTTCCAAAAAGGCAGCACTCTGCATGAAATATTTAATGATAAACTAGCAAAATTACTCGAAAATATATTTCAAAAAATAAACAAAGCAATTATTTTTCAGTTTCCAATTTGAAATTCAGTTAGTCAGTGCCAGAACCAGAAGAGATCTTTGATAGTCACAGCGACGACCAATAAAAAATCATGTGCGCTGAGCGCACGCAGTAAATCAAATCGAGCGCGATGCAGAATACAGGGTGCCTATATGAAATGGCTACCAAACAGCGGGCACTTGAGTCGAGGCATGCGCAAAGCGACACAGACTCAAGCCGAATTCACTCAGAACTCAACAATGAATTACAACACCTGGAGGAAAGCAATGCAGCAGCAGCAGCAACAACAACAACAACAACAACAACAACAACATTAGCGATGGCAACAAATGCAATCGCAGACGAACAAAAAAGAAAGATGGCAAAAAAAATGAGAAGAAAACTGAAAACAAACGTCAGCCACATGCACTAGCTGAGCCCAAGGCACTAAATGGCATTGGAGTGAAATGCAAACCAACAACAACAACGGGAAAGGCAGCGGAACAAAATTGTCGTTACAACGTTTTGTTGCCATTGTTGCCCAGTGTAATACCTCGTACACACACACACACCTACAACACACACACACACAGCGAAACAGCGAACTAGATTTAAAAATTTATGAATGAAATTTCGTACACAATATCAGCACAAATTTGCAAATGTATGCGACATACGTGAGCGAGTGTGTAGGTGTGTGTGCGAGTGTGCCACATGTGTGCGCACAGCCAGGTATGCACAACAAGAATTGCCAAAGTTTTGTGACTTGTATTTTTAAGTGCAATTTGTCAACGTTGCATGAAAACTCTTCAAGATTCAACGTGCAACGCAATTTTGCAATAATTTCATAGGACAGAGAAAATGGAAAACTTTCAAAATTGACAGTTAAATGGATTGGTAATCGAGGGGAAATAACCAACCAAGGAAAATTGACTGTGTAATTTAAGCATGCAATAACAGGGCACAGAAAATGCTATCTAGCTGGGGATATAAATACAATTGGAATCTTTTTATACCATTCGATCATTGAAAATGGTCCAAAATGGTATACCAAGTTTGTGCAAATGTGCACGTATGTAACAGACAGAAGGAGACGCGGCAGACCCCACAAAGTTTATATATACTAACTCATGATCATTAGCCGATTCGATTAAGCCATGTCCGTCTGTCTGTCTCTCTGTCCGTCCGTCCGTTTGAACGTCTAGATCTCAGCTATTTTGAAAGATAGGGACACCAAATTTCCCATGAAGGTAGGTAGATCGAGTTTATTTTCAACTTTTGATGCCACGCCCACGCAACTCGATTATTTGCGATTATCAGGAGAAGTATTGAAGCTACAGCTTTCTGCTTTGGTATGGGCATAGAAAATTGTAATATAATCTATTCCCCAAATTACAATCCGATCGGACAATAAGCACAGTAGCTAGGGACACCAAATTTCCCATGAAGGTAGGTAGATCGAGTTTATTTTCAACTTTTGATGCCACGCCCACGCAACTCGATTATTTGCGATTATTAGGAGAAGTATTGAAGCTATAGCTTTCTGCTTTGGCATGGACATAGATAATTGTAATATAATCTATTCCCCAAATTACAATCCGATCGGACAATAAGCACAGTAGCTATCCATGTTAACGTTTTTCGTAGTTCCACTGATTGCGCCTGTGCTCGCGTCGTGACGTTATCGTCCCGATGCATCGTTTCCGTAGCGTGTGTGAAGCTGACTGCTACGAAGTTTTCATATGTACATGACGATATTCGAAGATACATAGATCTAATTTAAACAATTGGTGGCAGAAGAACTTGTGCTTACTTTGTTTGTCCTTACTTGTTTTCGTTTTCAAATGGTTATAGTAAAATTCAAATTGGCAATTTTAAATTTATAATTTATGGATACATTATTCAAGATTTTTTAATAAGATTTATGCCGTTAGGTGTTAAGGATATCAAAGAAATTAATAACCTTACTACAAGGCCTGAAAGTAGATTAATTAACACCAGAAAATTATACAAACCCCAAGAAAGTCAACCTAATTGATTCAGCTAAGACCTTTGGAACTTACCTATGAGCAAAGCTATTTAATAATTCTTTATCTTTTCATTATCGAAAAGTATGTCATTAATTGGATGACCCAAGCCCTGAACGAGGTAACAAATAACAATTATACCAAAATATTATTCACTATTCACATGTGCGCAGCAGATCGAACCCCAGACAAGGTAAACAAAATCCTTCACAATGAACTTCAATTGCATTGAAAAACAAACCGAGAAAATCGCTTATAATTATGTACCCATCATATAAACATATTTACCACTAGCAGTGGTATTAATTGCCCTGCGACTGACCTCATTTGAAGGGCGTTGATGTCCATTGACCATTGGCAGACACTGACTATTGGAACTCTCGATCTGAAAAACTCGAAAAAAAATCACCCCAGTTAATATTTTTAATGCGTTGTCATCAAATTGTGAGGTTAATGACTGTGTTTTAGCATCAAACCAGAAGTAGACCCTGGTGAACCCCTGGTGAAACATGAAATTTTCAATCTGAACAAAGTAAACAGAACTCAGTTCTGAGTCATATTATATTACCCTGTAAACAATTGCCAAAGGGGGAGCTATCTTTAATCAATTGAGAGAGAGAGAATTTAAATTTAATTAATAATTATATTACGTAAGTTATTTAAAATTGATCCATTTACAATTATTGACATCTTGGAAATGGTATAACACATTTTAGTTCGGTTTATTGCCTTCCCTTCTGAAAATTTTCCAATGTTTAAACGGGGTATTTTCCCTCGCATTATTTTGCCACAAAACATTTGTAGTATTTAAGCTATTTACATTGGTTTTTTTTTTGTTTTGTTTATCAACCAAATGCTAATGAGCTCATAACAATCTAATGAAAGTGTTTACATGTGTAAAAATTGCGCATACGCAATGTGCGCCACGCACCAATGAGCAAACAATGCGAAAACCGAGAAAAAAAGTAAACAGCAATGACTCCGCCGACGATGTGGATGATGAACGATTAGGCGCCATTAACAATCGTTTCGTAGTTAAAATTATAATAATACCACGGTATGTCTATGATGTATAAAAACACCGATTGGCGTACAATGTTCATTCAGTTTTCATTGGAAATTTAGACAGAACACATTGCGAATTATGGCGAAACAAAGGAGTACAACAAGTTGGAGTTTTTGGCTCTGTTGGACTTTGCTCGCCACACTGCTGCAGAGCCAGCGTGTGCAATCGCAGTACAGTGGCTATCCCTACTACGGCGGAGGAATTGGCGGAGCTAGTGCTGGCAGTGGCTATGGGGGTGGCTTATACGGAAATGGCTATGGCTACGGCTACGGCTATCCACAATATTACTCATATCCCGGCTACGGCTTCAACTACCCCGGCTATGGGTATGGAGGCATTGGGGGCTATCCTAGCTATGGCTATCCAGGCTACAACTTTGGCTATCCATATTCGGGCAGTGGCATGAGTAAGTATAACGCGACTGCTGCATAATAATCTTCGAGATTGTGCGTCTACGTATGCATTGCAATAGTGTTTTGGACTTGTTTTCTCTTATAGACACGGCTTTTGCGAGTAGCAGCGGCGGGTTTGCCTCCGCAAGTGTAGGAGGCGGAGGAGGCTATTACGGTTAAGCGAAATACTAAACAACCTAAGCTACATACATACATAGTCATTAAGTGAAGTTAAGTTCATTCTATTGTATTATATTATGTATAACTTTTGTATAAAACAAGTAAAAACCCTACAGTAAAACGAATTTTCAATTCTTTATAGTAAATTTACACATTTTTGTGTAACGACTATACAAAGCTTATATGTTATATTAAGTTAACATTCACGGTAAAAAGAAAACACGTTTTCCATGTAACCTATTACCTACAAGCTCGATTTGAAATTATTGCGCCTCACGCGCAATCGTCGATGACGATAATTAGTGTTGCAAAGCGACGGTAAGTTATTCAGCTAACAGCATACTGTATCGCACAAGATATCGATTAAGAAACATCGTATGAATTTGTAAAGCTTTTGATTACTTTAATTCAATGTTCAAAAACAAATGTGGAAATTCTTCTTAAAATCCTGAGACACGTCTTTGGGCCCAACTAATTTACAAACAATTACCTCCATCAAATTTCATTTGATACATATAAAAATATCGCTATCGGTAAGTATCAGCTGCGCCAGTAATGAAAATTTTAAAAAATCAGCACGCGACTACATACATACGCACAATTTCGGTTCTAACGGATGGATACATAGGTAGTCTCGCTAAGGCCAAACAAACACAAAGACTTCGCGTGCCTTTCGTTTCACATCGTTCGCAAAAAGAAAAACATAACAAAGTAAGAAATAATTGATTGCCAACAGTTAAAATTGTTTTCAAATATTGGAAGTACTAGTAAAAATAAACTTGAAGTGCCTAATAACACATACATATCCATAAAAGCGAAAGGCAGTGCAAAAACATAACATTGCGTAATGGGGGACACATACGTAGCACAAAAACAAATGCCAAGAGTGAACCGAACTGACTGCATTTAAATTGAATTTGTGTGTGTGTGTACGTCTATTGTCTGCTGTGTATGTGTGTGTGTGTGAATATCTGGCCTGCAGCTGAGTATCGTTTCGTTTTGCGCATGTTTTACTTGGCCTCAAAAACTTGTGACCATTTGTTGCGGTACACACTATATATGCATACATAATACGTATATATTGTATGCACTTGTTTCTGCCGCCATTGGTAAAAATCAATCAGCCTTAACGACAAAACAATACACTACACGCTTGACATGCATAAGCTTATTATGAGCACGGCGACAAAAGTAAAAAATAGCATCAAAAATGCTTACTACACGTTTCGCACCCCTGCCGATGCCTATGCATACGATTTGTGCGCTCGCTCACTCTCTTTCGAATGCTCTTTCTACCCCGAGAATTATTACGTTAACAAGCAAGAACTACATAATGTGCCGGCGCGCACACTCCCCCCGAAAAACCCCTTGTTAATGGACTACTTTCGGCAGTAGGAAATTTCCACAGCAGACGACGCGGCGAAAACAGCTGATGCTTGTCAAAAATTGCTTTTACCTTCATGTACGCATACCCATATATGTACACGGTGTGTGTGCCCCTCTGTGTGTGTGTGTGCGTGTACCACGAGAGCTTTGCAAGTAATTCGCACGTTTACACAACACTTGACTAGTTGGCATTTGCTTTCGCACGAGACGTTCAGATTGTAAATATACGAACAAACATACGCTTACACACGTATGTATGTAAATGTGAATAGTTTTAGATTATATACATATATTTTTTCATTATCTACAAAACCGTCAGAGGGTGTGTGTGGCAGCACGTTTGGCTGCTTATCAAATTGAAATCACGCGATACTTTGCCGGCTGCCATGGCCAGACCCCCCAATGAACGTTCAAGGTTGCTGATAAACATTCTTGCTATAAATGGAATTAATGAAACAATTTGTTTGCCTCATTGTAATCTCGCTCTCATCTTATTCCTCTCCGTCTCTCTATCTCTCTCCCTCTATTATTATCTTATCACAGCACTGCTAAATTCTAGTGTTTACATAAGAATTTCAAAGCGGGCCCCCTTAAAGCATTCCTACCACGAAAATGTTGAAATTGATGGGTAGAACCGCTGTCGGTTCCATTGTGCCAAGGAGCATTGTAAAAAGGTATAAAATAATACTTAAACTTAATGATTTTTGAAGCTTATATAATACATATAAACTTGATTCCCTTTATAGCTATGTGCGCTCCCTGGGCAGTGTTGTTCTGCAACCGAAGCTGAAGGATACGAAAGTTTTCAATGAGCCAATTTTGATGTATGGCAAGGATTCTGAGGAACGTAAAATTCTGCAGTGCGCGCTCAAGGAAACCGCCGCTCAGTGCGAGGAGGTACCCATTGTAATTGGTGGCAAGGAGTATAAAACGGACAAGGTGGTGTATCAGGTGATGCCACACGATCATCAACACAAAATTGCCAAGTTTTACTATGCTGACAAGAAACTACTAGAGCTGGCCATCAAAACGGCGGTGGAAACACAAATCAAATGGGATCGTGTGCCTCTTGCCGATCGTTTGGAAATCTGGGAAGAAGCCGCCTCATTGATGGCCTGCAAGTATCGACAGAAATTGAATGCAGCCACAATGTTGGGCCAAGCCAAGACGGTTATACAGGCGGAAATCGATTCAGCTGCCGAGCTAATTGACTTTATACGGTGAGACTAAGTCAACATTCTAAATGAGCCCAGTATCTATATCGAATGCTTATCTGTATACTCCACAGCATGCACGCCCACTTTCTGAAGGAATGCGTTAAGTACGAACCCATCAGTGAAAACGTTAAGATCACGAAAAATTCAATGCGGTATCGAGGAATTGACGGCTTTATCGCTGCTGTCAGTCCGTTCAACTTTACCGCCATTGGCGGCAACTTGGCCTACACGCCTGCCATGATGGTAAGAGATTGGCTTTTTCTCTTTTCATCTCCTTACATGACATTACATTAAACTGTTACTAATACAGGGTAACGGTGTACTTTGGAAGCCCTCGGACACTGCGCTACTGTCCAACTGGCGCATTTTCAATATCATGCGCGAGGCTGGCGTGCCCGATGGAGTCGTTAACTTTGTGCCCGCCGATGGGCCTGTCTTTGGTGATACAATAACCGCTTCGCCACACCTGGCGGCCATTAATTTTACCGGCTCTGTGCCGTAAGTTATTCTTAGCTATTTTATTGATTTTTTCTTGTAATTCACTTTGTTTTCTTACGCAGAACATTCAGCCGATTGTGGAAGCAAGTGGGAAACAATATTGACAAATATCATAACTTTCCCCGCCTAATAGGCGAGTGTGGTGGAAAGAATTTCCACTTTGTACACTCATCGGCGGATGTTGAATCAGTAATTACGTCCACAATTCGTTCCGCCTTTGAGTACAGCGGTCAGAAATGTTCGGCATGCTCGCGAATGTATGTTCCCGAATCTCTCTGGCCACAGGTAAGACTTAAATCCTTATTCCAAATTAGTTTTGTGATTAAAACAATTTATTTATGTACACGCAGATCAAAGACGGATTAGTCTGTGAGGCGAGCAAATTGAAGATTGGTGATGTTCAGGACTTCACCACCTTTACTTCAGCTGTTATCGATGACAAAGCATTTAAACGCATTACTGGCTACATTGAACATGCCAAAAATAGTCAAAATTTGGAGATCCTTGCCGGCGGTACCTATTCGGACAAGAAGGGTTACTTTATCAATCCAACCATTGTGCAAACTAAAGATCCCAAAGATAAGATTATGACTGAGGAAATCTTTGGACCCGTGCTGGCAATTTATGTGTACAAGGATGCAGATCTGCTTGAAGCGATGCAATTGGTTACTACAACAACGCCGTTTGCATTGACTGGCGCTGTTTATGGTCAGGATGAGTAAGTAGCAGCACGATTAAATAACTGCAGTTCATTAACTGTACAACAATTTATATTCCAGAGCTTTTGTTAACTGCGCATTGGAAGAATTTAAATCAGCTGCTGGCAATTTCTACATCAATGACAAATCCACGGGATCTGTTGTGGGACAACAACCATTTGGTGGCGGTCGTAAATCTGGAACTAATGATAAGGCCGGTGGACCGCATTATATACTCCGTTGGACATCGCCGCAGTCGATCAAAGAGACATTCGTTCCCTTGCGTGACATTAACTATCCTTATATGGAAAATTAAATTAGGTACTGCGGGCAGATAACCATAACAAAACGACAGGAATCTCATAAAACAAAACTACTCAATATGAAAGATATGCTATAATACGAGTAATGAAAAGAAGAAAGTATATGTATTTTGTTGAACTATTTTTAAAATACGCACCCCTTCATCCTACGACCCCCCCTAGTTAACCGAAAACATACATATTAATATACATATGTAGTTAAATAATATATATCGAATCTCTGCTGTATTTTTGTCGCCTCGAACAACCAAATGCCACAAAACGTTGTAAATTGATATGCTGATTATATTTAAAAAGAATGAAAAACCAACACAAACCAATTGTAACTCGAATTATAAAATACCTTTTAAATAATATAAATGTAAAACGAATTGTGATTATTTAATTATACTTATAATTTGTAATTACCTGTGTTTATCTTGATTTGTTGTCACAACCGAAACTATTTATCAACATATAGTTACTATTGCGATATGCATATGTATTGCTATATGTATATAGCGAAGTGCATACATAGCACGCTTTATAGACATACATACACACATGCAGCCCACTTGACAATACATATTAATTAATAGATGTGAAAGAATTATATATAAAAGAAGAAAACAAAGTTACACAAAAATAACAAAACGTTCAGCCAAATAAAAAAAAAACCTAAATTCAAAATTCACGAAATTTATCAAACATTATTTTCAAAATGGTGAGTATGATCGGATCGCAAATATAGCGTATTCCCTAGCTTACTCATTGAATAACAATAACTCCTGATACTTATCCAATAGTAGTTGTTGATAGAGCATTGATTCAGAGCTAGGCTGAACCTGAGATAAAGGTTTCTAAATAAATATGCATACTTGGTAATCATTAGATTTGTTTTTTATATATTTAAGTAGCAAATTTTTAAATATCATAAAGGATTTCCTGCTAAATACTACGTGGAATTAAACTTGATCTTAGCCCTAGTAAATAAAAGTACCATATACAGATTCTACCTATGTATATGTACCATATGATACCATATGAAATCATTTGCATAGAAGAATATAAAATGACTTCATTGCGTTCCAGACAAAGCTTACCTTTGCGTTCTACTTTCCGTTTACCACGAAATGAGACCCATTCAAATGAACCTGCTTTGTAAAACCGATGATAAAAGCTACGTTCTGGACTTGAAAACCTCTCAATATATGTCCCTTGTCATGGTTAAATTCAATCTCAACAGGCTCATAGAATGTTTATGCATTCTTTACAAAAGTTTTCCGAGGCTTTCATGATGCCGTAGTCTAGAAAATAATATGATAGATGACATTGGCTTAACCTAGGTAGAACTAGGTTAACTGTCTAAGTCGCTTTTCCCTTTTGCATTTATAGGCAAGTTTTCAAAACTGGTAGAATAGTTTATTATCTTTTTGCAGTTTTTCTAAAAATATTGTACGATATTGAAGTATGTGTTGTAAAACAGAATGAAATGTATAATAAGACATTATTCGTACGCATGCATGCCTATTTGAATTTATAAAGCATTTTTTTCTTCTGCAAAATTCAATTTGAATTGTTAAATATTTCGTTTTCGGCTTCTTCAGTTCAACATCAGCTAATATACAAATAATAATAATTATAATAATCCATGATCTGTTTTACACATGTTGGTGGTTTCGACTTTATTACAAGCTAATTATTTAAGTGTATATATGTTTACGATAACATAAATCTAGTCAAATTTTATTGAATTGACGCCCGTGTCAATCTGACCGCCCCGGTAGCTGCCGCGCTTCTTCTTGGTCTTTTCGTGTTTGAAGGATTTGCCTCGTGTGAATTTCAAATCTATGTTGGCGCGCTCTCCCCAAGAGCCGGCAGCGTTTTTCTGTTTACAATATTAGTTAGTTAGTATATAAAAGTCGTTATTAATATTATGTTTACAAGAAATCTTTTGATTTGCAAGCGCGAGCGCGAGTGTGTTTTTTTCTGTGTGTTTCTGGGCGATTGTTTTGGGCTTTCTAATAAGATTTAATAACATCAAAAATAAAATAACATCATGCAATTCAAATATGCCGATGCATTGAATTGTATGATGCTTATTTTACTTGGAGTTTAATAAATCGAATGACTCCGTAGTCTCCTAACTAAAAATCTAGATTTTAATTGTCAAAGGTAATTTTCTTGTTTTGTTTTGGCGCCGAGTCAAAAGATCTGTTGCCAAATCCACCACCGCCGCCGCGTCCACCACCACCACCACCACGTCCAAAGCCACCGCGTCCACCGCGATCTCCGCCACCGCCACGACCGCGTCCAAAGCCACCACGACCGCCACGATCATTGCCACCGCCGCCACGACCACGACCGCCGCCGCGTCCACCGCGTTGGCCATCAAAAGGCTTGCGCTCAAAACCGCCAAAGCTTCTGCGATCGCCGCCAGACTTGTTGAAACCGCCATCGCCGCCATCTTCACCATTCTGATTGCTCTCCCATTTGCTACGATCGGGCCGACCGGCAAAACCAGAGCCGCCACGTCCACGTCCACCGCGTGGTCCATTGTTAAACTTCTTGAAGCCGCCGCCATCCTAGAAAGCAACGCAAGAAGGTTAAACACAAATTAGCCAAGCTTAGAGACAAATGGCAAATACAAGTTTAAATAAAACAAAAAGGAAGGTGCCACAAATGATTTGAGTTTGCTTTGTTTTTTTTACCATGGGCGCTTTTGCTAATTTGTGTGTAACCCCGCCTGCTACTGCTGCTGTTTTATAATTAAACCCGCGTTTCAAAAACGAAAACAGAAATAGAAAACTTGCAAAACATTGTCCGCCGAAAAACACACACACTTACAGCGCACTACACTCAAATGCATTTGTGGCACTCACCTTCGCCTCAAATGACATGTCCTGGACACGTTTGTCGACAAGCACCTCCTCGGTGCGGACTCGCCGGAATGGCGATCTACGACGTCCGCCACTGCTGTTATTCAGCTGATGGTTATTAATAACATATGGGGTCGACGTAACATTTGTTTGCTATCAAAGATTGTCAGTTACAGTTTAAAGTATTTGAAAATTAATCAATAAATTTCTTTGTCATATATACCCCCTAATTTCCTATGTCCTCTTACAAAAATTTAAAATGTATAAAACATATCATAAATATCAGCTTTCCCACAACAAAAAGCTGTAATGATTTCGTAATTACCTGCTGCTCGCCCGACTTGACGAAGTTGTTATATTTCTTGTTGGGGGTTGCCTCCTCTTCATCGCCACCACTGAATTTGCGCTTCTGTCCAGCACCATTGGCCACGGGTTTTTTGTTTGCCTTCACTTCACCGGATTCCTCACTTTCGCTATCGCTACTCTCTTCTTTCTTTGCTGGCGCCGGTTTCTTCTTGCTTGGCGGCTCATCCTCATCGGACGAAGAGCTGTCCGAGCTGTCTGCCTTCTTTGCTGCGGGCTTGGCAGCTGGTTTAGCTGGCTTCTCTTCTTCATCAGAATCTTCAGATGACGTCTCTGCTTTTTTGGCCGGTGCAGCTACTTTCTTTACGGTCGGTTTGACTGCGGGCTTCTCATCCTCAGAGCTATCACTGTCGTCAGATGAGTCTTCAGAATCAGCCTTTGTCGCCGGCTTTTTAGCTGGCACAGCCGCTGGTTTGGCAGCAGGTTTCTTGGGAGCCTCATCTTCGGAAGAGGACTCTGAACTGGATTCAGCTGCTTTCTTTGCCGGTGCAGCCTTGGCAGGTGCAGCCTTCTTAGCTGGTTGCTCCTCATCGGATGAATCTTCGCTACTAGAAGAATCTGCCTTTTTTGCAGGTGTTGCCTTAGCAGCTGGGGCCTTTACTGCTGCTGGTTTCTTCTGCTCCTCTTCGGAATCGCTCTCCTCGCTGCTACTGGAAGCTGCTTTCTTAGCTGCAGATGCTGCGGCTGGTGCTTTCTTGGCGGGCTGCTCCTCCTCGCTGGAAGAGTCCTCGCTGCTGGATTCGGGGTCTACTTTCTTAGCAGCTGCAGGCAGCTTAGCAGGGGCTGCAGCCACCTTCTTTGCTGGAGCTGGTTCGTCATCGGATGAGTCCTCGCTACTAGAGGAGGCAGCTTTCTTCGCTGGAGCTACCTTTGCTGGAGATTTTACCACAGCAGCTGCTGGTTTCTTCGGCTTTTCCTCTTCGTCAGAGTCGCTTTCCTCGCTGCTAGTGTATTCGGGCTTAGCAGCACCCTTGGTTGCCGCTGGCTTGGTGGCTGCGGCTGGTGCTTTCTTGGCCGTCTCCTCCTCGCTTGAACTGTCCTCACTGCTTGAGGATGCAGCCGTCTTCTTAGCTGGTGCCGCCTTCACTGGTGACTTTTTAGCGGGTTGCTTTTCATCCTCCGAATCACTGTCCTCACTGCTAGAGCTTGCAGCCGCTTTTCCATTGTTTCCATTGGCAATTGGTTTCTTGATTGCTTTAGTATCTTCTTCACTGTCCTCGCTATCATCGCTATCTTCCGACTTAGCTTTTTTGACAGGTGGAATTTTTTTTGGTGTTTTGCTCTGATAGAATGCCAATATTTCGGCCAGTTTTGGAGTATTCTTTCCCACTGTCGGCTGTTAGAAATAGAAATTAATACAAACAAGAAAAATGTTGTTGGTTAATACAAACACGTGTTTTCAACATGCTTCTTCATTCATTTTAGCCGGTGTTTACGGTCTCAGAAAGAAATTGACGATTTGGATTCAATTGCACGTCAACACATATTCATTCAAATATGTGTGATTTTGCCGACAATGTCTACAACAATGCAACACAAACGCATATTTGTGCAGCAAAAATAAAACTCAAACGGAACGAAGAAAACTTACCGCGTTTGTTTTCTGCTCAAATACTTTGGCAAGATTTTTGTCCTTGGTCTTTAAGTACTCATGGACTATTGCATCTGTTAATTGTAGTAATTCCGACATTGTTGTAATTATTTTATTTGCCTTTTTTAATTTTTCACAATATATTCTAGCAACGATGCTTCGCTGCAGTCACAAAAAAAGGCATGGAATTCGGCAACGCACACACACGTGTTATTTCGATATATTCGATAAATTAACTGTCATGCGACTTTTAGTTGCGCAGCACTGATTCTTTAGTGCTGCAAAGTTTTGCATAAAATAACCGCCAAAAGCAATTGTGATGTTAAAATGGGAACACATTCTGACTGCGTTTCAGATTTTAAAGATTTAACTTATAAAGGGTTAATTTATATAAAAATATATTATATTTAAAGAGTTTTTTAGAAATTGCGTCATTTATTGTATTGTAGAAAAATGAACCACTCTCATCGCTCATTTAGTTCGATTCAACATCAGATTTAACTCTAAAAGAACTAAGCAATAACGGATAATTTTTTAACACTGCAGAAAACAGCTGTCGTAAATTTTTTGTTTGTTATGAGGCGACTTTTTATAAATCTTGTTTCATCTTAAGTCAAACGAAAAGATAAAACTGAATATCCACTGTAGTATAAACCGATTGCGGGTATTCAAGCTTTTCGGTAAGATAAATGATACTATTAAAATAGAAATACTCAACAAAAAATCTGTTGACAGTCTCTAAACAGAATCATGGCAGATGGGCCGTCGGAGCCACTTGCCACGCCCCCAGAATCAAATGAGCAAATGCCGGAAATATTTAAATTAAATAATGATTGCCTGGAGTGCATATTTGAACGCCTGCCGGATTTGAAAAGTGAGGTCGCCTTTGCCCGTGTCTGCCAGCGCTTTCAGTGGATTTGTATAAGCCGATGGCGCAGCTCCCATGCATACGATCAGCTAGATATGGAAAAGTGGCGCGAATTATTACCGAACTATGATGATCTCTGCTATTTCATAAGGGAAATGCATCTCTACATACGGCACATGCAAGTGTCCAGCTGTTTGTGCACATTGCTTAAGGATCTGGATGAAATGAAAATCTATGTGCTGCCCAATGTGACTAGCTTCTATTACGATCCAGAGGATATGGATTGCTATCCATCGGATCGCAGTATTTGTAAAATGGCTAAAATGATGCCCAATCTGCTACAACTGCGCCTAACGACACCAATTCAAGGACGTTACATTTCGAATTTCCGGCATCTACAAGAGCTTCACCTATACGAAGATCAGCACAAGGCGTATGAATTGCAGCAGGAGTATCTTGATGAAATTTGCAGGTGAGTTCAAGTAATTACCGCAATCAATCTGTATATTCATTTGTGTTTTACTTCTTATAGCCAATTGCTCAATCTGCAAGTTCTGGACATACGAATGTACGACGTCATAAGCAAACTTCGCCTTAACAACTGCGTAGATTACCTTAAGAATCTCAGCATTTTAAAGCTCAATTTGGCAACCTTAAAATCGGTATTGCCCGAGGTATTGAAACTACCGGCACTTAAAGAATTGGTGGTCTTATTGGACACAGAGTGGTGTATACCACCATCGGCGAGTGTGGATAGCTACGATCATAAGATTCGCGAGGTTGGTGAATTTTATGAGATAATGGAGCGTAAGGCAACGGACATAACAGGTTTTGCCGTCGATGGTTATTACATGCCGCTGGAGCCGGGCTGGGATACGGATTTGCCTATTTGGTCGCACATGAAACTTCAAAGATTGGCAATATGCAGTTGGACACATGCCATCGATTTCCTGGAGCGCTACACTTGTATGACAAACTTACAGCTGCTCTGTCTGCGTAATTGGACATACTTATGCGATGACATGCTACTAAAGTTCATTGAATCGTGCCCACATCTGCATCATCTGGATGTGTCCTATTGCCGGGAGTTGACGCCTAAGTTTCTGCAGCGTGCACTCAATATACTGAAGCAGCGGGCACAGAACAAGCAGCGGACCGGATATGTAATTACACGACCGCTGCTTATCTACTATGTTTTATGCGGCTTTGAGGATTATGTTGAACTTAAGGTTTGTTAAATGACGCAAGCTTACCAATGCACTGTGCATTATTTAATTATTTTGTTACATTGTCTTTGCAGGAGCTTAAAAGCTCACCTGACTACAAGGATTACATTACGTTTATGGATGACTTTCCCATCAGCTCAGAACGGGGTCTTAGCTTTGTGGATCGTGGTTATCAGTTTGACTTTGAGTAAAGCGGCCGGCTGCAAATTTTCCTGTACATAAAAAAAAAAAAAAAAAATAACAGATAAACTCATCAATTATTGTAAATTTCTTAGTTTCGTCACATACATATATTATGTAAATTTATGTTTTTGTGTTTTAAGCGAAAGACAACTAAAGGCGAGACAATTGCGTAGACACAAAACTTTAAATCCTGTATATGTACATAAAATAATATGTACAACTTATTAAAGTTCAAGTTGAGTGCAACAATTGAAATCAATTATTTAGTATATAGTAGATAGGAGTTATTCAAAGACTCTTGGCCTCTCCTGAAAATATTTGAACAAAAGTGACGCTAGTAGCCAGGGCATAACGCATCACGTCCTAGAGTCGAATGAAATGTCAGAATTGAATTTTTTAAAAATGACAAATTGCCTAAGTCTTTCTAAGCGAAAGTTGCCTTAGTTATTATTAGTTACTTAATGAAATTGAAGCGTTAAAGAACATTCCAAATTTTACTGTTTGTATGATAATAAAATAAGACGATATGGGAGACAAGCATCCACGTAATTTGAATACCGGAGCACGCGCTATGAATAACTCCAATATTTTCAAAGCAATCAATGCCGAGCTCAATACAACACAGGTAGGAGTATAAAATCAAGCTACACGAAAGTGCAATGTGTTTAGGTTTTTTGCAATATTCTTGTAGAACAAAGTATTACTGGGCCTGGGTGCATTAACAGCTGCTGGCGTCTTTGGCTATGTCGCATATGTGCGCTATAAGTATGAACAACGTGGCTATTACATGGCTCTGCAAGAAAATGGACGTAATGAGTTTATTAAGAAGAAATCCAATTGGGAGACTTAGTTGCCGGCTGGTTTGAAGACGTGACACCTTTATTTACTATCGTACATATATTTTATCCCTTGGTATGTCCAAAATGGGGCGCGAGAAAATTTCGAATTTTGTGATCGTGTGGTCACACTTTTTGGTAGTGTTGGAAGAACATGTAAGCTGTTACGTAATAACATAAAATATTTATAGATTATTTATAAACATTATTTTTCATATGTGGTATTTAATAAAAGAGGACCATGTAAGATATAATATACAAATTGATGTTATTTTCATTGTCTCTTTATCTTAATGTGTTGTATCGATAGGTTATCATGCTATCTGCTCTGTTATCGATAGGCGGCACACATGATTTTGTTTAGAATTGTGCAATGCGCTAAAATAAGTTGATCAATTTATAAATAACGAATATGGGCGATAACAATCCACAGCAACCAAAAAATCCTGGAGAAGGTATACGTTCTATGCGTAGCACTAGTGTGTTTCGACTGATCAATTTTGAGCTCTACACAAAACCGGTGCGCATCATTGCCAAATATTTTCACACACAAATGTTTATATTTTATATGCATTTATTGTTGTAGAACAAAATAATAATGGGCCTCGGTCTGGCGGCAGCAGCAGGAGTTTTTGGTTATATAGCCTACATGCGACACAAGTACGAAGATCTTGGCTATTACGTTGCCGTGCAGGATGATGGACGAGAGGCGTTTGTTAAAAAGAAATCCAACTGGGAAACATGAACGCTTTTTATTTGTATTTTCATCTGGAAATCATTTATTACTGTGTAGCACAATTTGGTACATGAGTTTACTGAATTTAGTTGTTGCCAAATTATATTTTAAAAAAAATCACAATGGTAGAAAAATGTTTTTTAAACTTTGAAAAATTTGCGCACGTAAAGAAAACAGCACTAACATATTTCATTATGAAAGCAATCAATATACAGGAAGTTGTTCAGTAGTTCACAATTAGGGGGGCCCAGACAGAATGGCCAACTCAAGAGCGTTTTTGGATTACATTTAACTCGATATTTTTGTTGTCGTTGTTGTATCACACATTTTACAGATGATGGCATTTCATTTAGACGGACAATTTAAGCGCCTTGAGGTCCTCCAGATACCTGTCCTCCATTTTAATTTTGTCCAACTGATTTAATTCCAGCGTTTCTCCCTGACTTTGACGCGACTTGAGCTTTTTAATTTCGGATAATTTCTTCGCTACGCTACGTATCTTGCGATCCTTGTCACTATTATTGTTGCTGTTGTTGTTGTTGTGCGCATTACCATTGGCATGATGACGGGGTGTACCAGGCTCCACCGACGATATCTGCTCCTGCGGCTGCTGCTCCTGATTATGATAATTCTGCTGCTGCTGCTGCTGATAATGATGATTTTGTTGTTGTTGCTGCTGCTGCCTGGGTAGGTTGCGCTGTTTCGGTGCCGGTCTGCGTGGTGATTCACCAACAATTATGGCTGACCCCGGCGCTAATTGCTGCTGTTCAAGGTTCTCAATTGCTGCTGCTGGTGCTGCAGATGCATCAAGCTGTACGGCATCGCCAGCCTCACGCTTGTTGTTGCTGTTGTTGTAGCCCTTTGCTTTGTTGCTATTATTGTTGTTCTTCTTTTTGTTCTTATTAGCACCTGTAGATAGTAGAAACAAAAAGAAACCATTAGTTTTTTTTCTCTTATAATGCACAATGAATTTTTATTAATAGAAAAAAAAAAAACAATAATGAAATAATATAATTCCAGCATAACCGATTCAGTTCGTTTAAACTAGTTTTCAAGAGTTTGAAATCTATAAAATTGTGTATTGCTTGTGTGTCCCCAATTAATGCATTGCGATCAAAGACCTACACATAGATTTTTTACACGAACTTGAGAGATGTTCAATAAAAATTTAGCATATGAAAAGTAAAAAAAAAAAAAACAATTGAGAAATCTGATGAAAATGAAAATCTATACAAAATATATGTATACATATCAATCTATCACTGAGAGAAAATTTAAATCCTAAATTGTACTCTTTGTAACCCTTTTGGTTTGCAAATTATAAGGTACTCTAGCAAAAACTTATCCAAATATCGTCATCTTTAGAGCAGAGTCAAATCCTAATGAAATTTCTTCCTGACTACAAATTTTGTAGGCAATGTACTATTTTACTTACAGCCACGTAACGCTCTACAATCCTACACAATGCATTTTGAGGTTTTGTATGAGTGGAATGGGATGATGATCTTTATAATTTTAGTAGCGCTTATGTTGGTAGGGTCGATAGCGTCGATTGGGCCGCGATGAGCTGCCGGTTGAGCTGCTGTTGTTCATGCTCGTTACCAGCAGACCCTGACTCTGTTGCTGTTCGCCCTGGACCTGGCATCGCCGCATTATCGGATTATCCAAGTCATATTGTCTATGCCAAAATTTCCGGTTGCTATTACCTGGTGCTGCTGCTGGAAGTCCGGGCACCGTCGGTTGGGGCAAATATTTCTCCGGATTCTTTCCTTCCTTAAGCAAACGCAAATGGGGCGGTGTGTATGCCTTCTTGCTGGCCTCTGGCTGACTGGATTTGATGCCCTCATGTTTGGCCTTGGTTATTTTGGGCTCGGTAAAGGTATTGTCCGGAAACTGCTGCCACTCCACGCCCAGTAGCTCTTGACCTTGGGGCCACAACGTCTCATGTAGCAAGGCCCCCGAATAGTGATAGACCTTGAATCTGTAAATGTTGGGAGATCAAATAAGTTAAATATTTAAAAAGAAATTTGGAATAGAAAACATGCAATATAACGCATTCAAATAGATTATTTCAACCTATTCATTTATATGATATTAAAATATATGTTCTAGTATATAACCTAATTGTGAGTTAAGTTTCTCAAACTTACCCATTACTAATTCGCAGCCTTGGAGCGGTAGTAGCAGTAACAAACCATTCGCCATTAGGATGCCACTCAAAGTGCGTTGTATCTGCACACTTGAGATTGGCTATCTTCTCTCTTTTGCTAACATCCCAGACTTCGACGGCGCCAGGTAAATTGCCAAATCCGGCGAGCACAATTAGATTGCCGAACGGATTGAAGTAGGCACAATTACGTGGACCTTCGCCGAAGTCAAAGATAACATCACACTTCAGATTGTAGAGAGCCGCCTTCGAGGGCATAAACCCATAGACGACAACAAACTCATTGGCCTTCGGGCTCCATTTGACACAATGGACTGGACCTTCTTTAGACAAAGGCACTGAACATGTATCGCCCTTGGTGGCCATAAAATGCACAGCCTGATTGCCATAGTAGGAGGCACCGCTCTTATCAACCTCAGTGCTAGTCAGTAACAAAAGGCCGCTGCCACGTTTATTCCATAGCATCTCTACGCGGTCCGCTTGAAAGAAACTTTTGCATGCGACTGTTTGATTCTGACCCAAAGCTGGATACTTGTAAAGCTTGCACATGGATGGTGCTCCCTTGGCGCCGGGCGTATAGAACGCCAAATACGGTGGACAATTTCCCGGACCAAGGGATAGCATACCTCCGCGACTGCCACCAATTCTGTAAGATGTTTTGGCAAAGCCCTCTGGACCAGAAGACAAATCATAGAACAATGCCTCGCCGCCTACGACAAGTGCAAAGATCGATTCATCCGATGACCATGATGGCTGCCAATCCGTTTGATTCTTTTGTACAATGGCAAAAACTTCGCTGCCAGTGGCTACATCATAGACAAGCAAATTGGGTGAGCCTTCGGGGCGATCCTTGGTAATGGCATAATGCTCCCATGTGCACAGATAATTGCCACGCGGTGAGAACTGGAGATAGAAGGCCTTTGGACGCGGCAATGTGCACTCTACCGGCCACTCTAACGCGCTGCCAGTGTTGGAAGCGGACACGCGTAGTACCTTCACCGCGATGCCAGTCGAGTAGGCGAAATAACGTCCATCCGGACTGAAGCCAATCGAACGGGAACTTTTCGTCTCATCTCGTGGCAAATGAGGCTTGTGCTCGAATGGCTGTTTTGGACCAGCTGACGACCACAGCTCAACAGCCACGCTAGAGCGAACTGAAAGTACAAAGAGGAATGACAAAAAAAAAAAATGAGTAACCAACACATACACGCGGTTGCAGCGAGTGGTGCAAAGAAAATGATTTTTTACTATGCCACAGTTACCGGCAGTGGTGCGAACACACCACAAGTAAGGATAATGTGTTTGGTTACCGTATTCATAAAGGATAAATACATATTATTAGTTGGATATTTACTTGCAATGGTAGGAACAGCACCGTCCTCAGCCGCAGCCATTGTCTTCAATCTCTCACACACACACACACGCTCACTGTCAGCAGTGTTGGTCAACAGTTGTTTGTGTACGCACGGTTGTATTGTGTTGTAATCGGAAACGCTAAAGCAACATGCATTGGGCGCGCGCAAAACGAACATCAACCAAACGTATTCAAAAACTGCAACGAAATTTTATGCTCTATGTGAATTTCAAAACATTTTTAGACTAAAAATCTGTACGATTAGAAAACTTCAGAGCATACTGTATTTAAAAATAATACAGGCTTGTTAAACAGTAAAGTCGAAGGTGTACTTTCTCTATATCGAATTCTATGCGCAAAATCTAGAGTTTTAAATAAATTATTATGTATATATTTTTTTGGCAACTATTACGTTCAGTTCAAGTATAATTTAATTGTTAGGCACAAAAATAAAAGTACCGCACAATTGGCGTTGGAACTTGTTGAGTTACTTTCGCTGAAAATTGTGACCAAACGTCTGTCACTGCACAGTGGCGCATAAATCACAGCCTGGAAATTTTATTATAATTTTTTAAAATATTAATTTAAATTTTAAAATTCTATTGTATATTTTAAAATACAAGATTCTATTCGCCAAAAAAAACTTAAGATTATTTTAACTATCTTTAAAAAAGTTAAATAATTTATTACTGAAGGGTATAAATGGCAATCAGTGTTGCTGGCAATCAGTGCTGTTTTGTTCCACTGTACGACAGCGACAACTGTCGATGACACCTGCGTATGGACAAGCAGCGCAACAATAACAACACTTAACGGACACTCATACGTCAGCTTGACAATGTTTTTATTGTTGCGCGTCGCAAGTGCGACGTTTGTTTCAATTGTTACTTTTAATTTTATTTTATTTATACCCGTGGTATACCTTGCCAACAGTCCGACCACTTTTTCTGCACGCTTGCGACGACAATTGACTTCAAATTTCTTGCATTTACCAAAGAGAAATGTAAAGCCAAAAACAACTTTGAAAGTTTTGTAACTGAGCATGCGTCTGTGAATGTGTCTAGTGTGCTTAGGTGTGTGTGATTTTCTGTTGTCTACCATCTTTTAATAATAACCATCACAAATTGAAACTAATATAGCTTGGCAGAGGCAGCCGCAACTTCAATGCCAGCAGCAACTTTCCCAAAATGAAAAGCGACTTGTAAGATAAACGCACACACACAAAAACACATTTAAAGGCACACACGTACATTTATGTATGTATGTGTATCTGGAGAATATTCACTGTTATGCAACATTCATTAATTGTAATTCAATTAACTGCAGTGCTTGACTGAGCCATTTCGCAATGCTTTCGGTTTTTTATTGAAGCAGGTGAAAAGCTCAATGGATTATATATTATTGCCGGCATAGGGTCGGAATATGTTGACTGTTACTACTCAAATCATATAGTCAAATTAGTTTTACAGAAAAAAGAAAACATTCATATTCTTACAAGCTCGTTCGATTCTCAACAGTCGCATTCGTCGTCATTGCGGTAAAGACAGTAGAGTATACAGGGCAGAAATGTTAAGAGAATTATCCAAAAAATACACAATGCTATTCCGATCCATATTAGTGCAAGCAAAATTTGACGACTTTCGTGTCGTTTTATTTTAAACTCCATTTTTTGAATTCTTCGCTAATTAATTTTAAACTTTCCCAAATGACTATAATCTAAAGACGTAGTATGTTTTTATGATTTGTTTTTATGGTTATCCTTGTAATTTAAAATAACATAGGATATTCTTAAAAGAACAAAAACAAAATTTTCATTCAAACAGCCAATTTTTTATAAAATATGCATGAATTTATTTATTTGCTACATATATTGCATATGTATGTATGTATAATAGAATGTGATTTCACAAGATCGCCAAAACCTCAATCCACGTGTCAGGCAACTGAATCATCATAATAAACGTACTCTCCACTTCGGCAACAGTTGCTACATTCGACGGGGCAACAAACAGAAGATGAGATAACGATCATTAATATAATTACTATCAATAAAAACGCACAGACAATAGAGTAGAAAAATCCGTCAGTTTCGAAACCATATTTACAATGATTGCAACCGAATTCTACTAAATCGCTCATTACAACTACAAAATTATGTATATCCAATTGACAAGATTCCCCAGGGTGTTCTTTATAAGATGTAATGTATGAAATAGACATAAGGAGGCTTGACACATATATATGTTTTCTTGATCATAAGCCGAGTCAAGAAAGCCATATCCGTCTGACGGTGTGCGTTATCACACAGAATTCAGTTATTAGAAAAATAATTAGGCAGATCAAATTTATTGTAAGTCTTTTAGACAAACACAGAAATAGAAACAATCTGCACTAAATCTTCAAATTGCAAACCGATCGGACAATAAGCAAATAAGTTATTCTCGTTATGCCATGTCGCTTCAGCCTTAGGTTCAGCGGATAGCTATATCTTCATAGTGGAGCCATCTATTGAAATTTGTGCTGAACTCTTGATATTTAAAGTGTGGTAACATGTTGGTAACGCTATTATTCGAAATTGGGCGAAGGGTATATGACTGTCGGCAATTTTATTATTTAACTTTATGCTGTGCTTGATGTCTACATACTATGCATGTATTAAATACTCTATTAAAGCTTTATGGAAATAAATTTTCTTCTATTTTATTAAACGTATTTAACTTAGTCGTCTTCTCCCGCTTCCAAACACATTGCACAACAACTTAGAAGACTTATCAATGGGCAGCAAATAACCAAAAGACAACAACAGACCAGTACGACTATAATCATCAATACAACTCCTATTATCATCATCATCGCTCCTGGACTTTTTTTTTTTTTTTTGGGATTCGCAGTTGTAGGGAAGATATCCGATGTGACAGCCTGCATCTTGGCCAACATATTTTCGGTCATTGTGAGCGCAAACAGAGTAAAGAAATGAAAAAAAAATTTTTTTCTATTCAAACCAAAACTTTAATTTTGAAAATGATTTTATGTTTATTAATAAAAACTAGCACACTTTGATAGATGTACAATGCATTTGAAATATCATTTGCAAAGGAACAATCGGTGAAAACTAAGCGATAACTTGCAGAACCAAAAAAACTTTTTCTTGCTTTATATTTATTTAATGATATAATGTTTTATTAAACAACCCCCGCAAAAGTTGCAAATACAGCAGAGCGTACAATAACAGCAACCAAGTGTGGTTAATGCCTTAGTTATATGACTTGAAACTTCAGAGGCACACAACACGAATACCAATTAGAAAGGAATATTACCCATAGAATATTATATTATTAGAACATATACGGCGATTTCAAATTCGAATATTATGTTTTTTTTTAGTTATTTATGTTTGATTTTAGATACAGTAAACAACCTCTGCAAAAGTTGCAAATACAGCAGAGCGTACAATAACAGCAACAAAAAAATAGGGTCATTGAGAGAAATACGATGCCGGTAATCTCAAGCCATGTCAAGGGTTCTTTGGGGGGCTTTACGCTATGTGTATTCACTTCTGTGCTCGTTGATTCCACCATGTTGACGGATTTACGTACGTAAGACAACTGACTGACGATAAATTTTACAGAAACTAATATTTCAGTTTCATTTTAAAATCGATATTATTTCAATTCATTAACAATGGCACACTTGGTTAATGCTTTATATGACTTGAAACTTCAGAGCCACACAACACAAATACCATTTAGAAAGGAATATTACCCATAGAATATTATATTATTAGGACATATACGGCGATTTCAAATTCGAGCCGCGCATAAGACTTGTCAACGTCTTTGTAAAACTAATTATAAAATTTTGGCTCTAAGCCAAATAAAAAAAATTAGTAATATAAAACAAGTAAGGAAAGCTACAGTCGAGCACACCCGCAGTAAGATACCATTCGCCCAGTTTCGAAAAAAATTAACACACTTTTTTTTCCTCTGCACAAGTTCATATGCCATATATTGTTTAAATTAGATTTATCTTTGAATAGCACCATCTACATATGAAAACGTCATAGCAATCACGCAACATTTAATGGAATAACTTTTGTGTTTATAATCCCATGAAATTTAGAATATATATACATATAGTAAACATCTATATGTGTGTTAAAGCAAAACCTTGAAACTTTAATACTTTCGTCACAAAGTTAACTCAAAAATTTGTTAATCAATTTTCAGAGGCGGTGGGCGTGGCACCTCAAATTCAAAATAAACTCTAGGTGCTTATCGTATTTATATATCTTCACACAAAATTTGATGTCTCTAGACTTGAGATCTGTGTGTTCACACAGACGCGTGACGGACAGACAAACGGACATGGCACAATCGACTCGGATAGTGATCCTGAGCAAGGATTTGCACAAACTTAGTATACCATTTTTGACCATTTTCAAAGGTCGAATGGTATAAAAATAATTAATTATTTAATATACATAAATAAATTAAATATTTAATTATATTTAATATATTATTTGCAAGTTTTGAAATCTTTTGGCCAGTCAAACAAACAGCTGAGCTGAGCAGCAGGTGACAAATCGTATGCAGCAGCCAAAGAATCGCTTCAGGCTGCATTACAGATATTACGCGCAGTTAGATGAGTTGGTCTTTTTTTCACCCCACCTCCTTTCCGGCGCTGCTTCGTAATTCGTTTTTGATGCAGTTTCACGCGGTTAACACACATGCGTCCGCTTTGGCCCAGACCGTGGCCAAGACCAAGACCACGACCGATACCAGACCAATTCCAATTCCAGAGTCAACAACAGAGGCAACGGCAACGGCAACGGCGGCAACAGGTTACGACGACGGCGACGATGACGCTTCGCGGTAGCTGCGCAGTCGCAGTCAGCGTCGCAGTCGTCGCCGTCGCAGAGACTGTGGCACTGGCCTGGCACTGGCTGTGGCAGATGCCGCCAGCCAAGCGACAGCGACCAAATGCTTAAGGAATGGTAAACGTTGCCCATGCACGTCAGTCCAAGGTGAGCTCTCGAGCTGTTCGGTTTGGTTTTGCTTTTGGCTTTCGGCTTTTGGCTTTGATTTTTGGCTTGGCTTGGCTTGGATTGTTTTTACCGCGTTACACACACACACTCCTCCAAAGACCAAGAGACGTTTAAGTTAAAAGATTGAGACATTCTTTAGTGCCCGTGCGTCAGTTACGTGAAGTGATTTTGGTGAAGAAGAAAGCATATCAAATTTAAGGAAGTAGAGAATAACATAATAAACGTTATAAAGCAACGTAGCTGCTCCCCAAGTACAGCAAAACCAACCAATAAACAAACCAAACGACCAACACACACACACACACAGTTTAAAAATGGAATACCGGTGCTTAAGTAGAAGTTCTGTCAAAGTAAGTGACCCCAATAAACCAGAGAAGAGAAAAAAAAAGACAAGTAAGAGTGCTCTGGTCCAGATTGCACAACTTGCAGATACCCTTACTTTAAAGTTTACAATTAAGTAAAAAAAAACTAGATAAATTTTATAAAAAAGCTAAGTTCAAATTTTGAGTGTAGCTTGTGGGTAAAAATCATTGGCATTTCAGTGCACTGTACAGGGTATACGCTGCGTCGTTAAGTTCCGTTGCCCACACGAGCTAATAAAGCGCCCACAAGGAAGCGTCGCCTCAGCTCGCTTTGCTCTCCACAGCCTGCACTCGCTGCGGTGGCTCTTTGCATTGAACTTGGCATTGTTCTCAGTCATCGTCGACGTCGTCTTTGTGTCTGTATTCCTTTTGACGCTGCAAACCAGTATGAAGTATACCATAAAATAAGTCTACATACGTGTATATGTGTATGTGTACCGTATGTACGTGCAGTCAGGTTGGCCAAACCCACCAGGCAGCAGCAGCAGCAGCACACAGAGAGAGAGACACCATGGCCAACACCTTGGTGGTCCATTGAAGATTAAGCGATTTTTGGGCTCGGCTTGGCTAGGCTCCGCTGCTCCTCCGCCTGCCTCCTTGCCATGTGTTTTTTTCAGGAATTTTTTTTGTTACTTACAGCCCCGCCTGTCATACTAGCCAAAAGCCAAACCAGCCGACCCATTTCCGTGCGCCAGCACACTCTGTTCGCAAGCCAATCACTGCCTGAAATTAGCACCTTTCTTTGACTTTCTTTTTACCTGCTGTGCAGTCAGTCACTGACGCTGACGCTGCCGCTGCCGCTGCCGCGGCGGCTGTCGCATTGGATGCCTTAACGAATTTTTAATGAATTTTACTCTGCTCAAATAACTTTTACTAGGCGCTGGTTTTTCTCAGTCGCGTCACGTTTGCCAGCCGACATTTATGGCTTTTCCTTAAATAGGTTTTACAAATTGCCAAATTGCGGGTGTGGTAGAGTCACAGCGAGGAGCAAAGCCTCGCCTAATCTGCTAATCTCGTCGAGAAGTTTATTTGCATGAAAAGGCTTAGGTGACCAAGAGAGCGGACTTTTGTGTAATACAATATAAAGGAAATAATAGAAATCATAAACAGTCGAGAAAATAAAATCAATTTAAATAAAACAAGTAAAGAAAGCTACAGTCGAGCGCGCCCGATAGTAAGATACCATTCGCCCAGTTTTGAAACAAATTATCACACATTTAATTCCATCAAAAAACGCTGCACAAGTTTATCCGCCACCTATTGTTTTAATTAGATCTATTTTTGAATAGCGCCATCTACATGTGAAAACGGCATAGCTTTACACACGCTACGGCTGAAACGAAGCATCATGACGATGACGTCACTGACTTATGTTCATACCAAAGCAGAAAGCTATAACTTCAATACTTCTCCTGATAATCGAAAATTATCGATTTGCGTGGGCGGTGGGCGTGGCATCAAAAATTGAAAATAAATTCGATCTACCTGTGGTATACAGGAACCTTCATGTGAAATATGGTGTCTCTAGCTTTTGTGATAGCTGAGATCTAGACGTTCAAACGGACAGACAGACGGACACGGCTCAATCGACTCAGCTAGTGATCCTGAGTCAGAATATATATACTTTGTGGGGTCTGCCACGCCTCCTTCTGCCTGTTACATACATTTGCACAAACTTTGTATACCATTTTTGACCATTTTCAATGGTCGAATGGTATAAAAACATTAATTAACATTAAACATTATTAATTTATTTATAGAAATCAAAAAAGCTTAAATGAAATAAATTTAAGTAAAAAAAATAAATAACAATAGTAAAACATAATAAATAAAATTATATTAAACAGAAACAGAAACAACAGAAAGAAAATATTTGAATAAACAAATATATTTTTAATATAAGAGAAAATCTTAATGGAAATTAATTAATTATCTAATTTCTTCTCTTTCAATTTGCAAAGGTATAAAAACCTTAATTTGAGATCATAAATTTACAAGTTCTCTAAACTTTTATGGTTTGTTAATCAATTCCTTTTAAGTTTACTTACGTTTTTATTGACCTGTATTTCGGCTGTCTAGCTTCGCTTTGGTTCCAATGTGCAAAACTAAAACCTTTACGCATGCGTTGCTGCCCTACGATTTAATATCCGCTTATTCAGTAGCTGTGCTGTAGAACATACGATGATGCAAATAAAGAAGAATTCCCAGACTGATTTCAAGAGCCTCCGGCAAAGTTGGCCCAAAGTCAAATGAAGATTTTTATAAAAAGTAGGCTAAACATATTCATACTTTGATTTTTATGCTGTCCCGTGGTAGGTGTTGTTGTTGTTGCTCCTCTTTTCTGTTTGTGGTAGTATTTGGAGCCGGTCTTTCCACACACACACACACACAGACACCCTGAGCAAACACACTCTAAGCGTAGCAATCTCATTCATGCGTGGCCAGCTTCATGCCCCCCTGATCTCTGTTGCTCTTGTCGTTGTTGTTGCTTGTCTTCTGCTGGTTGTTGCTGCTGTTATATCCAACTTCTTGAGTGTGACGAAGAAGAACCCAACCTTAAAAACAATTTGAATTTTTGCAAACGGCATAAAAGCGGAATTAAAAACTGTAAAACAAAGAACTCAGAGCTCAGATTCTAGGTCAAAATGTTGTTGCCATTGTGAATACGATGTTCGCTCTTCCAATAGAGGAGTTCGTTCGGCTAGAAAGAATTCTATATGCTGCCTGCTGATTGTCGTAAATTCGTGTTAATTGTTTTATTTAATGTAGCGCCAAAATCTAACAGTACATGCTCAACGCACCGCCATCACCATGCTTGCCTGGAGCATAATTATAAATTTTCAAAGAATTTTTCTCTCTTTTTTTTTGGTTATTTTGAAGTGATATTTTTTATCTCTTTTTGTTGCTTTGTTTGTCTGCCTCTGCCCCCAGCCAATATAATGAGCGTAATGAGTAAAAGTGTCAGAGACTGTAGCTAATTATTGTGTTATTATCATTTCGGTTCTTCTTGGGGGCAGCGAAATTTTTGTTTTATTCGCTCTTAACCCGGTTTCCACGCACGATCGCGAACCGACGCGTCTCTCGGACAATGGGCAACGTACGTACGCACACAGCATGTGAAGTAGCCCAAAATGAAAGCTGTTGTCAACTCTCGTTGTTGCTGTTGTTGCCGCTTGTGTGTGGGAGGCAGAGAGGAACAGTAGCAGCAACAGTCACAGACACAGACACAGCAACAGCAACAACAGCGCAATAACAGCAGCACAATAACCGCAAGCACTGCACTTGCCTGTGTCCGTCTCTGTCGCACTTCTCTGACCGCGGGTTCTAACTGTGCCCCAAGCAAAAGCCACACAAAGGCGACCAACTCGTGCGTTGTTGTTGTTGTTGTTGTTGTTGTGGTCGCAAAGTCTGAGAAAACGTGCTTTGCATACCTTGAGAGCCGAGAAAGAAGAAGAAGAAGTTGAACAACAACAAAAAAAACGCATTGAAAGTTTTGTCGCTTGGGGTTATCACGCCAAAGCGAGGAGTCTTGTTGAAAAAAAATAGCTGAAATAGCAGGCCGTTGGCCGTTAAACCACAGCAATGTTAAGTGAACCAACTGCTCTGCAGTGCTGCATTTCACTTATCGTCATCGTAATCGATTGACAAATGTAAAGCACGCACGACAAGCTGAAATGCACTTGACGTGAGCCAATTTCGGACACGACAGACAAAGGCCTTGAAAATTGTGTCATACGCAGTTGAAAATAAACAAACCAACAACAATTTATATCAATCAATTGACACTATTATCACTGACATGCATTGAGAATGTGGAACTCGGAACTCAGGGGCTGGCTGGCGTCGGACGGACGGACGGACGTTTATCAACAAACCAAACCAGTTCGAGCCTCTGTTCCGAGCTGTTGTCAGTTTGTTTGCCTGTCAGTGGACTGTCATGCTTTCCAAAGCCAATTTTCACCGTGTTCCATTTGGTCTGGGCCAATTTGTGCTTTATAGTTCTATTAGAATTAAATATTGTTTATTAAATGTTTATGCTTTTCCAAAAGCTGTTCGCAGCTGCAGAGACATAGACGAAGATTCAGCTGTGTGTCTGTGCGTGTGTGTGTGTGGACAGAGACAGATGAATGTGGGTCGTTAACCTCGTTATAACGGCACCTTCCATCAGCGTATGTGTTCACATATGCATGTAGGCATGTATCTGTATGTGTGCTCTTGACAGTTTTGCTGTTTCTTTAGACTTGATTCTTATTCTTTCTAACCTGCCTGCCTTGCTTTTTATTTGTTGTTACGACTAAGTTGACAACAACAACAACAACAACAAGCACAACACTGAGCACTCGCTTGTCATCGCCGTTTTCTGCTTGGGTTGTAGTTGTTGTTGTTGTTGCTGTGGCTGTTATGTAAGCGCGCTCTTTGCCGCTCTGATGTCGCCTAATGACTGCGCATTAGTCCGAAAAGTTAAAATCGTCGCCGTGAGCGCCTTCAATGGCTTTTTGATTAATGCATGATTTTACAATTTCTAACCCAATTATGAGCATAACAAAAACAACAATCAAGAGGCGTCTATCATAATTATTTGCATCTTTTTTCGTCCACTCATTGTCGCGACAATTTCAATGAACCCATGCGCGGCGGCTACTTAAGAAAGTTACCTCTCATTAGGCTTTTCTACTCCTTCCCAAATTGAAATTGCTCGCGTCGAATCGAATGACCAAAGAAACAAACTTGCAAACTTGGAAACTGGAAAACATGCGCGCCTTCCCTGTCCGGTTCAAATGGCAATGGCTCTCTGTACTCTTCGAGCGCCGCGCCGTGCTTTAATGTCAAATTAGCTTAGTTAGCGGGGAAGCACAATGTCTGCCTCCTTTTATGATGATTATTAAACGAAATTGTTTGTTAGCGGGGGGGGGGGGTCTTAAAAACAGAAAGTCAAAAAGAAAAACCGGCATTGACAATGGCGCGTTTAATGACAACTACAGCAGAATTTGGACAAAAGCCCCCGGCCAAGAGTTCAGGTGAGAGTGGCCCCAGCCACAGGCACAGCCACAGCCAAGCCAGCCCAACAACACTGTGGTCTGCGGCCTGTCTGCATGTCTTCGCGCGCGCGCGCATGTGTGTGTGAATTTAACAGTTACAAAAGCAACGACAGTCGCACAGCGTGCTCATTAATTTCTTGTAATGAATGTGAAAAGAATTAAATAATAGAATTTCGCTTTCGTTTACTTCCCACAATCGTGGAGCACACGCAATGGCCCATAATGAATCCGACGCCGCCGCTGCTGCTGTTGCTGCTGCTTGGCACTTCAAACATTCGTCAAATGTGCAATTGAAAAGAAAGTTGGCACGCAACGTTTGCAGCACACCTCGCAGCACATTAACCGGCATGTGTTGAGTTGTGAATAACGAAAAGAAATGCTTAAATCAATTTAAAAAGAAATAAAACTTTTGCAATGTCTGCGCAATTATTTCTGCGTTTTCATTGATAAACATCAAGCGACGAGGCGCAGTGCACGTTACGACTTGGCACTGTCAAACTTGCGCTTATTATCGTGCTTGCATGACATACAACGTGCCATGATTTTCACAATGTTTTATCTCATTTCTTCTTGCCTTTAGTATGAGACCAAATCATTTGCTGCTGCTGCTCTGCTGCAATTTAATTGAATCGAAACTGGTTTTTCGGCGTTTGGCCTCTTGCCTCGTTATTGTTTTGTTTCTTTTGGTCAGGCCAACACTTGATCAACAAAAATCTGCACAGAGAAAGTGAAAGAAAATACCAAAAAAAAAACGAAATAAATTAAGGCAACCATATAAAACTACAAGTGGCAATAAAAAGTTCAGACCGTATTAGAAGACAACTTTGCATGTTGCTGAAGAATGTATTAACATTTTTCTTGTTGTTGCTGTTGTTGTTGTTGGCTGCGGCCGCTGCCCGATTTGGACGCGCCAATTGGAATTTCTTCTTTGTTTTTACTTTCACGTGCGGTTATGGGGGCGATTGTTGATGTTGCTGTGTTGTTGCTGCGGCTACCTCTGGGATTATTTATGAGTTCTACTAATTTGCCTAGCGTCATGCCAACGCTTGAAGCAGGTCAAGTCGAGCACCGTCTGCGTTCGTTGTGAGAAAATAGAAATTTTTATTGAACGTGAGGAATGCTTACATGATAAACTACAAAAATTTCTAAGTAATATCGGCAACAATCTTCGGTATTATTAGTTAAAGCAAAGCAATAAGTTTAGACTTAATTAGCATTTAGTATTTATTTGAATCCATAGAAATGTATAGGTATTTTTTAAGGGTATTTGCTGACTGATCTATTGTTTTTGGTTTTTTGGCCGCGATCCATGACTCAGCGATTTCTCGCTAAGCATTTATTGGCATGCGCGCGTTAACCGTTATACATGTAGGCTTGGCTTCTAACAATATCGATAGGCACTTATGTGTGTAAGTGTATAGGGGTATCATGCATGCACACATATCGATAGCACATTCATTTGAATGTTTATTAAATATGCGATCGTTTGTTTTTCTCTCTCCCTCTCTCTCTCTTGACAGCACCTAACGGCACTCTGCGTCATCAGCATTGCACTCACATGCGCCAATGCGGCGTTGTGGCCCAGCTACAGCAGCAGCAGTAGCAGCAGCGCTGATGATGCGCCGCCCAGCAAATGCGCCGGTGCGCGTGGTCTTAAATATTTGTCCGGCGATGCGTTGACAGATTCACCAGACTGTCTGGGTCCAAATAACGCGCCATATCCCAGGTAGGTGTATGAGTGTGACCGACCGTGTGTGACTCATTAGCCTTCGGACACAATGCAAACTTTCTTTTCTAACGCCTCTTCTTTCTTCGTTGCCTTTATCCATTGCAGTGCGGCCGTTGCGCGCACATTCTCCAATTGGAACGGAAATTCGCGACGTGGACGTCAAAGCAAATTGCCCAGCACACTGGATCCAGCAATAACCACAAGTGCACTATTGAGGGCCTACGATGAGGTTAACAATGAGGCTATCGGAAGCAATCGTTATGGTAAGTCGGTCAGCCACAGCCACAGCCACAGCCACAGCCGCAAATGCTAATGATGGTCGATGGTCTGGTGTGGCCGCAATTGATTGAACGATTGACTGGCTGATTGATTGCTTGCCCGAATGACCGATGATCGTTTTATTGCTTTGCAGGTCGCTCGTTAAAGAACGCTACGCCGGCGCAACAATGCAAGAGCGACACGCCAGCACGACTGTGCAAGACACGTTACAATACCACGGCGCCCATGTATGGCGTTAGTTTGACTTCTGGTCAGCCCGTGACCATTGTGCAGAAGTTCCCTGATCTGCTGCAACAGGTGGTCTTCGAGGTGTGCGAGTAAGTATAGAAATAGTATATGCATAAAGAATGCGCAATGCAAGTGCGTTAGATTTTTTGTGGAGTTGCCAGATTACGTCAATTACGTTGCAAACGTTGCCAGACCGATTAGTTTTATAAAAATAATTGCATACTTTGAGGCTAAAGAACAAAGCCATTTATGTTATGTTACCAAAACTGTTAATACTCTGTTAATAAAATAACAGGTTTTTTTTCGGGCTACGGTTATTCTTAAAATTGTAATTTCGGGAAAACTTGTTAAAAACCGCGAGACCACAGTTTTTTTAATAACATCAAACACTAAAAATGATTTTTCTTTCGTAGATCCTCCGAATGTGATGTTGTACGCGGCGAGTGCACGCAAACGTATGTACCGTATTTGTTCCTGGTCATACCACTTGGTCCAGTAACGCTTACTGGCCAGGATTATGTGCTTGTGGAAAGCGGCTGTGTATGCAAACCGAAGTATTCAACGGGAGCCGCTCAAGAGCCCAACATGATACCGTAGGTGAATCTTAATGCAAGTGATCACACTGGGTATACAACAGCAACCAAAAGAACTGAGCGAGTTTGCAAGGTGGAGCGGCTAAATTTACATGAGGAATTATTTTTTGTAGCGAAATCAAATTTTCTGTTATTTATACTATTTTTATCGGTTCGTAACCATTTCGGGATTTTCACGATGTAAAATCACTTCATTTAGCTTTGATTCGTAACATGTTTTCGTAGAAAATGAATATATATTTGCAATTATACTGAAGTAGTTTGATTGAGTAAATCCTGAAACGTCTTCCATTCGCTGTAATACTATTATAAAAATTTGCTCAAAAAATAATGCTAAAGTTAAGCTTAAAATTAACGCATTTAAACTACACTAAAATTATAAACAAACAACATTAGCAGAAATGCACATTTCTAGATTTGTAGGATAATGCTGATAAATGAAAACACGCAGTTCACATGGAAAATTAAAAGAAATTTAGTTTATATTGACATATAAAATAATTTAACTATAAAAAGGAAGTTTTTAACTTCTTGTTGAAAATACTTGTGTATGTACTAATTTTAAATAAATTAAATTAATTTAAATGAAGAAAAGTGTTGCATTTTTTTTAATTTGTTTTAAACGTTTCTAAATAAAGATGTTTTTTAATAAATATATAAGCATAAATTAGTAATATATAAATATCGCATACAATCTATACCGTGATAACAAGGCGTGCTTGCACGCATTAATATCGTCTGCACAAGTTACATGACTATATCGATTTTTAGCCACCACTATAAATATCGTATCCTCACTAGGCTGCCGTGTATCGTTTTGTTTCGTGCCAGCTCTAGCTACACGCATAAATTTCTTGCGAAAAATTAAGGAAAAGGCGACAAAAAGTTGACGAAAAACGTATTAAGTGTGATTTTGCATTCAGATAAATAGTTATATTGTGAAATTGCAATTGTTATAGAGGCAATTAGTGTGCCTTTTTTGCCGCATTCTAAAGTCGTTTGCACTCTCACACTAACACACACATGCGCCGAGTACTTGTGTGTGTGTGTGTATATGTTGTGTTGTGTGTATAGACGACGTTTTCGTTGCGTGGTGCCGGGTTACAGTAAAATATTGCATTTTGTTGATTTGCGAGCGCGCGTATCAATTAGGGCATGAAATAAAAACAATACAAATTTTGCAGCAGAATTGTAACCACGTTAAGCTAACGAGTGCAAGTGCGTCCATTTCAAGATGATGTTCACGGTAAGTTGTTGTTACGCCTGTAAAGGGTGAGGGGTGCGTTGAAATACGGCCAACGGACAATCGATAAACGGTGCTGCAGAACTGCACACCTCAAAGAGAGGCGAAAAAGTGGCGAGAGAGTAGCCTTTGGCGATCGCCAAACTTTTCTATTTGCCTTTTCTACTAATTTTTCTTTTGCTTTGCATTTTACAATCTTTGCGCGTTCTTACGCTTAAGCATCTCTGCATGCATATGTTTATTTACATATGTGTGTGTGTGTGTGAGTGTCTGTGTGCGTAAAGCGGTGTTTGCATTGAAAATGTGCGGCACAATATGGATGTATGGGTGATTTGCAGTGTGGATTAACTGTAATCTTCGTGAATTGAGTAAATTAATTTGTTTTTCTCTCTTTCTTGACTTTGTAGGGCACGAATCAGCAGCAGGACACGCGCTTCAGCGATAAGGAAAAGAAGCTAATGAAGCAAATGAAATTTGGAGATTGCCTTAATAAGCGCGTGGACATGTCCAAAGTCAAACTGGATGTGTTGCGCCCTTGGATAAGTAAAAAAATTACCGATATTCTTCATATTGAAGACGATGTGGTCGTCGAGTTTGTCTACAATCAGTTGGAAGAGGATAAATATCCCTGTCCAAAGAAAATGCAAATTAATATGACCGGCTTTCTTAACGGTCGTAATGCTCGCCAATTTATGGGTGAACTTTGGTCATTGCTGCTCTCTGCGCAGGAGAGCGATAGCGGAATACCCGCTGAGTTTATACAGCAAAAGAAGGAAGAGATACTCAAGCGCGAGGAGGAGCAGCAGCAGAAACAGCGACAGCAGCGTCAGCGAGATTTATCACGTTCTCGTTCCCGTTCCCGTTCACGCTCTCATTCTCGTTCGCGTGACAAGCCGCAGCGTCGTCACGAAAGATCCAAGTCGCGTTCGCGCAGTCGCTCGACTGCTAAACCGCCGACCACTACTAACAATGGCAATAGCAGTGGCGGTTCAGCACCACCCGTTAATAGTGCAGCACGTGAAGCAGCCGCAAATGCAGCGGCGCGTCTAAGGAAACGTGGTGCTGGTTCACCTGGCTCGGCAGGTGGCGGTGGAGCATCTGCTACGGCGGGTCCAACAGCTGGTGGCAAACGTGCTGGATCTAGAGAACGTCGTTCAAGTCGTCGTCGTTCACGTTCTCGTTCAGCACGCTCGGCGCAGCGAGCAACCTCAACGGATGCAGCAAAGACTGTTAATGGACGCCATTCTGTGCAGAAATCATCTCCAGCAGCGGCAACTAAACCCAAATCAAAGGCCAAATCGCGTTCACGTTCGCGCTCGCGTTTATCGCGCAGTCGCACCAGGTAGACCCTAGCAATAGCTTTCCCAGTAATATTGATATGTGACAAAGATAAATGACAATTTAATTAAAGTAGAGAAAAGATTAGAATCACTTTAAAAACAGCAAAGAACTAGGTTTGAAACCTATACTAATATTTTCAATTATTTTAGAAAAAAGCCAAAACTGAAAACTAAATCAAAATCCAGACGAATGTAAATCATGCAGAGACCTAAAAGCAAAACAGAATTTGCTGAAATAAAATATATTTTTTAATTATAGACTGAATGCCAACCTATCAAAAAAAAAAAAAAAAAAAAAACATTAAAAATTAACTATCTATGGTCTATGGTCTATACAATTGTTAACGTTTAAAAATAAATTATTAAAATTAAAAACTGCGTAGCATGCAATAAAATCATGCAATCAGTTCGATCTTTATTTGCTTCAGAAGTAGATGTAATATACATGTATAAATTTTAAAGCTATTTTCATTAACTAAATGTGTTACATAGGAATTTATCATTAGAAATCTCTTGTAGTTATCGATTGTCAATTGTCAATTCATCATTTATCTATTGTCAAATTTCGATATTGCGATAATGACAAATGTCAGTCATACATTAACTTCTGGGAAGAATTTATATCAAACACGAACATGAACTTACGGGACTTTCCATTTTTCAGATCTCGCAGCGGAGGCAAGGGTTCACCAGCGGCACGTTCTCGCTCCCGCACTTCTTCACGCTCTTCAGCACGCAGCAATCGACGACGACGTAGCTCACGCTCTCGGGCCAGCAGCATTTCGTTGTCGCCGGAACGCCAGCAGGATCAACACTTAGAGCATCGTCGGAATAAGAACAGTGTGCAGAATAAGCGACAATATCGCAATAATCGTGATGGTTCCGCTAGCTCAATGGAGCGTGGCGATGGTCGAGCAAGGCAATTCGGTGGCGGTGGAGGCGGAGGCGGACGTCGACCGCCACAACATAATGTTGGCAGACGCTTCTCACCGCGCGGTCGTAGTCCCATGCGTCAAGATAATGGCGGAGGTGGTCGTTTTCAACGCTCCAATTCGCGACGTCGTTCGCGTTCTCGGATGCTCTCCAGATCGCCTATGCGATACTCAAGATCACCCAGGCGGTAAGTACAAGAATCGATGAATCGAATGGGAAATTCATATTAATTAATTAATTCATTTTTAATTCCTTTTATGTAACAGCTTTAATAATCGACGACGCTCGCCTATGATGCACTTTCGTGGCGGCGGTCGTGGTGGACGCGGTGGCGGTGGCGCCGGTAACCATCGGAATATGTGGCAGCAGCAGCAACAGCATCGCGGGGGCAGCCCCAATCAGCGAGGAGGAGGCGGACGCATACACTGGCAGGCCAGGCATAATAGTCCGAATGGTGGACGGCGCTTTGATCGTCGCCAGTCGCCGCCGGGTGGCCAGCATCGTTTTTCGCGAGACCGCCGTCAATCGCCTGGTCCAGGTGGTCAACAGCAGGGATTCCGCAAACAATTCTCTCCAGGACGTCGCTTTGATCGTCGCAACTCGCCGCCAAGCAACTTTACACGCTGGGATCAGCATCATCCCGAACAGCGTCAACCCATGGGCGGTGGAAACATGCGGAATCAGCAGCAGCAACAGCGCATGGCTCGCTCCAGCTCTGGCAGCGTAAGTCCGCCGCCACGTCGTCCCCAACAGCAGCGCAGCGTTAGTCCGCTGCCTAGACGACGCAGTCGTAGTCGCAGCAATCGTAGCCGATCCAGTGGACGACCAGCAAAACGCAGTCGCAGCCGAAGCCAGCACCGAAGTCGCAGTGGCAGCGGCAGTCGTAGCCGAAGTCGCAGTCGCTCGGAACGACCACAGCCGGCGTCGCAGCGTAGGCGTCCCAGTCCCGATGCAGTTCGTCGTTCAATCGAATACGCTGGTCCCGCTGTCAACACCATCGATCTCTGTCGCGAGGAGGCGCAGCCGACAGTTCGTAAAGCTGCCGAGTATCAGCCGCCATCTCAGCAGCCAGCGTCGTCGGCGTCGGCGCCGCCAAAGCAGAAGTCATTGTCAGCGCATCGCAGTCTTGCCAGTCTGTCGCGTACACCATCACCGTTCCTTAAATCGCATGAGCGGAGTGCCGCTGCCGCTGCAGCTACAGCACCAAAGAAAGCTCGCAAAAACAGTCGCAGCAGCAGCTCGGAGAGCAGCGCTGAGGATAGTGACGACAGCGAAGATGACGAGCAGCAGCGCCGCAATAAGCGTCAAGGATCTAGTCGCCGCTCAGCGGGAGGCGGAAAGAGTCTCAAGCCGAAAGCGTTAGATTCAAACAAAACTGGCAAAGGAAAAAGTTCGCGCAGCTCGGGCGGCAGTAGCAGCAGCAGTGAGCACAGCGACGACGACAGCAGCGGCGATGAGCGCCATAAGAAGAAGTCGCAACAGAAGCGCCAGGAGACGAGCGTAAGCAAGAGCGAAAAGGATAAACCACGTAGCAAGAAGGTGCAGCGTAGCACCTCAAGCGCTGAGGCTCCATCGACTGCAGAGAAGCAACGAAATGTGGACAGTAGTCGCAAGCGCAGTCACAAGAAATCGCGTCGAGAGGGCGATGGTGATGCCAGTGATTCAGAGGACGATCGATTGCCCAAAAAGAAACGCAAGAAGTCAAAGAAGGCAGCTGATTCGAGTGACAGTGATTCCGCTTCGGAGGCCGAGTCGTCGTCGAAGAAGAAGAAACACAAGAAGCATAAGAAGCACAGCAAGAAGAGCAAAAAGCATAAGAAGCATAAGCGAAAGAGCAGCAGCAGCATTAAACATCGCCAGGATAGCAGCTCTCAGGGCAGCAGCGATGACGAGGGTGAGGGACATGCGTCGGCGGCGACGGGTGGCGGCAAGAGAAATGGCAAGCTGCCATTGCTGCTGGCAGGTGGCCCAGGCATAAATGAGGATTTGGAAAAGCAGCTGCGCGAGCGTGCCCTTAAATCGATGAAAAAGTTGGACTGAATAGCAACAACAACAATAAGATAATTAAGAACATGAGAAGTAACAACAACATCAAACATTACTAAAAAGTTAACAACTGAATGAGTAATAACAAAAACGTTAACAACAATGCGATCCTCATCCGACACATTGACAGAGATTGACACGAAGACGGACGGACGAACGGGCAGACATGCATAGCCATTTACATACTAACGTAACATTCATATTTGCATACATAAATTAATAATTCTAACAATTTATTTCTTATGTTTAAGTCTCATCGCGCGTCAAAACTATAATAACAAAGCAGAAATGAAAACATCTGTGCATGATAAATGCAATTTGTATTATGTACAAAAACAAAAAAAAAAATTCTCAAAAAAAATACAACAAAAAAATCTATTTAAAGTATAAATAAAAAAGCACATGTGCTTTTATCAAAAAAGTAATGGAGTAAAAAATACATAAAAGAAAACCAAATTAAATTGGTAACTTTCGTGTTGCCGCAGTTATTTGGCAACAATGTTTGCTTAGAACACTACCGTTTAATGTCTAAGTAGGTTTTACAGATTATGATTAATGCTATATAAAACGAAATTGTGTCCGTTTGAGAGCATTATTAATATAATATATAAAACAAAAAAATAAACAAATGTAAAAGAAGTAATGAGTATTCTTAATTTTAGATTTTAAATATCGCTAATTGCGCTCTTGCACAACTCTGAGTAAGCTGACGTGCCTTGCAACACTATTTCTTCGGGCACTGGTAACACTTAATCGACGCACTCTGGCAACGCTCTGTGCAGCTGTCAAACGCTCTGACAGCGCACCAACTTCCTTTCCTTTTTTACGTATCGTACGAGATGGTAAGGCCGAAATTATAAATGGAAATAAAATACACTGCCATCGACGCGTAATACAAACAAAAACCCAGTGAAATGTATTGAAAAACATAAAACAGACTGTGCTAATGTTAATTATGGGAGGATTTATGTGAAAGTGTTTAAATATAAATGGAAAACTGCGAGTTTTTGTTTGTTGTCGAAAATTATTTAAACGAACGGACTATCAGATTTTAATGCCGTGTTGGTCATTTTGTTTATAGGCTCGTGGTCCCAAGAAGCATTTGAAGCGTTTAGCCGCACCCAAGGCATGGATGTTGGACAAACTGGGTGGAGTTTTCGCTCCACGTCCATCAACCGGTCCACACAAGTTGCGCGAGTCGCTGCCTCTGTTGATCTTCCTGAGAAACCGTCTTAAGTACGCTCTCAATGGCGCCGAGGTGACCAAGATCGTCATGCAGCGCCTGATCAAGGTTGACGGTAAGGTGCGCACAGATCCCACCTACCCAGCTGGCTTCATGGGTAAGTTATTATTGTATATATACTCAAGCACTCGGCGCTATTAAGTACATATTGATGTATTGCAGATGTCATCACCATTGAGAAGACCGGAGAGTTCTTCCGTCTGGTCTACGACGTGAAGGGACGTTTCACCATTCACCGTATTTCCGCTGAGGAAGCCAAGGTGAGTTTTGCTTTAAAGTATATAGTGAGGTTATAGGCTGGCTTTATCGAAGACCGATTGACGTTGTTGCAGTGCGTAAATTGGTTCAAAATGAAGCCCAAAGCAAATTTTGATACGACGGTCTCTGATCTGTGCATTCTTAAGCCGTTTCAGTAACTTTTACGTGCAATTACAAACTAACCTAAAAACAATTTGATGTGGTAAAGCTCTTGTTGTTGTTTAAGAAGCCGAAAGTCAGCCTTGTCGAGTGAAATATAAACAATAGAAAGTTTAGAACTAATCACATAAGTAAATTATCAGTTAATGAAATAAACACTTAATATAATTAATTTTTTGATTTATACTGAATGAATTACTAATTCGTCTTATGCATTTCTTTTACAGTACAAGCTGTGCAAGGTCCGCAAGACACAATTGGGTGCCAAGGGTGTTCCATTCCTGGTTACACACGATGGCCGCACCATCCGTTATCCCGATCCTCTGGTGCACGCTCACGATACTGTGCAGGTTGACATTGCCTCTGGCAAGATCACCGACTACATTAAGTTCGATTCGGGTATGTTGATCAACTTTGACTTTCTTGATTATTTTGGCTGGTTCGAAGACCGCAAAACGGTTACTTTCAAGTTACGTGGTTCAAATACAAAGCCAAAAGCAATCTTTGATACGACGGTCTCTGATTTGTGCAAATTTTCAGCAATTTCAGTAACTTTTACGTGCAATTACATTTAAAACGAAAGGAAATTCTCTTTGAATGTGAAACTAATGGCTATTTCTATTTAAATTTACAGGCAACCTCTGCATGATCACCGGAGGTAGGAATTTGGGACGTGTTGGCACCGTTGTCAACCGTGAGCGTCATCCTGGTTCTTTCGATATTGTGCACGTTAAGGACTCGCAGGGACACGTTTTCGCTACCCGTCTGACCAACGTGTTCATCATTGGCAAGGGCAACAAGCCCTACATCTCGCTGCCAAAGGGCAAGGGTGTCAAGTTGAGCATCTCGGAGGAGCGTGACAAGCGTCTGGCCGCCAAGACCCACTAAAAACGCCAGCCTAGGGACAAGAGTAATAAGGATTTTTACTTTTTAGCATAACACTGTATGTTAAAGCTACGGAATTACAAACCAACGTAAAGAAAAAGTATTTGTTGTCTTTTTGTGTCGCTATGAGATTGTGGTCCAGGCACGTGTAATGATAATATATGTATATACTACATAGATGTATTAGACAAGAGTATAACAATATGTCATCCTTTTTCGGAATAAGATGTTATGTAGACCTCTAGGAGCAGAACGCATTTTAAATCTGTCTATACAAAGCAACTACCTACTGGGCTCGTATTTCTGAATACAAGTAATATGCATTCTTAGATTCATGGTTTAAATGTGTTATTGAGAAACATTGGCAGAAAAATTATTAAAGATTTAGTTCAAAACTAATTTGTAGAAGTTCTGATGCTTTTGCAGTTTATTATAAAATACATAAAAGTTAAATTTTTAAATTAGTTGGAAGTAGGCAGTATTGTAGTAACACCCTTAGTTTTTAATGTGGGGGTGGGTTTCGCGCGCAAATTTCCGTTTATCAGCGCGCAGTGTTGTTAAACATCTGTGCAGGGCTGCAAAGCGACAGTAGATTGCAGTTAGCTATCGAAGTATCGATATTATGTTGTGTCGTTGTGTGTAATGCAGTGAAAGGCTTGCGCATTGGGCAAATTAGTTGAAAAGAAACTGGAAATCAACTCGCCCATTGAAGTAAATCCTAGGTAACTAATACTAATAATTGGAAGCCATAGAGCTGCCCACGGGCGGAGCCATTGCGTCTTTAAGCAACTGTGTGTACTGTGGCCGTGAGTGTGTGTATGTGTGTTTTGCTGTGCCCGCATATGCACACACATCCCCCCGTAGGCAATGGGTGTGTATGTATGTATGCATGTATGTATATTTGTCATATGTTAGCACGGCTGATAAACTCTCGAGTTGAAGTGAATCATTTGTTTGGCTCCAGTTCGAGTTTGTTTGTTTGTGTAACACGAAGCGTATTAGTTTGTAGATAATTGCGGTATTTGTGCCCTTTCACACACACTGGAAAATAGAAAACGGACACAGGCATAACTAAAGTTGTCTAAAGCTCTTTGCATTCGCAGACAGTCGCGTCACAGAACCCAACGAGCACGCACACCACCCACAAAAAACGAAACAAAACTGGCAAAAAATCGAACAGAAAACAAGAAGGAAAAAACCCAGAGCCGAACTAGTGTGACCAGATACCTGAGCTAATAATGTCGCAGGCACTGAACAATCCGGCGAACAGCACACATCGTGACTATGGGGCTACGTCCAGTGCCACGCCCGAGGTGAGTTTTGCTGCGGGCGCCTCCAGTTCGGGCAACTCCGGCTTCAGTCCCACAGAGTTCATGTCGCTGAGCGAGAACATTGGGCATAACATAACTGCCATACACAGCAGCTCGAAGCAGTTGGAGAAGCAGCTAAAACTGATTGGCACTTCCAAGGATTTGTCCGGATTGCGTGAGAAGATCCATGGCATCAATACAAAGACAAATGCCCGTGTGCAGACCACCAGTCAGGATTTGCAACGGCTTCAGGCTGTGGTGCGTCATGGCGACCGCCAGCAGAAATTGCAGCTGGACAAGCTGACGCACGAGTTTCAAAATGTCGTCGAGCAATACTCCACATTGCAGAAGCGGGTCTCGACAGCCACCAGGCAAAGCTATCAGTTGGCTGCCGAAGCGGAGCGCGAGGCTGTCTTGAACGCCAGAACAGAACTATTGCAGCAACAGCGTCAGGAGCAGGCTGGCCTGGAGCAGGAACATGGTATTTTGGTCGAGCGGCAGCGCCAAGTGGAACAGATTGAGGCGGACATTATCGATGTCCATGCCATAATGAACACGCTTAACACATTGGTGGGCGAACAGCGAACGATGGTGGGTGAGTATTCTTCCTAAAGATAATTGGTATTGATCTTGTGATCACATAACTGTAACAATGCACGTTATGTACGGACAGTCACAGTTTAGTGTGAATAATTTAAAGTCGATAAGTATCGATAATATTGATTGACATTCAAAACGATAAATGTGCAGAATTTCAAAATAATTAACGTGGGGTAGCAGAGCCAGAAAATAATCTGATAACAGTTGCACCTTTTGCGAAAATATATTATATAGACACCGGAAATTTGTGTACTATCTGATGTTTTAAAGAGGGATGTGTTGCAAACGATGAACGAATATAAAATAAGATTATAAAAATTTAAAAGTCATTTAAGGAAAGGTTTCAAACAGATAACAAAATGATAAACTTTGCTTGCGTTGAGTATATTTTAAAGAGTTGTATCTTATTTACAGATAATATTGAAAACAATATTGACACGACGGCCGCCCACGTGGAAGAGGGTCGAACTGCACTCCAGAAAGCGGAAGCCAGTCGGAACAGCCATCGTCGTAAGATTCTGATACTTTTAGTGATCGCTGTGATAATAGGATTAGTCGTGACTGGCATTATCGTCGGCAAATTGAGTTAATTTGTTTTAATTATAAAATTACATATATATTTATACATATATATAGACACACATACATCTACACACATACATACACATTAAATAATTAATTAAAGTTTTGTAAAACTATTTTTATAAAAAATAATGCATTAATCACAAAGTGAGTAAAAAAGCGCGCGCCAAGCGGGCAAAGACAAAGGCAAAGTTAAAAAAAAAAAAACAACAAAAACAAAAAAAAATACAAACACGAGTTTAAATCCGTAAACGCGTTGTAGATTTTAGTTGTGTATGAGCAAATTAATTATACCTATTAATGCATATGCAATGTACAAGAAGTGAAACCATTTCAAATAATAATAGTAACATAACAATCGTAAATAACCAACGCTTTTAACTGTTAACTTATTTCCTGTTAAAACAAATATCAAAACAATAATTTTGGTTTTGCATAAAATGTACAATTTGTTTATGTAGTTAAGCAGGTAAATAATATACGTTGATGGCTTGTCGGTATATTTGCTTAAGAAATTAAAAATAACTTTATATAATCAGAAATTAAAGATATGTGTTCAATTTTTTTTTGCCACAACTGGTAAGTATGTTCTATTGTTGCCAGTCCAGACGAACTCGTCGTAATAACAAAAGTCGATTAGGCTATTAATCTTCCATAAACTTTGTTTTAAATTTTTCAATTGCCTACTTTTAGGTGTTTTTAAAGGCGGCCCTGTTAAGTGTGGAGCGCCAACAGTGTGGAGTAATATTATTTAACAGGAGTCAAAAAGTGCGTTAGCAGTCCAGCATAAGCAACAATCGGCTCACCACCACTATTTATCGAAGCTCAGCTGTTTACAAAACGCAATTCGAAAAACGTGCTAGCTGCGTTTGTTATTAAATTTGTTTGGCTTTCAAATTAAAAAATAAAGACAAACAAACAATGCCTCAAGGCAAATTCAAGAAAGCCAAATTGCCTGCTTCCATACAGAACAAGAAGAAGCAACAGAAACAACAGGCCTTCACACGCAGAGCAAGTAAGTAAAATGCAGAAGGGGCAACAAGTTGGCAATTGTTTACCTATTTTCATGTCAACATGCAGATGCTCCCATACAAGCCAAGAAGGGAAAGTTCAATGAAACACAAAAGATCAAAGCTGTGATTTCGAAATCCGTCAACAAAAGTGTGGAAAGCGAGCTGCGCTCCCGTGCTCACGAAGGCTACATACAGCTAAGCAAGGCACAGGAAGCGGTGGCTAAGCATCATGCGACGCGGGCAGCTGCGGCGGCAGCCGTAAGCACGAGCACATCCGCGGAATAAACATAAATATTACTTAGTTAATAAGCGTAACTAATACAAGTCTGTTATATATGACTGCATGCAAGTACCTTTGTAAATAATTCACACTTGAATTCAAATTTTGTGCGATTCATTTATTGTTTGAATAAATGACATCAACTTGTAATTTTGACATTTGCCTAATTTATTGTCACTGCCAGTCTTATTGCTACTTATCGCAATTAGTTTCCGTTTGTTCGAATTATAAAAATAGTTTGCCAAACAAAGTTTTCTGCGTTGACATCTATTGCGCTTGTTGCCTGTCCTCCCTTGCCTTCCCCGTTCCAAGCCCTTACACTAACTCTGTCAATTTTGCATTCGCGCTCATCAAAAAACTTTTCTGGCATCGACAGATGAAAAAGTGAAAAGAAAATGAGAAAAAAATAATGTGAAACTAGCAATTTTTATTTAATTTCTGTTACGTTTCGTTTCGTTTGCTATGCAAATTCGGCGCTTTTGATGCGCTTTTAATTAGCCCAGGGCCTGCATTCGCCAATGGGAGTAACACAAAAATCCGTTGTCAATCGGTTGTTTTCTTTGTTTTTCTATGCTGATTCGTATTGCACTTTGATTCCGCTGCACGCTGCCCCCTCTTGCCCTCTCCACAGTCGCATGCAAATGAGTGTGCTACGCTCACACAGGTGTGACCAGGTGCGCTGCGCTGTTTGAACGTTTTACGTTTTTAGTTTTATGCTGCGAAAATTGAAGTGTCCTTTGCATATTCAGCAGCATGCAAATGCATTGCACTCAGTCTGCAATTACAACGGCACTCTAGCGCACGGAATGGGCCGGGCGTGACACGGGGATACAGTGGGCAGAGTTGTCACCTACCTCTTTTTTTTTTTTGGGGGGGATGTGCATTTCTTTTGTGCTGCTGCTGTCAGAGAGTTGGCGTTTTTAGCTTTTAGCACGGAATGGGTATATTAAATATGAACTAAAGCCAGAAAATTAATTAAAATTATTGAATAAAGTTACGTACAATTAGGTTAAGATTTTTAGAACTAATTTTATAAAAGAAAATTAAGTAAACACTTAAAAAATTGATGTGTCTTGGATCTTTAATATTTACAGCGTTTTATTGTACATTTTTAAATGGAAAATATTTTATTTTTTATTGCGAATACTATACTACCCCTTATTACAACTGACCAGCATATTTCAGCAATAATTTCGCCTGCTTTGAGAATTGTTTAAAATATGAAATGCATATTCTGTTGCTTTGTTTCATGGCAATCCTTGCATTTGATTAGCTGTCAAAGGATTTATGCGAAAAGTGTCACCTGAGGCACCAACAATGAAGAGGGATTGGGAGGTGCTTGATTGATTTACTTGTGAAGCTGCTCTCACAAGGCTTAAGGCCCGTACTTTAATTACAAATGTGTGCAACACAAAAAAAAAAAACGTTACCCACACACAGCTGTGCACAGGCGTTTGTCACACGCACACACACAGAGAGAGAGAGAGAGAGAGACCCGCAAAGGATAATGTCCATTACAAAAGCGGAAATCACACAACGAAACATCCTTTACAAGTCTTTGCATTTAAAACATATTTACCCAGCACATTTAATGCCCAAATGTGTGCCTTGAGCAGGCAGGGCAGGCAGCGAAAACGAGAGAAGCGAGAAAAAAAGAAACTATTTGAATATCGACGTGTGGCCATTGTCCAGTGTGCCACGCCAGGAATGCCCAGCCAGGCCTACCTGCTGCTGCTGCTGCTGCTGCTGCCGCCGCTGCCTCATTGTGTGCGAGGCGCGCATGTAAATTTGTCCAGTTGGATGCAAAGACAAACACTTGAAACGCTGGACGGACAAGCGGACAAACGGACACACACTCGTCCGCCAGTTTGTGGCCACCTGCGGAATTTTTTTGTTTTATTTTTTAAATTTCATTTTATTCTTTTGCATACAATCGCAACGCGACTGGGCCAAGAGATGTGTGTGTGTACGAGTTTTGATTTATTCGACAATGACAACGGCATTTATATGCAGTTTCTGCTTTAAAATGAGAAATGTAAATGAGTTGCCAGCGAAATAAGCTGTCGAATGGACTTTATAATAGCGCTGGAAACGGTTCAATTCCTTTGGAATGTTCAAAGCGTGCAGATTTAGTTGGGAAAGAGTTTGAAAATTCTTTCGTGGCAGAAATAATATGCATAGATTTTATATAAATTTTAATACAATTATATTTTCATAAAATATTAAACTAAGAAATATCTTGCCAAAAATTAGTAAAATCCTTTCCTATTAAAGGCAATGTAAATACGCGTGTCTTTCCTGTAGATTCTTGTGATATGATTGTATTTTTAGAATTTGAAATATATAATAAAATATTTAATATTTACATTTTGTTAGCTTTGAATGTGTAAATTCTAAAATAAATATATTTCTTAATTAAACAGCGTATTTAGAATGCTAGATAGATGATAATCTTCCAATCTACTTTCACACATTTTTATGCTCGAAATTTAGCATATAAAGGAGCCTGTTACGGTTTGTTACAGTTTATTTTGTTACTTTTTTATAGCTTTTCCTTTTTTTCTTCCTTTCACATTGAAACTGCCTGAGAAATGTAAATGCCGCAGGTATTTCAAACTCGCGCTTAGCCATTAAATAATTTCTTACACACACACACAACATATGCATGTTTTATGTAGCGCAACGGCGCTGATATCAAATTGTATCTACAACTTCAATTTAATTATAAGCAACGCACGGCTCATCAAAATTTCTGCAGCGCGCCTTGCAGGTGCAAATGCAGAACTTCACAGTCTGAAGTCGTCGCGTCGCCAGTTGGCAACGGTCGCCACCGGTTGCCACTCGCCAGTCGTCAGTCCTGAGCGATCCCAGCTCATTTTCGGTTCCACATTATTATTATCCACGCTTTGTAGCCCGATCCCATTCACATTCCCATTCCCATTCCCATTCGCGGCCCGACTTCGGTCCGGTTGGGTTTTTAGTAGTTTTGGTCGCCTTTGCCGCTTATTGAACGATCGTCGGCGCGCTACAATTCATTTGCAAAGCGTATCCAAAAATGTTGAAGGGATTATTATATGTTGTTCTTGAATGTTGAACTGCAGGTGGAATCCCAATCTACTTGTACATGTACCTGTCCCGCAGTCTGTCTGTATGCTTGTGTGTGTGTGTGCGTGTGTTGGTCTTTATCTTTTTTAATGTCGAGGATTGCTTTGTGTTTTGCTTAAAGCATTAATTTATGTATTAAAAGTTAGAAATCCGTGTGGACAGGTGAATTTTTTTTGCCCCTTCGTAAGGTAGTCATGCTTCCACTGTATAATTTGGGTACGGTGGGGAAATGGTATTGATTATAAATGGAGATGGTAATTCAAGGACAGGTGAAGCAAATTTCATGGTCGAATGACTGTAGTGCGATCAAATGTGGGAAAAACCTGCAAGGATATAAGGTGAAATAGCAATAAGAATAAATTTAAATAGTTACTTAATATATAAGGGATAAAATATAATAAAAAGAATAATTAAGTATGTACACACTGTTGATTTGACAATCGAGAAATTCTTCATCGATAATAATTCAAATCAAATCAATCAAATTACTCAAGCAAATCTGTTAACTAACACTGTTAAGCCAATCTCATTTAAATTGCTTACAGAAATCTGTAAACTAATATCGATATCAATATTGAGCCAATCTGATATCGCTTGACTTCCGCCGGCTGCAATTTAACTAAAAACGGAAGAAAAAAATCTGTTGGCAAAAAGCGCGTACCGGATGTAAATGGGGCACAGCTGCATGCCGAGTTGCAATTGTCATCAATACACCAGCAGAGCAGCAGAAACAACAACAACAAGAACAACAACAACAGCGGCAATAATAGGAAGGACTACAAAGCCAATTCATAAAACAAAAGCAACCGACAACGGCAAGCAAAGGCAAAAAGCGAATTTCAATAACGGATGTAAATAAACCACAAGAGATCGATTACCTCCCCAGCAGGACGCGCTTTACGTTGTCTCGCCTCACCTGCCTGCTGTCAGGATAACAGATGGGCACAGGTACGGCACACAGCATACAGCGAGCTGCGCGCTGCATACAGCACACAGCACACAGCATGCAAAAATATCAGTTAACAACGCGAAATAGCAACAAAAAAAAAAACATAAACGCAAGAATTTTATCATAAATGTTATGCATCCGAAAGGATTCGCAGATGTATTGTGGAACCTGGGATACCCTGTCATAAATTGGCAATTAATAAGTTCAGGAATGTCTTAATTTCAATTGGAAGGAACTTAACATAATGCATAATTTTACATAACTTAACATTTACATAAGTCTGTTAAGTAAACCGAATTGAGGAATCTGTTAACAGTGAACGCGTCAAAGGGAGCTTCGTTCGCTTTTAACATTGATAATAACATGATACCCACATTGGCATGCTACCCCGTTTTTGTACTGCCACAGGGTAGCTGCAGCTGTTGCTGGCAAAAAATCTTGCGCATTGTTCACAAAAAAGTGCCAAGTTGAAATTTATTTAAGCTTCGACCACGCAAAAAACGCAGCAGCCGCAGGCGCAGGCGGCATCGTTCACTTGTTAAGCTCGGCTACGGCTACGGCAACAGCAGCAGAGGCCACAGCTACACTGCCAACAACAACAACAACGCAAGCTCATTAAAGTATTGCACCTGGTGCATCCGTAAGAGAAGGAGAGAGGAGCTTAAGACTGAAAACGAAACTGGTCCTGACTTGTGCGCCTGCGCTTGCTCCTTGGCCTGGACGCGACGCAGACGCACGCACAATCGAGTGGCAGGTCGCTTGAGGGCGATACTGTGGATATTTTGAAGATTAAACTGCGGCACCGGCATCCATAAATGTGTTGATATTATTACGGTAAACAGGCTGATGCATTTTAAATTGAATTTAAGATCACTCGCCACGCCACTCTGCACTGCACTCTCTCTAATTGGCCACGGAAAGTGGTTCGTAATGAGGTTGTGTCGTCATCAAACTGATGACCCAGCGATTTAGCCAGAATGGTTTATTGAAAAGCCATCATCAGCTGAATGGGTAAAAGTTTGCACAGCGCTTATTATTGTACTTAAATTTATTTTGTATGAGACACACACACACATGCGTATATATAACCATATTGACCCATTTCCAGCTGGACGGAATACGTTTCCTCGGAATCAATAATTCAAAAGTCAGCGCTGGGGCTCATTGTAAACGCATTAAGTCAAGAAGAAAGAGATGAGGCAGCCGTTCCAAGGTGTAAAGAAAGGTGCTACGCCGACAAAGAGATCAGTTCAGAACGCCTACAGATGGGACAATGGCTCAATAGAAACAGTTGCACACAAAACCAAATTGCCAGCATTGTTGTAGCATCAGATCCAGGACCAGGACTGAGGTGAGCTGAAGGCATTAATCACGCACCCAAAATGCAGCCAAGGTCATAAATGTCTCCAATGCGAGCAGTGCGAATGTTTCTCTTACAGCTGAAAATGCTTACACACACTCGCACAGTCGCACACACATTTAGCATCCTCTCGGGGTCTTTGTGGTCAAGAGCGAACGAACAATATGCACAGGGGTCGAGGCAAAAGTCATTCGAGATTCGTTAAAGAAAAATTACACGACGTTTTGTGGAGCAATTACCAGGTGTAAAAACGCTCAAGGGCGTGGACTAATTGTTCGACTCGGGTCGAGTTGCGAAATGCTGAACGCTGGACGCATGACAAATGCAATGGGCAGTACTCGGGCCCGTCTCCGTCTCCATCTCCGTCTCCGTCTCGGTCGGTCCCAGCACTGAGTAGCTGCCTCTGTCGCTCGCTTTGGTCCTGGTTCCACGTAATCAAATGTGTGCGCTGTAATTTTGGGCCTCTTTTGTGCAACGTTCAATTGTTTTGCCGCCTTTGTCGGAACTTTTATTGAAAAGCATCGGCACTGGGAAAGGTATTGGAAAAGGTATTCGGACTGGGTTATTGGCTCTGGGTAGTTTTTGCTTTGAATTTAGTGCACTGGGTCCCCTATTGTCCGTCAAGCGGCGCTACTGAAGCGTTATTAATATCGGTCGGCACTGGCCAAAAGTATTTCTCAAGTGGTAGCACGCGGTTTGGGGTATGATTTGACAGCTGAAAATACGTGGAAAACTATTGAGACCACAAGTTGCGAGCTGATAAATGATTTTTTTAGCTATGGGAATAAAACGATCGGTCGAAATAAAGGTTTTTTTTTATCAAAACTTTTAAAGGAGAAGAAGATTCAGATATATATTGTGTAAAGAACCGAGCGAATATATATTATAAGAACCTACAACATATCCTTTTAGCATCCTTAGCGCCTAGATCGAGTAAAAGAAGTAATACAAGTGGATTGTTCTGTTATTCCGATATATTTCCTAAGCCGATAAAAGTATGGTAACATAGCTAATCTTTCATTCCAGAAGGGGCAAGAAGAAGAACTGCTTATAGTCTCCTTTTCGACTTGATTTTCGCTTTAACTTCATCTTTTGTTTGGCTTTATCTTGGCCATATCTCGGTAGGCTTGTGTGCAATGCCTCCATGCACTCAATTTACCTTTGGCCTTTGACAAATTTGGAATCGTTTATAATCGCTTTAGTCGAGTCTTCGCATCAACTTATCGAACATCCATCAAAATTTTGCACATGTCCCAAAGGTTCTTTGTGCATTGCAAATGCAAAACACTTAACGTCCCCCGACCCAAAGCCGACCGTGCCACAGACAACCATGAATATGCTGCCTAGTGCAGTGAGCTATCAGCCAGCTACATCGGAAGGTAACTCTCTTTCCCGCTAGCTATGAGCCATTTCCTAAACTAAGTGTTGGGTTCTTCCTGCTCCTGGGCCACCACCACTTCCTTGGCATTGTGGTTGGCTGCTCCGTGCTTCGGACGGGGGGAGTATTCAATTTTTGTATTTGCCAAAGCGTCTCATGTGACATCGCTGGCACAGAGGAAGTAGGTGTATATGTTGTGGTTGATTCAGGCTGCCTGCTGCCAAACACACACACACACACACACACACACACACACACACAGGATACCTGTCCTTTCTGTGGAGTAGCTTGACGGGCTGGGATGCTGTAAGCCGATACGATGAGCACGTTGGGAGCGCGCAATTTTGGCATTAGTCTAAAATGCGGTCTGGCATTTAATTTCTATTTCAACATTGCATTGAAATTTGAGCGTTTCCCACAGGTGTGCAGAGCGGGGCAAACTGAGAACTCTAAACCAGTGGGGGAGAGTTGTGTCCTAACCCAGAGACTACTGGGACCCCGTTGCAGGTTTGCCAGGCAGTCAGTCAGTCAGTGAGTTTGTTTGCTCTCTGGCCATGCTATTCACTTATGTGTTTTTAACGCTAGTCCATCGTTTATGTATTCATTTTGCCTTTGAGAATTTCACCTCAAATTGTGCGTGTAGAGCAGGATCAGGGCAGGTCTTCGACTTCTGGGGTTTACCTGTGGGCTGCTTCGCTCGCTTGGCGCTCCTTAAAATGTCAAACGGTAAAGGTAACGTCACATGTGGCGCTTGGCGCTTGTCGCTAATGGAAATTGTGGCAAGCAGCTACTGTGACGCACGACGACTTCCTGCCGTGTAACTGGAAATTTATGTTAAAAAGCTGTTACTCAGACAGGCTCGTGGGATGGTTTGGGGTTGAAGGGGGCTCGTCAGTCAGTCAGTTAGGTTTGAAATGCCTCGCGGCCTCTCACTGTGTTATTTGTGTGGAAAACAAATTTTTCTGTTGATTTACTTGGAAAAACATGCAATTTTAATGGGTAGGAGTACTTCGATGGGCGGGTTGGTACACATAAAAAGAGTTCGATATAATTTTTATAAAATACTATCTGATCTCCTACCTTACCTCATGATAAAGATATGATATGATTAGAGTCTTAGAATTTAAGAATATGTGCAATGGTTATGGTTGAGGCTAAGGTTTAAGTTCAGGTTAAGCTTAAGGTTTAAGTTTCAAGTCTTTCTTGTTTTAAATCCATCTGAAAGTGTATTCAATATTCGTTTTAAGCATAAAGGCATTTATCCTCTCCGCGTTATGCTGTCTTTCTTTGGTGGGAGTCTCAGTTCCCGACTCCAAGCTTGTCCATTCTGTGCTTTTTTTTGGCTTGCGGCACGTGGCATGTTTTGTGCTCCAAGTTCACACTTAACAAACAACTGAACTGAGCTCCGAATACTGGGGCTGCCCCTTGGCCTATCCGTAGCTGCCTGTCGGCCTGTCTGGCTGTCGTCCTGTTTGCTTTTTGTCTACCCATAGTCTCCATCGCATAATTTTTCACTTGTATCCTTTTGTGTCTTCCTTGGCGCTGCAGCACACAAGGCTTATACATTTTTATGCTGCCTTTCATTTCATTTTGTTTCATATTATTTTTTCGGTACACACCCACATGGGCACTGCCATTTCAATCTTTAGGCTTGCATGTGTGTGGGTGGATGGGCGCTCTATATGTGTTGTTTGTTCGTTTCTACTGTTGATAAATTTGCTTAGATTATTATCCTGGTGCGGTTTGCTTTCTGGTGTTATCTTTGCTGTAATTAGTCTCGAGCTTGTTTGCGCCGCATTTACACAAAATGCTTTTTACGGCGCCACACGCACACGGAGAGACCCCAAACAAAGCGAGAGACGTCAGACGTTTTGTCTGATAATGTAGTACAGTAAATGGGAAGGAATACATTTATTCTGGCCGACTTTCGTGCGAGTAGACTTCACGCTGCGAGTAGACTTCACGTTGGGAGGGTTGGAGCAAAATTGGGTGTCTATTTTGAATAAAGTTTTGGTTCTGTTGAAGTTCAGAAAATTCTTATCTATAACTGTGATAGCTATATAAAGTTCTTTAGATAACTTAAGCTTACGCTTGATCTTCAAAAAATTTCTCATTTAAAACTACTTGGGTAGTAATTTCAAAACTGTTCGTGTCATTATGCAAATCCTTCTGAAAACAGATAAAGACATCTTCGTTTTCCTTTGTGCTCGGCTTTCGCAAGAACTCTGCTCTTCTGATGACTTGTCCAGCCCTAAGATCATTGCGAAACCGCCTCGCAAAATCGCATATAAAGGCGGCAACCTCAAAATATTTGCAATCCTGCCCATGGGCGGCATAACAACTAAATCTTTGTTAGGTCCTGGTAAACATGTTGCAACATGCGTTAAGGCGCTTAAGCCTAGCTCGTTGTGTCTAAGCCGCAGGATTAAATTGACTCAGCGAGAATTTGCCGAAAACCGCCTCAAAGGTAAAAGGTGAAATTTTACCGGCCCAGAGAGAGTTTGCGTCTCATTCTTTCTTTCTTTCCCTACTTCTTTTGTTCGAGGTAAATTGATCCTTTTGCGGGGTTAGTCGGTAGGTGTACACCGCATAATTTTGCACTTCCCTAGTAAATAGAAACCTCGAACCAAAGCTGGCAACTTTTTTCCTCGCCTTGGCCGCCAGGTCCATCAATCATTTCTTAGCCAAGCCAGTCAAGCCAAGTCAGTCAGCCAGTCAGCCAGTCAGCCAGGCAGGCACATTAGCATTTATGAAGTTTTCCCAATGAGTTTTATTTTCCCCTTGCCCCGACAGAAAAATCCAACAAAAGGCTCGTTCAGCGCTACGGGCTGGTTGACTTTAATAAGATTTTCATAATTTCATGCGCTTGTGCATATTTGGAGTCAATTAATGTCAAAGTAGTTTGGAAGCGCTGCAATCGATCAAATTATAAATGCAGTGCGATGGCAAGCGACGGCACCAAGGAGGCGTTAAAATGTCTGCAAGGAGACGGAGAGAGAGGAGTTTTCCCTGGCTGGTGCAATGAAATTATGGGGCAGTTTTCATATGCCATACATAAATATGAATGATGATGACTTGGGCTCACATTGTGTGCTGGCCTTTTCATTTGAATTATGCAAAAGCAAATGATGACTTTTGATTAAGCAGGAAGCTATACATGGCATAGGTGTTGATGTTGGCGATAAGCAGGCACCTACCTACCTACATAGAGGTCTGTGGGAACTCAGTGACAACAGCTAATGATTAGAAGATGCAAGTTGTTGCATGTAGTGGTTGTTCTCATCAATTTGATACGCTCATTTGCGCAAGAATAGTTAAGATTCCCCAAGTCAGTCGAACGAAACTAATCGCAACCTTCATGGGAGAGAGATCGTTAGATGGTTCTGATGAAGATGAAGTGGGCAGGAAAAGAGATCTGCTAGTAGATTGTACAAGCACCTGCTTTGTATATTACTTATTCTTTTGCATAATCATTTATTTTATAAGAAAGATGAGCATTTTTCGACTGTAAGTTAATCGATTAGTATCAGAACGATTAAAAATGTAATTAGCAGTGATAGTTTACTTAACATAAAATGTTAGGTAGCAAATTAAGTGCACTCTGTTAACTAACACATAAATAAACAATGTTGCCAGATCACAAGTATTTTCTTTGGATATCCAAAATTATTAATTATTATTTTTGCAACTGTCACACTTTGTTTGGCTAATCTTTTCGGTTTGCCTGAATCATGCATTGAGAACCTCAACACATATACAAACGCGCACGTTCGCGGGCAGCGGAAAAACATTTCATTAACTTAATTAAAATAAACCTGAAAAGCCCACAACGAGTTTTTATTAAAAGCAACAATTTAAATGCCATTTCATTTGATGCACTTAATCCAATTGGTCAGGCGTGTAAAAGCGTCGCGATAACAAGAGAAATAATAACAATGATAATGCATAATAACGGTATAACGATAATAAAACCGACACGGTAATTAGTTAATTTATAAATTTCATATAAACTGCTCATTTGTGAATTCAATTAATGTTCATATTCGCGTGTCAAACTGGATTAAAGTCTAATTTAATAACCGACTAGCGAAAATGTGCAACAGAAAAAACGAATGAAATCTGGAGAGAGAGAGAGAGATAGAGAGGGGCAGAGAAAGAGACCGCATGAAAGCGTTGAAATGCACATACAAAATGCACTTTTAGTGTCCTTGCCTGATGTATGACACGAACTGCACACAACTGTCAAGCATCAACTGAAGTTGTAACACAATGATCTGTGTTATGGATACTGGGAGATACTTAAAGAGGCTCTCGACATTTGTTGACACATGCCGAAGATATCGGTTTTGGGGTAAACCACAGCAGCCTCAACAGACGCGCTTACAAGTCACAGCCAACGCCTTCGAGAGCAGTCCACTTAAAGGAACTGACAATTGCCGCAGGATAATGAATACCCTAAATCAAATTTATGCATGCCAACGCTCAAGTGGATATGTAATTCCCCTCCAGCCGCGTCCACGCCTGCGCACATCTGTTGCCAGCCCCGTTGTAACCTAAGACACGTCGTCATGTCCTGTGTCTGGGGGCCAGGCCAACTGCCAAGTTAATCATATCGCTGACTGCAACTGCAACTAATTACAAATCAATTTGTTTAAGCCCCACGAGGCGAAACCGAACACATCCAATTCCCCAATTCCCCACAGGAAGTGAGCTGCGGTCCAGCAGCCACCTGCCTTTTTATGCGGTTTCCATCTTTGACAAGTCTATTTGAATGCGACTAGTTTATGTACAGCATATACCAAGTTGCCATAAATCAGCAGGGAGAGTTTGATGTGCGTATCGCGTAGAGAACAACAAAACTGCATCGTAAATAGAGTAAAAAGGAACTGACTTTAAGTGCGTCTTTTATATTACCCAAAGCGTAAGGCGAAGTGAGTTATAACTCTGTGGATATTTAGATAAAACTACGGGCGATAAAAGGTTTATACTTACAAGCAGATATCTGTTTTAAAAGTTATGGATGCGTATGTAAGTGAGGTTTTACAGGGCAGTAGAGTACAGGCATATTGGAATAAGTTTATATAAAGTTATATATAGGGATATATATAAGGATGATGCCTTATGAGTTGAAATTTTCAAGTAAATGAATATAGGAAATTCATATTGGGCTAAGCGATTTTAAACTTAAAGAACCTTTCAAACCATAACCTCTAAAAGCAAAGGGATAAAAGGATAAATAAAGAGGAATACGGATATTGAGACTTACGTATAAGAATGAATATTAATTCAGCTCCCTAGCAAATCATATATGTGCCTCTTCATACGCGCTCATAAAGCAATATGCACAATAAACTAGCTCCTTCAACTTTCGACTCCTCTTTCTCTGGTTCCTTCCTGATTAGCACTTCAGTTTGAAGAATCCTTTTCTCAAAATTACGACGCAAATAGGCACTTCAGCTTTCGGCTTCCAGTGCCTGTTGTTGTGGCTATTGTACTCGAAATCTGAAGCATTTGTCTTCTAATTATGATTTCAATGGCTTGTGCAAAATCAAAGAAGGCGTAATTCGCTCTCACCAGTCCGTCAAAAAAAAAAAAAAACCACTACGAAACGATATAAACAATGCCAGGGCAGGGGCAACCTTTAAGGCGGCAAATCAAATCAAAGAAATAACAAACAACCAAAACAATAATAATAATAAATAAAAAAGGAGTGCAGAACCCTAACTCCAAAAACCAAAATACGCGCTTGTATGTGTGAATGTGTGAGCTATTGTTGACAGCCTCAGACCGCAAACAAAAAGAGTTCTCAGTCCACAAAAGGAGCGGAAAAAGCGATCAAAGAGGCGAAGAGCTGCCAAAAAAAAGAACGAAAGAAAAGAAAACCAAAGAAAGAGCTCGCTGCGCCTGCTTCTTGAACAAAACACGAGGTTTCAACACTCTCACACACGCATGCATACACCTATCCCCCTGTGTTTGCGGATTCCTTTTGCGGGCAGCTTAGCAGCACCGACTGAGCGACCGACCAGGGACCGTACTCATCGACCTCATCTGCTTTTGTTGCCACGGCGATGGATGGATATGGCTGCGCTGCGCTGCTCTGTGCTGCTCTGCTCTGATGGTGTCTTAAGCGCTTTAAGCGAAATTAAAACATTTCACGCAGCAGGCGGGCAGGCGGTCTCGAGTTTAGTTTGGCTGCTTGTTATGCAAACATTGCCACAGATTTTCGCATTTATTGTTGTAAAATACGCGCGAGTACACTGAGCTAAATTTTCGAGGGAGAGTTCTCAGTCTATTTAGGGTTATGGGAGAAGTTTTCTGGCTTACAAAAATTTTATAATAAAGATATTTCAATATTTTATGGCTTCATTTTTAACAAAGTTATGGCGGGAGTTAAGCCTAGGCTTTAACCTATCCTTATTTTATTCGATTTTAACATGATCTTTTACCCAAAATTAAAAGGGAAATCAAATAGACTATGCATGTTGATCATGAATATATATTAATATATATTAAGACCCTTGTTTCCTTTTAGTCTTATAATAAAATATTTTATTCGATTTTGCCAAGATGTTTGGCCCAAAATTGTTTAATGCTTACTTTGACCTCTACAATAGATTTTTTGTAAATTTTCTCGTTTAAAAATGTTTAAAATAATACTTTTTGAAAAGTGATTAAGGGGCACCTTTATCAAATTTACTCATCAAAATAGTCGAAAATATTCCAAAGTTCTTTATTGCAATTTGTAAAATGCAAGATTACTAAAAGTGTGAAGATATAAACAGAACATTCTGCGTAAATATCGCTTAATTTATTGTGTATGTTGAGAAAGATAAAAGCATCTGTGGAACGAAGGGTATCACGCCGTCGATACTTGCTTTAAAGTATTTCTTTACAGGATTAATTCAGCATTCCTAGCCGTGATTTCTTTCAGTGCACACACGCACTCACACCAGATTTAGAGCACAACGCTTATCATGTCCAGCATGCTGTGTGCACAGCCAGCCACGTAATCAGCACAGTCCGAGTAGCGCGTGCCCAGCTCGGATGCCTCATAGAGACTATCCACGTGCTGAAGTCGACGCTCTGCGGCGCTTGTTGTTGGCCTGCAAAAGGCGTGAGGTCACTAATTAGCCCGGCAACTCCAACTGTAACCGCCGCAAACTGAGAACTTACATGAATAGAATTTTGAATATGCTGCCCAGCACGCCGTTGTGTGCGTCCAGCGGAGTCGCACTCACCTCGCAGATGGCGCGTAGCAAGCAGGCGCTACCATTGAAGCCATACTGACCCAGATAGTTGGCAATCGCGCGATAGAAGTCGTGACGCGTGAAACGAGGAGGTCGCGAAATTGAACGCTTCTCGGGGTTATCATCATCATCAGCGGAGTGATCCTGGGCGCCAGCATCGCGTCCATCTATGGGTGTCACATCGCTGCCAATGCCAAGAAAGCCTTCGTCCAGATCCCACTGCAATTATGGGTCGTTTATAATTCCCTAAAGGCAAAGTGTGCCACAGAGTGTGCTTACCCTATCGATCCACTCGTGGTAGGAGTTATTCGAGGGCAAACCATAGTTAGATTCAAAATTGAAGGCCACGTAAACATTGCGATAAGTCAGATCCAACGGGACAGCCACAGCGGCTAACAACTTGAAGTTTGTTGATAATTTAAAAAGGAATTTTTTTCTGGAGAGCTTTATCAACTTACTCCAATAGAGCCGCCGCGGGGAAAGAAAAGCACCGCATTTGCCAGTTTCGCGAGCAGGCAAAGAATTGATACTCCAATCAGGATGAAGTCGAAGTGTTGCAAGCGATTCGAACCCATCGCGAACAATGCGCTAAGTGAACTGTTTGGTTAGCTGTGGCAAGTTGCATGGGCAAAGCTGTCAATTCAAGGTGCAAGTTGCAATTGTAGAGCTAACAGAGGCATTGAAATTAACATAAATTAGAGCTGTAATATCTTCTATTCCACTTGAAGAGGTTTACATAGCTAGATATCTGCAAAACCAAATGACGTTAGACTGAAAACCCAAGTTGAATTGGGTTGCTGATGTTGATCAAGAATGTATATGCTATATACCTTTCAAGATGTTTATGCAGAGCTGTTAAACTTAGTATACCAAAGCCTATATTGTTGCTGTTGATCAAGAATATATATAAGCTATATGGGTTTGAAGATTTATACCATCACTGATCGTGTTTACTTGTTTTATTAAGGACCTTTGTCTTCATTAAGTCAAGAATTACAATATTCCTATTACTGGTAAACAAACAATATCGATCTTATCGAATTTCCTCTCGCTCGTGAGTCACCCTGTATACTCGTGTAAAATTGATGAATGAATTTCACAAACGTCCAAAGTCTAGCCATAACATAGCTAAAACTGGAATATGCAAGTTATACACAGTTTCCGCATGATCCAGACAAGTAACATGGCCAACGCGATACGTAGCGGGTCTGTGCAGAGTGGGAAAGCGTCAATTGGTTGGTGCTAATTGAAAGAATCTGTAACATTTCTCTCTAACATCGCATTGTTGCAGCAAGAAAGACAACAGACTGTTCTGCTTACTAAATGAGATTAATATGCCGACATATTAATTTTGGTTTTTAGGCTTTTGTGGTTAGTCAGAACTTTGGGAGTATTTTTGGAAGAGAGAGTGATTCAGTTTCGGGCTGTTGGGCAAAGCAGTGACATCGTGCGCATTGTCAAGTGGATTAACCAACTGAACCAATTCAGAGTCAAACTCAATACACATAAAATGAAATCGAGAACAGATCTAACCATAGCTAGTCTTATAGTATATATTAGTGTAGTTTGTAATTTGATATCGTGTACATCGGCCGTTTATGGCAGTCTCTCGAAGCACGAGCGCAGCAAAAGAGCGCCCATACCATGGCTTATCTTTCCCACAACATCGCCCACTCGAGTTCAGGTGTGTGTGTGTGTGTGTGTGTGTGTGTTGTTATAATTGTTCCGATTAATCGATTAATTGATTCTTTTTAATCTTTGAATTAGTTCGTTTGTGGCATCGGTATTCCACTGGAAGATCTCGACTATGAAGCTGTGACCACAGGCTATGTGTTGAAAGCGGAATATTGGTTGCCAGAAACACCCGATGCGCTGCGTACCGCGACCTCTATGCCGATTAATCAGAAACCAACGCTTGGTTCGGTGGGTGCCCGTCAACGTCGTCCCATGTTTGAGAACTTTTTGGTGGGTGCCGATGATCTGGGCAAGAGCACCAAGAAGCTTATCACGCGAACGAACAAGGTGCTGAGCAGTTATCGCTGGACTGTCTACAAGGGCCTGGAGGGTCTGGCGAAACGTCTGGGCTATCAGGGAAGGATTTGTGTGCTGAAAAGCATCTGCGAGGTCGCCGAGGAGCCGTTCCACTATACGAATGGCCTCATTGCAGAGCTACTTCACATTCTGCTGACGTAAGTTTGCCAAGGGTCTTAATGCGAATGATCTGGATATTCATTTTCCTTATTTGTTTTCAGGCCCTCAACGTCGGTGGATAAGTTATCCGAGCATGCGGATAACGAGTATTATTATGCCGAGAAGGTCGGACATTCGGGTGCGGGTTGTGAGCGCGTCTTCAAGGAGTGTCGTCGCAGTTTGCTGCAACACTTCAGCGAGCTCCAACACAATCTGGGCAAACTGCTGTCATAGCAAATAAAAAGCAAGTGAAACCAATCGATAAATTCTTTTTCTTATCATCACAATTAGTTAGATTTTTTTTCAGTGTAATAACACTTGAGGTGTTAATTACAAGAACGCGAACTTTACTTTTATGATTAGAAAACTAAAAACGCTCTCAGCAACGCATAGGATAAATGAGCACACAGTGGCGTCAATAAAAGTTGGCACGCTGGCAAAGCTCTTAAAGCGTGTTGCTCGCATTGGGCTAAATTCGATTTGATTTATCAGTTGGCACTTTCGTTTTTTTCTTTCTTTTTCTTCAGACAAGAATAGAAAGTAAGAAGGTTTCGTTTTGCACATCGATGGTATAGTTAGGAAAAAACGCTGAAACTGTACGGTTGACACTTCTGAAGTTAAGAACTCAAGTGAAGAAGTTAGAAAAGGATAATCGAAATGAAGATCACAAGTTTTGTGTGGATAGTTGCATGTTTCACTCTTGCCTTGGCTTTTAATGATAGCGCCAGCTACGACGAACGCGATATTTTGGTGCGCAAGGCCCGCTGGTTGCCCTTGATCTATCCGCGTTCTTATCCTGCTAAATTTAAAGTTGGTATAGGGCAATAAATTCAGTGATATTTTGATGATGATGAGTTATACTTGCAGTTCATTGTGGGTTTTGGTATTCCAGTGGAGAATCTAGATATCTATGAGGCCATGACAACTGGCTACGTGTTCAAGGCACATTACTTTTTGCCCACCACAGCAAAGCAGCTGCGAATGAAGAATATACACGATATAACCGAGCGGGAGTTTAAGGATAACGCCACAGTGTTTCAGCAGATCATTGCCAAATCAGATGAGGAATTGGGAGTGACTACGCGGAGAAAATTAGCAGAGACCGCAGAACCTTGGAACGGATATCGCTGGGCTGTTTATCAGGGCTTCGAGAGCTTAGCCCTGCGTATGCATCTTAATGGAAGGCAGTGTGTGCTGAAAAGCATCTGCGAGAACGCCGCAGCGCCATTTGATGATCACAATGGTTTGATGGGAGAGTTGATGCACATTCTATTGACGTGAGTATTCAGGAATCTCCTAAGAAATCTCTATATAATTGGAAACTTTTAGTCCTTCTAGCTCAACGGATGCCATAACCGAGCATACGGATAACGACTATCTAAACGCAGAACGCTTGGGACATGCGGGTGCGGATTGTGATATGATCTATTCAAAGTGTCCTAAATCTCTCTTGGCGCATTTTAGCAATGTACATCATATAGGAAGTGAATTCTTAAAAATGTTTGGATGAGTTGTGCAAATTTCAATATCCAATCATCTACAATAAGATAAATGAAGAAAAACCCGTGAATATTTATAGATTGACTTAGCTATGATCCCACGAGAATCTTTTCTTGATGACAACTGGAAAATATATAAATACCATTTTCCTTTTCGAACACCCAGAAGGCGATTAAGAAATTAGTCTTACACACTTACTACAATTAATACTCAACGTATTGTCCCGGCAAGTAGAACTTTCCCGACATTCTCTCTAACTACTTCCTCCATGCATCATTTCACTGTGAAGCGTGAAATTTATGCAAATTATCATATAATAACTCTTTTTGTTTTCTGTTTCTCTGTTTCTTTGTTTTGTGTGCCAGCTTCAATCCCATCTCCAACTCCATCTCGGAGGTCTTTCTCCACGCTCGGGTGGTCGAGCTTCGTTTGGCTTTTTCACCTATCAAAACGTACGCATCTCTCTCTCTCCCAACTCGGCTCGGGGTCTGCGGGCCAATGCATTGTCTTCTAATTTAATAATTATAGTTGGACTCATGGATAGCTACGGCTTAGCTGGCTACCGTACGGTGAGTCTTAAGACCCACCACCGTCTTGTCTTGTCTTGTCTCTCTGGACTGGTCTGGTCAACAAATAGGCGTTTAAATGCAAATGTCTGCGCTGTAATTAATACGCATAATACGCATATTATGCAAATGTCGATGTGGTAATGACTTGGCCCAAAACTTTGAGACAGACACACACACACAAAGAGAGACACACACTGCCTCAAAATATGCTTTTCACACTTGAAATGCAGTCGAAACTCGCCTCAGAGTCGCTCATAAATTCGTCACTGGGATGCATTGTTAATGTTTTCACGTACTAATTAGCTTTGACAAAACACAAGACAGCTACTAAAAAATTAGTAGCCAAGGGCCCGTCAGTCTTCTCTCTGTCTTCCACTGGGATCTCTCTTGGGAGCCAAGATCTGCGGGTCATCGCCAGCGCGACTTTCTCTAATGAAGTTCCCAGCGAGTGGCTTTTAATTTGTTGCAGAGCAGCTTGGGGTTCTTTGGGTCTATGCGCTACACTTGTGCCTCTATCGAAATGATGACAACATATGATAAGAGTTGACAGGAGTCTCCCCTCCCGCTTTCCCCTCCTCGCTGACGTTGGGATCGTAGGATGCGCCATAAAGTTGAATCTCTGGGCTAGATAATCACTGCGAGATGCAGTTCTCAGTTTCTTTTGCTTTTTGGTTGCTACTCTTATTTACTGCAGCTTAATAGTAGTTTCCAAAATCCAAGCACCTTTCACAAGTTTCATGTTGTGTTGTTGTGATTACCTTTAACCCTTGCGCCATGCCATGCCTTGCCTTGCCTTGCCGTGCCTTGCCTTGGGTTACCCTGTCTGGTTTGCCTGTTTGTTTTGGGGCAATAATTTTTATTTCCATTGCCTTTCTTTGGAAACAATTTGTAGCAACATGCAGCATAACGAAGTAATCAGTGTGCGAGTGTGTGTGTGCCACAGGAACACAGTCTGTGGCAGATGAATATACCCAGAGTCAGATGCTTATCCCGCCAGGTTGCGACAACTGTTTTATGACCTTATATGCGACTCGTATCTGGCTAGTGTGGCGGGGGAGGAGGAGCAGCAAAGGGAGAAGGAGGAGCTGGGGAGGCTCTGCGCTTCTCTTTATATGGTGCATGGGTCCATGTCTATTTTTGGGGGCAAAACCTCCTTTAGATTTGCCTCTGGCGAAAGTAGGTCCCGCAGTTTTGTTTGCTTCTTTCCCATTGCCCAAACTTGGCAACGGGAGTAATAATTTTGTCGAGGGGTATTCGAGGCTACAAATGTAACAAATAGCTGTAGGTCGAGGACGGGCCAGACATTCTCTTACCCAGAAACAACAACAACAACAAAAACAACAACGACAACAACAAGAACAACAATAATGCTAATTATGTGGTCATGAGTGTCTTTATGATACTGCCAAGGTAGTTTCTAAAATTGCACTATGGGAATTAGTAAAGAAGTAATGGGAAATTGAGGTCGGAATTAGGAGTTTACCTTAGGGTTTATTATTATTATTATATTTTATATATTTAAAAAATATATATAGCTTTTTAATACCCATCAATATCACTTTAGATTGTTTCATTCGGCGCAAATTGAATTTCAGCCTTATATGTCTGATGATATCAAATAAAATGGGGGTCGGAATTTTGACATTTAGACAAATAATAATAATAATAATAATAATAATAATAATAATAATAATAATAATAATAATAATAATAATAATAATAATAATAATAATAATAATAATAATAATAATAATAATAATAATAATAATAATAATAATAATAATAATAATAATAATAATAATAATAATAATAATAATAATAATAATAATAATAATAATAATAATAATAATAATAATAATAATAATAATAATAATAATAATAATAATAATAATAATAATAATAATAATAATAATAATAATAATAATAATAATAATAATAATAATAATAATAATAATAATAATAATAATAATAATAATAATAATAATAATAATAATAATAATAATAATAATAATAATAATAATAATAATAATAATAATAATAATAATAATAATAATAATAATAATAATAATAATAATAATAATAATAATAATAATAATAATAATAATAATAATAATAATAATAATAATAATAATAATAATAATAATAATAATAATAATAATAATAATAATAATAATAATAATAATAATAATAATAATAATAATAATAATAATAATAATAATAATAATAATAATAATAATAATAATAATAATAATAATAATAATAATAATAATAATAATAATAATAATAATAATAATAATAATAATAATAATAATAATAATAATAATAATAATAATAATAATAATAATAATAATAATAATAATAATAATAATAATAATAATAATAATAATAATAATAATAATAATAATAATAATAATAATAATAATAATAATAATAATAATAATAATAATAATAATAATAATAATAATAATAATAATAATAATAATAATAATAATAATAATAATAATAATAATAATAATAATAATAATAATAATAATAATAATAATAATAATAATAATAATAATAATAATAATAATAATAATAATAATAATAATAATAATAATAATAATAATAATAATAATAATAATAATAATAATAATAATAATAATAATAATAATAATAATAATAATAATAATAATAATAATAATAATAATAATAATAATAATAATAATAATAATAATAATAATAATAATAATAATAATAATAATAATAATAATAATAATAATAATAATAATAATAATAATAATAATAATAATAATAATAATAATAATAATAATAATAATAATAATAATAATAATAATAATAATAATAATAATAACAATAATAATAATAATATAATAATATTTTATAAATTAAGAAAGCGCGTGTCTCCTTTATAGATATAAAAAATTGGCTTGGAATTAATTATTATAATATAATTTTATGTATCGAGAATATATATAAATTTCTTTTGATTACCCTTTACTATCGCTTTTGCTAACTTTATCAAGTCATAAACGAACAATCTTCTTCTCAACGCCATAAATATTATGTCAGCTTTATGGGTCTTGTTGTTGCTGATAGTTGGAATATAAAGTTTAACTACAGTTAATATAACAAAATTAGGTTTTAAAATGTTTTATATATATATCGATTTGCCTATTGATCGGCCTAACTGGCTTTATAAAGTCATTAATCGAACGCGCCTATACTGCAAATTTTATCTCAGTATTTTAGAGGTTTTTTCCACAGCTTTATATGTATCATCAAACCATAAACTTCCCGTAATAATGCACGATGTGTTGTGATTACTGCCTTGGACTACCCGTTTTTTTCTTTTATGTCACAAAATCAGATGCCTATCGCAAGCTCTGCTGCTCACCTGCTCTGCCATTTTAACGGTTACTCTAACTCCCATTTTTCCATTGAATGTTTTTGATAGCAGCCATTAAATTACACATCTTATCACATGACATCGCGTATTTGTGTATATTTCATGCTAATTAGAAATCAAAGATCTTTACCCGTTGATATGGCATAATTAATTGCGTTTAATTTTTTATCGCTAAACCTGAATGAATAAACCTGCGCTTATCTACCTGTTCCCTCTTCCCTCTCCCCCGACTCACTTAACGGCTCTCTGATTAAGTTGTATCTGTGTTGTGGCATCAGTTTTCAGCTGTCGACCGTGAGAGCGCTAGCCCCAAGCCCCAAGCCACATGTCCCCCAGGCCCCAAGCTCTGACCACATGTCGTATGCGCATTGTCATCATAACTTTGCCATTGTCTGAATCTGATGGAAATTTTGCATAATTTCGACTGTGTGTGTGTGTGTGAGTGAGGAAGCGAGAGCTACTGCAGTTTATTATTATTTAAACAACGTGACTAAATTTACGTAGTGCCACAAGGGGAAGGGGGAGTGGTAGTGCGAGGAATAGCGGGCAGTAAAATAATAATAGCAGCGTCGCTTTTTGCATATATGCAAAGCGAGCGAAGCGAAACGCTGCCCCAGACAATTTTCGCATGATAAATCGTTAAAGGAATATGAAAAAGCGCGAATTGTAACTGAAATAATACACACACAGACACACACGGGGAAGGGGGGGGGGCGGTTGCTGTGTCTCACCTGCCTTTTGTTTATGCAAAAAGCTTCACAAAATTGGCGCTACGTACGTGCCAAAGCATTTCATGGTCTGGCAACTTAATACAGCCACAACCTAGCTGTATCTTCTATCCGAAAAAAAAGAAGCGCCAGCAGTTTCTTTAACACACACGTGTGTGTGTCAGTATGTGTGTGTGTGTGCTGGGGATTCCATTCATCATGTGTGTGTGTGTGTGGGTGTGTTTGTTTGCTTTTGGACCGGCGCTCACGTGTAAATTTTCTCAAATAAATCATTAAAAGCTGCGCCCGAGCAGCCAGCAGCACATTGACATTGTCAGTGCGGCAGAGGGGGGAGAGTGGGGGCGGGCGAGAGAGAGGGGGAGAAAGGGAAGGGCAAGCCTGCGGCCTTTTGAAACGGCTCCTTTAATAATAATCAACGCGGGAGTGCTTATTGTAAGTGCTCAGGCGAGCCAGAGAGGGACGGCCTTCCTCCCTCACTGCCTCTCCCTCTCGCTCTCTTCTGCTACCCTACGCCTTGTTGGCTCGGCCGCTCTATTCATAGATTGCACTTTGTGTGCGCTATTCATAAAGCATACGCCCAGGCGCCGCGCCGCGTCGTCGTGCCATTGCACTCGACACACACGCTCTCTGAGTGTGTGTGCGTATGCGTTTGTATGGGTTAGTTAGTGGCACTTTAGCGCGCTGAAGTTTATACATAAATTTGTCATTGGCATTCAGAGTAAGGCACCCTTTACCCCCCGCCCACCTGCCCGCCCTTTTGCGCCTTCAGCCAGTGCGCTGCACTTGAGCCCGTGCAAACATTTGTCTAACAATTTCTTTCTTCTTGCCTGCCTTCTTCGCTCACTCGTTCACTCGCTCATTCATGCACTCATATTCGTATTCACATTCACCTGTGTTTGAGTTTCTCATGTTTGCTTTTCAGCCTTTTTTCTTAGGCGCTTCTATCGTATTTAGACGCCTGAAAATACATTTTTGCTTTGCTTTTTTGCTCTTCTTAATTAAATCTGAGGTATATTTTGGGTTCTTGTGTGATCTAAAAGGTCGAATATACAGGGGTTTAAACGTATAGGGGAGTTAAGTAGAATTGATTGAGAGAGTGAGTTGAGTTACGAGAAACTTGAAGATGTTATATATACGAGTATATACTTTATATAGTTTTTAGAATCACAGGTCGAGTCAATTGAGCCATGGTTGTCTGTCTGTTTAAACGCACAATCTCAGGTATTTTAAAAGTTAGAAATACAAAAATTAGCACGAATGTTCTTATATATTATACGCTAGATAACTGCCTTGGATGCCCCGCGTACTAGCTTCACAGCGCTGTATATGAAGTTTATTACAGAAATTACTGAAGCTACAATTCTGTTACGCTACTTTGAAGATTGATCTATGCACAAGATCACTAAAAAATTTTATTAGAATTTGTTGTTGAAATAAAGAGGATGAAACATAATTGCAATGGTTTTACGAAATTTGGGCGAAGGGTATCTTACTGTCGGGAGGTCCGACTGTAGCTATGGTTACTTGGTTTAACTTTAAAGTTTTTTGTAACAAATTATTTCTGTTATCTTTGATAACTCTAAGTTGACATTAAAACAATAAAGGAATTTTTATTTATCTCTTTACCTGGCACACCATTACTTATGATTAATGCTTCGTATAAGACCTCAGGAATTTACGCTTCCTCAATCCGGAAATGATAGTTGTCTCATCAGCCCGGAAGCGACTTTCAACAAAGGAAATTTCATGCAGTTTCCTGAAAGGATTTCATTTTCAGTTCGAAGCTACTGTCTATATGCGAGAATTCCCTACTTTCCCACAGCCTCATCTTTAGCAAAGCTAAAGACCCTCTTTATAAGGCGTGAACAGCGTCCAGTCACAGGCAAAAAAGACAATTGCGCTAAAAGGATGTTAATAATCGGCCTCAGCTCTACATAAATTTCAAATTCGTTACGTAACAAAGGAAGAAAGGGATGGCGGCGTTATCACCTTTTACGGACATACACAGGAGGTCCTGGATGCAGGTCTGCCATGCCGTGCCTAACCCTACGGATATTGTGGGCTCGTTAAAATTTCATTCGTTTGCCTTTCATTAGCAAAGCTGTGGTAATTTTCCCTAGAACCCAAACCCGACACAGAAGTCCAGAGCAAACAACCATCTCCCGGGTCTACCGTTCCTACGGTCGGCATGGAACTGATCTGGTTTAAATATTACAGTGGCAGGCGGCAGTTCAAAAGGATCCGAGCAGCGGTGCCTACAACACATTTTGATTAAGCATGAAGTCGTGGCGACGCCGTCGTCCCAGTCGGATTGCGATGAGAATCCCTTTGTTTTTTCTCCGCATTAAAATTCTTAATTTATTTCTGTTGCCCTCAGAGAGAGAGCGAGATGGTAAGGGAGAGGGGGTGAGAGAGAAGCCGCATAGTCATCATCAGCTGGAACTTGGGCAAACAACGGGCTCAAGTGCAGCCGCATTAGACACAGTCATTCCCCGGCTCTCTCTCTCTCTCTCTCTCTCTCTCTGATCTTCTGCCTCTAATGCGAGAGTTGTTCTCTATTTGTAGACCGGGTGTGAAGTGCAGCACATTTTCGAGCAGAGGTGGGCGATCTCAACGATTCCAATTCGATACTGTGGTCCGGCTGTGAGTGTGTGTGTGAAGTGGGTGTGGACAGAGGCATGTGTGGCATTGGCATTGGCATTGGCAGAGGGATTGCCCTTCACATCAGCGGCGCCTCGAGTGCAACACTTGTGCCCGCTGATTGTGCAATAAAGTTGCCGGCAAAGGCGATGGCTATGGGCATGGGGATGAGGGGCGTGGCGCAAAGCATTGCAAATTGCTGCATGGGCCACAGCTGCGCCGCAATTCGCTGCGCTTTTCATTTCGTTTATTTATGTTCTTGTCGCGATGCGGTTTTTACAAGAGAGAGAGCGAAGGTGCCAACTCATCTCATTCCATCCTATCCCAGCTATGCACCCTCACCCTCACCCTCACACTCTGCCTTAGAGATCTCAATTTGTTAAGCAGCTGATGCCAGATGGCGCCACAGTGCTGCACCACAGGCATCGTGTTAATAAGACTATAACAGATTTCTTATAAATTATGTTTAAATTAATGTCGAGGGTGTTGCATATAGCCAAGGAACTACGACATATTTATAAGAAATGTGTTAAGAGTGTGACGGATCGTAGTGAACAGAGGGGGGACAAATAGGAAGGGGAGTACATATAAGAGACATAAGGAAATTCTCCACAGTTAAAATTTAATATTTTTCTAGAAAGTCATTTTAAATTTTATAAAACATATTTTTGTTCATTTAATACAAGCTAAGTTAGTTTTAAATATAAGACGTAGGTCTAACAGTTCTTCTAAATCACTTTTTGAATTATTTATGGAGTATTTTAAAATAATTTTAATAAGACATAAAACAATCCAAGATGGAAAGTTCTTGTCTGTTTTTTTTTTAATATTTCCTTAATATTTTAAAAATTTCTTTAAAATTTATTTTAAAGAAAGAAACTCCCTTTATATTACTTTAATTTTAACAAGCAGGATGTTGATCCAGAATTTACATAAGAATTCCTAGTATTGCAAACTAATATTAAATTAAATCTAAAAGTATTTCTGCAGTCTCTGAAATAACTAGCAAATTCCCCTTGGTTTCTATAAAATGTTCAACTTGTCAAAACTCACATTGCAGTCTGTCAGTAAGTTTTCCGACACACTCAAAGCTAAGTTCGATTTCAATCGACTGACAGTTGTAAACGACTATTGTAAGTGATTTAACTGTTTTCGATACGATTGAAGCTGACAGTGGACAAGCCGAAGTTGAGCTCACGTAACTCAGTTCTTAACAGGCCTATCGCTTGCAGCTCAGTTTCTGTTCCATGTGGTTGATCCTAAGTCAAACCCTGCCAACCACCTACACAGCTCAAGTGACTCGGCAATCATCAGATGTCACATGGCAGCGACACACCCAGCCATGCTGTACGTTAAGTTAACCCACAATTTCATGGCCGTAAATACCCTCTATATATCACGGCACATTCAAGTTGCCACTCCGCACATTCATCAGCATCAAACGGGAATCATTACCGGCATGTGTTACTTGAAACTTATCGCGCTGGCTGCGCAATGTCAATGTCAGCTATTATTAGTATTACACACGCGTCTCGAGGGGGCAAATACACACACCTACACACACACACACACACACTGGGGGGAAAATTATCACTTGGGATTAGCTGGAACCGCAGCAAAAGGAAAACTTCCCAAAGAAAATCCCCAAGCAAACATTTGTACAACACCTACAAAAGAAGCAGAAGTAGAAGGAGAAGAAAGCAAAGAAAACTAGAGAGATGTCGCGTCGGGCTTTTGCTTTCATTTTTCAGCCTCATTTGATGTATATTTAAAGTGTGATTAAAGTGTGTCGACGATAAGCAACTTCCTGTCCTGATTGATGCTGGGATGTGTTCGTCCTCTCTCTCTCTCATTGAGATACGCGCAACGTTTGCATACAGCAACGCTCAAGGTGTTAGTTTCCACAACCGCCTGTCCCCGCCGCCTTGTTGTTGTGGTTCCAACTGGGGTGTGATATTTGACAGTTGCCTCTCAGTCGAGTGATAAGAATTATTTACATTTCTTTCTCCGTACTTTTTTTCCAACGCGTTTTCCCATTAAAAAGAGCCGGAAAATGATTGCCATGTGCTGACGGGTTTTTCCAGTGCGAACGCTCTGCGTTTTTTTGTTTGCAAATAATTACCTCGAAATTCACATGCCGACGGGGCGACGGGCCGCCGCTTAAACCACTCAGCCAAGCGTTATGGAAATTCATAAAACCCGCTTGCAAGGACTCGCCTGTGCTGCCTACACGAGGTTGTGGGTGGCGTTTTGTGCATAAATCCTTTGGCGAAAAAGAGAACAAAAAAATAAAGCGGCAGCAGCAGCAGCAGCAAAGGATGTGCCCGGCTCGGCTCAGCTTGGTTTGGTCATTGTTTGTTGCCTCCTCTGGCAATGAGCCGCACACATTAAACCAGACATAATTAAGCTGTCGGGATTATTTTGATGTGTCACACGCGGCGACAGCGGCAGCTGATAGTCCCTGGTACAATCCACCTCCCCGGGCCTGGGCATTAATTTAAGCCAACTTTTGTTTTGGATACACCCGTTGTTTGTGCACTGTGAGACCGCAAACAGCTGAGTTTGTGATAAATGTCGCGCGTTTGTGGCGAAAATCAACAGGCTGCGGGGTTTTTCGGAATTTTGCGGAAATGGAAATTCCATCGCCATTGTGTGTAGAGCGGAACCAAAGGCAAGTTGGAAAATATCATTGCACTATGCATGATTTTTGATTCCTTTACTATACCCGCTACTCATTGGGTAGTGGGGTATTATAGCTTTGTGTCAACTGAAAGTGTATAAAGCAGTCTGAAGGAAGCAGTCCTTGCTCAGGATCAACAACTGATTCGATATTGTCTTGTTCTTCTGTCCGTCTGTCCGTCTGTTATATTCTGTTATAGTCATTAGTTATAAAAGCTAGGACTACCAAAATAAACAAACAATATGTGTCGTGATTGCAACCTAATCAAATGAGTTACAGATTTTGATAACGTCTTCCTCCGCCTTTTAAAATATTAATTTAACATAAATAGATGTTGAAAGAATTTGCGCAAAATTTGTTATTGAAATGAAGAGTTTTGTTTCATATCATTCATTAATTTGATAAACAAGCAGCTGGGTATACAACAGTCGAGCACACACAATTGTAGAATTCCAAATTATATTCATGAATTTATTTATTTTTTTTTAGAGAGCAACTCTAACAAAGAAAATAAAGCAATTTGAAACTTATTTTCATTTCAATAATTGAAATAAATTTCATTAGTTTTTATCTAAAAAAGCCGTTGGAAAAGAGCCACAAATATAGAGCTGAAATAGATCTCTTTACTATGCTAACTCTTTTTTCCAAACATTTTGACAATATCTGAAAAAATGAGACGGAATAATTCAATGGACTCAGAGAAATTTCTGCTTCTCTGATTTCCTCCGACACACACACACAGTGAGTGTTATCTATATGGGAACCGGAAATTGTAGAGTGCACATTTGGGTTTAATTTATGCAACTGACACCAGAGGGCGCTGCTTAGCATTTAAATGGACGTCACATTTCCGTTCTGCTTCGGGCCGCGTCTTGTTGTCTCGTTGCACTGTAAACAATTCCAAATTGCAATGCCAAAGGTTGTCGGCAGTAGGAGAAAGGGGAAGGAGGGGGGATCACAGCCCAAAAGAGTTGGCAACCTCAAGCTCCACGATTAACATTTAATTAGAAATCAAAGTGAGTGCAGACTGAGTGCATTACCAATGCACGAATTGCCTTGGGGTGTGTGTCCTGCGCTAAGATGACAAAAGTCTTAGGCAGGTGCCAATAGAAAACGGCATTAGCATTTTTAATGGGTACCCCGAACATTGCAGCTAATGAAATTTAAATTATCCCAGCTGAGCCTCCGCTGAGCTCAGGTTCAATGGGGTCGTCGGGCAGTCTGCGGCGATTGTGGCGGACAGTTCTTTATGTTAATCAAAGGGTGCAGCCTGAGGCCTCCCGCTGTCACAGAGGGAAGAGAGAGAGAGAGAGAGGGGAAGGGGGCATATCACAATTTTTATGCTGTTATGTAAATTCGATCGGTGCGAACAAAGAAATTATTTAATTTACGCGTCACTCACTCGGCTCAGTCGGCTCACTGCGACTTATTCGCATTTATTTACACGCCTGTTAGAGGCGCATCTTCGGCTTTCTACAGTTTTTCTTTATGCGTTTTGGTTTGTGGTTTTTCCATAAATGCCAACATAAATATCATTTAGGACTCCTTTGTGTGACATTACAAAAGGGCAGCGTAGCTTTTCTTGGGTGTGAAGCAGCACAGTTTTCCCCCAAGAAAAGTTGTGAAAAATTGTTATTGATTTCGTGCGCCAATAGAACAAAACGATTTCTGTTTTCGATCGCCATCGTAAAACGAAGCTGTGAAGTGACCAAGGGGAACAGTAGTCGCGTCTGTTTTACGAGCAGAGCTAAGAAGAGGAGAAAGAAGAAATCTTCTTAGAAATTTTTACCAGCTTAAGAACTTGTGAAGATTCTGTTTTCTATTTTGATAGATAGTTTTCAGTGTGAAGATAGAGTCTAAAAGCCGCTTACAAAGCTAATAAAAGTTTGGGGGAATCATTTGTCTTAAAGATTTTAAACCTGCTTTGCATTTGCCCCAGTCATGCCATGTTATTTTCCATGTTCTTTAGCTCTTAACTCAAGTAGTTAGTTTACAGAATTGTTATGCCAAGTTTTAGCTCAGAAAATGGTTTTAATACCCTCCGATCATTGAAAATGTTTAAAAAAGGGTATATATTTATTTTGTAAAAATGCTTATGACAGGCATAAGTAGGCGTGGCAGTCTCCAAAGTCTCAAAATCACTAGCTTAGTCCATTGAGCCATGTCCATCTATTTGTACTTTGTCTTTGTACTTTGTTTGAATGATCACACAGATCTCAACTATTATAAAAGTTATAGACTCCGAAATAGGCATGCAGTATCTCAAATATTGGGTGCCATTCCCACCGCCCCTTAAAATTAATAATTCATAATCAAATTACAAACAGGAGTGGGAGTTCTTTTTTATTGGAAGTTGCTTTTGTACTTATAACGGATTTTCAAAGTTGTGCAAAGGGTATCCTACTGGCGGGAATCCACGATTGCAGCTTTTGTTACCAGATTATTCCTTACTTTCCTCATACCTTTTTTAAACGCATTCACTTAACAACTTGGCAATTATTTTAAAACTGCAATTGACAGCTGCTCATCAAGATGAGTTGATGATAGTTAGTACAATGGAGAGGAAAGGGAATCACAGCAATTACGGACACAAGTCAGACTTCAACTCGATGGAATCACCTGCATTCAGAACCTGCATTTCATTAATTAATACATTTCTACACTGTGCTACAATTCTCGTTCATTTTTCATGGCTAGACGACAGGTATTTCGGGCTGCCTTCAAGGATAAGAGGCTCGAGGGCAACGCCTATAAATCCAATAAAAAAGAAATACCAGACCGTTATTAAAAACAAAAAACTGGTTTTGTGGGGCACACGCAACTGCAATGAAAATTACAGGGTCTGCAGAGAAAGGTAGACGAATTTCGTTACCCTTATTAAAATAAACTGCACGCCAGGACACTGTGCATCTTCCTCCTGCTTCTCCTCCTTCTCCTCTTGGTATGCAGGTGCATTTCACAACGAATGGGAAAGTGTTTTTCCTGCTCTGCAATTAGTCTCGGCCTCAGCCTCAGCCTCTGCCTCAGCCTCGACTCTAGGTTGTTTTAACAACTTTTGCACGTTTCGAAAGCGGGCAAAGCTTATCGCTTGCTCACTTCTCAAATTGGCCAAGGCAAGTGTATGAGGGCCACAAAAAAAAAAAGAAACAGTTTAGAAGCGCAGCGAATGTTGGCCAATTGCCAGGCAAATCGAAATCGAAAACCGACAAAACCGACAAAACCTAAAACCAAACACAGAAAACCAATAGACTGGGCAGGCTTGAAATATTTTAAGAGTCGCTGGCAGCGGCAGTTGCCACAGTCGCCGAACGTGGCACGCATTTCTCAGCCTCAGCTTGCCCCAGCTTGTGTTGGGGCAGACCATTCCGCTGATAACGGCATGAATAATGTGCCGGTGCATTACTGCATTTGTCTTGGCCCGACTAAAGACCAAACGGAGTGGAACTGTAGAGAGACCAGATACACATGCGGGTCATTGGCACAGCTCGTGGCTCTGGCTCTGGCTCTGTCTTTGCTTTGCTTTTAATTAAAAGGAAACTTCGGCTTAGATAAGCTCGACTAGATAGACAGCATCGACAGCGAGTTCTGATTGGGTCTGTGTGTGTGTGTGTGTGTGTGTTTAATACCTTGTGTTATCATTGACATACGAGCGTAGCCGAATTCAGTTGCTGTTCTCGCTTGATCGGGTACGGTGGGGCGACATTAATAATATGATTTTTGATAGGGAAACAGGTTCAGTTTTCCTATCTGCCGCACTTAACATGAGCTTTCCATATTAAATTTATGTTTGGCGGCAAGTTGGATCAATCAGATAGGCAAGCTGGTAGGTAGATAATGACGGCATTTCCGATATCATGTGCAGTTATAATGGCTGCGTTGAAAGCTGCAGAGAATTTCGAGTTCTTTAGAGAAAGTAAATTGATTTTCTTTTTGGTTTTCCAACTCTGCCAACGCCCACACACGCATTCGAAAAAATCCCCTAAGACTATTTGCCAAAAAACAATTGCACCTGCTGAGAGAGAGAGAGAGAGAGAGAGAGAGAGAGGGAGTCCATAATAACTGCAATTAAACTAATTGAATACTCTTCACTCCTATTTGAATTACAAATCACATGAAACATCTTTTGGCAATCAATTTTGATGGATGATGATGCCCCGAAACGGCTGCACACGTCCGAAATGTCAAAGGATAAGCAACAACAAGACGCAGACTAATGTGCACATATATCAGCAAACAACAACAACAACAAGAGGAATGAAAAAATCAACAAATATCATTCTGTCTGGCAGATCCGAGAAGAAAGGCAGACACAAAGGAAACAAACGAATGAAAATCCAGGTGCATTTACAAATTTGACGCCGATGGCTTTCAAAGGCAAAACAGGCCGGACTCGAGTAAGAGAATAAAACAAAAAGAGAAAAAGAAAGAAGAAAAGAAGATGCACATTGCCAGATAAAATGATGATGATGGCGATGATGAGGTTGCTTCTCCGTCGTTATTTGCTCGACCACGAATGCGGTTCCAGAATGCACCTTGCAAGTCAGTCCATAACCAGAACCAGAACTCAAACCCGAGCCCGGCTAATGGTTTCAAATGCTAATCGTACGCAAGGCAGAGAGAGAGAGAGGGAGTCAGGTTGTATAAGAGAGAGAGAGAAAGAGGAAGATAGATACCCAGGGCACGCGTATTATACCTGCATGGAAAAGAAGGCTAAAGGCCCGCAAGAGATACAGTTTGCCGCCGCTTGTTACTTCGGTTACTTCGCTTGAAAGGATGCAGGTGGAAACTGATTTTTAAGAAACAAAAAGCAAAATGGAAAGGGTCTTTTGTTTCCACTGTGTGTGTGTGTGTGTGTGTCTGTATGTGTGTGTTGCGGGGCGTGTGTGGTTGTCATTTATAAGGGCGCCAGCGGGAAGGCGCTTTAGCAGTTCCGATTATCAAGTCACTTTTAATGCGCGAATTTCTTAAAGGGAAATATTAAAAAAAAATATTCTGTAGATGCAGAAAAGATGGTCATAAGTTTAATGAGATATAAAGTTATATTTTTGAATTATTTGAATTATTTTAGACCTTGTATTTTTAAGTGTTTTATTTACTTATGTATAATCTTTAATTCTTATATTTATATTCTTTATTTATTTTTTGATTGAGTAAAAATTGTTACATTATTTTGTTATATTAAGAGTGTTCTTATATTTTTGTATATTTTTTATATATCTTATATTTTTCATATTTCTGTTATATTTTTGTATTCAGCAAATTTAGTATAAGAAAATTTTATAAAATATTTATTTATTTATTTAAATATTATTGAAAAGTACCAATAGTAATATGGAATTTAATTAATAAATTATTCAACAATTTTTTGAAAAATATTTAGAATACAAAACCTATTATAGAATTTAACTTTTAGCATTTTAAACAAAAATTATTCTTAAATTATTTTAAATTTGTAAAATTAATTTAAAAGAAAAAAATTTATAACATTTTTTTTAATATATTGGGTTGCCCAAAAAGTAAATACATTTACTTTCTTTTAAAAAATCCGCAATTACTTTTTAGGCAACCCAATAACATTTAAAGTAATTTATTAAATATTTTGTAAACTAAATTATTATTATGTAATATTTGATATAATATTTTAAATATTTTAGAAATTATTATTTATTATTATATTTTTTCCCCAACGTTTTATTTTCTTGCCTAGTTTTCAGTCACATTTCAGTTGCAGTTCTCCACGCACATTTGAAGTGCCATTTGTGTGAATTTATGCATAAAATATGAATACGTCTAGGCGAAAAGTTTATTGAAAAACGTGTCTCCAGTTCCCTTCTCGCCCATCTGGAGACACAGCGCGCTTTCATCTCGTCTTCTTTATGTTATTTCGCTGCGGCTCAGTCTATGCCGTTTGGCATGCGTTATAAATCACACAAAGTTTTTTGAAAAGCGCCGCAGCTACTAACTTTACGCAGTGGCAGCGCAGCGCAGCGGCAAAGGCAGCATAAGTTTTATGTCATCAAGTTTGGCAAGTCCCGGGGACCAAGAAAAGACTTTCAACTTGAATTTTTGGTGGAAGCGATCATAGTTCAATGAGCAAATTGCACGTTGATTTGTTAGACTTGAATGCATGCGACGAGCTGCTCTGCTCTGCTCTGCTCTGATATTTGCTCTGCTCCCAAAAAGTTCCATTTTCAAATATTCCACATTTTTTCCACACTTTTTTGAGCTTCCTTTCCTTTCCTTCCTTTCCTTGTGCCTTTGTGCCCTGTGATTAATGAGCTAAGACCGCTAAAAACTTTACCTTAAGTACAGCACACAAAATGCAAGGGAAGAGCAAGGAGAGCAGGGAAGAATTGGGGGAAGAAACTGCCAACTTTTTTTCGCCGTTGAAAGTTATTTAAATCAGCGAAGCATTCTGGGATGCTTCTTTCAGCTGCAGCAAAAAAACCTGTCGGTATAATTAAGCGGGACAGGCAAATAATTCCGCTGAAGTTCAATAAGAAATCAAATTTAATCGTCGTCTGCATTTGAAAACGAAAGGTTCCCCCCGACTCATCGTTGGTCGTCGCGTGACAAATGTCATTTGACTTTGGGTTCCCTTAAATGCCAAGACAGAAGAACCAGAGTCGTAGCATTCCAACTGTTCTTCGGATTTATTGACTATGGCTGCAAGGGGGTATAACGTATAATTTTCCGGCACGCAGCTCTCTTTGGGGGCCGTCATAATCGGCGGTGAGAAAAGTACACCGCCAACTGACAATTGTTTGTAATTATGGGTTTTTTTTTAGAGAGAGAGAGAAAAGAAATCAAATAGCGCATTTCATGGCATTTAAATGTAATTTGAGTTTGATTCGACTGCCAAGAACTGTGATTAACCATCCAAAAGGCGAGCAGACACAGATACTTATGGCCATTGTATTGTACTCATAGTTAGCTTTGAGATTGGAGTAAATTGAGCTAAATTGCTGAAATTTGTTAGCAATGCAGAACCCTGTAGAAAAAATATTGATTACTCTTCGGGGTCCAAGCAATTTCGTAAAAATACGCTGACTGTCAATGCGAAAGGTCAAGAACTTGTTTGCATATGGAACTAGATGGGAAATTAATAAAATATTAGAAATCGCTAAGGAATAGCTAAGGAGCTTAACAGTTAGATATCTTGGAAAGAAAAGACTCAAAGGTAGCTTTACTTCTGCTACAGTGCTCTGATTTTGATTAAGTTTCTATAGTATGCGAGGGAGATTATTAAAGTAGGATATGTTGGGCTTTGTAACGTTGTCTTAAAAATTAAACACTTTATGCAAAAATAACATTATAATATTTAACATTAAAAAATTTATATTTAAAATTTATTTAATTTCAATTTTATTTTCTACATAAAGATACACTTTTTCTTGAGGTTAAATACTTAAATTGAAATATATTTAATTTATTTAAAAGTCGAATGTTTCTAGTCAAATTTAAATTATTAAAAATATAATCTGACCCTTCTTTACTCTAAAATGTTGAAGTATTAAGGATTTAAGTAGCTTTGATGCCAGCACAGATTTTTTTATTCAATTCCCGTAAATACAGTAATTTCAGTTTATACTTCATAGGATGGTCAGGCAACAAGAAAATCTAGTTTAAGTTATAATTTTCTAAAATTTAAATCTATTATTATCCAAATACATGCTCAAACTTTTAAGTGTGCACTAGACTGTAAAATTGAAATACATAATGGGTATCTACGCACAGCCAGACAGAGTTAAAGACACAGCGCAGCGCAGTGCTAAGCGGCACCTTCAATTTTCGCAGCTGCTGGTAAAATTGGCAGCACTTCCTGCTAATGGCAACAAACTACGTAATAATAATTGTCAATTGCCGACACGTACGATGATTACACATGTTCAAATGGCAGCTGCCCTGCTGCCTTGTTGGCAGCGTAACCAGCCAGAGCAGCGAGGCGAGGAGCAGTCGAGGAGGAGCATCCTCTTCCAGAAGGAGGAGCCATTTTTAGAGAAGGCGGGTCGAGAGCAGCAACTAATGTAATATGTGTAATATGTGAGACAGGCCCTAAGTAGCCTTAAGGCAGGATAACAGGCATTATATGTGACACAGACACACTCACACACACACACACACACACACACACTGCATACCTTCGAAGTGCTGTTGTAATCCTCAATTAAATTTTATTCTAAAGCAATTTGGAAAATAAGTTTTTCTTCGCAAAAGATAAGCAAACAGTGGCAAAAAAAAGAAGAAAAAGAATTTCTAATAGCGTTTTGGGTATTCGAGGGCATTGTCAATTTTATATTTCGGGTTATTGTTAAAATTGTCAGGGGCACGCTGTAAATAGCCCCGTAAACATGAGGATTAGCCAACCATTTGGCTTTGTGCTCATGCCGCAATGCCCGCTCTCTCTCTCTCGTCTCCGACAGAGAATCCCTGCTGGCTAAAAGTGTCACTCACTCAAAGACAAATATTGCACAACGCACATGACAAGGAAGCGGAAATGTCGCAAGATTGGCCAGACTAACAACAACAACAACAGCAGCAGCAGCAAAGGAAGTGGGTTCAAGCCCGTTTCTGGGACTGACCTGCCCTGCCCTGCCCTGCTCTGCCTTCCCCTTGCCTTGCCTGCCTCACTGACTGACTGTTGGGTATGTAATCCTTGCTCTGTTTCGTCTTGGCCATTGTGCCAATATTTATGTGTCATTCACAATTGTATGCATGACATTGATGACTGACAGAAGCAACAACAACAACACGGGGAAGAACAACAATCCAATTGCGCAGCTGTTTCGGGGTTTCCTTGGCACTAAGTAAATATGAAACAAATGCAGACTCTGACTTTGCTGCTAACATACATATTTTCCTTTGGTATACCCTGGGGTAGTTCCTTTTCTCTCCTTCCTTGATGATCGAATGTTGAAAAATTGTCATGAAATTGGCCAACAATGAGCAATGCATTGCCATGCGATTGCAATTGCTACGGTTTGGCCATACGAAACGCATCTCGGTTAGATGTTGCCACCTTTCCTTTTGGCCTACGGGCTACAGGCTACAGGCTACAGGTAGCTCGAATCTAATAAGCGTGTCTAATGTCTTGCGGAAGACTTTTGTTCCGCAAAGGTGGCAGGAAGTGGACAACGCAAGTGTGGGAGAGATGTCTCGTATTGAGGAGTAAGGTGGGGGGAATGGGAAGCTACTTGTAAGGTAGTGGAAAAAGGAAAATGGAATATAACCTCTTCTATTAGGAATATTCAGAATTTAAGTTACTATACTAATGTATACTGTGTATAGAGAAATTCTTGCTATTTGAAAGAGTCTTATGATTCTTAACAGATTATAAAGAAACATAAATTTTGTTTAATAAAATAAAGAATAAGAACTGCAAGAAAAGTTAAAAAAAATTAAGTCGAAAAAAGATTAAAAAGATTTCAGTCTTAATAAATTAAAGATAATTAAAGATAAGTTATCAAAAACATTTCAAACAAGTAAGGAAAGCTACAGTCGAGCGCACCCGACAGTAAGATACCATACGCCCAGATTCGAAAGAAATTATCACACTTTTATTTTCTTTGCACAAGTTCATATGCCACCTATTGTTTAAATCAGATGTATGTATCTTTGAATAGCGCCATCTGCATATGAAAACGTCATAGCAATCAGCTTTATACACGCTACGGATGAAACGAAGCATCGGGACGATGTTGTCACGATATGCTGCAAAGGCGCAAGCAGTGGAACTACGGAAAAAGTTTAATTGAATAACTTTTAATCCGATCGGCTTTAAATTTGGAATATATATGCATATAGTCTATATATGTGTGTTAAAGCAAAACGTTGAAACTTTAATACTTTCGTTACAAAGCAACCTCAAAAATGTGATTATTAATTTTCAGAGGCGATGGGCGTGGTACCTTAAATTTGAAATTAACTCCAGCAGCTTGTGATGTTTTATACGGACAGACAGACGGACAAGGCTCAATGGACTCGGCTAGTAATTCTGAGCAAGAATATATGTAGTTTGTGGGGTCTGCCTGTTACCATCTTTAAACTAAACACTTTTCAATAATTTCCTTTAAAATATCAGTACTAGCCAAAGATTTCTCACTAACCTTGTTCGCTCAGCTGCTTGTTTGATGATATTTCAGCACATTCACTTGGTTGATATAACTTTGCAGATAAAGTAAATAAAGCAAATTGCAAAGTGTGTCATATTTTTTCAGTGTTTCTTTTCCATTTTTTCCAAAAATACTATACTGCAACATTGGAGGATGTTAGATCGGACGGGGACATGGCCACAACCTTCGAGTGTCAAAACGAAGTGAGAGAAATTTGTGTTGACTCTGCGACAAATCGTTGCCAATTCGAGCGTCAACCCACAGCAAACATGGTCGAAAAAGAGAGAGAGAGAGAGCGGAGAGCAGAGAAAGGGAGAGTGAGAGAGGAAGAAATCAGAATGTCTCATAGTTGCATTGCACTGGACCCGTTTCATTGACGTTAATAAATGACCGGAAGGACATTGTATGGCATCGCCATGGCGTGGCAATAAACAAACGAAACAACAGCAGCGACGGCGACGGCGGCAGCATCAAATCGGCAAAAGCAAACTGCATGTCCTGTGCATGGGAGGCGATGGACCAGGTCCAGGTTTAGGTCCTGGTCCTGGTCCGAAACGGAACGGGTCCTGTTGCATTTTTGGTCAGCCGGAAGTTTACTGCAGCGTCGCACCCTTTTTGCCTTGGCTCACTCTGCGTCGCTTCGTCTGCTTTGTTTGCTTATTTTTGTTGTTTTTTCTGCCCTTCTCTTTTCTCTCCTCTTTCTCTTCGCCTGCTGTACAGGAATTTTATTTGTTGGCGAATTTTTCACAGACTTGCGCGCTGGCAGCAGCTGGCAAGGATGTGTCCGAGCACCGGGACCAGTAAAAAGGCTAGCACGAGTGTGGGAACTAAATCTTTGACTGGCAAAAATCAATCGTAGTTAGCACAAAAGTCGGAAGTGCCTGCACTTGCGTAAAATTCTGCAATGATTAATTGCCCCAGCAAGTTGCCTTTTTTCCCACTATTCTCCGTAGTATTCTATGCACAATGGTTTGAGCTGGTAAATTATTGATTAGCACAGGAAATGAAGAAATCTGTGAGAAAATTTAGCAAAAGCAACTAATGAATGAGTATGTTCCTGAAATTAGTATGCAGCTTATGGAACTGAGTAGCTTGAGGCGTCTAATTTTTTTTTGACGAGTTTGTACATATTTGTAATCGGAAATAATAATTATACATGTATTTAGTTTGTATCTGAAGTGTAAAAACTGGAAATGAACGAAACTTTTAGCTTAGGGTATATGAATAATAAGTTTCGGTTCTTCATGCATCAAAATAGATACTTTCGTCTTATACTTGTATGCTTTTGATAAGCATCAAGTCAAATATTACTTGTTCAATTTGCCAAAGCCATGCATAGATTTCCTAGAACGGGGGTACGTTTTCTATACCCTTCGTCGTCTGAATATCGTGAATAAAGAGTAAACTAAGTTTGCTCATATGTATTTAACATATAATGTTTCAATATATTGAACACCTAAAACAAGTAACGAAAGCTACAGTCGAGGCTCCCCATAGTCAGATACCCTGCGTCCAATTTCAAAAAGCCGTTGCAAACAGCGTTCTAACTTTGCAAACAGCACAAGTTCCTCTGCCTTTTATACATTCACATCAGATTAATCTGCAAAATTGCATTGTAAAATAACTTCTGTCTTAATTGTCCGGTCGGCTTGCTATTTAATAGTTTGGTGGGCGTGGCATAAATAATAAAACTTAAACATGATCTGCATATAGTATACACGAATCTTCATGTCACATTTGGTGTTTCAAGCTTTTGTAATAACTGAGATCCAGACTATTATCTTTACAGACGGACAGCGTATCTTTTTAAAATCTGGCAACTCTATTGAATAATTGCCATGGCATAGATCAACAGGGATTTAAGTTTTATTGAATTTAAAGGCAACAAATTTAGGCTATTTATTTTGATTCTGAAATGTTTAAGCCACATAGACATTTAGCTAGTTGAAACCACCAAAGTAAATCGTATTCCCCCGCCAAAGCCTTGACAAATTTACAAAAGCCCAAAGTGCATTGCCATAAAGTCAAATGTGCGACAAGTGCTGCGCTTTTCGCCACCATACACAGACGACACTCACAACACTCACATAGCACTCACACAGCACACTCACGACACTCACTTCGGCTCGGCTGTCTCAGAGCTCAGTCGAGCACTTGAGAGAGCAACCAAGTCACAGTTGGCAGTCAACATGCGAGTACTCATGTCAATTTTGCATTAAATAACTAAATCAACCTCAAACAAGACGCCCACAGAGACACAGAGAGAGAGAGACAAAGGGAGACAGAGAGAAAGAGAAAGATAGGGAGAGTTGGAGATTATCATCGAAGTTGAGGCTGGAACTGGAACTGGCAAAGCCCGAGGTTGCGCTGTCTAGTGCGACAGCGAGTGGTTCGGTCGAAAAATGTTTGTCCAGCTTCCAGTGCAGCTGGTGGGCAAACAAATACGCGTAGTGGCATCCAAAGTGGATGCCAAATAACCATAATGGTGTTTATCCACAAGTTCATTTCGCTGTTTAAACATGCCTCCGAATTTACCGACACAATAAACAACGCGCTGGGGCCAACGCAATGGGGCAATCCAGCGGCGCCCAGTTTTGTATTTCTTTTTCTCCCCACCCTTCCCTACTTCTACCACTTGTGTCTCTTGCTTTGGGCCTGCCGCGGGCCATAGACGGCTGACATTGGCCTGGCCTGGTCCAGTCCTGTCCTGGGGGTATCTCGGGTCCGGCAACGGTAGCCACTCTTTGCCGTCAACGAAATTCGAAGTGCATTGCGCTGTTATTTTAACGATTATGCTGATGAGCATCGGGCATCGGGATTGGGATTGGGATTGGGTATCCACGACGCGGGCGATGATCCATCAGAACTCTAGACATGGAAATGCAATTTGTGTAATTTATGCGGATTGCCTGGCTGTCGAGCACACACACAGTTCGATTAGCCGCGCGATCCGTCAGATACAAAATGCTGATTATCAGATATGTGAAGACTCCACATCCATCGACGGCGGTGGCGGCACTTGTCTTCCAGCTCAGCTCAGCTTGCCTTGCATTTTGATTTATGATTTCAACAGCTCCGCGTACAAATTAAAAGCATTCCCTGTTTGGGTTCTGCGTCTCAGACTGGGTCTCTATTTGATTTTCATTTATTTCTGACCTGCAGCAAATGTTGTCATCGTCGTCGACGTCGTCTAGACACATAAATGCGACTGCAGTTCGAGCTGCCCATCAATTAATAAAACGAGAAATCAAACTCAGAACTAATCCAGCTCATGGATTTTGTCTACTTCTTCTTGTTTCGGGCACGTCAATCAGCTTATCATAACTTGGGGATTGTGCAGACAATTTAAATGTCAATTAAAGGCAGGAAAAGTGCATCATTAAATATAAATTATGAGAGTATTAGCCCAGAGCGAGGCTCCAAAGACGGTAGCCAACACGATTTACAGGTGGGCAGCGAAGAACGCGGGTCTAATCAGCTGAGAAGTTCTGAAAACTTAAGTTTTCAACCTGTTGTTATTATTAATCGATTACTCACTTCGTTGGGGTATTCAAATCCATAAGAAGAATCTAAAGAATGGCTTTACTCTTCAAAATCTTATTTCAATTAAATGGTTTTTGGTGCTGTTTGTATCTATGAAATTTCAAATAGGTTACTCTCAGGCAAAAGTGCTTGTCAGCAGCTTATATAAAACTTATATAGTGTATTCTGGAACAATATCAATGAATTGTATATTAAGTTTGGTAACAAATTTGCAACGCGCCTATCAGGATTAATTGGGGAGTTCAACTAGCCATGTCCGTCTGTCCGTCCGTCTGCCTGTTACAGAGTAAACTAGTCTCTCAGTTTTAGAGCTGTCTTCATAAAACTTGCTACACATGCTTCTTATTACTGCACGCTCTAAATATATCGGAACGAGTCGGATCAGACCGATATATCGTAGAGCTGCCATAGAATTGAGATTGGTCCATTTTTGTTACTTTTCAAGATATTTCTATGAAACTTTCCGCTTTTTATGCCCAAGTGTATCTTCCGAAGATACTGAGAATTTCATTCAAATCGGACCGATATATCGTATAGCTGCCATATAATCTATCGGTCGATTTTCTTTCTTTTACAAGATGTCGCTATCAAACTTTTCTCTGCTAGGTTATTTAACCTTCGGCGAGTCGAGCAGTATGAATTATGAGTTCGTCTATGCTTTATGCTTCAATAAAACATTTACTATTTATGTACTTATCGCAGTCGAATTTTATCCTTTTAATTATCTACCTAAACTCATAATAATCATGTTCAAAATCAATTCTTTAGTTTGAATTCTAAATTGAAAACAGAATCAACCTTCAGCAAGGCGTAATAAGCTTCAGAATGCATTCGCTTCATTAGCTTATTTCCCTTTCAATAGGCCATGCCACACACAGACTCACACACAAGGTGTTATTCGCACCTGGACACAGTACAGGACACACAGAGAGAAACCACTGAGGCAGATAGCGAGATAGAGACAGATAGATACTGCATATGTGTAGATAGAGAAATATACAGAGATAAAGAGTGAGGCATACAAAAGAGAACGCATTGTTGGGAGCTGACAAAAGGCAACTTTCGGCCAAGGATAATACGAGGATAATTTATTAGCCATCGACCAGCATCAAGCATGAGCAGGCAACATTGAGTGGAGTGGAGGAGTCTGTGTGGATGACGTGTGCAGACGCGAAGCTACAACTACAAATGCAGCTGAGGATACGCGTCGATAAGGATATCTTTCTGTGGATGCGAATGATGCGGGCTGCGCTGCGCTGCGTTGCAGGCAAACAAAGAGCGAAATGTTTAAACTAAACACAAAGGCGACCATAATACAATCATAATTGCATTTTTACAACAGCCTTGGGTATACCTAAACACAAGCACTTTTATTGGCAAGGACACACGCACACACATAGACAAATCCCAAGTCAAAGGAGCGCAAAGAAAATAAACAAAGCAAAAACAAAATTAAATTTTTATCTAATATAAACGCGCAGCAGGCCACAGTTGCCTTTCAATGGAGTTTCTTTTTTTTCGCAAGTTAAAGGACATTCCAGGAAGCACCCAGACACACACCCAGACACACACGCTGTCACATTTCACACCAAGTGGCCTGTGTCCTTGGGTCCGTCGCGCATTAATTTGACTTATCCCAGATGAGCAAGTCGCCGCGCAAGGACACGCACTCAGCTGGAAAAGTGCAATTAATGTCAAACAAAGGCGACTTTTGGACACACACGCACGACGCGCACCCGCCCGACCCAAGGATACCCTGCACATTACGCATAATGAGGTCTAAAATGGGTTAGCCAAGCGACTGTCGGACTGTAGCCTTGTAGCCGAGTCAAGGTCGACGCGATGGCAACCTTGAGCAGCTCTCGTTATCCTGCGCCGCTTGACTTGCCTTGTCCATTTGCTCGCAACACGCGCTGCGCATGCGCAAAGTGAATGCGTTGCCGTCGGGGTTCGAAGGCTGGGCGTGTGCTGATAATAAACTCATTGCACAGGTTTCAAGGACACGGATCACACACTGTGAATCCTTGAAACTCGTCATACTTTTAAACTGATATGTTAATGGGTTTTTTCTCTCTTTTTTGTAGGCAAAATAGAGTCGTTATAGCCTGCGCTAAGGTTGAAAGCGTGGGGAGTTCCAAGAGAAATCCTAGCAATTAATTTATTCAGCTGGCTTTCAAGGACATAGATAAATGAAAAAGATAGAGTTTCAGTATAGATGAATGAGTGAAATTCTTACAATTCGAAATTTTCCTAAGTTTATTAAGGTTTTTATTAGGCAAGGCGGCACGTGGGTGAGGAAGTTCTCAATCTTTCTTCAGAGATGGCTTCTTAGCTATAAAACTGAGAAAAGTCATTGAGAAATTGCTGTGAAAAGCAGACAATATATTCAAAGAGGCTCTGAACTTGAGAAAAATCGTAGATTTTATTGTTGCATTCACACGATAAAACGTGGAATGCAAAGGTGGAAAATTTGAAGTGGACTTCACAGAAAATTTCACACTTATGTTGATTTATAAGAACATAAAATTTAATGTAGAAAATGCCATATTTATAAAACAGTTTCTATAGGAAATCAGCACAATTGGAATATAGCAATTTAAGATTAATAAAGCTCTTATAACAAAAGATTCTTGTATTTTTTATTCCCTTAAAAGCTTGAAAGATCTTCTAAGAATTTTCTTCAAAGTTCTTAAAGTATTTTCTACAAGTTTGAAATAATATTTTTTGCAGGGTTATCTTAAAGGGAAAGTCAGAAATTCCCACTTTTTAATTGACAATTTTTTCAATTTGCACCAAATTATTTTTGAATGTATAAAACTTGGAATGCAAAGGTGGAAAATTTTAAGTGGACTTCACAGAAAATTTCACACTTATGTTGAAAATTAAATGTAGAAAATGGCATATTTATAAAACAATTTCTAAAGGAAATCCACACAATTGGAATATAGCAATTTAAGAATAATAAAGCTCTTATAATAAAAGATTCTTGTATTTTTTATTCCCTTAAAAGCTTGAAAGATCTTCTAAGACTTTTCTTCAAAGTTCTTAAAGTATTTTTTACAAGTTTGAAATAATATTTTTTGTAGGGTTATCTAAAAAGGAAACTCAGGAATTCCCACTTTTTAATTGAAAATTTTTTCAATTTGCACCAAATTATTTTTGAATGTATTTGGTTCTCAAATTTCACACAGAGCTTATGGCCGAGCGTGCCTCAAAGTTAACAAACGGTTGCATTTCCCTAGCTACCCATAAATCAAAATATTTCAACATAAAGACCCCTTGCTACAGCCCGCCCTAGAGAAATCCTGACGAACGCCCGATAATTATGTAGAACGTCTCTAATGATAATTACTTGATTTGCACGATGTGTGTTGATGTTTTCATAATGAATATCTGCATGATGCGAGATGCGAATGAAAGATGGGAGAGAGAGAGAGAGAGTTTTTCAGGCATAAATTACAAATTCATAATGCAAGGCCAGAAGGGTCGACATGTGGCGCACAAATGTGCACTGCGTATGGCTCGAGTCGAAGTCGAGTGCCAGATAAAGTGGCAGATTGAGCAGGGAAGGGGGGGGAGGGTGCAGGGAACAGGGAGAAAGGAGAAGGCATAGGGAGAGGCAGAACGAGGAGCGCACGCAGAATTAACACATTTGCGTGTGCTTAGGCAGCAGATGAAAAAAAAGGATAATGATGCTGGGGTAACTACTCTCCCTTAGAGGGGTGGCCAGGGTTATCAGGCTATTGGTGGTGGTAGTTTAGGGTGTGCCACAGTAGCAGCTGCTGTTGCGCAGTTATCCTCATTGACAGCGACGCATGCGTCAAATACGCTTTAATAATTTTTCACTTTTCATTGCATTGCGCACTTTCGACTTGCCCTGAAATAATTTCCGAAATGATGTTAATGTTGCCTGTTGCCCGGCGATATTTTATATACTCTATGTGTCCCGCATGGGGCAGGCACTTATCGCGAGCTCAGTTGGTCAGTTCACGTTACGTTTTCAAGTGCATTCGAGCAAATTTATGAGCACCCCTCGGCATTAGAGTGCTGTCAATTTTTGTAGCATTTGCAATTATTTCTTTTTCGATATTTTGAACATTTTTTTGGGTACTTTAATTACGAATTTCTATCGATATGGGGGTTGATTGTGTCCACTGAAAGAGGGAGACGGTCTGAATTGTGTAACGATTTGGTCGATTTGCTTAGCATTTCCTGCCTGTAAATTGGGTCAGTTCGAATATTTTATAGGATTTATGAAGGACAAGCGATTTGCTCGACATTTCCTGTATAGCTTAGGATCTCTACTTTATGTACATGAAATTTCAGAAATGAAGCCTGATGGTAATCCCCAGAATAACTGTATAAATGAAATATTTATTTACATTTTCTCTTATTTAGTAACTAAATTCTTGTACAATCTGTCACTTGTCTATCTGTATTTCTCATAATATCCGACTTAAAACTGATCTAATTACTGCATTGATTCAAGCTTTTTAACTACTTCAGCCCGCTTAAATCATGTACAATCCCTTTAGCAGATCCGACTTAATAAGCATGCCCCAACACTTTCCACTTCGCACTGACTTTTTCGAACTATTTTCAACATGTTGCCAACACAACAGTCTGCACAGACGGACCCGGGTCGCAGCCAGAGCCATAGTCAGAACCGGAGCTGGATCCGAAGCAGAGACTATCAACAAAGGCTAAAAACTACTAAGACCTAAGCTTACTTAATGTGACCACTTTGAGCGGTGTCAACACCGCGTAGCTGGCTGCCTTGCCCGGGCCCCAGACCCGGCACCGGCACTGGCACCGGCAAATGTTGCTACTTAGCGGGGAGAACGAGAGAGCGACTACCGAGTGACGGGGAGTGACTACGTCGACTACGTCGTAATCGGCTTAGAGCAATAAATTTTTCATGGCGCAGCCGTTGCCGGGCCACGCTGCTAGTCGCGTTTTGCCGGCAACAAAGTTGACAAAATGACCAACAAAATGCAACGTTTTTTTTTAGCTGCAGCAACAGCAGCCCCTATTTTCCTACATTTTCCTGCATTTTCCCCTTCTGCTTTTTCTCATTTTTTTCGTGGGTTTTCAATTTACCACAATGATTAATCACCGATCGACAGTCGCACGCCCATTTCGCCAGTACCGTCGTTTTTTACCGCACCAGGGTTGCCAGGCACAATGCAAAATTATATTTGTCATAGCTCATAATTTAGACATTTTTTTTGGCACAGTGGAGGAAATTCGCTACACTGGGCGAAAAAAAACGCACTGAGGGGGGAGAGTTGCATATGTTGCGAGTGCTTCAAGTGCAGCGCTTTCTTCTCTATTTTCCCTTGTGGGGGTTGTGTTTGTTTTTGAACATGTTGTGCAGTTGTTCTTCATGTTGTTTCTATTGTAGTTTGTTTTCTTTTTTCGCCCCGATGTCGATGTCGATGTCGAATGTCATGATAGCCCTGTGTTTGTTTGTTTAGTGTAGATGTCAGAGGGACTGCGTTATATTTGATTTTGGGGTTGCTCTTGATACTCCCAGCTGCACTACTTATGTGGTGTGCGGGTAGGTCAGTTAGTTGGAGGTGTTGATGCGGTGCTATTGTGGTTAGGTTGAGGCTGCTCGCAGAAAAAGGGTTTGTGTTAGGGTAGGGCACAGAAGCTACACAAGCTACATTAGAATCGAATGGGTATAGAATTTAGTCTTAAGATTTGTATATTATTTAAATGCAACTGATAAGTTAGTCAAGAAATTGATAGACCAAAAATAATTTCGACTTAACCTCAAAAAAAATTAAAAAGTCTTTATAAAGCCTCCCAAACTTAAAATATTCTGATCTGGGAGTGCCTTATTTGCTTCCACATGTGCTTTGGCTTTAATATGTATTAGGACCTTCTGCATTTTGAACAAATCAAAATTTAGCCTAGGCGTCTGAGACTCGGTTTAACCTCAAATACTCGTAAAATTCCCAAGAGCCCCAAAAAAAATGGGAAGGTCATCAACTGGTCATGCGATAGATTATTACATGTATTTTTTGATCTTCTAAGCCCGAATATAAAGCTATAAATGTCTAGAGCTTCTTTTATTGCACCTAACCTTAAAATACTTAAAATATCTCCCTGTTCTTTTAATTCTCTAAGAAGAATCTAAGAAATTTTAAACAGCAAATGTGGGAAGCCGTAGTTTTCTTATCGTTTGTATTTCTATTATCTTTGGGTATTACAATGATTGTTCTTTCATACGTTGTACTGGAGGGAACTCGCTATTTCAATTCCTTAGAAGAACATACAAAAACTTGTCAAGAAGTACGGAAAATAGGTGTGAAATAATTTGCTCTGCCCGGGGCAATTTCCATGAGCGCCTGCTTTGATGTTGTGCCGCGGTCAAATGTCACAACACCTACAAAAATCCACACTCGAAATGCAAAAACAAACAAAACTGAAAAGACCCAAAGACGACGACGATGATGATGAATGTTGGGCGAGTATGCAAAGAACATGACAGTTAAATGAGAGGAAAATAACATGAGAGAGTTTTCCAAAAGCAAAAAATGCTGCTGATTTTGACAACTTAAGTTGGCAGCACAGGCAAAACACCAGCCTGTGCGTGGCAGGGGCAGGGACAGGAAGAAAACGAGCCATGACAAACGCCTCAAGTGGCAGAGCGCACTCAAAGAGAGAAGCAGAAAAGTGCGAGAGACGTGGCTACATTTTTTCTTTTATATTTTCTTATATGCTGTACATATTTTTGTTTTTCTTACATATCCTAAGTTGCGTGCCAGTCGGCAATTGGCTCTGTTTTTCGGAGTTTTCCTTAAAGGATCAAAGTTGAAATTCATACAAAACAAATGTTACACCTACAGGATTATGCGGAGCCGCATGTTTTCGCATTGACTTGAAGAATTCTGCCTTCTTCTTGTTGCTGTTGTTGTTGTGGACGCATGTGTCATATCCACACACAAACACACTCACGCACACGCACACGCTCATACAAATTGTTAACAAGATTATGTTGGCCCGCACAAATTTTGCTTTTTCATTCATTGTTTGCCGCCTCGTGCAGGCATCGCTTTTTCTTTTCCATGCCATGTTTGTGGCATGTTTTCAATGTTTTTATTTCGGTTACTTGTCGCTGCTTCCCCCCTGAGTTAGTGGCGAATATAGCGACATGTTACATTGCCTGGCTTGCTTGGAGCAAGAATCCTCAGTCCTTGCCACGATTGTGTCACACTTTGCATCGACGCTGGAGGGCAACGGGCAACGCTGTTAAAAGTTGCTGACAAAAGTGAAACTTTTTTTTTCGAATATTTTTTTGTTGTTCTTGTTGTTGTTGTTGTTGTTTTTAAAAGCATACTCGAAGGCGTCGCCAAAGTTTATTGCCCCGGGGAGGGGAGGGGCAGAGATTTCCTTTGTAGAAATTGTGTACAGTTGTATTTGTCAGTTGGACATGGGTTTTATGAAATGTTAAATTCAAATTTATTATATGTTTTTTATTTGCATTAAAAAATGGTAGAGAATGTCTTTAAAATATAGAACACTTGTTTCAATTAAAACAAAATATAACAAAAAATAAAATATATATTTGAAAGTAATATTATTTAAATTTAAAAATGTCTTGAATTATACTCAAAAAATTCTCTTAAAAGGATATTTTCTTTCCATTTTATGAAACCAAAACCATTTGCTATTAATTATGTTTTTCAGAAATATTTCTTAAAATGATTAAGGACTTTAAAATCAATCTTACATTTTATTCATAAGTTTTCAATAATTTATTTTCATAATAATTTGCAAAAATTGTTAAAAAGACAGGATTAAGAAGATATTGAATTTTTATTTTTATAAATAAATAAAATACAGAGTATTTTTTATACCTCAAATTTGAAAAATCTATTAAATAATACTTTCAAAATTATCTTTTGAGTTGTCCTTTCCATTTTATAAAATTTGAAAAAAGTTCCTTAGCAAATTGTTGTAAATTTCTAACATTCTTTTAATACTTTTAAAAGTTCTAAAAAATTAAATAAATAAAAAAAGCATTCTCACATTAATTCTTTAATTTTATTTACTTTTCTTCACTTCTTTAAATATCAATTCTATCATTTCAATCCCCATCTCAATCCATTGCTATTTACGCTGCATAATTAACTAGTTAGGTGCACCGCTCCCTCTGCACACTCTCCCCTCAAACTCATTTCGGATCCTATTATAGGTCTTTGTCATTATTAATATTTTCATTTAATTAGCTAAGGCCTCGTCGCTTGTCAACAGTTTTGCGCTAAACTAAACAGCGCGAATGCAGCGAATGGCCTAGTTTTTTTTTGGAAGATTGACAGGCGGACATATCCCTCGGCTGCACAATGAATGAATGGCAGCCAAATTGGGAGAGCTGCCAAAAAGGCAAAGAGAAAGAGGAAGAAGAAATTGTAGAAAGCAGAAAAAAAATATCGTGCACTATGCAAACGGGAGGCGCAACTACGGCTAATTATGTGTACTCTAACTTTGGGGCATTGCTTGCGCTTTACTAGATGAAATGAAAAGACTTAGTGCCCAGTACGGAGACTGGGAGAAAAAGGAAGGGTAAGGGGGAACTACGACGTCGAGAAGGATGACAAGCTGTGCATAATTAAAAACTTTACATTTCGCTATTTAACTTGCCGTGTGCAAAGAATCAGATACAACGCAACGGCGCATTGCCTTCCCTTTCTTTTCCCTTTGTGTGTGACTTGTATTTTTGCCATTTTTACTGTCCGGGCAAATAAGCGGAGCGGAGCCAGAGCAGAGTTGTCGGCTGAGTTGTCGGCATCTTTAAGTTCGCACAGAGCGGGTAAATAATAGCCAGAAACCAGGGCCAGCGTCGGGGCAGCACAGAGGCGGCCACAAAGGACCTTTTAGCGCTGGCCCTGCACAGACAAATGCAGGAAACAGGATATTGGATCATTTAGCATTAAGGCAGAGCGCCTCCAACCTCCATTCGCCATACTCCTTGGCCCCTCTTTAGCCCCTTTAGCTCTTTCTGCACAATGCGAAACAAGTTAAGCGCAGCGCGAACAATAAAACCCACCGACGACGAGAAGGACGAACAGGACGAACAGGACGAAGGAGGAGACAGAGAGAAGGCTGCGTTACGCTTTAATAACTTGCCGCAGGATTAAGTCCTGTGCAATGAGATGATAATGCGGCCTGGCTTTGCCACCGCGGGAGGGCATCCCGTATGCCTCGCCATCCATCGGCTTCGTGGCATTTTGTAGGCGGTTTTTGCGGTTTTTGGATAATGTTGATTATGCGCCCCGGCGCCCATAAAAGTGTATCCCCAGCAAAGAACAACAACACAAATTATATTACAAAATGATTTGGCAGGCCCCCCCCCCTACCCTCTCCCTATCACAGTCAGGCGTCAACTACCTACTGCATATTTGTCGTATCGTAAATATAAACATCATCAACGCATCATGAAAATAATTTCGCATGGGGATTTTTTTCTCTTCTTCCAGCAAGGCGAAGCTTATTATTTCTTTTATTTACATAACATATATTTATGTATGTGTGTGTGTGTGTGGGGTCGGGACACTCTGGTGTGCAATTTACATAACACAGCTAACAAATTCTTATATATTTTCCCTGTTCTTCGTCGCCTTCTTCTTCTGCTTTGTGGCTTTGTTTTTCCTTTGTTGATCAGCTGAATGAGTTTTTGGCATTTGGGGCGTGTGTGGGAAGGGAAAGGGGGCGTGGTTTATGTGTGCTTTGTCTTATTTGTCATGTGGGCGTTTTTTATGTGCTTGCTGGGGTACTCCATGTCTCCCAGAGTGTCTATAGGGCGCGGGGTCATGTTTGATTGGCCTGGTACTAGTTGTGTCTGCTGGCGTTGGTTGATGTGATGGCCATAAAATTAGTTGTCAGCTTTTCGGTGCACAAAGTTCTCGGGGTTACGCCGTGGAGATGTGGAGATGTGCTTATTAATAGCTTAAGGGCTTTCGCAGCTTAATGGTTCGTGTGGTTGGGGATTACAATTTTAGTTTTATTTTTATTTTCATTTTATTTTTTTCTTTAAGTGCAGCTGAACAAATTTGTTGGCGCTTAAAGGGACTAATTAAAAAGGAACTATGCTTAGAGTGGCTATCTTTTTGATATCAGTAATTGGAATCAGAAAGTAATTAAAGTTCTAGGCTAGAATTGACAGCTTGAGGTTTATAGTCTTCTTAGTCAACTTTATAAGCATATAACTGCAACACATTTCAAAATAATTTCCAGACTATTTAAATATGTAAGCATTAATCAATAGAGATAGTTTCATAATTATGATAGCTCTTCCTTGTTTTCTAAGTATTTTTTCACTTAAAATAATAAAATAAAATAATATTATTTAATCTCTAACTTCTAATCTGTTTACTTGCAAATTTTCAGCACGTTTTTGGATTTCCATCCACATATTTTTGTTAGAGCACATTGCGCCATGGCCAACACTTCATTACTGGACCACAAACAAAGCCATTTGCCCAAAAACAATTTCAAAACAAAAGCAGCTGCGTCTACTGCGATTCCTACTATACGCAATGTCCTTGTCTGAGCCGGGTCGTAATCATAACAAACAGACTGACAGACAGCAGAACAGAGTGAGAGATAGGGAGCGGGAGAGGTAGACCGACAGAGACGACTCCATTGTTGAGCGGCCTGGCTAGGTGTCTGGTATTTTGGCTAATCTTAACCAGAGCAGAGGGAAAACTATTTACCACATCCAAACTCTGGTAGCCAGATAAAATTCTATATGCCAACATATTTATTTTTATCACATTCACGCAAAGGATTTATTAATCGAGCGGCAGCCCAAGAGGAACTCAAACTGAAACTGAGAAACCGAGACTGCAAGGAAAACAAAAACAGGATTTGTGTATTGTGGCTTAAATTGGATTTGCTTGTTTGGGGTGCCCCGAGGGTGACTGCAATTTGGTCGAGTTAGAAGAGGACGAGCTGGAGGAAGCGACCGAAGAGGCTGCGGGTTGCGGCAAGCGGGACGCTTATGCACGCTCCACTGGACGTTGCATCCTTCATGTCCTCCTCCTCCTTCGACGGCGGCGACGGCGACTGCGACGGTTTGTTTGCAGGCGGGCTTTATCTGCGGCTGTATCTATATCTCAATATCTCTCACTGTCTGTCTGGCTGCGTATCAGTAGCGCTGTATCTGCAGCTGTATCTATGTATCTGTGTATCTGTAGCTGTATCTATAACGCTTACGTCTATTTGACAAGGTCCTTGTTCCGCCTTGTTGTGATTATTTGCCAGAATAACATCAACAGCCAACAGAGTTGACTGTGTGTGTAGGGAGGGAGAGTGACAGGAGGAGCAAGGAACGAGGAGCGGGTTGAGTCACAGCTGCCTCGTGCTCGCTTGATTTTCATTGCGTTTTGATTGGATTTTTCTATAGCTGCAGCAGCTTCAATTAAGCCACGGCCTATATAGACGTTCTCCATGCCATGCGAGGTTATTCTTTTTTCTCATATTTTATTGCTGTCGCAATGTTTGTGTATGTGTTTTTCTTTTTTTTGGTTTTTGACACCGCCTCTGCCAACTGCACGGCTTGTTGTGGTTCATTTTGATGCGGAACTTGGAACCACCCCATGAATATCCGCGCTAGCCTCGTGCTGCCTTTTGTCTGGCCTGTCAATATGTCAATTCTGGCTGCTCCTTTGCGGGCATTTTCTATGCCTGAAATTAAGTTGCCTTTGTCCGCGCGATTCGCGTTCTGTGACAGAGGTAGGCACGAGGAGGGGGAGTAGGGGGGAAACATTATATTTTTATTAAAAGCAATCCTGCATTGCTTTTGTCAATTGTCAACATTTGTTCAATACGATTTCTATGCCTTGATTGCGATTATTTAGGCAATTAAATTCATATGTCGTTTTTGCACAATTTTCCTATAATTTTCTTTGACAGTTTTTTCCGCGTTTCTACGGGCTGCTCGATGAGGTTTTAATGGCATGAGGGGAAATTGTGGATAGAGTAGAGCTCTAATGGATTCGTTAACTGACTTGTCGCAGGGCGGGAATGGCTGATAGGCTAACTTTGATAGGAGATTATGGGGAAATCAGGAAATAGCATGGAAAGTTAGAAGACTTAAAGGGAAGTTAAAAATGCAATTAACTTTAATCATAAATTTGGAATTCAGACTAAAAGATCTTGTATGCAGAGCTTATATAGGCATTTAAAATAATCTAAAAATATTTTACGACTTTTTGGTAATTAGTATAAAAATATTCTTATTAAAAATCAAGAAATCAAGAGATCTTTAAAAAATATTTGATAAAATTAGCTTAAGAATATTATTTATTACAATAATTAAATTCAGAAAACACTCAATAAAAAATAAAGACTATTATCTTTTCAATTCTTAAATCAATAAAAAAATTTTCTTAATTATTATAATTTATATTATTAATAAAATATTATTATAATACACTATATTTACGTAAAAATTAGTACTTATTGAGAGCAGCATAAATATATTTACGAGCTAAAGTACTCGACTTTTATCAACTAGAACTCAATGAATCAAGAGATCATACATAAAGATAAAATATAAGAATATCATTAATATCAATAATAAATCAAGAAATCATTAGATCACAAGGAACGATAATTATCTTGGGAAAGTAAATAATTTATTTCAATAACAGGCATACATAATTGTTGTTAATTAAGCTGAGATTGACTGCGAAGTTTCAATAATGAAAACAAATATGATTAATGATATTCTAAACAAGTTTATTAAATTTCAATATCATATTTAGATTTAGGTATCCTCCTCAGCGAGGTGAGCGAGAAGTCCTCTCTACCATCATTTATTAAAATATTGTCACGCTGTCAACAGGAAAATGTTACTTTCCCTTCTTGGGAGGGAAATGTGATTTCCCACACTCACCTGATTCCGCTTAGCTTCATGCGCCCGGCCTTGGCCGGAATGATTGATGACAAACTGTGTTATCACAGCCCCGCGATTTACCCTATTGCACGCATAACTCTTGACCCAATAAAGCTGCCAAGGCAAAGGGGGTACCTCCCTTCCCTTTCCTTTCGCCTGGGGTGACGTCCCCAACGCATTTATGCAAAATAAAGTTGCGGCGAACACGCGGAATGCCAAAGCGCATTGCAAGACGCGATTAATCTACATTGCGTAGGGCATCTGTTGGGTGTGGTTGCCCGCTCACACGCTCCCTCTCTCTTTCGCTCTCTCTAGCTGACGTGAGCTGTGGCAGCATTCCATAAAAACCGCAAAACACCAGCTGGGTGGGGTAGAGCTCTAGAGCTGCGTCGCTGGCTTTGGCTCGGGTTCCGGTTGGGTTGGTCGCAGCATCGTTACTCACAGCCAGGCCGCTAGATGGCGGCACTACAATGACAATTTGTCTAAGCCGCCTTTGCGCCTTGCTGCACATTGTGTAATTTACACTTTTCGCGTGTGGCCAATTGCAATTGCAAATTGAAAGCCAAAGGCAAAAATCGAGTTTGGCTAAGCGACAAAAACCGCGCAGCAGCAGCAGCTGAGGAAACCCACAGATTGAACTGACTTAAACGTTGGCCCAGGCATAAATCCTTGAGTGCAAGCGGTCGCAAGTTATGTGGCTCAGATCAGCATGGAGCAAGGGAGGGGCGAGGGGGGAAAGGGGAACGCAAGCCAAGGGCTGCGTTTGCCACAATTTCCGTTTTCCGGCTGCGCAGCTCAGATTCACTTTTTGTCTGCATATTGTGTATGCATATTGCTTCGAATCGTTGGGGAAAGCGCAAGGGGAGCCTGTAAACAGCAACAGCAGCAGCAACAACAACTACAACAAAGCAAGTAAAGCGAACATTTTGCGGTTATTCCCACTTGCCGCTCCGTTTTCCCAACCACAACCATTTCGCGCCCTGCTTGGAACAGTGTCTCCGGCTACCGCAACGCATGCATAAATTATTATTTGCCCGTCGTACGCCACTTGCTGCCAAATGCTGTTGCAACATTTTGTGCAGTGTCCTACGATGTGGGGTACATTAGTGCAGCGAGTAGCTTTGGCAGCGTATTAAGAGGGGGAGCATCTAAGTGAGAGACTGCTTTGTGGTTGGAATAGCTTAAGGATTAAATTTGAAAGCCCCAGCCTCATAAGACTCAAAAACAATATACCATATATAGTCTCTCAAATGATTCAGAAAATATCGGCTATCGGATTTAAATAAATAAATTTAAAAACTCTGAATTATATTTTCTTTGTCGTAATTTTGAAAGCTTGAAATAAATTTGAAAAATAATAAAATTTAAATCTAAACATTTTAATAAAAATAAATCAAAGTATTATGTTTATAAAATAAATTATATAGATTATATAATTATTATATTAATTTTATAGTACCTTAAATAAAAATTCTTTAGAGACTTCATCAAAGTATCTCCAATTTACCCCTTTCCATTTTATAAGCCTAGATTCAGAGTATTCTCTCTTTAGCTCATTGACATCCTGCACCATTCTGCCTTATTTGTTGCAGTTGCAGTTGCTCAGTTCTTGTTGCAGATGTTGTTGCTGTTGTTGCTGTTGCCCCAGTGCCGCGGTACGTCATAGTTGCCATGCGAATGACAGTTGAAAGTGCTTCGGTTGTCGCAGCTCGCAGCTCGCTGGCTCTGGCGCTGCTGCAAGTCTTTGGCCGCGCCACGCCCACACGAGCCCAAAAAACATATTTGACCGCTTTTGTTTTGCATTTTTATTATACTCACACACACACACACACAGAGAGAGACACAAAGACACAGGAATATATTTCGGTTTGCGGTTTTTATCAGAGACAGCCGAACAGGCGGACCGGGCCCATCCGCAGCCCCATCTGCATCCGCGAAGCTGCTTTAATTGGAGCCGATGGTGTTATTTATATAAATGTTTGTCATTTCTCTTCGTTCGCCCTGTTTGCATTTCATTTTTTTGGCAGCTTAAATTGTAGGCGTCATGTGATATATTGGCCATATTGGGCAGACTCTTTGGGCTTGCCTTCGCCCCTGCCCCTGCCGCGACCTGGCCTGGGCTGGCCTGGTCGAGCTTCGACTGACTGCTGTGGCCTGGTCTGGTCTGGTCTCGTTTACAGCTGACCTTGTTATGGATTTTTTTGGTTTTTTTTGTTGTGTTTTCCTGCATGTTGTTTTTCGCTCAACCCAGAACTGGACCTGGCAAAGTTTAAAGTTAAAAGCCATGTTAAAGAAAATTGAGGTATTGTGTAGATATGTAAAGAATTTGACCCAGTTTAAGCGAAGAGAGAGAGAGAGAGAGAGAGGATTCTGTAGTGCAATGTAATTGAGTGAGTAGCTCGAGAGTGGAGAGGGAAAGGAATGGAAAGAATTGTATTGTATTTGTACTGTAAAATGTATCTTTGAATAATTGTTAGGTAAGTAAAGTTAAGAGTTACAATAAAGATTGCAAAGGTAAGAAAACTATATACGCTCTCTAAGCATCTCGAATACATGTTCTCCAACCCAAACTATTTCTTCAATAACTTCTTTGTTTATTTTTCAAACAAAACCAAAATTATAGACGATTTGGATGGCGACAATGGTTGTACATAACAAAAATGAATGATATATTCTTGAAATGACGCTTGCAATTCGTGTTTGTAGTTTTATAGGGGAAAAAGGGGCGTGGCAAAAATTAGAAATAAATTTTATTTGGTTACAACACGAAGGCATATTCTTATCGATTTTGGTTGCCATAGCCTTTATATTTTCTAAGATCTAGAAGTTCCTACGGAGAACTTATGGCTAGATTGCATATAGCTATAACTCTCTCACTTTGTGCTCCTCTTAATTATGCCCACTTGTACCCCAATCTTAGCCTTAACTGTAGGTCAAACTTTATTGTCTGCCTTCCAAGTTAAATATTTTTCTTTTGATGCTTCCGCCAGTCTTTCCTCTACATACTTAGCTTATGATATCGCCCGAGAAAACAGACCACCACGAATTGGGCAACACCAATGTCAAGTTCAAGAATGCGTGTTTCGTGCGGAATGAAGGCCATTAGCTTCTGGGGAGGGGAACGGGAGAAAAAAGTGTCAGCCATAAAACCGTGAAATCACATACAAAATGCATTTGAACGCCCCGAAACCGAAACCGAAGACTGAAGCAAATACACAAAACACTCCGAAGACAGACAGTAACATTTTGGTTTTAATTAAAGAACAACCAAAAAAGTAAAAGAAGAAAAAAGAAGGAGAAAGAAATGTACGCGCAACATATTTTAATTTAATGCCTGCGAGTGACTCCGTGTAAAGTGAGGGAAGTACTTCCGTTTACAGCTCGACGACGTGCCGGGGTTCTAAGTAAAGTGGAGCTCCAATGCCAATGCCAATGCCACACACACATGACACACACACACATCCTACAGGATAACAACAAACGCTCGACTCAATTTCAGAAAATAATTTAACGACTCCATTTAAGCATGAAATCGCAAGGTTCCCCCCCCACCCCACCCGCTTGGCAGCCGCCACTGCTTGGGCTTATTTTCTGAAGGCAGAGGCGCAGTAGAGCAGGGGCTGCGGCAGGCTGTAGGGGATGTCCTAGACAAAAGGCAACTGCTAGGCCATTCAACGGCAACTTTATCACTAAGTGGGAAAATCTGTAGAATTTTAAGTGCATGTGGCAGAGAAGACACACACAACACACACACGCACATACACATACAAAGCACACACACGTGTGCACACTTGCTGTGTGTAGGGGGGAGCCTACAGGATGGCAGTTTTGTCTATTGTCCTGGAACTCCATGCTGCCGTTTCGTTCAACTGTTTTGAGCTCAAGTTCACTGCAATTCTCTCCGACTGCCATTGCTCCTGCTGTTGTTGTTGTTGTTGTTGTCTAGGGTTGCCTTCTTTCACCCTAGCCTGCTTTCTTTCTTTTATTGTTGTTGTTTTCAAGGTGTGCTAAGAGGCGTAAGCAGAAAACAATTTTCATTTACTTTGCGTTTTTAATCATGGTTAAAGGATATGTCAGCGAGCGGAGACAACGAGCAGAGGAAGTGCTCAGAGGCAGAGAGGGAGAGGCAGCGACTGAGGATGTCAACGCAAATTCAAGTGAAGGAGAAAAAAAGGATTGCCAACGGATGAATGCACTTCATTTGAAGTAGAAGCAGGCGAGCCAGACAGACAGAAAGACAAGAACGAAATGCAGAATGCAATGCGCATTGTTAGACATTGACAGGTATGTCAAAGCCGGCAGGCAGGGCGGGCGCAGACATAGCTTGAGTCAAGCCCAAAGGATTAAGGCGTCGCTTCCTCCCTCCCTTCTTCTCCTCTCTCTCTGTCGACATTCAAATGACAAACGCTGCCGATGATGATGATCATCATGTTTTGGCATATTTTGTGGTGGCAGCTCTTGGAATACACAGCGGGTAACTGCTGCTTTTCCGGCTAAGTATTTACCGCTCACATGATGAAGTTGCTCGCGCTGCCCGCTGTCAACTTTAAAGACGCCGCCAACGTCGCTGTCGACGTCATTAAATCTGTCTGCAGTTTAGCACCTAGAAGGAACTTTCCCAAAGTGATAGCTTCATTGTCGGTTCACTGAGAACTGAACTGAACCCCTCCTCCCCTCCTGCTCAGTACATGCATTTCAATCTAATTAAAACAGGTGTTTTAATTATTGCAGCCATTTAATTTTCCTCTTCGTCTTCTTCTTCTTCCTCTTTTGTGCCCACTTGGCACATTTTTATGGGTTCATTAAAAAGCGTTGCAGTTCCCTGTTTGCGGCGCTGCTCATTAGGGTGCTCCATGTTCTAGATATGATGAATTTTGTTGCTCTTTGCTTTATTAGGCCGCTCGTAAAAATGGCCAAAACAAGCAGCGCGTTTATGGCCTTTCCCTCAATGCGTGTGTGTTTTTCTTTTGTTTAACTATTTTTTATTGCAATTAGATGGTGCAGTTTGAATGAGGGGAGGGATAGGCCCCACAACTTTTGTTGTGCTGTTAATTAGACGCCTAATGTGCTTTACAACTTTGAAAGCTTAAAGCCAACAATTAGTAGCCAAGTCGATAGAGACGAGGTTTGCTTTAATAGAAATGTTTCAGTTTAAATTTTAGATTTAATTCCAGTTGTCTTTAAATTGAGTTTCATTTGAGCACCACAGTCTGTGCATATCTAATGATATATCATCATCAGCTAGAAAGTTCCTTTTCCTTCTTCTTCCTGTCAATACAACCATTAACTTTCCCATCTCTCTCTCTCCTGGAATTACTGTCATCAGTTTCCCCCAACGATGGCGAATGAGTTGCACAACACGTAATTACATTGTTATTTCGTACCTTAACACTAATCAATTTTTAATGAAATAACATAAACCCTTTTCCGCCCATTCCCAATGGGATCTCTCGCTCACTTAATCAGGCAATAATAACATAAATTAAATAAACAAAGTCTCTTAACAATCAGGCCATGTAGAACTTTTATTTTCTTAGCATTCGAAATGCGATGAAATTTTCAAGAACGCGATGATGTGTGTTAAATTTCACGCCTTACATGTGGCAAGGCAGCAGCGCCTTGTCCTGTTCGAGGCAACAACAATGATAACAACAATAACAACAGCAGCTGTTCGAGCCGGAATATTGCAAGTTCATTATACAAACACCAATCAAAGATTGTGACTTACACGGGGCAGCAGAGAAGAGGGGCAAACAGGTATGAAAATCCAATTAAAGCCGCGTTAAACGTAGCAACAGATGATGATGACGATGATGGGGAGTATCCCTTCCTCTCCCTCTCTCTCTCTCTCTATCTCTCACTTGCTCCATGTGTGCAGGGAAAACTGCAAGCTCACCGCACTTCTCACTCAATTAGAACAGAAAATTCAAAGGAAACGTGTAAACAAAATAAATACGAAATCAAGCAGCGACTCAACTCAACTCGACTTGACTTGGACTCCTGCCCTGGCTTGCCTGTCGATTTTTCCCGCCTCTCTCTCTCTCTCTCTCTCTCTGTTGCGCTTTCCATCTAAAAAGGCTTGAGTTGATTTTCGAGTGGCCAACACGCCAGGCTGGCCGGGCAACCAAAGCGGGCAACACACAGCGCAGAGGCACTTGAAACGTTTTTGGCATTCTTCACCTGTCAAGGCGGTAGTTTCGACTCCCTTTCTCCCTCTCTCTCTGACTCACTCCCTCTGTGGCTGACTCTGACACCGTCTCTGACCACCGCGTGTCGTTGGGTGCTGCTCTGCGGCAAAGTGCAATAAGAACGTCTAAAACCTCACACTTCACAACTTTTGCCGAAACATCAAAGTTGACGTGCACAATGGCCATTGATGTGATACAGCTGAAGTGCAAAGAAAACAAAACACGAAACCATCGCAGAGACTTAAGACCAGCTCGGGCACAGCTCCGACTCGGGTCTGGCCCGGCCATAACAAGCAGCAAGTCCAGCCCAGGTCTCCCCTTGTCTCTCTCACTCTCTCCGTCTCTCTTCCTTCCCTCTGACAAGCAACATCGACAGCGCTGTCGCTGTCGCTGCTGCTGTCGCCGTCGCCGTCGTTGGCGGTGGCTTCAACGTTGTCGTCAGCTTCAACAAGCGTAAAATATTCTCAGAATTGCAACAACTTTAGTTCGGTTTCGGCCTTTTGGGCAACATTTTGACAAGCATTGGCCTCGTGCTGCCCGTTGCACAGGCGCGGAGTGCGCGGCTTAGGGCGCCCAAAATGGGGCGCATAAATTAAAAGGCGAATTTTAAAAAATATTTTAAAGTTTGTTATGAATGCTCAATTTAAAAAATTTTTAAAAATATAAATATTTTTATATGTTTGTTACCAATTAAAAAACAAAAATCCCTAAAAATTTTTTAATATCTTAATTTATTAAAATAATAAGAAAATTTGTTAGAAATTCGTTTTTCGTGTTTTTGTTTAAGAAAAGTCTTAACAAACTTAGTAGTAAATGCGAATTCCGAAACTTATATTTTTTTCAGTTTCAATCACTTCTTTTGAATTGTACTAAATTGAAAAGTGCTCAAAATATATATTTTTTAAATATTCTTACATTTTCTTTAAATAAAACAAAAACCTAAAGTTTTTGCCTTACATTAAAAGTATGAGAAAATTAAGTATGCGCTTTTATCCGTACTCCTATGATGTTTTTCATTTTCTATCCTTCATTGTGCACTCAAAAAATTAAAACGAAATTTAAAAATCATATCTGTTTTATATATTTAAAAAATTTTACACAAAATACTTAAAACTTTAAGCCATTTTCACCTTCAACCAATGTAATAGGAAAATTTTTCTCATACAAATTAATAATTTCGATTCTTTCCAAACGCGACCATCGGCTGCTTGTTGCCCATCGAAGTACGCACAGTGTAGGTGGGACGTAATATGACAAAACTGACAATTAGCTCGTCGCTAACGACCATTATGGCGCCCGCATTATCGAACATGCCGCAGTAATTGGGCGCCGAGAATACTGTGACTAGTTGACGACGGGCAAAGAACTCATATCCATCCTCGACCACCTGATGGGCCCGACAGATCACGTCGATGCCCATGCGAGTGCAAAAACTACGCACAACATCGGCCCCGAAAGTGACGCTAACACCGCGATCGTTGCCACTCCAACCGATCACTTTCTCATCCGGATCACTCCAGAGTAGATCGCACAAGAGGCCGTGTTCGGGTATGTCACAGGGTCTTTTTATCGCTAGAATATCCTCAAATCTCTCCAGATCGGGACTTAGGCCACCGTGTACACAGAAAATGCGTCCACCCACCAGTGCCGCAATTGGCATGCAATCATAGGTGTCGACGAAGTAGCGCCACAACCTTATCGTATACCTTCGCTTGCACTCATCGTAGAATCCGTAGATGCGATTGATATTGGCACACTCGTGATTTCCCCGCAGCAAATATATCGCATTGGGATAGAGCGCCTTGTAGGCAAGCAGCAGGGTGAAGGTTTCGATAGACAGTTTGCCACGATCCACATAATCGCCCAGGAATAAATACCTGCTCTCTGGTGGTAGCCCGGACGAGTGAAATATACGCAGCAGATCGCTATATTGACCATGTACATCGCCACATATTCTCACCGGGGGCTTGACTTCCAACAGAGACTTCTCCTTAAGGAATATAGCTCGGGCCTCAGTGCACACATGTTGTATCTGAGATTCATGTAGGTTAACTCCACGCGTTGGATTCTCACAGTTAATCAGCTGATCGATTATCGCATTGAATTCCAAACTGGGGGTACCCCCGGGCTTTAGACTAGTTCGACCTCGATTGTAAGTGGGATGACTTGGTCTCCTTTTCATATTGTACTATAGAATTTAAATTTTGTTTCAGCAAAAAATACCCAGACTACTGATCGATGAGGTACAGTAACGAGCCCCATATCGACTTTGTCGCTGATATTGATCAGGAATATATAAGTTATGAAAAGAACGATTATGCTGTGAAAAGTATTGAAATGTTTTTCTTAGAAAATATATTAATTTGATTTAAAATTTTACTTTTTTTTAGGGAAGCAGAAAAGAGTTTAAAACTATATGAAATGTGAGGTTATGTAAAGATAATGAAACGATAATGAGGAGGCTTTACGACGTAAAATGTATTTGGAGATTTTTAATTAAAATATTATTTTGTTTTAACATTTTAATTTTGCCTTACTTAGAAGAGCATTTAAAATTATATAAAATGTGAGGTTAGGAAAAGTGAGTATTATTTAAATACTCAATTAAGGCTTAGCCAAAGACTCTCTTGCTCTTGTCTTAAGTCGTGATCTTCGTTTAACTCACACATACTTAGAATATATATCTATCCACATGCCACATATATTTGGGCCACCTTTCACTGCCATGGCAGCCCTTTCTAATTGATGACCTCATTCTCACAAGCGCCGCTACTGTTTCATTTGTGCAATTACCGAAACTTCTTCCTGCATTAGAACAACACTGTAATGGGCTATCGAGTGGAGGGAGGAGGGGACCCAAGAACGGACCCACTGTGCACTGTGGCGACATCGACAGCACGACGACGTCTGCACTTAACAATTTCGGCAATGTTGCATGTTTCGTCGTGTGCTGAATGTTGCATAAATAAAGCGCAGATCACACGCAAACAAAGCTGAAGCTGAAGCCGAAGCTGCTGCAGCCGATGTTGTTGTTGTTGTTGCCGCAGTTGTTGTTGGCAGCGGTTTTTAGCCTGCTGCTGCTCGCTCGACATCAGCACACGGACTGCGAGACCGACACGGGACACGGACACGGACAACATCAAAGTGTTGACTTGACATTTTGAACGACATTTTAACCTGTTTAGCCGTTGCGGCCAGGCTAAACCAAACAAGCGTAGCCAAAGCCAACTCAGCGTGCCATGGCAGTGGCATCGTTTGGGGCCCGTTGTCAAGCCGAGAGCGACTTAGCCTTAGCCATAGCCAGAGCCAGAGCCATAGCTAAAGCTAAAGCCGGGGAGTAACAACATTCAGAGTATTCTGGCTGTGGCTCTGGCTGGGGCTGGGGGCAAATGAAACCAGCGAAGCAAACAACATGCCATGCTGCAATCCGACTGACTGCACGCTGCTGCTTCAAATACTCTAACGGCGGGTCACGAAGACGGGAGAAAGAGAAAGGAATCTGCTGGGATATATTTCAAATATTACACAATCGCTTTACAGCTAAGCTCTGAGTTGATTCTCAGTCGTGCTAAAGAATGTTATGTTTGTTGCTTTTGCTTAAGTTGAGAAGTGAGAAAGTTAATATAGTTAATTTGTTATAATATTATATATTTTTTATTTTTATAATATAAATTTATATATTTGTTATAGTATTATAAGTATATTATTTATGATATTTAAATATATGAGGCAATCAATTTATATTTTTTAAGTCTCTTCGAATTCTTTCTAAGCATTAAGGAATTCATTTGTCTATTTAAGCTAATTATTTTATTATAATTATTTTTTCTTATATCAATCGAGCTAATAAAATGTATTAAAATTTTAACTTGTGTTTCGAAATAGTTAAATATATATTAAGATTCTTGTTTAGAGATTCGCTGCGATTTACTAAGCAATATTTCACCCTTCAGTTTAGAAAGTGTATTAGGCTTTTTATTATTACATAAAAATTGTAACTTAATTAAAAATTAATTAATATATATTTTTAAATTATTATAATTATTATAATTATTATTTAAATGTTAAGATTTGTACAATAATTTTTTATTCTTTCTTTTTTTATATTATATTCTTTCTTAAGTAAATTAAAAAAAGTTTATAAATATTTTCGATTTAATCCTCAATTAGAGTATTCGAAATTCGTCTCTTTTTCGGTTCACCCTGTAGTTATCGCAGTTTGAAGTGCTGCTGCCTCTGCCACCGTCGCTGCTGCCGCTGATGATGACGCTGATTCGTTTGGGCCGTAATGTTGACTCGACTGGTTGGTTGTTTGAGCTGTTGTTAATTTTCCTAAAATCAAAGCACAAAATTCACAGGAAATGTAAAGCCGAAGCCCGTTGCGGCAACACGGCAACGGTGTCCGGCTGCAACAGCAACAACAAGCAGCAGAAGCAACCCAACGAGAACTGGAACAGAGCTTAACCAGAAATTGCATTTGCCTTTGTTGTTTACAAAGTCGCAGTATGGTAGAACCATTTGGTCGTTTAATGGCTCGTTTTATGTGTTCATCGGCTTGGCTCAAATTAAAATATTAAAATTTATGAACGAAAAAATGTGAGTTTATATTCTCGCAGGGCCACGGCTTGTGCAAATGTTTGCGCCAATCTCTCTCTCTTTCTTTTTGGCCCTGATTATAGTGCAATGAAAGGAATCTGGCAACGTGCATCTGCGCCTCTGCACGCGCTGTTGCAGTTGTTGTTGCAGTTGTTGCTGCTTAAAGCGAAACTTAGCCTCGTTCTGTGATGTGGCGTAGATGATAAATAATCCACGCAAAGCCGAAGCCGAAGCCGATGCCCGCGCCTGGCCCATTGCTCATCCGGCAGGTGCAAATCGCATGTGACAGCCAGACACTTAACTTTTGTGCGCCAAGTCGAGTCGAGACTCTCAAGTCGAGCGTACCCCGAAGCTGCAGCTCCGCTCTGCCTGCGCCAATGCAAACACGTCAGCCAGACCAGGCCAACTGACCAAGCAGCAGTCCCGGCCAGCTTTGGTGCACACTACGCTGCCTGTGTCTGCCTGGTCATTTTTTATCGCATGTTAATCACAACCTTGTGGAACTTTGTTTGCCTTGCTGCTCCTGCAGCGGTGGCCGCTGCTGCTGCTGTTGCTGCCGCTGCTGTTGCAGTTGCTCCTGGAGGGGCACAGGCGGGGGTAAAACCCTTTTGTTGTGTGTGGATTTTGTACTTTTGTAACGCACACTTGCGCGGGGTATCTACATTTTGTTGCCAAGTTAGTCGTGCTTGGGCAAAAACACCTGCCCAATTAACTGAGATAAATTAGCCACTTAATGCGATTTGGCGACGGATTCTAATTTTTTCTGAGGCACAGTCGGAATTAAGTAGTAAATTACATTAAGAGAGCTCAAGAATTTTTGTGGTATGTTTATATTAATTAAATTATATTATTCCAAATTAAATTACTCCAAATTTTAAAATACCTATAAAAAAATGTATGAAGTTCATTAAATATTTTAGTATTTATTTAAGACTAGAAAAATATTAATTAAATAAATAAATAAAATTAAAAAAATTAAATAATAATTTAAAATTAAATTAAAATATTAGTTTAATATTTGCGCTGAATTTTCTAGTCCATAAAAGGACTTAAAGTAATCGTAAAAATAAAATAAACTTGATCAATTATATTAAAAATTTCATAACATTTATAATTTAGATACGTATATGTTTAATAAATTTTACAAATGTTCTTATCACTCGATAAATTTAAAAGAATTACCTAATAATTTATTTTCAAATTTATCTAATAATTTTTTACGTAAGAGCATCGAAAACTCGACCCAAGCCCAAAAGAGTTTCCACCTTTTCATGTTATTCTCCTTCCCCCAGCCTGCTCTATGCAAGGTATGCATATTTTCATGTGGCCTGTCTGGGAGCTGAGTCGCTCCATTCTTCGTTCTAAGGCTCTCATAGACTGGCCTAAGCCTGGGCCTGGGTCTGGGCCTGCTCGGGCTAAGTGAATGCAATTAAAATTGACGTTAATCTGCTGGAATTCTGATGTTTTGTCATGTTTGCGCGCTAAAGATGTTATTTTGTTTTGACATGCTCTTGGCCTGGCTGCCTTGTAAGCAGCCTGGTAGCCTGGCAGCACCACCAGTCGAGTACTTCAGCACAGGGCCAAGTAAACAGATACACACACATACACACACACACACTTACCTATGTCTACATTGTAGAAGGCTGCAGTCAAGGCTCGCTGAAGCTGAAGCTGGAGCCGGAGTAGGAGCTGCAGCCACTTGGCCACGTTGTTGTCGTGTACATGTAGATCAATCTATCTAACTAACGCGTTTGGTGTTTGCCTGCTCCATGCTTGTTATTTAAATTGTTATATTATTTGTGGCTTAGCCCAGGCTTGGGAACATGGGAACCACGCGGAGTTCTGTCTCGAACTCAGTCTTGCTCTCTCGGTCTCTGTTGGCCATGTCCCTGTCCTGATGGCTTTAGCTTCTTGGCGTCTTGCCTTGTAATGGCTTAACTATAATCGAATTTCGACTGGGTAACGATGATGTTGGGGGCTGGTCGCCCTTTTTGTTGGCTGGTTTCTTGTATTTTTAATCAGTTAATAAATTAATTTTTCTTACCACTCTTCCGGTAAGTTAAAGTACTGAAACTGGAGAGCTTAAGCTATGTTCACATGTCCGTCTGTGCGTATGAACACCTAGATCTCTGGTAGTACGAGCGCTAGGAGTATCCAATTTTAGAGACAGTTTACTTTTGCTATAGGCTATAATTATTGCCATAAATGTTTCTTCTAAACATTGTTTTGTTAGAGTTTAAAGGATATTAAAATCATATAGCTTGCTTACTTGTTTACAAGTGAATAAATATTCTATATATAAAAAGCAAAGTAATCGAAATGATACTGATAAACAATTAGTTTCAATAGTTTTATTACTTCAACTAAAGAAAGACTTTCTATATCCAAACCCCTCGATCTCTCCGCCTCTTACTTCCTGTCATACTTCCTTTTTCTCTCTTGCCATATACGTTTCGCGTTGTCACCATATTGGAACCTCCAGCTACCACACAATGTTTCGCTATACATTCGCCATCTAAACAGTATTTGTTCAGGGAAGGGGAAAGAGAGGATGGGGGGGATGCTCTATAAATCTTGAGCTACTATCTGCAGTACAATACACACTTTTAGCCATTATTACTGCAGCATTAAGACACCCAAATGGCCAGCTCCGTTGTTCCTGATCCACATCCAGCCGGCCATAACTGCCATTAACATTGGCACTTAATTTACTTTTAGCCAAAAACCCGAAACCAAAACAAACACACAAATGACGTATAGACGGGGCGAACGGGGACGGGGACGAGAACGGGATTCAGGCCGGGCTATCTTATTATGTTTGGTCAACAATGTGCGAGAGCCAATAAAGCAGAAGCCACCGCAGCAGCGAAAAAAAAAGCAGAAAGAATAGAAAAAAAATTCAACAACAATTAAAACCATTTTCAAGCAAACAAACAGCAGCAGTCGCAACATTCCTTGGCATCCTCCACGACGTGCGCGTCCCACATTGTGCCGGACTCCAGTGTCCAGTTCCAGCAGCTCGCTCTGTGTGTAGCTTATTTATTGGCGTCTTGCACATTGTTTGGGCTGCCAAAAAAAGAAAAGAAAGAGAGAGAGCAACGGCGGCGGGGGCGGGGGCGGGCACGGCGAAAAGGAAAGTAAACCAGGCAAAAAGGCCAAGTAGAAGATAGACTGTTCTTGGATAGAAAAGAAAGTAGCTCACTTGGGGTGTGCGAGCGAGTGTGCGAGTGTGTGTGTGTCTGTGTGTGTGTGGGGTATATTTTAACAATTTTCAATTTTAGCTTTTGTTCGCATCGCGCGCAAACAATAAAAGCAAAAAATAAAGAAAGAAAAAGAGAGATAGAAAAATAACAAATACATTGCCCAGAAATGCTGAACAACAAAGCGAACAACTAAATTTAAGTGCCTTCAGCTTATCTGCCTGCACGAAGGCATCATCCTGGTGGGTCCTTTATAAAGAAGAATAACATCATCTACCCCCCCTTCCTCTCCCCCTCCCCCTGCTGTTTGCTCGAGCATAAATTGACTTTTATTTAATTTGATCACTTGCAACAATTTTGTACAATTTTCTCGAGAAATTTTCTTTAATTTAAAATGCATAACAACTCAATTTGAAAGTCGTTTTTGGCTTGCTTCACACACCTTGACAATTGACCCCAAGGGGAGCGGGGAGACCACTTGGAGCTCTACGGCAGCTGCGCAGGCGTGAACGCGATTGTCTGTCTGCCTGTCTGTCTGTCTGTCTTACCCTTTCGTTGATTATGCAATTGTAATTGTTGTTGTTGTTGCTGCTGTTAAACCCGAAAATAAAAACCTCATAATTTCACTCTAGTCTAGGCATATGTGACAGCAGCCCCTCGGTGGGGAAGCGGGGGCGGGCAGAGGGAAATTGATTTCCGGCGCAGTCGTCACATTCGTCGCTCCTCGTTGCGCTTCGTCGCTGTCGCCAGGCGCTAATGAGCTGCAGCATTCGCTTCGGTATTGTTGTCATCGTCGAATGTATCTGACAGATACTTGCAGGCCCGTGCACTGAACTAGCAGCGGCAGCGGCAGCACGACGCTTGCCATGATTAAAATGCTTGTTCTGCTTCAATGCAGGCATGGTAAACTGAGGAAAACTCATTTCCCTCCCCCTCTTGCATAAAGAAAATATCCAAACTTGCTTCCGTACCCCGAAGAAGTTTTTGGTTTGCTGGGGAAGCTCGTTGAATTAAATTGTAATTTTTAATTAAAGCCACTTTATATTTATTGTTTTCGAACATTCCAAATCGACGGGCGTTTAAATGCGGCATTAGGCGTGAAATTGCTTAATTTCCTGTTTTTCAACTGCAAATGGAAATGTTAAAAAAATAATTTTATCAAAGAGAAAACTTTTAAAAATACGAGGGTCGTTTGATAAGTCCGTGACTTTTTGAATAAAATATATTTTTTTCGTCAAAGAAGCGTTTTATTTCTCAACATAATCTCCTTTTAGCTCTATACATTTAGTCCAGCGTTTTTCCAATTTTTTTATTCCTTCCAAATAATAGGTTTTCTCAAGGCCCTCAAAATAGTCGTTTGTTTCTGTGATGACCTCTTCATTTGACCCGAATCTCTTACCGCCGAGCCATTTCTTCATGTTTGGAAACAAAAAATAGTCACAGGGGCTAAATCTGGAGAATATGCTGGATGGGGTAGCAGTTCGTAGCCCAATTTATGAAATTTTGCCATGCTGACTACACACGTGTGCACCCGTGCATTGTCCTGATGGAACAGCACTTTTTTTCGCCAAATGCGGTCGTTTCTGCTTCAAATCAATATCGAATCTGTCCAAAAGCTCTGAATAATATTCGCCGGTGATCGTTTTACCCTTTTCAAGGTAATCGATGTGAATGATACCTTGTGCATCCCAAAAAACTGTGGCCATGACCTTGTTGGCCGACAGACCCACCTTGGCCTTCTTTGGTGCACGTTCACCCGGAGAAACCCACTGTCTTGATTGTTCTTTGGTCTCTGGTGTGGTGTGGTGGATCCATGTTTCGTCTACGGTAACGAAACGGCGCAAAAATTCGTTTGGATTGCGGTTGAACATCGCCAAACACTCCTTTGAAATGGTCACACGGTTGCGCTTATGGTCGTGTGTGAGCAATCGCGGCACCCATCGCGCGGAAAGCTTTTTCATGTCCAAATATTCATGTAAAATGTGATGTACCCGTTCAGTTGAGATGCCTACAGCCTCAGCTACCTCACGCACTTTCATTCTCCGATCATCCAATATCATTCCATGGATTTTGTCGACGATTTCTGGCATGACGACCTCTTTTGGGCGACCTGAACGTTCGGCATCACTTGTACTGGTACGACCACAACGGAACTCAGTAAACCATTTCTTAACCATTGAAATTGATGGTGCAGAGTCCCCATAATATTTATCAAGTCTTTCCTTGGTTTCGGTGATGGATTTTTTACGCAAAAAATAATGCTTAATTAGCACACGAAATTATCAAACGACCCTCGTATTATTTTTTGAAGAATTTTTTTTTAAACAGTTTAGTAAAAGTTAATAACATCCCAAAATATTTAAAAAAAAAAAGGAAGACTTTCTCTACAATTTGCAATAAAAAATTAATTAAAATAATAGTTTTGTTACAGAGAAAATTCAATTATGTAACCTCTTCTAAAAAAAAAGGTTGGTGTGTTTTAAAGAGAACCATTTGGAAAGTTTTATCTTACAAAAGCAAATAATACTTCTAAATATTTTTAAAAATGTAAAAATGTTCCTCTTTAATATACATATGCAAATGGTTTAAAAATGTTTTCGTTTCTAATGAGATAAATAATATTATAATATAGATACCATTTCATAAACAAGTCATTCAAGAAAACATAAAAAATATTTATACTTCTTTTAAAACAAGGAAAAGTTCATATAAACCTTATTTTATCTTGTTCAAAATTTTGTATAATATTCTATATAATTTTAAAACAGTTGTTAAACTTTAACTTTATTTTCTACATTTAGCCTCAAAGTCTTTTCCACTTTACTGTCTTTTCTTTACCAACTCCCCTTTCTCTCCCCAACCTGGCTGTCAGTTTACTAGACACACTCATACATTTGCATACTAAATAGCCGAATGTCAGATCAAAACAGCCAACCGATACATCAACTCCGCAACGATGTCGACTTTGTCGGGGCTGCTCGTCGTCGAAGAAGAAGTTTAGAGCACTTTATCTATTTGTCAGCTTGTTAAGACAAAGCCCTAGGCATGTCTACAGGCTACAGACTACAGACTACAGACTACAGACTGATCTGGCCCTAGCATTTCCCAGGCCATTCAAGCATAAAACTTGACATTTGTTTTATGAAACTGGCGCACAGGAAGCCCAGACAGACGGGCGGGGGGCACGAGGAAAGACAGATAGATCGTCAGGTATTTTTATAAATATGCCCAAATGTAGCGCTGCTTTCTCTCCCTCTCTCTCCCCCTCATTCTCGCTGCTGTTACCGTTCCGTTTCTGATATAATTAATCGTGTACAAAAGCGTCTGGCTTAAGTCATCATAATGGCTTCATCAGCCTCTCGCAAAGGAACCTTCATCTGTCAGCGAGGCGGCCTAACTTGTCGCTAGCTGGATTGGATTGTCGGCTCTCCTAGCTAGGCTAGGCTAGGGTCTAGGGGCCCCAGCGCAGCGAGTGCATTGCGCTCATAAATTACAATTTATTATGACATCATTTTTTACGGATTACCAAACAGCGAGCTGCGATCTGACGTTGTCGCTGCCTCTGATGCCACATGTGCATGTCGATTTGAGGACTTTTGCTTTTGCTTTTGCTTTTCCAATTTCCCCCTCCCAATTTCCTCCGCCTCTGCTGCTCCCTCGCTATGCTGCATAAATTTTCATAGCCATCGCGAGCGTGTGCTTCCTTATGTGCCTCGTCTTGCATTGAATTGTCAGCGCGTCTACCTAGTCATAATTTAGTGCGCATATTCGTTGCCAGTCTTCGATTTCTACCCTCATCCTGGCCAGCTTTTCCACTGCACCACGAGGCCTGTCAGCACTTTCGAGCTGCTATTTTATGCCTTGTACAAATTCATACACATACGATATACTTAGGCATAATATTGGCTTTTCGCATTGCCCGCTGCTCTGATTGTCGTGTTTCTTTGAACTTCAAGGCCTTCGCCTTCGCCTTCTCCTTCTCCTGCTTCCATTGCTGCCTGGCAGCTCTTGTACGTTATGTCCTTACATTTAATATCATAAAATTTATGATTTATTATGGCCCATTTAGCATGTGCGTAGAGCGCCGAGGCAGGCGGGCTAACATTGCCCGTCGGCAGCGCCCTTTTAACATGTTTCTTCTCCCGAACGCGACGCAGTTGCATCCTCAGACTGCAGAATGCAGATTGAACTGTCATCGAGGGGGAATTGGCGGCAACGAGACGACTTTATCGGCCAGAAATGTGCAAGAACAGGAATTAATTGTAAAGTGGGTAAGCAAGGAGTGGAAATGGGAGATGTAAAGATTGATAAATATGTTAAGAGTTATTTTGTATAGGTAAGATGATTTAGGAATTACAAAATTAATGTCATTATTGAAACAATTTTAAATATTATTGTAATAATATTTATTGCTATTTAAACAATTTTTTACAATATTGTTTTTTCTTTTAATAATATTGTTATAAAATTTAAAATATTTTTAAATTAGTTTTAAAAACCGAAATATTAAAATATTTTTTATGTTCTTTTTATTTTGACATTTCATTTAATTAATTTAGTGTACAATTTTGTTTTATATATATTTTTATTCATAATTTATTATTATTATTAATCTTAATTTATTTTTTATGATATTATTAATATATACATATATGTTATTACCAATAATATTATTATAATATAATTATAAAAATTTTAGTATTATTTAATCAAAATATTATTTAAAGCAATTTACTTATTATTTGTATTAATATTAATTTATTATTATATATTTATTTATTTATATTTATTCTTTTATTATATAAATTAAAATCGGGTAATTACTCGCGTGATAGTTATCAATATAGTTATAGTTATTTTTTTTTGTATCATTATAATATAATCTTAATATATTTTTTATAATAAAATATTAATATAATTATAAGAATTTTAGCATTATTTAATCATAATATTATTTAAAGCAATTTACTTATTATTTGTATTAATATTAATTTATTATTATATATTTATTTATTTATATTTATTCTTTTATTATATAAATTAAAATCGGGTAATTACTCGCGTGATAGTTATCAATTTAGTTATAGTTATAAAATTGCTTCGTTTTACAACACTACATTAGCAGTCAAAGATATGTGGGCCGACAAAAGTAGCCTCATTACTACATCTATTAGCCGCTTTTTGGCTGCCTCTATGGCACTATTTGCCAGGGCGACAGGGCGACCATCAAAAATCACCTTCTAGATCTCTGACTCTCAGACGCCTTTGAGTCGGGCAACTCTTGGAAAATTAATTAAAAGTGTCGCTGACGCAAGGCGCAATGCGATGCCAGGGCACAGATTGCTCTGGCCAAAACACGCACACACACACTCGTGTGTACGCACAACTCATTACGCAATGCTAAGCGAACAACTTTATTACACTCGAAAAACATTTAAAACTCATTTAGAACACGCATTAAAAAAGCCAAAAAGCAACGAGCCAAAAAAAAAAAAGAAAATCCAAACAGAGAAGAGTTGAAACTAAAAAGTCAAATAAAATAGGAAGCAGATGAAGACCCAAAAGATACACTAAGTACTACTAGAAGTGCGCGGCAATTAACAAATTTCAAATTGAGATAAGACAGAGAGAGAGAGAGAGCGAATCTAGTTGCAGCTACCAGGAGGGGGGTCAAAGGGTCAGTCAGCTTAATGCCACGATTAAGTTGTTGCGATAACCATTTAATTTATAATGAAAGGCAGCAAATGGACCTACAGCCAGGATGCGCCTGGTTCAGAACATGTCGCAGCATTTAGGGCAACCAGAAACTGTGGAGGACACGAATAAATCTCGTAAACATTTTTCATAGAATCACATAAAATGCATTTTTTTTTCTTTGGGTATTTTTTATTGTCTCCCTTGCTGCGCATTGTCTGAATCAATTGGCTCGGTGACCCAGCCCAGTTGTACCCAGTTCGAAAACCCTCAGATTGTGGTCGAAGATTGCGTGCCACACGTAGAGATTCGAATTTTCTAATGAAAGATAAATGCTCTACGCAGTCTACGCGTTGACTTCGATAAATTTCCACCTGAATGAAAAGGAAACCCACTGCGCTGCACCCTTCCTTTTCTTCCCTCTATCTCTCTCTCTTTTATGTGCACTGTCAGCGTTTTTGATTATAATAAAAATCAAAATAAGTTGTAGTCCAAGTCAACTGGGAATTTCCAGGGAAACAAACATCGCAGTCAGGCAAATTGTTATATCTTCATGTGTTTATCGCGTTTTGTTTTGATTGCTTCAAATTTGTTATCGAATAATCGTTAAATTCTTTATTTTATGCGCGACATGATTTATTTATAGCATCGTATAGCATTTATTTATTATGATTTAATTATGGCATAAATGCGTTGCAATTATGTGCGGCATCAATTCACATTCGTTATGCATTGCAAGCCGTGTGTGTGTGTGTTTTAATGCGATTTTGATGGCTACGGGTTGAGTTGCAGCCAAGCCGGTTTCAGCGCGCGTATGTATATATATATAGGATTATTCAGTTTATAGCAGGTCATTGATTTACACAAGTTGTGGAAAATATTTCATTGCAACGCGTTAAGCAAAAGTTGAATTATTTGTTTAATTAACTGGTTAATTATTTTCAAGAGGTAAAATATGATTAAAATGTGTAAGGTTTTCAGAAAGAATTTACTAGCTAAACGATTCTATCTTAAGACATCGTTTCATAGCATTCCCATGCCCTACACTATCAGGTATCTTAGGAAAACTGAAATATCTTGCAAAGCAAACAGACGAAAACAATTTTCGAGACTGGCTCAGCCTAGCGTAACAAGATACGCTTTCATATGCTTTGCAGCGCCAAAGTCAAAGTCAAATGGCGCAAAAGGCAATAATCACAGTCAGCAAAAGGGGGTATCCTGTGTTGGCGATAGCGTGGTCTACAATTAAGCCGGAACCTTCGCCATTTTTACTGAAATTGTGTGCGAAAAAATGTTGCAAGATGCGTATTAAATGATAAGCTGAGCGAAAGAGCGCAACACGCGCCTCCACCAATCAGAGCCAGACAGAGTTGCAGCCCGGCAATAATTGCAAGTTACTAGCCTCAGTTTCTTTTTTGTTTTTTTTTTTTTGAGTGTGCTACGATTTAAAAGAGGCAAAGCCAAAGCAGCAGGCGCAACTAGAAATTAATACACGTGCAAATTTTGCGCCAGCAGCCGTAATTATTTTCCCATTTGATTTATGCTATCAAAGTTGCACGAGGCAGCGAAAGAGATGGGGGGCATAGGTAGACAGGCAAAACACATAGTGGCAAAGCGAAGGCAACGCATTTCCGAATCACTGGCCAAATGAGCTGAAGCTGGCCCTGGCCCTGGCTAAGCTCGTGTTGGAGCTGGGTAGCCAAAGTCAGCCAGGCGTATGTGTGGCGGCCGCGGCGCTGTGGCAAACTGGCCGCCGGTCAAAAAATTACCACACGTTGCCACACTTTGAAACTGAAGCCAGCATTTTGTGTCTTCCTTCTGTTGGGACTGCGCGGACTGCCTCCCGCCTCTTGCCGCTGCCTGCCTGCGTGAGAAAGACACCTGCCCCGGCCATTGCGCTGGCAGCCGCAGCCGCAGACATTCGACCTGTATCTGTATCTTTAAGTTACGTTTTGTGTGTGCGCGGCTTGCCTTGCCTTGCCTTTGGGCTGTGTTTACACACGCATCGCTGACCGAGTCGAGGATGTGCGTCTCTATCCCCCTCTCTATCTTCTCTTCCTCACTCACTCTCTCCCTTTTGCTACTCTGCTTGTCCATTTGGCTTTGAATTTCTACGCTATTCTGCGCTTTTGTCGCTGACTTGCGTTCCGCAACGAGTTGCACGAGTAACTTGCAAATACGCATCCGTCTCCGTCTGCGTCTCTATCTTCCTTTGCGTATCTGTATCTCTTCCAGACGCGCATCATCGCTTGACTTACCTAATGCCACTTGACACCCATTATGAACAGCTTCACGTCGACTTGGGCTGCAAATTTGACTTTAAGCAACGTCTCGAGCTGCGCGACTAATTCGATTAGCTGCGATTCGGATACATTTTAATTCAGTCAGTGTGACTAAAAAAAAATTAAGAAATTAATCAAGTTATACAAATTAAAAAAATTAAATAAATAATTGAATTTAGAAGTTAAAGAGAGTAAATAAAATACCAAACGTAAAATCAATAAAAGCAAAAGTAAAATAATTAAAAGTTTTCATGGAGCAACAAAAAACTATAGAAAATATAAAAATAATATTTATAATTATATTTAGATGTATTCACTATCTAAAAATTTATAAAACAAGCGAAACTAAGCGTGGTAGACTCCACAAAGTATGTTTTCTTCATCAGAAACGCTTACCGAGCCGATTTAGCCATATCTGTCTGTATGAACGCGCAGATCTTCGCTATAATAACAGCTAGAGCCACCAAATTTGGCTTTAAGACTTCTGTATATTACACAAGTCTAAACTATATCTAATATTTTCGATGCCATGCCTATTGCATCCGCAATTCAATATCTAAATTTTGTAACTACATTTTCAAGTGACTCCTCAAAGAAATAACTTTTGTCTTTGTTATATATTTAGCTGATTACTTTATATACATTTTCTACAAATTTCACTCCCATCGCACAATAAAATCGCATTTAAAGCTAAGTCCCCCCCTATTGACTTCCTATATCATTAGCTATTTTCCTATACCTACACAGTCCATACTTATCAGCTCGTTCGATCGCTTATCTAATGATTTGCATATCTCTGCTTGGGTCTACCGGAAAACTCAAATCACAAACAGATGTGGTATTTATGCGTACAACTTCGCTCCTGGAATGCCCCTAACATCCGCACAATCTTTCGCTTCGTTGTTGTTGTTGTTGTTGCTATTGTTGTAATTGCTTTGCTCATTTAATTTCGCGCGCATAATTTATGCAAAATTATCAATGAGATTTGTTTGGACAAAACAGGAAAACAGGCAAGCCAAGCCGAGGAGAAGAGAGTTGTTTACGTATGCATTGAAAATCGATGGGACAGGGACGACGAGACAGTGCGACGGCAACGTTGCTGCCACTGCCACTGCCACATGCCACATGCCAAAAATAGCCAAGCAAAAAAAAAGGGGAGGATTAGGAGGGAAAAGAGTGGAAAAAACTGACAGGCAGCGAATATAATCTATGAGATACGCATATCGCATTTGAGTTATCTGAAGAGCGGAGCAAAAACAAATCATGCAACGCAGCGTTGCAATTGCAACGTGCAACTTGATATGCGAGCAGCCAAGCCTTGGTCAAGCCTGGCCAGCGTCGTCGTCGTCGTCTTATCGTGATAAATGCCGCCTGATAAATGCGTGTCGCAGTCAGGCACAGACAATGCGGAGACACATGTTTGCATAAGGCAGCAACAACAACAACAGCAACAACATTGTTGCCGGATCGTGGCGAGGATCGTGTGGCATGGCGTAGCCAGGCAGCCAACTGACTGGACATGGACACATGTAACATTCAAAGTGTTCACAGCCCCAACAGGCAGGCAGGCAGTCAGCCAGAGATTGCATTGCGTGATCGCTCTTCTGGGGCCTTCACTTGCATCCCATTTCCCTGTCTGTGGTCCCGTAGCAAATCTATCTCTAAGATTGATTATAATCGGTAGTCAAGTGTCCAAGCTTTCGAGCCGGGCTATTTATGGCTCAAGCCAGGCAAATTATAATTTATGAAGTCTACCTAGCTTCCTACCTACCGTATCAGCTTGCACTTTGCGTGCCAGCCCTGACCCTGGCCCTGTCGCTGTGGCTGTCGCTGGCGTAAATGTATCTCACAGATACACACAGCTAGTCCCACATGCTGGCCTCTGCATGGCACTGCATCATCAACAATTTCATATTTTGACAGCACGTTAACGTCATTTATTAATTGAATCCAATGTTAATGTGCCCCCAAGACAGTCTGCTCCATGAGGTAATTATGGATACGTTCGTCTCTCTCCTGTGGTCAACCCGAATTTAGTTGGAAACTCATCTTTGGCGCCAGCTTGGGCGCGTTTTCCATTTCATTGGAAATGCCCAGGGTTTTGAACTTAATTTTGTGGTAAAAGGCATGTTGTGTGCGGCCCCTAATCGTTTCGAAATCTTAGTTTCTATTTTCCTCCAGAGCATCTACAGTTTCACACTCACAAGTTATCAGTGCGAGCATCATCAGGTGTGTGTAGGTTCCTCCACTCTAATCTCGGCTCGGCTCGTCTTGACTTGGTTTCCTATGAGTCACAATTCGAGGTAAATAGAAAAGTGTGCGTGTGTGTGTGTGGGTTGTGGTCTCTTTGCTTATGGGCGGAACCTGCGGAAAGAAAGTGAGCTCTACAACCTGCCAAAGATGAGTTAAGCATCTAGATCTTATACACGGGAATATGCAAAGTAGTCCCCCGAAACTCGTATCGATTACAAATTGCCAAGAGTTAGCGAGAAAGATTTATGGTTTCTTATTTAAATGCTAAGTTCACAGGAAAGAAAATCTATATATTGGAATCGAAATGGTCTATAATTAATTGTTTCATATTAGAAGCGTTTTAATTTGTAGCATTTATCGCAAAAGATCTTAAGGTCTGCGTTAGGCAAAAGCTCGAAATTATTATAGTAATTAACATTTTTGTTGAAGGTTTTGAAAATTCAATCTCTTTAATACTTTAGCTCTCTTATATTAAAAGAAATTATACATAATAGTAACTAGACTTCCATAGGTTATAGAATTACTATACCAACCTATTATCTTTCTAATGAGCACGCCCAGTTCTACCTCAAAGTCGTTGCTTCATTCTTATAAATTTCACCATTTCGGCAGCTTTTGATTTTGACTTATCAAAAATGCCCCCTCAATATTTACAGCTTACAGTGAGTACTGCAAGTCTGTTTACCTACGATGGGTTCTGTGTGTATGTGTGTGTGTGTTTCCTCAGGCACTTGATGACGCTTTCAGTTCCCAGCCGGTGATGCATTAGCAAAGCTCAAACAGCTTCAATGGGTCGACAAAAAAGGCAAAGAGAGAGAGAGAGAGAGGGAGAAATATCATTGCAGACGGTCAGCTACCTTTAAGCACACACAAAGACCTAGTGCGAGAAAGAGAGAGAGGGGGAGGGGAAGGGGGAGATGTATCTAGAGTGAGATGGAGAGATGTGTGTAATTGTAGACGAGACGCATGGAATGGGCAAGGTATTTACTTACTTTTCATGCCATCGATTTAAACTTAACCTTTGCCGGGGCCTCGCCGAAGGTAGGGGGTAGTAGGCAACAACAACAACAACAACAAGAACAAGAACTACGTACACTACGCGCTCTGTAGGCTCCATTGTAGTACAAGGCGAGGCCTTTGGTCCATTGTGTGCTCACTTCCGTTGCTGCGTTTTTGTATTGTCAGCCTTGCCTTGTCTTCGTCTTCATCTCCGTCTCCGTCTCCGTCTCTCATTGCATTTAACGCTCATTTTTTGATTCATTATTTATTGTGATTTCTCTAAAAACGAGTAGCAAAGGAGAGAAGGAGAGAAGGGGAGGTAGGACGATGTTAGAGCTGTGGAAAAAAGTGTGAAGCGAAAATGGATGGAAAATAAGAAGCCGGCAAAGAAGCACACAATGCCCAACAATGGCACAATGAGACTTTTTCCGGTCCGATTCGGTCCGCATTGGGATTGGGTCTGGAAACTCGTTGCGATTCTAACTGGGCTTAGCACATTTGGAATATGATTAATTGCGAGTCAATTGATATTTTATTGGCTGCAAGACAATGAAGCTGTAGGAAATGCGCACTGAGATTGCGGAAGTTGCATTTAACATGGTCCACAGAGTGACAGAGAGAGAGAGAATGAAAGAGACAGAGAACTGTTCGAGGGACCGGAACTGTCTGCGACTGCGTCTAGGATTCGAACTGGGCTTGTTAAAATGTTTGCCTAAATGCTGACAAATGGGCTTGGAGCTGCGACGGCAGCTGAATTGTGTTCAAAGTAGCCGACCAAACTAGCCAGACGTACAGTGGGACAAACGGACGGACTAGAGCGACTGGACGACGACGCGTCGCGTCGAGTCGAGTAAACAACGATTTTTTTTTCTTAACGTTTTTCTGTATGTTTTTCCGCCTTTATTTGTTAGCCTAAACCCGTTGCAACTAACAAGTTTCTTGTTAAGACAACGGCTCTAATAAACCAAAAGCAACAACAACAACAACGAGGGAATGGCTCACGGCTCACGGCGCATGCGCAGCCAGCTGCAATTCTATTTACACAGTTCAAAGAAAAGAGTTAGAAATAAAGCCGAAGAGTATACAGGGTTGTTAAGAAAAGAAAAACCTTAGGTCTTTAATGAATAAACTATAGAACGATTTTTTAAAGCCGCTATAAGTTCTATATTCTTTGATATACCATATTTTTTTATTCTTTATAATAATAATATTTATTTTTAATCCTTGCCCAAATTATGAATCTTAAGAAGAAATTGTGGTATGAAGACAATTTTATTATAAATATAATAAAGTAAAAGATATTACATGAAAATAGATTACTCTTTGAATTCATTATATATTTTTTTATATATCCATATACTGCTATTTCGTTTAGGATCGGTCTACTTTAAAAATGATAATACAATTAAAATAAATAAAATTATTTTTGAGCCCTGAAAAGTTTATGCAAATTTTAAAATATTTCTTCAATTAAATTTTTATAATAAAATTCAAAAAATTTAATATTATCAAATAAAAAAATGTAAACTTGATGTAAAAATAAATGTATGGATAAAAAATAATATTTCTTATATATTTAATATTACGAATATTTATTATTAAATTATTATCAAATAAAAAAATTTAAACTTGATGTATAAATAAATATATGAATAAAAAATAATATGTTTTATATATTTAATATTACGAATATTATAATCTATATCTATATTGCTCATAAAATTCCATAAGCCTGCAATCTGCTTACTTTGTAGATATAATTAAAGTAAGTACTCCAATAATAGTAACTAAAAACGTACACTTATTTCGAAATAACTAAACAGATGTGCGTTGGCCTTGCCCCCATTACAGGGTATGTGCATATGCATATGCCTAACTGACATGTCATTTTCGATGGATCGCTGGTCACTCTAAACGTTCCCATAAGTTACCTCGCCCTTCGCCTTTCTGTTTGCCTCGTTTATGTTAGTTATTTGTTTGTCAGGTGTTGCAGCTGTTGTTGCTGTTGCTGTTGGCTTGACTGCATTTTAGCCCATTGTGGCATATGCATTATTTGCATTTATGCTTTGTAGCATGCAACGGTAGTTGTGTTTTACCTAATTACACACGACTCCCCGAAAAATCTCTCTAATTGTTTAAGTGCTTTTAGCATTTCACTAAACAATTCCCATACAAACATTGCCCAGTTTCCAGTTTCCCCTCAAGCGACAAAGAGAAAGGGGATAGAGAGAGAGAGAGAGGGGGGCAAAACTTGCGTCAAATGTTGTTAAAATTTATTGCCAAGAACTTCTCACACATTGTCGCCAATTGAAAGTCCCGTGTCGAATGTGACGTCGCTTTAGTTGCAATTGCCAAGCCCCCCCCCCTCGCTCCCTCCCCCTCTCCCCCTTGGCCATAGCCAATGTGTAACGTGAGACCTCAGAAATAAAAGTAAACAGCACTTGCTGCTTGCCGCTTGCCGCCGCACACCTGCTGCAACTACATATTTGTGGCATTAGATTTGAATCTAAGTGGGGTGACTGACGTCGTTGCAGTTCTCTATTTTTTTTTTTATTTTTTGTTTAGTTTTTTTCTGTTTTACTTTTTCGGTTTATGCAGCACGGAAATTGTGCAAAGTTTTATGGAGCGAACTGTAATTAGTTATGAGACAGTTGTTTCCCATGTGGCAAGTGGCAAAGCGGCAAAGCGGCATGCGGCATGGGGCAACCTGCTGCTGTTGGCATTAAGCAGCAACCTTTCCGTTGCGGTCTGCTTTGTATGTGTGTGTGTGTGTGTATGAAGCTAGAAACTTTCTAAAATAATCTGCGTAATTTAGCTGTCAAAATTGAATGATTAAATTTTATTAAGAGATATCTCAATTTAAAATGGGTCAAATTTGGAGATGTGTGATATGATGGATAGATTGAAGAGGAAGAATATGGAATAGCTTCTCTAATAAATTTATTAAGAAATTTCATTTTCTATAAAGTGAATATAATTTTCATAATGTTTTTAATTTGACACGAGATTAAAAAAATAAAATTTTTAGATACAAATTAATTTGGATAACTAATTTATTTTATTATACATTAAATTATTTTATTATACACAAAAATAATTAAATTAAAATTATTGTAAAAATAGAAAATATTTAATATTAAAAATGTAAGTATAATTTATTTTTAAATTATGTTATTTTATTTTTAAACGTTAAATTTCATATAAAGATAGTCAAAAACTTTGCTTAAATTTTCCCCAATTTTTCTCTTCAAACAAATTCCTATATTCCATTCAAATTCTGATAGATAAGCGAAAAGCCTGTGATTGACAAATCAAAGATAAACAGAAATTCAAAAGTTTGTCCCCTAAGATGAAAAGACACTTTGATTAACTGACTTGCATATGCAGTTAGTTCTACTTGTATTTTCCGTATTTATTGCATTTCAATTTAAACCCAGATGAAATAAATTACTTGGCACCCTCCGCTCGTAGCTCGCTTGCTAACCACAGAGAGAGAGAGAGACAAGTTGGGGACGGCAAACAAAAATAATTATTGGTTACAGCGTTTTGGGAAATGAAAGGCACATGCCAAGCATAGATCTAGATACATTTGTAACACACACAGCACACACACATACATGCTGAGTGCAGAGATTCACATTGCAGGCAACTAATATTTTGCATACTTGAACAAATATTCGGAGATGGTAAAAATATGCGAGCTATGCGGCTGGGCGGAGGCTGGGGGAGGTACGGCCAAGAGAGACCCGAAAAACTACAGATATCTCTCCTGACTCCTCTCCCTCCTCTACCCTCGCACAGCACGTTGCGGCACGATTCAGCATGTTGGCACAAAGTTATGGCCATTTATAGTTGATTTTCTTGTTGTCACAGTTGTTGTGCGTGCCTGTGTGTGTGTGTGTAAATAGTTTAACGGTCTCTGCATGCTGCGTATCTCTCTGCATCTGCACACAGACTCGCTCTTTGGGTTATAACTCAAAAATGCATCGAACAAACCGATGAACGGGCATGTCCCAAGTATCAAATGACACTATAAATAACTATGCTATACGCTGCGTGGTTTCAACTATGTGTGTGTGTGTGTGTGTGTGTGTGTATTTATGCTGAAAAACCTTTTCAGCCTTTTTTTCGGCACTTGAACATTTAACACTTTACGAGGCAACTATTGAAGTTGTTTTAGATTTCCATTACGTGAAGTGTGCTGTCAGTGCATCCATGAGATACTCTAGCTACCATAGTATCGGTGGGGGAGAAAACATTTAGCGCTAAGTGTTACATTTAAATAAACCTCTTAGGTTGATTTCTGTTTGCTCTACGTGTGGCTGGCAATTTATATGGCAGAATATACTCTATACAGCGCATTGCCACATAAAATGTAGCCAAAAAGCAACCAAATTATTCGCCATACTTAGCTAGTTTTATAGACTTTGCGCGCAGCATTCGCCGCCCTCGTAACGTGTTGATGGCAGTCGAGCCTCAACTGCAGCAGCAGCGGCAGTTGCAGCGCGCCGAGAGCAGAGCGCAAGAGCGTAACTGAGAGCTGTAGATAAATGAGTGAGTTTCGTTTTGAGTGACTCCTCTCGCTCTCGCTCTCCCAACCGGTTTGCGCTCGCCAACAGCTGCGTTATCTGAGCATAGCTGCCGTGTGCTGCGCTCACCCGCACGCTCTGGCTCTCACAAGCATTGTTACTCTCCCGCTCCCGCTCTCTCTCTCTCGCTCTGCGCTCACAATGCAAGGCCGTGTCGTGCTGTGGATTATTTACGCCTGCCTGCAGCTGCCGCTGCCGCCGTCGCTGCTTCGGTTGCTGCTTCGGTCGCTGCCTTCGAGCCTGAGCCGAAAACACTCGGACCGAGGTATCGTTAGTGCGCGAGGAACTCTAGAAAATCAGTGTAGTTCGTTGCCTCGTCGTGTTCGGTTGTACAGGAAGCCCAGCACCGACAGTTTCTCTTGTGGGAACACTTAGCCACATTGCGCAAAAGAACGTAAAACGTAGCCGAAACTAAACAACAACTTGAAGCGTGCAGCAAAGCGAGCCACGGATTATCGCGCACGATTTTCAAAAATTACAAAATATACAAAACAAAAAAAAACACACAACAAAAATACAAATTATTTTCATTTGAAACATAAAAACACACAAAAAGTTATGAATTGGCTAAATAAAAAAATTTATTAGCTGCATGTGAAAATTTTTCAGTTCAAAAAAGTGCAGTGAAATTGGCTAGAAAACAGCTTAAAAAATATATATAAACAACAAAACCAAATTCAACACACAGAAAACAAATTTTTGATTTGTTTATAATTTTATAATTTTGAAAACTCGCTGCCAACTACAACAACAATTGTTGCTGCGCGCATTTCAAAGATCAAAAGGTAAGTAAAGTTTGCAAAACGAGTGAGGAAAAGTTGGTAAAGTGTTGGGAAATAAAATATTCTGAAATATTATAAAAATTATTTATTAAAATTTGTGTTCAAATATTTTTATAAACTGTACAAATTCTAAATTTGCTATAAACTAAGTAAACTAAATATTCCGAATAATTCGGAAAGTTTTTTCAAACTGAACACAAAAATTTCCAAAAATATCCAAATTAGTTGCTTAAAATTAATAAGCACAGCGAAGTTAATTATTGTTAATTTTACAAAAAAAATAAAGCTACAAATTCCCGCTAGCAGCTCTATAAATATATAGCTAGTATTTCCCCATTGTAACCCGGCGAGAACTCTTAAAAATAGCTACATAATGACAAACATAGCTAATGATTGGTTTCTCTCCCTCTCCCTCTCCCTCCACAGACAACATGGACAACTAAGGCAAGCCCCACGCATACATACATACACACACACACACAACACACACACACAGCGAGCAGATAAATTAACCACAAGAACGAAGAACGAAGAGTGACGCTAGAAGGCGCCCAAACCGAAGAAGAAGAAGAAGAAGCAAGAGAAGAACGAGAACAAAAGCAACATGCAACATTTGCCACAATTGATCTGCATCTGCAGCTGCATCTTCATCGTCATCCTCAGTCCAGCAGAGGCGTTGGCCAATTGCCCGCCCGGCTGCCAGTGCGATGACAACACGCTGGTGGTGCAGTGCGGCGAGGGGCAGCTGGATGTGTTGCCCATCGCGTTGAATCCCTCCATACAGCGCCTGGTGATCAAGAGCAACAAAATCAAAACGATCGACTCGTCCATACAGTTCTATGCGGAGCTGACGTTCCTGGATCTGTCACAGAATCATCTGATGACAATTCCACAGCGCACATTCGCCTACCAGAAGAAGCTGCAGGAGGTGCATCTGAATCACAACAAGATCGGTCAGATAAGCAACAAGACCTTCATCGGATTGTCCGCTGTGACCGTGTTGAATTTGCGGGGAAATCTCATTTCGGAGCTGCATCAGGGCACCTTCTCGCCGCTGTTGAAGATAGAGGAACTGAATCTGGGTGAGAATCGCATTGGGTATCTGGATGCCAAGGCCTTCGATGGATTGAAGCAGTTGCGTATTTTGTATTTGGATGACAATGCGCTCACTTCGGTGCCCGATCCGGTGATCTTTCAAGCCATGCCCAGCCTGGCTGAGCTGTTTCTGGGCATGAACACCTTGTTGACCATTCAGTCGGGAGCTTTCCAGGATCTGAAGGGTCTGACCCGCCTGGAACTGAAGGGCGCCAGCCTGCAGAACATTTCCCATGACAGTTTTCTCGGTCTGGAGGAGCTGCGCGAGTTGGACCTGTCCGACAATCGCCTGCCCCGCATTCCCTCGGTGGGTCTGAGTCATCTGGTGCGTCTGGAGCAACTGTCGCTGGGTCAGAACGATTTCGAGGTGATCAGCGAGGGCGCCTTTGTTGGCCTGAAGCAACTGAAGCGTCTGGACATCAATGGTGCACTGCGTCTGAAGCGTGTCATGACCGGCGCCTTTGCAGCCAATGCGAATCTGGAGTATCTGAATCTGTCTTCGAACAAGATGCTCGTCGAGGTGCAGGAGGGAGCACTCGGTGGATTGCCCCATTTGCGCCACGTGGTGCTCAAGGCGAATGCGTTGACTTCCCTCGCCGAGGGTCTGTTTCCCTGGAAGGATTTGATCACGCTGGATCTCTCGGAGAATCCCCTTTCCTGTGATTGCCGCGTCATGTGGCTGCGCAATCTGCTGGTGGCCAAGAACTCCAGCCAGGAGGAACAACCCATGGAGCTGCTCTGCGAGTTTCCCGAACGTCTACGTGGCGAGGCCCTCAAGCATCTGAATCCCACGCTAATGGGCTGCTCCCACACAGATCCCCGCAAGCAGGCACTGATCGGCGCCCTGCTCGTGGGCTCTGCTGCCACCATAACAGCCTTGGCTCTGGTGCTCTATCGCTGCCGTCACAAGATTAGGGAATATCTCAAGGGCGGCCTGTGGGGCAACTCTGCGCTGGGACGCAAGGAGCGCGAGTATCAGAAAACCTTCTGCGATGAGGATTACATGTCACGCCTGCAGCATCATCCCTGCTCGCTGGGCATTCACTCCACCTTCCCCAACACCTACACGGCGCCACATCAGGTGAATGCGGCTGGACCGCATCACCATTACGGCATGTGCCCTATGCCCATCAATGACCTGCAGCAGCTGCAGGTGCCCATTGGCTCCACGCTGAAGATGAACAACAACAAGAGCCTGGCGGCGGGCAGCAGCATCGATGACAGCGCCAGCTTTGTGCTGCACATGAAGACGGCCACCATGGGACGCGAACAGCTTGGCCAGCAGCAGCAACAGCAGCAGCAGCAGCTCTCCCAGTCGGGTGCGCCGCAGCCGAAGCTGAATCACTACACCAAGCCACAGTTCCTTGCGGGCGCCACCGCTGCCGTGGGCGATTCCTGCTACTCCTACGCGGATGTGCCCATGGTGCATGCCGCGCCGCAGCAACTGCGCATCACGCACGAACACTTCAAGCCACGCGAGCAGCAGCAGCCACGCGAGTTCGACAACGAGGGCAGCAGCTGCAACGAGATCATGGATCCCAACTACATCTACAGCAATGCGCACTACTCGCTGCCGCTGGAGCAGTTGGGACGCAGCAAGACACCAACGCCGCCACCGCTGCCGCCAGCGTTGCCACTGCGCAACGGACTCTGCGCCACCACCGGACGCCGCTCGTTCCAGCAGCACAAGGCGGCGACGCCAGCGACTGCCAGCTCGGCCAGCTCGGCCAGCACCATGCGGCATCAGTTCAGCCACTGATCCGCGGAGCACTATCGTCGCCGGCAGCTGAGCATCTACGCTTAGAGCAGAGCGCGGTCCAACTGTGATGCCAAAACTTGTGTAAAGCAAACCCCCCGCCCCGCCTAGCCCCACCTCCCTCCAACGCCCAGAGAAGATATGAAAAAATTTGTAGTAGAGTAAGAGAAGCACAGAAAAGCTGAGTTTACACGTGAAAAAAATATCACCAAATCTTTAGAGATATCATGAAATTCCAAAACAATTTTAATGCAAGGGAAATTTGAAAAAATTCATTTATATTTTTCACGTGTAAACCAAATGCATTGCTAAGTTTACACGTGAAAGAAAATAGATCATGTTCTAAAGATATCATGAAATTTGAAAGGAAAATTCAAATTAATTTCTATTATTCCACGCATTAGTCACGTGTAAACCATATACGATATAATTTACGAAATTCAAAGTTTACACGTGAAAATAGGAAAGTAACAAAACGTACAGATATCATGAAATTCGTGTAAACCACATACGATATAACTAACAATACGCTAAGAGTTAAGTAACAGTAAACTCTCTCTATATGGTTCGAACTCACTCAATCTCGATCTCCAGTACACACACACACCAGACACCCTACTACAATTGTCTTTCTACTACTGTTTTTTCATTCAATCAACAACAACAAAAGCAACTTGTATTTATTTAGCTCGTAAGCGCGTAACTGTACTTAGTATTAGAAAATCAAATGATACGAAATTGTATATTCGATTCGAATTAAGATGGAAAACATAAAACCCAACAAAGCACTGAGAGTCACCTGTAAGTTTAGTTTATGATTAAAATTGAAATTGAAATTTAAATTATTTAAACGAGCAAAGTAACTGTAAGCCATGACTACTAAACTATGTATGTATGTATTAGTTAGTGAAAGAAATTTATGCAAATTTAAGCGAATATCGTAAAAAATATATATATATAAAAACTATGCTATATGCAAAGTGGAAGGAAACAACAAACTGAAACCAAACTAGACTCGTTTTTTTTTTCCTATTCGTTGATTCAATTGCGAGCGATGAGCTTGCAACTTTGTTGGGGCAGGTGGCAGCTGCACGATGGAAAAAAAAGGGGTAGCACATGACGCATTGAATTGAAAACTATGCACGCACACTTGGCCTGCCCCACCCCCTTGCCAGAGCGGCTGTCGCTTTGTGCCTCAACTGCAGATCGTATCTGTGAGATACACGAGCCACGCTTGGATTCGCTTGGCGTCGGAGGCAGCGGCAAAAGTTTCGTAGCTTGTTGCTATTGAATAATAGCGCATTAATTTGACTTTTTCTCAGCTGACTTTTAATTAAATTGAAAGTCACAACTTGCGCGTGTGTGTGTGTTTTTTCAAAAGGGAAAACGTTGCAAAGCCAAAAGGCAAATTGACACACACGGCAAAAAGAGCTCGGCACAAAAGTTGAGTTTGTCAACAGCAAAGTGCAGGGCCAAAGGTAAGTGTACTCATATGTTGTACAGTTGTATACATATATATATATCGCATATATATTCCATATGTATGCCCATTTGTTTGTTTGCTCCTACTGGCAGCATAATTACAGTTGCTTTTTGTGACACATGCAAAAAAAACACGAAGCAGATTTCTGAAACTGATTAAAAACTTTCGCACTGCATGCAAATTTATCCAATTGAGGCCTTTTTGTTGTTACATCATTTTTTCCATATTTTTCTGTAAGCTTTGAAAACGCTTAAGTAAAGCTTTAAGTTAAGGTAAAAATAAATATGGAGTTCGAAATTGCTTTTTAGAAAGGTTTCTTTGCAGGTTTCAAAATACAATCAAAATTCTAATGAAAATAGTTAGGTAATTTTGTAAATAAAATATTTTTTTTAAAAAGATGAATTATTTTTTTTATATTTTTCGCGAGCTGTGAAAACAATAAAATTTAGTTCTTAGATCAATTTAATATTTATTTTTGATTTTTTTGATATTATTTTATTTTATACAAACTAAGAGCAGTCGATTTAACAATATTCAAAATAGTTTAAAAATACAAATTAATTTTGAAATAAATATTAAATTAATAGGTGAAAATTTTAAATTTATAATATATTTATTTATATTTAGTTCTTAGATCAATTTAATATTTATTTTTGATTTTTTTGATATTATTTTATTTTATACAAACTAAGAGCAGTCGATTTAACAATATTCAAAATAGTTTAAAAATACAAATTAATTTTGAAATAAATATTAAATTAATAGGTGAAAATTTTAAATTAATAATATTTTTATTTATATTTAGTTTTTAGATCAATTTGATATTTATTTTTGATTTTTTTGATATTATTTTATTTTATACAAACTAAGAGCAGTCGATTTAACAATATTCAAAATAGTTTAATACAAAAATAAATACAAATTAATTTTGAAATAAATGTTAAATTAATAGGTGAAAATTTTAAATTAATAATATATTTATTTATATTTAGTTTTTAGATCAATTTAATATTTATTTTTGATTTTTTTGATATTATTTTATTTTATACAAACTAAGAGCAGTCGATTTAACAATATTCAAAATAGTTTAAAAATACAAATTAATTTTGAAATAAATGATAAATTAATAGGTGAGAATTTTAAATTTATAATATATTTATTTATATTTAGTTCTTATATCAATTTAATATTTATTTTTGATTTTTTGGATATATTTTTATTTTATACAAACTAAGAGCAGTCGATTTAACAATATTCAAAATAGTTTAAAAATACAAATTAATTTTGAAATAAATATTAAATTAATAGGTGAAAATTTTAAATTAATAATATATTTATTTATATTATTTTTATTAGACATATTTTATAATTAACTTTATGATATTTATATATATAAATATATTTTATATTTTTTAATTAATTTTATAAATTGTATATTAAAAAATTTCAAAAATAATACTTTTGTTTTGAAAAGAATGTCTTTTAACCAAGTTGACTCAAATCAGATTAATCTTCAAGTTTGTATTAATTTAAAAATTGTAATAAATTCAAAATATTTATTAAAGCAATGGCAATGATATTGGAGAGCTTATAGTTAAATGTTCAGATTATATGTTGCTCTTTAGATTGTTGATTCAAATCGAATTTGTTCGAATTCAAATAGTTGGAGGGTATTATGCTTATATGATTGCTACTAGCTGAAATGTCAACATTTAAAAGAACCATATTCCATGGCTTTCAACTGACCAGCTTTATAGGAATCCCCGCTCCTCTCCCCCTGATCTACTGCCTCAGTTAACCCACTTTATCGCGCTACCTTGAAAGCAAAAGGTCAAACAGTTGCGCCGCCGAACAATAAGAAATGCCACTAAGCCGCTCATTTAAGTCACATTTAAGATTTTCCATTGTGCTATTTCATACTATACCTTATATACCCCTTTCGAGCAAAAACCCTAACCACATTTTCAAACTCTAAGTTGCTTCAATCAAAGCCGACGATTCGGTTTACATTAGGGCCAAGTCGCAGAGAGAATGCAGCTGGAAAAAAAATTGTGAAGAAATCTCTGATAATCTACAACAATTTCAAGCCAAATCATTTCGGCGGTTAACGGCTGATACAAATAACCATAGGCCAAGCCTATTTACACAATTAAAAAGCAGCGAAAAAAACGAGAGAAGCGAGAGAAGCGAAAGAATAAAAGAGTGGAAATCAGAACAGAAACAGAAACTCTGGCAGGGGGCATGTAGTACTATAATAACAATAAATAAATAACAAAGGTAAATAGCGGATAAGGCAACAACAAAAGCAGTTGCCAGTTGCGGTACTTAAAGTAGCATTTCAAGAATCCAGCCCCAGTTGAGCTGAACTCAACTCGAGTTGGGAATTCATCATCAAATTTCGATTAAAAGGCGCGTGGTGCCCCCAAGGGGCCAACGGCCAATGGGCACAGCCAGAGCCAGAGCTAAATCCAGAGCCCAAGCCCGGGCCAGGCCAACTGTGTAGAGTCATTCGCACTATTCAAGCTTCATTAGGAGCTAAAGTAACGAAAACATTTTGATTTCGATCATTACAATTTCCTTTCATGCGACCAGGCCCACGACCAGACTCACTCGGGTGAAAGAGCTACCGAGCGAGTTTCAGTTACCACAGCGAGGAGGGGAATTACGAGGGAGCAGTGGGGGGCGGGGGGGCAACTGGAACTGGCACTGAGAATTTGGCCTGTGTTTGCATTGAAGGGTTACTGGATCAAGCCGCAGAGCCGGCCAAACGAATGAACGCACCAACGTAATCATTAATTCCCCAAAGCTCAGACAACGCCTGATGCTCTCAGATATGTTGCCGATACATCCCAAGATTGTCGGGGGCTTTAGGTTGTTTTTCTCTCTTCTCTTTTTTGGGGCAATTCTGAGCCGGCATTCAGAATACATTCAGATAAGGCAGGCCAAGCAGCACAGTGTGTGTGCTCAGGGCGGTAATTATGACAAGCCATGGTCGAGAAAAAATATTGAAGCCATTGTGGCACAGTGGTACAAGGGGCACATTGTGTCTGCTGTGCCTGCCACTGCCTGCGCCGCTGATTGCATGATGACCATGTTGAAAATGCTCATTAAAGGTACTTCAGAAATTAAAGCACTTCACAATTGTGTTCAGCGGGGCAGGTTAACGCGCGCGCCTCCGCTTTCGATTTGACGCGCTATTTATCAGCTGTTGTTATCTATCGGAGAGCAGATCGACCGACCCTGGTAGGGTAACCAAGCTGGCCGGGGCAATTAAGTTAAGCGTGCCGCGATTTGGGCCAAGCTGCAGTAGGGGGCGTCTTGACGCCGTCGTCGCTGAAAGATCTTCAATTTCTTTCTTTCTTCTTTTCGAGAGGTCGAGGTTCAGTTCAAGTTTGAGAGATCAAAATGAATAAAAAAACGGCTAAAAATGGAAATTGCTTTAATTTTGAGCGAAGCTGACGGGGAAAGTGGTTAAAGAAATTTAAATTATATTATAAATATTAAATATTATTACAATAATTTAAATATGATTAACATAAAATTGTTTAAATATTTTTTTGAATTTTTTGAAAACTGTATTTAAGATCTCTGGATAATATGCAGCCTTATTTATGGCATAGTTCACAACTTTATGCATAAATATTCGCTTGAAATTCTTTTCTTTCGCATTTTGTTAACAACATTTGAATGCGCATTACATTATTTTAAACAATGAACCCTATAAAATGGCATTCTTTGGAATTTTAAATACCTAATTAAATTCTTTCAGATTTTGCTAATTGACTTAAATTGATAAAACGTGTTTTCGCTGCCCGCTAACACGTTGTAAACAAGCTCTAAAATAGTTTATAGATTTCTATTTAGTATCAGATTTAGATACTTTATTTAAATTTGTTGCTAATTTAGGTAAATTTAAATTGTATTGTGCAAAAACTTAGCTCTCCTTGCAATTCTCTCCGGTAACACGATGTACTATTTGCAGCAGTTCCGCTTGGCTTTGAATTTTTCGCCTGTGGAACAGGTATAACCTTTCGCTAGGGGCGTGAAAATGCTCAGCCGCAAAGACCTTTGCAGATGTGCAACAACAACAACAAGAACAACAACAACAACGACAGCAACAGCCCATAAACTGGCCGCTGAAACGACAATTTCCATTTGACAATATTCTCTCTTTGGGTTTTTTGTTACACCTTACAAAGCAGATCGTCTTTGGGCCGCAAGACTCTCCCGACGCATCGTAGACCCCGTGCGGAGCGCCATGAAATTTCCCAACAATGGTTAGCACTTTGTCCCGCTGAGCGGCGCGACCGTGACGCGCTCACAGCATGGGCTGTGGGTCCAGGGCAATGATGGGCTAGCTATGGGTAGCCCTGGGTAGCTATGCTATGGTCGTACACTTGGGTCTTGGACTTGGGTATCTGTGAAATGTGAAATTGTGTACGCACATTAATTTCTCATCATTGGCAGCTACGCAGAGTCGAAGGCAGGCTAGGGCAAGGCAGGGCAGGGCGGGTAGTCAGACTACCGCTGCGTATTAATGGAAATGTTATAAGAGATTAGAAGGCAAGAAGATACAACATAGAGAAGAAGATACAATTGCAACTGTTTGTGATTTTAATGCGAACTTTTATGCTTTGCTCATACAATCGTTATTTACGGCACGGATACAGTTACAGGCAACGACAGCCATAACAATAACAACGAGAGAGAGGGGAGATACAGAGAGAAAGAGAGAGAGAAGTCCGCTTTGGGTGCGTTAGAGGCGTGCGCTACCTAAAATCAGCTCATTATGGTTGATCTTATTGTTCGATCAGGCAGAAGGACCGATTTTCCCTATGCCTTTTCGTCCTTGGCAGACTTTCTCAAGGTAATCAATATCAGCTTCTAGTTCTGAAGCAATACTACAAGGGGGAAAGAGAAATTGTCTTCAATTGTCAAGTTTATGGGGCATAAAATTATATTGCTTTTGCAATTTTTGTAGCTCAAACAAAGACACTAAGAATATATATTCTTTTATGTATAGTATCTTCTAAAGCATGTGTGAACATTTTGTTATTAGAAAAAATTAAAAAAAAAATCTAAAAAATTCTAAAATGAGTTTCTCTAACTTTTTTCATAAATTTAAAAAAAAATACTATATACAGTTCCTGTTAAAGATATATATACTTTGTGTAGTTTTCTATATAGTATATTTTATAATAAGCTTTTCGCGAAAAATTGGAAAAAACTTTTATAAAATTCTAAACTAATTTAAGAATTTTTTTCATAATTTATAAATCAAATTTTATTACTTCCACTTGGGTCCTAAATATATGCTCCATTTCATTGTAGTATACATAATAATATATTGAAAACTTCTGCTCATTGTTTAAACATTCACAAAATTATTACTCTTTAAGCCATATTGTCTGCCATGACCCTATGACCTTTATTAATAAAATTGTTCTACTTTGCGCACTACTCGCGTCCCCTCTGCCCTCCCCCTCTCGCCCCTTATTAAAGCACACACTTCAGAGAGAATTATTTCTCCCCCGCACTCAAGTGCAGACTACAATAACTGCAGCAACAACAACAACAACAAGCAGCAGCAACAACCACAGGCATAATAACGACAAGAGCGCGCGATGCGCGTTCACTTATAAATGCAATTTTCTGATAAAAGCAAAAAATTGAATAATAAAAAAAAAGAGAGAGAGAGAGAGAGAGAGCGAGAAAGAGAAGCGTACGCAACATTTTTAATTAAATAATTATTATAATTGTTGTTGTAGTTTAAGAAGATTTCCCCATTTTCATTTTTCACATTTGCGCAGACAGAAGAGCGCGAGATATTTCGCCTCGCCTTAATGGCGAAAAAACGCGCATAAAAATAAAAAATATAATTATGCCAAAAAATATAAACCAACAAAGTAAGCGAAATGTGCCTGTGCGTGGGTGTGTGTGTGTGTGTTTGCTTGTTGTCTGCCGGCAACTTGAAATATAAATTTAAATTGCATTGGCCACACTGTGCGCTGGGGGAATACCCTCAATAAAAGTTGCAGGAACTGCTTGGAAAAATTTAAAATAAAAAGGAAAATTTATAGTTAATATTAATGTTTAAAAAAGAAAATATGTTGATAAATAAACTAAAAATTACTTAATAAATTTTAATAAATTATAGAAGTATTTTTTTAATAGTTAAGAATCCACATCACATTAAGAAACAACTTTACGTTTTAGTTAGCCTATCAACTCGCCGGTTTTATAGGGTATACGGCAACATCTGCAGCTGGTGCCGTTGGCAAATAAATGCATGTAAATCTGCGCCAAAAGTACCGACCCTTAACATCCTCTCACATGTGCAGCAGGTGCAAACCGCAACCCGAGCCCCATAAAGAGCCAACCGAACAAACAGAAACAGAGACAGAGGCAGAGTCGCTGGCGATGCCGACTGATGCAGAGACAGCAACGGAAACCGGTAGGGCAGGTGCAGGCGGGAGTGGGAGGCTTCTCCTCGACCAAGTTGACTTCGTCGTTAACTGTTAATGCTGCTCTATGCGCAATTCGCGTAATAATGTTAAATTGTTTTTCAATTATTTTATAGGTTATGGCAATATTTATTTTAATTAAAAACAAATACGAGCTGCGCACCAGACATGAAACCAGAACCGGCAAGCGGCAGGCAGCAGGCGGAATACCTTCCTAGACGAGGACAGGAACAACCATCAGCAACGTGTTGTGTTCGATGGTTGTTGTTGTAGTTGTTGTTGCTCTTTTGCACATTGCATAAAAAAATACACACGCATGCAAACAGAGCAACAACAATGAAGGGGAAAACAAGCTGAACCAGTTGCAGATCATTGCGATATGACGAAGCGCCTATACACTTTGGATATTATTTAAGAATATTATAATTAATTCTAAAATATTTCCAGAGCTATGCATTTACATGGAGGAAGGTATTAACATATCGACTCATCTTATAATCAACTAGATACACCTTATTCTTTTATCAAATTACTCTAAATTTTATCTGCACATATCAATGAGTCTCGCCAGGGAACAATGTCTCGGGCAGAGCTGCAAACTTACCTCATTTTGCAGCGTATAAGACAAACGATAAATACATATAAAAAGTATATAAACAAAAAAGATAAAAAAGAGTGGAAAATATGATGGCAGTTAATGGTTCTGGTCTATGGCTGAAAAATGAAACAGTCTGGCGGCGCTTGGCTAGCAGGATCTGTTTATGGGCATGGGTGGGGCAAAGCGTAGCTTCGCACGAGGGGACCAAACCGAAACGAAGTTGTTTTGCGTAGTCTATTTTTGTTAAGGTATGCAATGATGTTGTGCACACTCCGAAAATGGACATGAGTGTCGAAGGCTTAACAACTTTTTAATTGAGTTCGCCCAGATGAAGTTCGCTACATTCGAAATGCTGCAGGAAAATTTGAGTGGAGTATCTGAAAATAAATAAATAAACAAAAAGAAATACATACAAAATGAGAACTATTTTTTAAATTTAAAAAATGTTAAGGAAATGCAGTCTAGAATATTTTAATGAATAATTAAATAAAAAATCGAAAAAAAAACATTTGAACTTTTTTTTAAACTTCTTTTTAATTTATTCACTTTAAAAAGCTTTGCTTTTAAACTGTTTTTAACACAGTCTCTACTTCCTTTTTTTCTGAATCCATTTTCCACATTAACTAAAACCCTGCAAAGCAAAGCAAACGCAACTTGATTTGATTCATTTGCAAGTTCTGCATATCATCGAGATAATTAAATGCGGCTCCCGAAAACTTCACTCAAAGTGCAATCAAACTATGAGCATTTCCCTCGCATTTCCCATTGTTTTCCCATGACCAGACACAGAAGCATTTTACGCCAAGGTAAACACTGAAAATATTCACTTTTGTTGCCAAAATATGCGGCCCCTGCCAGCGTCAGTTTGCCGAATGCATTCCCCCCCCCCCGCACTCCCCACATGTGTTGTTCGTGTTGTTGTTTGAGTTGCACACACACACACACATACATGCTGAGTGTTGGGATGGAATCCTGATGAGAGAGAGGGGGACCGACAGGGGGCACTGTTTATATGCCTGGCAACACTTGCAGCTTGGCAATATTGAAATTTCGAATAGGAGGCACTCGTACAAGGGTCTCTGACACTCTCACACACACACACACACACGCAAATTATCATAAAGAACATAATTTTGCGCCATTTAAGGGGAAACGTGTGTAGAAATTTTAACGAATTTGCACCAGCAACAACAACAACAACAGCAACAATGTGGCATACACGCAATGCGAACGGCAGCACAGAAAGACCTGGGAGGGACGCAGGGACAGACGGACGGACAGACGAGTGCGTGCGCTGGCTGCATTAGGAAAACTTGCAATTAAAACTCATTTCGTTGAAAACGCGATTTTGTAGAGTAAATTCCATTTAAAAAGTTTCATCGGCAACAAAACTCATCAGGCAGAGCGCAGCCATCGCAGCGAAAAGCAAAAGTATCCCAACTCTGGCACCCTCCCTCATCAGATCCCAGTTCTATGCCACAACGCCAACTTGATGATAAACGAAATGAATTTTAAACAGTATTCATTGAGGCATTATCTACGGCACCCAAAACACATTCGCGCCCAGGCGCGTGAGTGCGACGTTTGATGTCCTGCGGAAAGGGTAGTGCCATCTAGTCGGGAGACTTACCAGAGATCTAAGATATGTGTGCGTGAGTAAATGAGGTAGTTGTATAATATAATGTATATATGTACTTAAATTTCTATAAGAAAGAAGCGTAACTTACAGAATAATTGAATTTTGAGCAGCTTTAATTTTTTCAATAAAATTGGAAAAAAAATTTCAAAATAAAGAGTTTCTCAAAATTCTATAAAATAAATTTTAATAAACTTGTTGAATATTATAAAGCCAAAACAAAATAATATTCAAAACTGTTGTTACTCTTTAAAAATATTTAAAGTATCTTAAAAAACCATCCAGAACAAACTAAAAAATTGTAAATAAAATTTCTTATAGTAAAGTATCTAAAAGTATTTGCTATTGCTACTTTAATTTAAAAAAAAATTAAAACTTGTTCAAGCTTAAAAATAACAGATAAATATTTTTTAAAATTAATTTTTTATATTCTTCACTTTTAAAATATTTTTCAAAATAACAGGCAATTTTTTTATTTAATATCTTCAATCTTTTGCAGAGTATTTCGTGCTCTTCATTTATAGTTTCCTTTGCTTCTATGATTTTTTTTTAATTATCTCCTAAAAACCTGCTAAAGTTTTGAAATAGAATTAAAATTTTTTAAGATTAGTTAAAAATTATGTTTTGACTTGTACTCTTCAAAAATGTTTAAAGATTTCCAGCAAATTTTCGAATATTAAATTTTTTCAATACCTTTACCTTTTAAAAGAGTATTTAGTCTTCTTTATGCATGGTTTTCCCCTGGCTTTTGTCACATTCATTCCGTTCACACGAGTTCGCTGATCTCTTTGCAGTTTCTGTGCGTCAAACTGAATTTCAATAATACACCAACTCCTTCTCCCACTCCTACTCCAACTGCTAAGCGCACAGCTCTGCCTATTCCACTGTGCAACGTCAACTTCGGCCGCAACTCCAACTGGGCAGGCGAAATTCAATTATGAGTGGACTCATCGCTGGCCCGTGTTGATTGACGAATGCATTTGAAGCGCAACGTGAATTGTTGTGTTAGTTTTGTTATTGCTGTTGTCTGTACCTCTTGTTGTTGTTGTTGCTGTGTTGCTGCTGCTGTTGTTTCAGTCATCAAAGTGCAACTTTGCTGCAATGACGGCCATTTTCGAATGGTTCCATCAAAAATGTATCGCCGCCTCATCCTCATCCGCCCCCTTTCAGCCCCCTCACGTGCTGCATTGTTTGACTGCTCTGATGAGTTTTTAAATTCGTTATTAAACGTTTGGCTGATTTGAATTTAGATGAAAAATCTCTCTCTCTCTCTCTTCACTCTAACTCTTTTGCCTAGTATCTATCTCTCTCTTTTCTCTCTCCCTGGTTTTTTGCGCTCGTTTGTGGTTTGTTTTTGACTGTTTTGGGGGCCTTTGATTTTGTTGCGTCGCTTGTGCAAATGGAAAATAGAGTTTGAAATTCTATAAATTTGGTTTTTTTGTTTGGCGTTTCGCGTTGCCAAATTGAGTTTGCCTCTGCGCTTGAACTTCGTCTCCCCCGCTCCCCGGCACCTCTCCCCTGTGGTAGTGCAGTAAATAGCATTAGATTGTATTAGAGCGGAATTTGTTGATTGCCATTGTTGTTGGGCTAATTGCCAAAGCGGTCAAGCGCGAGGGCCCCCCAAATTTTTGAAAATGTTTATGAACTTTTCGGAAAAGCGTTACGTAGAGAGGGTTTCGCGCAGACAATATTGAGGTTATTTCTAAATTAAATGAAATATTTTAAATAATAAATTGTGAAATTTATATATGAGATTAAATACCTCAAACTCTACGTATGTTATAACTAAATAAAGATAAAATAAATTTAACTTTAAAATGTAGATAAATCTCTTCTTTCTCAGATCTCAAATTGAGATATCTAGTTTGCCTAGTTTATCAACTGTTCCATGCATATTTATTATACTACTCTGCCCCCTAGACATATCTTGTCTCAATCTACAACTCCTTCTCGGCTACCGTAGCAGACTGGAATGTCAACCTCCTCACCCTTCCCCCTCGCCCCCTCGCACACTGTGCATACCTAATAGCTTGCCAACACTTTGATCTGCCTCGAAAATTAATTGCATAACTTCGTAAAACTTGACCCAAACTTTTGACAAAATGCCGCGGTTTCTTGGGCATTTAAAAATCAATAGAAAATCATTTATTAAAATAATCACATCAAGCATGCAAGAGCAGAGCCGACCCAAAGTTTCATTATGTTGCCAAAAAAAAAAAAACTCGAAAAAAAACTCCAAAAAAGAATGAGAAGAAAGAAAAACCGACCGTGACAGATTATGCAAACTAATTACACAAAATTAGTTGAGATTTATGCGTTACGAGTTTCGAAAAATAACAAAACCCTCGGCAAAAGGTAACCAAAAAGTTCTTCAATATCGAGAAGAAGTCGAAGAAGAGAAGTGGGAAGAGAGGAAGGAGGGGAGGCAAGCCCAAGCACATTTATTAATCAATTCAATTTTTGCCGCTCCGCATGGGAGCTGGAAGACCCGTTTGGTTGGGATTCTCTCCGGCATTGGCGCCCGACCAGCGACAGGTGACAAATAGTGTGACATAATAGAACAAAAAAAAAAAAAAAAAAGAAGAGAATACGGAAAAAGGGTTCAGTTGTGGGGCTACAAATTTGTACGATGTAGCGCTTAATTGGTGATTAACCACCTGTAGCTTGTGGCACCCAGAGGTCTCGCAATCCCCGAACAGACTCTGCACTTCGATTGCATTCTCTGAAAGTGTCTCGTTTCGTTTCGATTCGAGAAATCGTGCCTGCTACAGGCTACCCCCTTCCCCCTTGACTGCCCCTCCTCCTCCCCCTACTTCACGATCGTGAACCGTCTTAAACGTTTTTAATAAAATGAAGCTGGGCTGCAAATGAAGACGAAGCTAAGGCAGAGCCAAAGTCTTTGTCTGGCCCCCAGTACAAATGTCACTCCGCCTTGGTTGGTTCTGGAACAGTTCTGGAAAAAAAAGAAACGAGCACCGAAAAACTAAAAGATTTATGGTTACAGGCTCTCCTTCTCCTCCTCATCGTTGTTGTTGTTGTTGTCGATGTCTCCCAGTCGCCTGTCAGCAATGTTTTGTGGGGGCATTTCCATGGAAATTGCAGCTAGGGGCCCCGAGAGTTCCCGTTTCGTTGAGAAAATAATTCATTTCGATTGCCTCGCCATGAGATTTGTCAAAGCCAAATCCAATCCAAAGCCCGAACAGAACGCGAGGAGCGCTTAGATTATCTCTCTATTAATTATCGTTTATGGTTTGTTTGCCGGGGTGCAGCGCATTGTCGAACAGATACACCCGCCTCTAATTTGTACTGTGGCTTATCAGCTCGCACTCCCAACTCCTCCTTCTAGGAGGGAAGGCGTCACTGAACACGGCCAAGCAAACAGTCTCCGCTTACCAGTTCCCATGAAAGTTGCCTCCTCCCGCTCCGCACCACCCTGTCGATAGCTATCTAAAGTCACCTTTTACCTGTGCCAAGCAAATGAAAAGCAAATTGCCTACGCCAATATTGAGGCTTCTTTAGACAGTAAACCCCCCCCCCCCCCATCTTCGCTAGATACGCCCCTGCACAGCACCCTCTGACCAGGCACCTATGGCGATTGCCACTATTAGCATGCTAATATAAACATGAAAACTAAAACTTATTACAAAACCCATTAGTTTTTTCCTTTTTCGTTGAACCAACGAACATGGTACTCTATAACAAGTTGTGCCCTCCCTTTGGGATGAACCCAGCGAGGGTATGTACAATTTATGCCCCAGATTGGCTTAGTGAAAGTAAGCAGCGGGAGGTATTGTGGGATAGACAGATCGAAGTAGTGGGTCGCTTCTATCTGTGCTTCTACTTATACCATTCCTTATACTTAATATTAAACTTCTACTTAGAAGTTTTTTCCATTTACGTACTTAAACCTATTCTTATACTTTTACTTATACATACTAATAGTTCCACAGCTGCTTATCCATTTCTTATACTCATAAATCTATTTATAATTCTTCTTATACTTTAAATTCTATTTTTTCCTTATATAATTCTTCTTATACCTATAATTATAATTTAATTATTTTTTACACTTATAATTTTATTTAAAATTCTTTATAAATATAATTATCCCTACCGTATAATACATCCACTTCTACTTCTACTTCTACTTCTACTTCTACTTCTACTTCTACTTCTAGTTCTACTTCTACTTCTACTTCTACTTATACTTCTATTTCTACTTCTACTTCTACTTCTACTTCTACTTCTACTTCTACTTTTACTTCTACTTCTACTTCTACTTCCACTTCTACTTCTACTTCTACTTCTACTTCTACTTCTACTTCTACTTCTTCACTTACTTCTTTCTTTTTACTTTTACTTTTACTTTACTTTACTTCACTCTCCTCACTCCACTCTCTCCTCTTCTGCTTCTGCTTCTCTCTCTCTCTTCTCTTCTACTTCTGCTTCTACTTCTACTTCTCTTCTACTTCTGCTTCTACTTCTGCTTCTGCTTCTACTTCTGCTTCTGCTTCTGCTTCTGCTTCTACTTCTGCTTCTGCTTCTGCTTCTGCTTCTGCTTCTGCTTCTGCTTCTGCTTCTGCTTCTGCTTCTGCTTCTACTTCTGCTTCTGCTTCTGCTTCTGCTTCTGCTTCTGCTTCTGCTTCTACTTCTGCTTCTGCTTCTGCTTCTGCTTCTGCTTCTGCTTCTGCTTCTGCTTCTGCTTCTTCTACTTCTACTTCTGCTTCTCTTCTACTTCTACTTCTACTTCTACTTCTACTTCTACTTCTACTTCTACTTCTACTTCTACTTCTACTTCTACTTCTACTTCTACTTCTACTTCTACTTCTACTTCTACTTCTACTTCTTGTACTTATACCTTTAATACTACTTCCTTTTCAGTTAGGGTATTCCAATTTCGTCGTATTGAAATCGATAAAACTGCTCAAAAATTATTTCGACTGCGGTTACATGTGCAGCCCGGCGGCGCTTCGTGTGCTATCTACGACCAATCAATGCCACAACTGATGATGTTAATCTGAACGGCGCTCTCTGCTCCGCTTCATTGCACCTCCCTGCACCTCCTCCTCCCACCTCACCCCACCGCATTTACCCTTAACTTAAAATTCATTTGAATATACAACATCCTATTTCAATTTAAATTCAAATCCGCAAACATTTGCCACGAACATTGGACTTGGACTGACATGTGCCACGCCCATACCGATTGCCATCGTACTGTACCCCGTCTCCTCTCCTCCCCGTTATCGACTAGGTAAGGGACAGTGGGCTGGCCCGGGCATATCAAGAGTCGGGGCAGCGTTGCCATTGCCATTGCCACTGGCTCCTGGCTCTGGCTGCTCCTTGCGGCTGCCTCTGCCTCTGTTTCACGTTGTGGACGCTGGAAAATGCCACTTACTCCAAAGTGCCGCAGCGATTAACATCTACGACCTGACGGACGGCAGGAGAAGAAGGAGGAGGAGGAAGGCGCTCTGGGTAATGGGAGACGATGGCAAGGCAACTAGCTACCAATTCGGTTGGCTGCAGCCACTCACCGTTATTCGGTCTGCCCTGCCGGGTATATGTGTATGTCTATGTGTGTGTGTGTGTGTGTGTGTGTGTGTGTGTGTTGCCTGCATATCTTTTGCATATCGCGTGCTGTGTATCTTCAAGTATGAGTATCTCTCGACAGCGCGCTGCGGTGACACCAATAACAACAACAACAGCTACAACAGTAACAACCACGACCGACCGACCCAACGAGCGATGGCAAATTGCGAAACCAATTTAAAAAACGTTAAAATATATATTTGTAGATAGTTATAGTAGTAGTTGTTGTAGCCGTAGTAGCAGTTTTACTATATCGTTCACATCGCTCTCCACGTTTCGTTAGCTCTGGCAGAATCTAAATTGCAATTTGTTTGCCAAACGAAGCATTTTTTAATAATTTTCCATCTTTCTATCATCGGTTCTTTTTTATCCCCCCCTCCCCTCCAATTTATATGTGTATTTTATATTTAATTATCGGAACAGGGTTGCCACACGAAAAAAATGCCACGAGCTAACGAATTTAGCATGCAAAGAATTTTTATATGATTTCTGTTCAGCTGGAAATATGTACAAGTAGATGGTATATGGTGTATGAGTTCGCTTTACCTTGTCAACTTAATTCGATTGAATGGTGGAATGTAAGAGAAATCGAAACTGTATAGAAGAATTCAATTAAATTGTTACTATAATATAAGAGGGTTTTTAAGGTAAGAGCTAGGAACTGCTTTAAAGATCATTGTGGAAACTAAGAGCCTAAACTTGGAAACTAAAGTATTTTTTGAGGATGTAGAAAAGTTTATTTATTGTTGGTTTAATTTATTAATATTAATTTCTTTTATTTATTTATTGGTTTTTTATTAGTTTGATTATTTGTTTAAATATTTATATATTTATTTATTCATTTATTTACTTATTTATTTTTTTTCCTTTTTTTTAATTAATCCTATTCAATTTAAGATATATCTTATAAATGTGAAGCTCACAAAATTAAATTCAAATTTAATTAAATCTTAGTTCTAAAGATTTAAAGTTTATTTTTAAGAAAAACGCTGAAAATCCGCTAAATATATCTGTAATACTTTTTTCCCCCAGCATCTCCTAGCATTATATCTTATTTGACCCTCTTCGCTCTATCTTTATTAACAAAGATTTCGCCGATACAATTTCTAAATATTTCTTGACATCAATAATGTCCAATAAGCGCAAATGCCTGGCCATAAATCTGCCGATAGTCCCAATAAATTAAATACATTTTATTATTTCTTTTGTATGCCATTTAAACAATGCAGAAAGCAAGAAAACGAAAAACAGTAAACGGTCTCATCGCCAAGTCGAAGCTTATCACGATCGGACCACAATGCAGCAGCAGCGGCAACAGGAGAGAGAGAACAGAGATTTTTACTTATAAATTATTTAAATGGAAAATAAAGCATGGCCTGGCCAGCGACAGGCAGAGACGCTCTGGACGGGGACACTGGACGCGGTCTGTTTGCAAATGCGGTCGGGAAATGTCATGGAAAAGGAGTATCGAGTAAGTATCGAGAGCTGCCTAGATAGATAGTGGAGTAAGTAAAACAAATTCACAAAATCGAACATGAACAAAGCAAGAAAATGATAAGATCACGATTGTTGCCCGCTGCCTTTCTGCCTTTCTGCTTGCTGCATGCAACAACGAAAGTCAGCCGGGCTGGCTGGCGGTAGCAGGTAGCACTGCAGCATGTACAACATGCAACAAAAGCGGACACAAGCGGACAGAAGCGGACGCGGCCAACTGGCGGCATTTAATTGCAAGCCACGTTGGCCCAAGCGAAACGGAACGTGAGATGCCACAAAACGGAACGGAACCACGGGGCAGGCAGGTGATGGGGTTACACCAACTGACCGCCTTCTTCAGACTGTGTCTGCGTGTGTGTGTGCACGTATGCAAAACTTTATCTGACAGATTTGCGTGATAAGCCCAGCCGTCCCGGCAGCAGGATCGATCTGAGCCCCAAGTGAAATATCGCCTGCGGCAGAGCTGCAAGTGGAGCAAACGATTCGCTTCACTCCAGCCAAATTGGCAGCCAGCCGAAGATGAAGCCAAAGCACACGCAAAGGGACGTTGCAGTTGCAGTTGCAGTTGCACTCCCAATTGCAGTCGGAGTTGCTGACGGAGTTTGTTTGTGCCTCAGCAATTTAATGAGCAAATAACTTGCGTTTTGGCCAACAAAATTGGCCTTTGAATACGTATGTGTACGTATGTGCATCTGTATGGGTTGCATCGGTAATATATGCAAGAGGAGCAAGCCAAACATTGACTGCCAACTTAGACTGAGACTGAGATTGATAGCCCAAATGGGCCTGGCCCCAATTTAGCTCCAATTATGCTAGTTGAAGAAAGTGTTATACAGCTGAAGCCTAGAAGATGAACGGAGAGATGAAAGATAAAACTGAAAGGATTAAAGATAAATCATGGGATAAAAGATAGTTCTGCTTAAAATATAAGTTTGAATGATAGATATAGGGCAACAAACGAAATTTCTTTAGAAGATGAACAAAGAGATAAGAAATAAATAGGACACTTTAAAAGATATGCTTAAAAGATGAACAGAGAGATGAAAGATAAATAGCACAGGTTAAAAGATAAAACACAAGATAGAAGATAGTTTTGCTTAAAACAGAAGTTTGGATGATAAGTTAAGGGCCCTTATATAGTTTCTTATAACAAACAGAAGTTACCAGACATTAGCTTTAATGGATGTTTTGGGAGATCTAAGATAAATTAGACGATTAACAAGATACACCAGATAATAAAAGATAGTTTTGCTTCAAATTTGAGTTTGGATGATCGGTAAATGCCTCAAAGAGAACCTAAATGATGAACAAAGATTGGATAAGATTAAGAGATAGAAAGATGACTTACCAGATAAATAATAGTTCTGATTTAGGTATAGAGCTAAAAAGAGTTAACGCTGGGTTGCATCGACTTTTAGAGCTGATATAGACGAATAAGATCAATCTATATTGTAAACAGATTAAAAAAATATAATTTCATTGTTAAATCTAAAAGTTATGATCGTCCTATCCAATATCGTTCTTACCACGCTAAGGCACCTTTCCCAACGACATTCGTCAACATTTCTAGGCCCATATCTCCAACATATACCTTAACTAACCCTTCTGCCCGTGGCTATCATGATTTGGCTGCAGCTTGAGCGGCCACAAAGCTGTCAGCTAAATCAATTTCCGTTTGCAGGCTCAGACCGTTTGAGCCGTTTGCGTCGTATCCGTTTCCGTTTTGCGGCCAATTCCAAGAGGGGGGCTGAACCTTTTGGTAATTGCATTAAATATGCAAAAAGAGAGAGGCGCATAAAAATGTTTCTCACGCATGAGATCCCAAGTGTTTTCAGGGGCAACCTTTGGCACCCGAAGCAATTAAATAGTGTAGTTTATGTGTCGAAGAGACCCAAAAAACAAATATGTATGGCGAATAGCGAACACAACTCATAGAAAGGATACGCAGAGCCTTAACTCAAACTGGGGCATTAAATTATCAAAAAAAAGCTCGAGAGGAAGGTGGACCCTTTGGGGCTGCTGTGGATTCTTGCAGACTTGGCATAAATACAGCCAAGCAGCTCGAGCAGTCCCGGCATAGTGCGTGCCTTCGTTACAGATTTACAGCAAGTGAAATGCGCGCTCTAAGCTCCAAACAGCCGGGGGAGGTAGCAGGACATTGCGTATACGCCGCGTACACGCGTGTGTTTGTTGTCCTGCGCTGATTGCCAGCATACAAAATCAATTCGAGCGTGTAAATGTGGGTCACAGCGGGGTCAAATGCTCGACGAACGCGTGTGTGTGTGTGCGTGTGACTCAGCAAATTGTTTCGAAAAAAGAGTGAGAAGTGGGGGGAGAAGGAACGGGGGTTGGGGCGTATCGCACGCATAATTTAAGTCAACTTACGCCTGAATCTCTTTAACTTTGCCACTGCAACTTGACGGTGCAGCGAAGCGAAGGCAAAAGTTTATTTTCCAAGCCATAAAAGACAATCGACAAAGCATCATCGATGACGATGACTTCGGCTCAACACTCGCATAAAGACATTTCCAAGTGCAATCAAATTCTACACTCGAATAGACATTTACACATGCTGCCCCCCCCTCCTCCTTCTCCCCCCTTTCTCCCTCCTCCATCGATACTTTGTCACAGTTTGCTGCTTTCTTCGCTTTTCTTTTCTTTCCCTTGCCTTCGCCTCTCTAACAGAAACTCTGTCAACTTTTAGGTGAAAGTGTATTTTGAGATTTTCAGCAAATGTTGCAACTTTTTTCCTTTTCCCCGTACGTACACGGGCTTTAACATTAAGTAATGGAGCGCTATTAGGAACTGGCGCAAAGTTTTCCCAACAAGGCCTAGGGTGCGCTATAAAAGAAGCAAGTTAAGTTTCTATAAGTATCAAGCATTCTATGAAGGGCTTACGATATCCTTAAAAACTACAAAATACTCACGAAATTATAATTGTACGATAACTTTACGGATTTATTTACTTAACAGCATGAGAAGTGATAAGTTTTATAGCAATATACGCGAAATCGGTTAACTTTAGTTGACTTTTTCATAAGCTTATAAGCATTTAATGTTCAATTTTGCGTGCTAGAAAAGTGGAGGCGATGTAAGAAACTTGACAAAAGTGAATCAACATTGGAAAATGGATAAAAGCAAGCAGGAAAAGAAATAGGTAAATAAAGAACAGATTAATGGAATAATAAAGAGTTTGCCAGTATACATTAATTTTCACTTGATTTTCGGAGAGTCTTTCAAATACATTTCTTATGTTTCGTACCTATTTTCTCTACTTAAACATTTCTTACATCAAATTAATTTTATAAATATATCATTATGTAATACAATTATAAATTCAAATATATCTTTTAATATTCTACTTTGTATTAAAAAAAAGTTAGTTTTGCTTATCTAAATAAGTTACAAAGTCTCTAACTTTTATAATACAAATCCAACCAATTTTACAAACTAAATTGGAATAATAATAAAAGTTTTTTCCAAAAGAAGGCATAACTTTAGTTCAAATACCCCTCAATAATTGCCGCTCTACTAAATTCAAAATACCACATAAATATATATTCCCCTTGCAAGCCTAAACACCTGCAAAACTTCTTCGAAATGTTCCTCTCTGGGACTACATTACTTATCGCTCTCTCTCTTTGTGGTTGCAACCTGACAAACTTTAGCATTATCATAATTGCCTGCTTGGCCCACACATCACAACACAAACACACACACACACACGCACACCCACCCATGCACACACACGTACACACACTCTGAGATAGCAATTCCATCTTGGCACTAGTTGGGCTTGTCTGCTCTGCTCATATCACAAGCCAAGCAGGCAATCAAGCGGCCCATCAGGCGCCAGCAACTTTTCAAGAGGCAACACCCCTTACCCCTCTCCCGCCCACTCCCCTCCACTTGTCCAACCAACGATTTAGAATAGCTCAAAAGACGCTGGCCAAATATTTGCCAGGGGGTAGCGCGCGGAAAAGCGAGTTTTCTTTGGCGTTTGGTGAAGTTTTCTGCGCGCGTTGCATATGTAAATAACTCTTGAGGAACATCATTGAATCAACTTTTGTGTGCGTCTTCCCAGACCACTCTCCACTCCCCACCTCCCCCATTCTTCTTTCCTCCGAGTGTATGTGTGCGCCATCTAGCGGCGAACGGGCTCATATTGACTGCGGCTCGCGTTTCTCGCTCGCTTTTATAGTGTGTTTATTTAGCACTTGAAAAATATTACTTTTTCGCCAGCAATAATTTTAATTGCTTTGGCATTCGACGCAGTCTCGACTCGAGGGGGAGCAGGGGCACAGCGCAGCCTCTGGGATTGGGATTCAGCTTCCCACTCGCACTCCTCCTCTCCCACCTCCTGCTTCCGCCCCCTTCCTGCATTCACAAAAGTTAAGTGGCAAAACTTTTCGCACTAAAGTTGAAGTTGGCTTTTGGTTCCTCTTGTTGCTGTTGTTGTTGCCATGTTGAGCAAACATCAACGCCCACGACAGTCCCTGCACCAGTCTCCTGCCCCCGCAGCAGCAGCTCTGGTTGCCGTGGTATATTATTTGACTTGGCCCTTCTTTTGTTTTTTTCCCGTGTTCTTGTTTACGTTTTTTTTTTTTTTCACTTCTCGCACTTTGATTGTTTTGAGATTTCGCGGCAACACATAAAGTTCCGCCTGAGATCTGATGAGGTAGGTGAGTGCTGGAGGTGTATTCAGTTCCGTTTCAGCTTTTGTTTTTATCATTGCCCAAAGAAAGCATCAAATTTAAATAAAATAAAAGTTGAAAATGAGATTAGCGCAAGTGTTGGGAAATTAGTTTCGCCGAGCGTCGAGCGCGTTATTTAACTTTTTAAAGCGTGTAATTTGGCTTCAGTTCGCAGTTTCCTCCCGATTGTTTTATGGGATGCAACGATAGCGGCAAGGTGTGAAGTTTGAGGCAGTTGGAAACTGTGAAATAGAGAGAGCGATTAGGGGGAAACAAAGTTAAGCTGTGAATATTTGCGAGGGTTAGGTAGTTTCAATGATTGTTGGGCACTTGGATGATTATGATATCCTGTAACACTCTTCACTTTTTACGTTCTTCTATTTCACAAGTTTAGCGCTTCATTTCACAGTCTTCGCTTTTTGCAATGTGACCAGCTTGGTCTACTCTTAAAAATATTTAAGTCTTTTACAGAACTATCGATAATTTGTGTGTGATCGGTAGAAATACAGTTCACAATAGTGAAAACTTAATATTGTTATCGTTATACATTCATTTTCGTTTCAAAATTGTTCATTAACATAATATATAATAAAATAAATGTATATAATTATAGTAACAATTATTAAAGACAAATTAATTAAATTTATTCATTTATTAGCTCATGCCCCAACAACTAACTTAAGAAATTTGCAAACATAATAAGCAATAATTTTCATAGTAATTTTGCCGCAATCATAGCAAATAATCCCACATAACTGACCTACTATGCAAACTTTTCGCTTTAGTTTTGTGCCACACACAATCATAGATAAATTCCAACTACAATTTTACTTTCTCTGCCTTTCACTACCAACTTATCTGCTTACAACTTGTGAATTTATGAATTCTGACAGCATTTGCCACGTAATCTCATTGAACTTTGAACTTGCACAAACACACACAAATAACTCTTGATCTGTCACTTATTCAGTGTTGCCAGCTTGGCTTGGGCAGATTCCTTTGATACAATATCGTAATTTGTGCATGGATAACTTAACCATTAAATTGCCACACAAATTGCATCAAATATTTAGTTGCCAAGCAGCTGTACAAATACATACTTGAAACACACACACACACACACACACATGCGCAGAGAGAGACACCTTCACCTATACTGGCAATAAATAAACAACAAATATTTTATGCAAATTTTCAATTTAACACAACATTAAATGCGCACAGGAAAGGCAGCTCTGTGTGTATGTGTGGCTGCGTATAAGTGGATTGTGTATTTGATCAATAAGAAAACATTCAATACGCACACACAGATACACCTACACACTCGTATGTATGTATTCTTACAGCACACTTGTGGCTTAAATGGCGTAAAGCATCGCATGGTCTGTTGCCAAAAGCATTTTGTGGTCATTTTCATAATAATCGCACACACACCTTAATGTTATTACACTGCGGGGAATACCCCACACACATAGAGAGAAAGAGAGGGAGAGAAAGGGGGAGAGACTGCTACAAATAAGCATATTAAGGCTGGCCAATATTGAGTTAGAAATCACTTTGTAATGCGTTGCTATTGACCATTTCGCAAATGCAATTACGACAATTTGGCCAATTCCCGAGCAGCTTTTACAGCCTACAATCTACCCCTTGACTTCCCTCTTCCTTTCGACCTATTTGGATTGTTCAGCTGTGATTTGTCAGTGTTGCCAGCTTGAAATGTCAAAGTACAGTCAAGACAAGCGATAAGCTCTGATATAATTTACACGCTTCAAGCCTTGCCTCGCTCCCTCCACAATCAGTTGCCACCTCATTAACTGCCCTAAGGGGGATAGCTAAAATCTGTAGAAAGTTTGCAACTCTACGATAAACTTTTGCTCGAAAGTTCATCACAACAGCAGCCTGGGCAGCTTTGGCTCATTTTCCACTCATTTTACAATATTTACGTTAGGTGACAGGCGCATGATTAATACGAGACGCTTGACATCCATAAGGGGAGGGGGATTCCCTCCACCCCTTCCATATTAACCGTCCAATATCGTGCGACCCCCTTGGCAGCCCGTATAAAGTTTTGTCAAAGCAAAGAAATGAAACTTTGCCCTTGCTCTTTGGCTTTGACCAGCGGCCTTTTGGCCAGATTGCGATTTGACAAGCAATCTTGCACTCCACTCGCACTAACTTGTTACCAAAGTGAACAGCGTATCGGGGAATATAATGAATGACCGATGAATGCCCTGTAGATATAGAAGAACATTTATTAAAGTATTTAAATCAATTAAATTGTACGTACTTCATTAAATTTATCTCATATCGCAGCTTGTATGAACCTTTAAGTTCCATTATAATAAACAGCTAGTTGAGTATTCAATTTTTAACTTATCTATTGGTTTTTAAAGCCTACACAGAAACGATTATAGAAACCTCTAATACGTTCCCAAATCACTTTAAACTTTTCAGCATAGTTCCCTGAAGTCTTTCCATTTTTACAGATATCTAGGGTATCCACCAAGCCCAACCTCTATCCCTTGTCGATTTCAGCTTCTCTCGCTTATGTAATCAAGCCCAAATCAAATCTATATCAAATATTCGATAAGCAATCACCAAATATGCACTTTAAACTTTTGCCTTGACGCCGCTTCAACACGTAACCTCAGGCAAAACCTCAGAGCATTCCCGAAACGAGATGCTGGTCAAGTGACAGCCCCACATAGCAAGACCCAACTCTCTCCCGCACACACACACACACACTCACATCCTTATCGGAGACGAACGGAAATTTCAGAAAATGTAGCGCCTTAAACAAATACCCCAATTTAAACCACATGATTGATTGCTGCTGTATTGCGGGAGGAATGGGACAGGGACGAGTGTGAGTGCCAGGACCTTGGCCCGACCGACAGTCAATATATAAACAAAAAGCTGACTGAGCTACAAAACTAAAATTCGGCAAGGGGAGTTGCCGGCGTCAAAGTTGTCGCCTGATTCGGAACCGAAGCCCTTTTTGCTGCCAAGTCATCACGGACATTGCACTTTGGCTTTGACCATCGAGATTTACCATCCAAGTTTGAGAGTGGGTGGAGCAGGCAGGCAGGTCGGCATGACTGGCTCAGTGACTGGCTGGCTAGCTGGCTAGCTGGCGGTCTGGGACTAAGATGCCTTTGCCTTTGCCTTTTTTGGCAGAGATTCCTCTTGAACGATTTGCTTGTTTCCTGCTTGCGGCGGCAGCTCATTTATAAAATCGTTTCGCTTGTTGTATCCTGTATTTAGATGTGCATAAACAGGATCGTAATAATTGTCGGAGCAATTTTGGCAATCGCTTGAGTGTCTGTTTGTATTAGAAAAATAAACTTCTATTAATATTAAATAAATTTAAGCAATTAAATCTGAAATACTCTTTTTACCTCAAAATTTTTTTCCATTATTTAAACATTCTCAGAATTTCCTGAGTATCTGTCAGTCGAGCAGACTCGTTACGTTGTTGCCGACATTTTAAATTGAACAAAGGTAGGGGCTGTCCTCGGGTCACATAGGGGATCAGGATATATGAAAAATGAATGCCGCCTAGACCAAACGGGATATCCTTTATGGTAATCCAAGATGTTGCCCGCCACACCTTAGCCCCCTCCGCTGTTTCTCTATGCGGTTGACATGATTCACTTTAACGATAAACGATAGCGATAGCTAGCTCAAAGTTGGCCAAAAGTAGTACGAGATAAAAAGGACCAGGCAGGAACCAGAACAACAACACGACAAAGCCGGCGACAAGTTGGCAGCAGCCTCTGTTGGCAGAACGTTTTACCCCCTTTTTTCCGGGCCGCGCTTATTTCTTGATATTTTACTTATTTTAAAAGCACAACGTTTAAACGTTTGAATAAACATTTCATTTAATTTTGTGCGCCTCGCAGAGAGCACAACAAAACTAAAATAATCAAATAAATAAATAGAAAACGCGATGCGCAGTTCGTTTTACGTTTTTTTTTTCTTACTTTCTTTTCGCTTTGTGCCGCAGACAGGCCCAACGAGAAATTTGCCTGGCGGCGCCAGCATTTTACGTAGCACGCAATAACGCAACGCAGCAGCCAGCGACAACTGCCTTACGTCGTTGTTGTCCTCTTTGTTGTTGGTGTTGTTGCTGCAGACTCAGGCAAATGCACGTAATGCTTTTCATACACTGAAACGGAGAGATATAACTTTTTGTTATTGCTTTTGTCAGCGGATATTATGCAATACAATACAGGGAGTGTAATCAACTTGAAAGGGTATATAAACATCGACTACTTTAACTTTGTTAGTTCTCTCTTGTTGCTGTTCCTATTGCACTGCAAAAGCGTAAAAATTATCGTAATAAGAAATTCAATTTTCAGCAACATTAGAGGCAAAGTTGAGACTTTAGCGCTACGTGCGCTCGCGCACCAAAACCAAAAGACAAACAGTACGAACCTTAAATTATTATTGTTGCCGCAAGTTGTTGCCATGTTTCCCGGTTTCCTTTTGTGCTTAGCAATTGTGCATTTTGTGCGCACTTTGGCAAAGTTAATTCTGTGTTGCCAGTCAAAAGATCACTGCTTTTTGTGCATATAGCGCAAATGCAGCCCTAAGATTAGGACTGTGTGTGTAAAAGAGTATGATGTCCAGCCCTGAACTTATTGGGAACTCTTTCTATTCCAATTGGGCTCCGCGTGGGAGTCAGCAGCGCAGTTGGAACTCTATAAATAACTAGTGCGATTGGATTAGTTATCGAAATTAAAATCAGTTAAATATCGGTTTAAGGTCCTTATCAATGTTATTAGTATATTTCATTCTGCTTAATTCATAATTCTGCCCACTTTCTTGTTATTTTTTTGCTTTGACATCGATGTTTTCATTAAATACCACTCCCACATACAAATTTTATGTAAATTATAAGTACAAATTGAACAAGCAAAATATGTACGAGTATGTCGGTGTGTAAATTGTTTGATATGCAAATTATGCAACACTGTTGATCGCTAAGCGCAGCACGCAAACGATTATCGATAAGCATGTTTAAATTAATCGCCAATTGCAATTAGCAAATTAAACATTAAAATAAATTACATAAATAATCAGGGTATTTATCATGCAGTTGAGATTTACGAAAGTATGTCAACAATTGCATTAAACATTGTTTGACTAATGCTCCAGATTGCACGGGACGGGAGGGAAATGTAAATTAAACACGCAATAGTCGGCAAGTTTATTAATTGAATTTTAAGTTTTTCTATGAATTTGCGCTCTCTTTTGTTGCAGACACAATGCACGAAATTCCATGGAAACAATTCAAAACATTCGGAGGAAAGTGACAAATATTTTAATTTATTATGCAACTAATCAGGTATTCATGGCGTACCCCGAGGGTTGCAAACAGACACCCCCAACGGGAGCCCCAAGGCTGCAGGGCGTGCCAGCGCAGGCTCACCCTTTCATTAGAGCGAAGTACTTGGCACATTTGTGCTCCCATTTACGCCACACACACACGCGCACACTTGCAATCATATCTCCCACACTCGCACACACTTTCACTTATTACCGGGCTGTGGCGGGATCTCTGGGGAAGCAGCCCAAATGGCAGTTCGGCACGTGAAGCAGCGGCGCTGTCATTGCCCCGCCCACCACCGGTACAACAGAGCCGCCTTGTCATATTAGCCGACCATACAAGAGTGAGTATATGAGAGAGAGAGAGAGAGCTAGAGCTAGGTGTGAGCGCGATCGTGCTGTGTTCGTAGTAAGTAGCGAGGTTCTGTCCTGTTTCAATGTCGTTTACTCGCGCGTGTCTCTGCGTCCGTCCGTCCCTTTTCGTTTGTTTGTTTGTGTGCAACATTTTCACCTGTCAACAATATTTCATGCCCACTGTGCGTTGCATTAGAATGCGACAACAGCTGCCAGTGCCGCTGCCGCTTGCCGCCTGCCGCCTGCCCCTTTGCTCTGCTGAGTCTCCCTTGACGCAGCACGCAACCGCCCCAAGAACGTCGCTCAGGTGGAACGACAACTACAACGGCAACGATGACGGCGACGGTGTGCAACATTCACGCTTGCTTGCCGCAATTTGCCTGCTGCTTTGCCAGCCCTGCTCCCGCTCCAGCTCCTGCCGCCCGATTGCCTTGTGGGTTTTTCGTGCAAAATTGCGCACATGTCCTTCGTAATTTCAGTTGCGTGTCCATGCGTCGCAGCCGCCGTTGCCGTTACCTGCGCTTTGCGTGCAACAAAATAACTGTTTCGGTTTCTCGTAGTTGTTGTTGTTGTTGTTGTTGTACTCGCTTATCACAAACGCTATGGCAACAACTACCAAGTCGAAAACGCAATTTTCGGCTTTTGCATACATATTTGTTACCATGTCCACATCCTTTTGTAAGCATTGTCCTGCACACGGTACAATCCCACAGTGCTGTTCGCATGAATAGAAGCACTTGCGGCACAGCATTAGCACGCGGACTTGTTGTAAGTAAGCTTTCGAATGGAACATAATACTATTTTAATTTAAGGAATTAATATAACATACCATCAAATGCATCTCTATCAATTGGTAAACTAATACTTTGATATACTCCAATACCAACTAGAATCAAATAAGATAAAATTGGCAACTGCACTCGAAAACCGATACAGAATCCACTTTCCAACTAGTTCCCCCTCCAATTTATACTTTCCCCTATTTGTGTTGCAGGAAATCAAAGATTTTTTGCGGATTACAAACACTTCCATCACCTCCAACTCTGGACAAGTTTCCCTATGGCAGCGAACATAACTGTACAGTATCAATTTAAAATTCATTGAAGTTTCAAACCGTTTCAGACACCAATCGACAAAAAGTGACGCCCTCGCCTCGGGCTGTTTATAGGATTTGTCAGACGCGACACATAGCACACAATAAAACAAGAGAGATGGAAAAAAGGGAATCGGAAAGCAGGAGGGGCATTTTGTACCATGTCATCCAGGGCCGGGCACAGGGTTGATTGGCTTTTGCTGCACTCTCTGCCGACGTACAGCGTGTATCTGGATGTATCTGTGTGCTGTGCTGTGGCATCAATTAAAGCATTACAATGTCATAATCAAAATGACAAATAGAATTACGCATGATGGGAAAGGCAACAGCCGATGGATGAGAGTGACTGTACTGCGTGGCCGTATCCGTGTACCAGGGGTTGGTATCGCTTGCCCATTTGGCAGAGGGCGATCGCTTGAAACAATTTGCCAATTGTGCCACCTATTCGAAATTGCCTCCGTGCAGCCGTGTTAATCCTTTGTAAGCCCACCAACGACAGCCAAGTGAGCCGCGTTGCAACAGAGTGTGTGGCAGCAAGTGTGACAAGGTGTGCGTCACAAGGGGACAAGTGCAACCCCTGATCAGATTGTGCACCCCAATACGCAACCCCCGCTTCGCGCTTATTATAGAGCATTACGCCAATTGAGCGTAGACTTTAAAGTCCTTCCCGGTATGAAAGGAAACACCTCGATTAGCAGCCGCCATGACAAAAGGAAAGAAAATAATACCAATTACGGGCATTTTGCGTATGTAGCAGGGTGATTTCTCGGCCTCCCTTTCCCCAAGAAAAAGTTTTAATCACACTTTGGCACACGCTTCTTGCATTTAATTTTCATTTTGGGGTTCTGTTTTTCTGTTCTGTTCTGTTTCGCTTTCTTTTTTGTTTTTAATTTGCGTACAAATTATTTGCTGGCTCTTTGGCATTTTCTGCGGGCTTTTGATGCTCCTTTTGCCACATTCTCCCAGCTGTGCCGAAAGTTAAGGATAAAGTCTCATCTCATCATCATCGAGCAGGATAGGCAGGCACAAAGTCCTTGCGCTGCGCCTTTTTATTCAATTATTTAGGCTGTTGCCGAAAATAGCTTCGTTTTGTTGTTGCCTTTCCCTTTGTTTTCTAAGGCGTTTTTAGATAAATGATTGGTGGTCCCTTCCTGCCCCCTCCGCCCCTGTTTGAGTGCGTGTGTGAAGGCTCCTCCTGAAGGCAGCTGCTTGCTTAGGGCACTTTTTCGAAACTTTGATAGGCAATTTTCTTTGAGCTTTATGCGAGTGCAAATTGAGGGATCACTGGCAGAATATTGCATTATAATGACTTATTACAGGTTAAGTAGTTGCAGCACTGTGGCAGATAACGTAATTTGGTGCGGTGAAAATTTGGAAATTTTTTGTAGAATTTGTAATATGCCAATCTACGCGGTCTAATTAAGCTTACGAAGCATACGAAAACATTTTGGGTTTTAAAAGCGCTCGTGACTTTGTTAAGCTGCTTTCAAAACTCGTCCTCCCACTTTCCAACTCTCTCTCTCTCTCTCTCTCTAAAGTGCCGAATACCTTTTGAGAATAAAACTCCATCTTTATGCTGTTTAAATATTTCATACTAAGTGGCCTGTAAGTTTTTAATGCTCGCCTCTTAATTTGATTCCAGGTGACCTACTTTTGAGCTGGGGCTTGCACTTTGTTTTTAGCTGCTGCTGCTGCTGGTGAAAACAGCTGTTCAGCGTAAATCCGCACTCCTCAAAATTGCTTTGCATAACCCTGACTTAATGCAAACCAGCTGACCGAGCTGCCGTATCCATGGAGCCAACCCAGCCGACGGAGCAGCCAACCAAGCTTGGCCCGAGTTGAGCTTGCGAAACATTTCTAATTTTTCAACGTCTGCTTTGCAGGATTTGCACCTTGGTCAGGCCAGGTGGCTGCAAGGGAGTTGGAGCAGTTGCCCTCGGAAACTGACGTTGTCTGAACTAATATCTAATCTAATGACGGGCAGCAGCATTTTATGCATATCGACAGGCGCCTTTTTTGATATTCCGCAGACAGCTGCGCGCAAAGGAGGAAATTGAAAAATTGCAAGAGCAAAACTATTTTTTAATATGCAAGTTAAAGAAATGGCTGGCAAAGTAAGAGAGAGAGAGAGACGGAGAGAGAGAGAGAGAGAAAGGAGTGGGGTGGCACGTGGCAAAAAGTTTGACTGGCTTTTCTAATTGTGCAACTTCCGTGGCAAAGTGTGCGGCTAATGTAGCCGATGCTGCTGCTGCTCTTGCTGCACCTTAAGTGCAGGTCACTCCCCAAAAACACACACAGCTTGTCTTAATGCCTCCACACCACTTAGGTTGCGCCCTGGGGCAGGCGGTTGGGGCTGCAGCTGAGCTTTAGTTTGAGGTTTTGTTAGAGCTTCCTCTTTTTCTTCTACTTCGTCTTCTGCTTCTTCTTCTGGGGCACTTCATTTCTCTTTGGCCAGGGCAAAAGTGAAAAAGGCGTTGCCGCATAATAAATGGACAATTTGGTAGCTGAAGCGTGGAGCTGGTGCTGAAGCCATGGCAGAAGCGTCCGAAAATGCCCTAAAGGATATGGACAAGCTTCTTCCCCACCTTTCACTCTGCCACCAATCTCTCTCTCTCTCTCACACGCACACCCACAAGAGTTTTTCCCTGCTGGCTGCCGTTGATGCGGTTATAGATTGCCTGGCCCTAACCCTTGGCTAGCCATAAAATTATTTTGCAACAATTTCTTAGCCCCAGCCACTTTCTTTGGCTCCCGCTCCCTCTTTCTCTCTCCTCCGCCCTATCTATGCTTAAGGGCATTTTAATTTTTGATCTCGTAAATTTTCACAAGAGATAATAATAATATGCGTTCAGGTTACGCATTTTTAGTGGCATACCTGCTCGGAAACTTTGTTGTTCTCGACCTCCCTTACTCCTATCCACTCTGTCTCTTTCACTCGCTCGCTATTGTCCTGCTCTAACTTTCATTATTGACTTATGAGGCATATCAGAGGCCACAACTTGTGCAATTATTAAAGTTGAGCTGGCTTCTTCCTCTTTGGCTTATCCATAACCTTCTCTCCGCACAACACGCCCCTGCAGGCCACTAAATCATCTCTTTGATAAGCAATTTGATTTATTTTATAAAAACAATTTGCTCTTTGACAGGCCCCTGTCCAAAAACACAACGCAAGCAGCTCTAACCGGGCTAAACTATTTTCCAGGAAAAAGAAAATAAAACAGTGCGACAAATAAAGGCAACCTTTGACTCGGTGGTACCCTGTATGTGATTGCAATGCGATATTAGTTGGATTTATTATTAAAATGTTATTTATTTTTCAGAAAATGCTTGGATATGGAAATTCAAACTGCATAATCGCTATAAATTTTTGTATTGTAAAGGTAACTGTATTGAATTTGAACTTTTTGAAATACTTAAAAAAACTTTCCTCTTTTGTATAGGGTATTTCACAGCAAAATCCCAAAGCCAAACGTTAAAATATTTTGCTAAGGTATTTCGGATAGCAAAACTCCCCCCTTCTAAGCTAGACACGGGCAGGCAACCGACCCGCAACAGCAACAACAACAACGAAAACAATAGCAAATGGTATTAACATATTTTAAACCTAAATTGCTGGACTTTTGTTGTGGTCGTTGTTGTCTTTGTTCCTGTTGTTGTTGCCATGCGGCATGTCAAGCATGAAGTGCAAATAGCTTGCAGCGAAATATTTATACACAATTTGTAAGTATTTGTAATTATTAGGCGATAATCAACAGAATGCCCGTGCTTAGGTAGCCCCAAAGAATATGCATTATATATTATTATAACATAGTATAGCTAATTTCTTAAGTTCGCACCTTCTTGATCTGCACACAAGTTGTCGCACATTTGCTCCACTTCCCACTTCTCGGCGATCCCATGAGTAGTAGGTGCCCAGCCTATCAACTGAGCTCTGATTCCGTAGACTTGTTTGCTTGTTGACTTCATTATCGTCACCATAGTCGTTGTAATCATCCTCAACATCCTCGGCAAGATCGGATTTAGTAAGCACTCGTTATGTTGGCATTATCTAATTGGGGTTTCTCTGCAGAGGCTCGGCACAGTTTGATATGCCAGCAAACTGAAAAAGTGATTAAAAAGTTTCAACCAATAACTTAAACTATAACAAATTAGTTTAATTATCTAAATCTAAGGTTTTTAACAGCGGTTCCTTGATCTTGTAATGTTTGATATAATTCTAAAAAGAAGAAATTAATTTATATTATACATTTATTTATATGATTGATTGCTTGCTGCTTATTTACCTCACAAAGTTCCACATCTAAGCCACATATTGCTTGATTTGAGTCCTCTGTAACGATATCCACTTGACCTGTGTTTACAGTTATTTGAGGTAATCCATCCTCACCCGTGTCCAGTGAAATTAAGTTTTCTTTGCAAAGAAATGAGACTATCAACGCGTTCTGCACGCTTTCCATAAAATTATGTGGATTACAGATGAGTTTATAATATGGAATTGGTTGATTGTTGCTAGCACGGTAGATGTTCTTAATTTGCTTCATAACATGATTGACAGCCGCAGAGCCATCACTCTTGCGCTCCAGTTTGTCACTTTGCTTGGGCCGTTTTTCTATCACCTAACAACGAATGATGGGATAATTATTTACATTTTTATATTACAGAGAAGAACACTTGCATGTTGTATGGTCTTTCGGGCAGTTGGTTGTTTGGGTACGTGCTCTTTAAGTTTCGTGTCTATAAAGGGTAACATACTGGCGTTTGTAAACAAAGGAGTTCCATAATGGCAAGCAAGATCGCACAATGTGTCCCAATTCTCTGAGCCCTCATTCAGTACGTGATTGTTCTTAAAGGAAGACTTGTGAAATATTTATTTATTTCGTAGGGATTCCATTTGCACTTACGATTGCATTGCAAAACATTCTGTCTGTAAAATTGGTATTAAATTTTATAGTCTTGTCAAAAACCTCATGATTACGCCGCAGTAATTCCGTATCCAGCATAAGCTCAGCTGAATTTATTTTACGTTCTTCATATCCTTCAACAATGTCGTCCGCCTTGATCAGAATTTCCTGTAGAGCTGATATGGACTCACCCAATGAGCTGAACTCAATCTGTTGTTCTGTGCAAAGTGTAGACAATAAGCAATGCTTTATGTTTTGTATTTTATCTATTTACCTATTTGTATGTTCTTTTCTATTAGGTCTTGTAATTCGATTATGCGTTCACTTTCCATAGCAATCGCAGTGTTTTGCGTTAGGTCCTTATCTTCTGGGGTATTCATTTTCTTTGTTAATAAAAAATGCAATATTCAATGCTTCTAAATAAAGCGCTAGCTTTGATTAAATGCCTTTAGTGATTTTCTTTATATCGATGTTTCGCCACTTTTAATTTATATCGATATTGCTCAACAGCAAACGTATAATAACAATCACTAGCCGAGTCGATTGAGCCATGTCCGTCTGTCTGTCCGTCACGCGTCTGTGTGAACACACAGATCTCAGCTATTATACAAGCTAGAGACATCAAATTTGGTAATAAGATATATAAATATAATAAGCACCTGGAATTCATTACAAATTTGAGGTGCCACGCCCACCGCCTCTGAAAATCGATTAATACATTTTTGAGTTTTCTCTCGGACGAAAGTATTTAAGTTTTAACGTTTTGCTTTAGCATATACAAAGAAATATACTATAGGCATAGATATTCCAAATTTCAAGCCGATCGCATTATAAACAGAAATGTTATTTAAACGTTTTCCGCAACGGAACGCAAAGTGTGATAATTTGTTTCGAAACTGGGCAAATGGTATCTAACCGTCGGGCGCGCTCGACTTTAGCTTTTTGCACTTGTTTTACCTTTTGTTTGGCTATTAGAAATGCAATTCAGTAGGGCTGCCACCTACCAAATGTAGATCCCCTAGTGTCCCTACGACCTTTGCCCTCGCCTCACATAACTTGCAACTTTTTGGCCATGCTGCGCTCTCCACTTGGCTTAAAAGCCTTTTGAGAGAGAGACGAAGCCTCGAAGCTAGTTGAAATTCATTGGATGCACATTTCATTTATTAAATAATGCCACAACATAGTGATATAGTAGTGTGTGTGGTCTTCCATCAGGCTCTCCGGTTAAAGAGAGCTGTTTAAAATTTATAAATGCGTCTGACGTGGCCATTAGAGGGATTTCATTTGCTGCCAAAATACACACACAAACAGGCAGATGCCAAGGTATGCGATATGGTTTAACTAGCTGTGTGAGTGTGAGTGTGTGTGTGGCCCCCTTTAAGCCTTGAGGTTGGCTTCCTGTTTGGGCAGTGTCCAGCTTGGACTCGCTTAACGCTTCAAATGTTGCCAAATGGCTAAATTCGTGCGCATAAAGTGAATTGTTTTATGGCCAAAAGGAAACGAGTTCGAGGCGGAGTCGGAGCCGGAGTCGAAGTCGAAGTCGTGTGGCGCAGTTCGTTGAAAAACGAGTTAAACACGTGTCGAAAATGGTTTGCTTGCTATCCAACAGCCCAACCCCAAGTCGAGACGAATCCGTAGTCCTTTCATAGCACGTAGTATACATTTGGGCGCTCAGTCTCTCTTACTCTGGTAATCGAAGTGAATGTGGGTTGGCATAGTTTATGGCCCAACAGCCTTGACGTTCATAGATTATGGATGAGCTTCATAATGAGCCAATTTATACAAGAGTTCTTAGCCCGCTCATTTCCACTTTCTGCTTGCGCTCATAAACAATTCCAGCCACTCTGGGTGTGTGTGTGTGAAGAGGGTGTGGGTGTGGGTGGCATATATGTCTGTATTTTTTGTCGGGTGTTGGTAATGATATATGAAACCCAACGAGTTGCTGCCAAAAAACGCCATTTGTTTAAATGCGAGTGGACAGGCAGCTCCAGAGCTCAGATCTCGCACAGCTTCCATTTGAATGCGCACATGGCGCAACACATGGCACCAGTCGGCCAGCTTGGGCAGCATTGGGTAATCGCATGTGTGGAGCCTTTTTTGGGGAGCGAGGGGGCCCGACAGCTGTTGCTGTTTATTTCGGTTTCACTAGCTCGGCAGCTGCACGCGGCAGGTGACAAACTTTGTGCTTATTTCTTCCTCTTCTTCTCCTTTTTGCTTTCTCTTTTTTCTTGCTAGTTGCCAATCTGCCTGGAACGAGACGAGATGTAGACGACCCAAGTGGAGACAACAGCTGTTGCTTCTGTGTGTGCTTCTTCATTGCCTTGGAGCTGCTGCAGCAAACAAGTTGACTGTGAAACGCAACCAGAGGGAAACGAAAGAGGAACAAGAAACAATCAAAGTGTTGAGTTCTAAAATGGCAGCTTGTGCTGAAGCCTAGATATGCAAGGAACTAAAGCAATTATGTAGAGGAACACCATGAGGAGATCTTTAATATATTAGAATATTTGAGTATTTGATTTGTTCATAATAAGTCTTAAAGTTTATATTTCTGTTATAGTTTTTGATGAGCTCTTTCTGAGGAACTAATTTCCAGAGTTATGTAAAATTCATTCAAATTATTTATGCTCTTAATGAAACAGAAATGTAATACTTTTAGACTTAGTGCAGAATATTTACAGTTCCATCTCATCACATGTCTTAAATTATGCTTTCAGATCTGCTTTGACTACATCCCCATGCACAAAATGTGCCCCCGTGTGTGGCACCATTCTCTGTGGCATTGCTCCATTTAGTGCGTCAGCTTTTTGCCAGCTAATTTTACGGTAATTTCCAAAGCATCGTGGCCAATTATTCACCTGCGTTGACGTTGGCGTCGTTTAAATTGAAAGGATTACTTACGCTTCACTGGAGCGAACACACCACACACACACACACACAGAGAGAGAGAGAGAGGCAGTGCCTGTGTTCTGGGTGCCTTCATGGCCATTTCATTTACACATTCATTTTGGTATTGGCATTTTTTCATTACCGTATTGGCGCCGCTGCCTTTGCTGCGCTGACATTGAACGGCGTCTGGTGGCGCCTCCAGCTACGCGAAGGCGAAGGTAACTGGCGTCACTCAGAGAGCAATTGAAGCGATTTATTGGTGTCATATGACAGGCACCTGTGCACCTTCCTCCCGCTTGCCTTTGCCAATCAGTGTCCTTCTGCTCTGCTCTGCTCGTGCTGCTGCTCCTGCTGCTGCTCCTGCTGCGTGTAATAAAAAGTTCAAACATTAAAAAACGTATGCGAGGCGAACGCTTTTTCTTGCGAGTTTCAAGTGTCGATGCAACGCGTAGCAAGCAGAGCTCAGCAATTCACGCTTTGTGTGCCAATCAAACAGATAAACAAACAGTCAGACAGGGGAGGAGCAGGAGAGCAGGACAACAAGTTGGCCACGTTTGATCTCCGTTTGGGAATGAGAGTCAACCTGTGGCCAATGTGAAAACATATTGAATTACTTTGGGGCATGCCTTTGCTTCGTTATCTCTATCACTGCTGCTTGATGCTGCACAGCTGCCCTTTGACCTCTTTGTCAATCAGGCAATTTGTTAATTTCTTGTCAACACGCTTTCCCCGTACAGACGCTTAGCCTCTTGGCCATTTAATATTTTTATTTAACGCCATTTACTTTTTCTTTTGCGTTTTGCGTTTATCATTCTTCATTAAACGCTGTGTGTGCCCAACCCAATCCCGCCTGTAATTTTTCTTCTCCCTCTCCTTCTCCCTCCCTGTCTCTCCTGCTCCTGTGTTTGCTCTTTGTTTGTGCGCTGATTTATTACCATTTGCCTCCAATCGGCATTAATTTTTCAGCGGTTATTTGCCCTTCGTGCACCCCCTCCCTCCACATCCCCGCACTGCCTTTCCTCCCCCACCTTCATCAGGTTCCGATCCTTTGTCGGCGTCGGGTCTGCTCTGTTTATTGTTGAATAATTAAATTTTCGCATAAATTCATCATCATCGATGGCTCGGGACGTTTTTAATTTCCTTTGACAACGCCAAACACACACACACACACAAAGAGCACACACACACACACCCCCACAAACAGATACATGTACGTATACGGGGGGCAGACAGTCTATCAAATTGGCGAGCCAGCGAGCTGTTCATTAACGTTTGTCGGACACTGTGTCCCATCCACTTAAACAGTTTCGTGTCGTTAGTCGACAAATGACGCCGACAGAGACAAAAACTCAAGTTAAATTAATTAGTTTAAAAATGGCAAATTTGTTTGGCATGTTTTTTGTTGGGCTAGAGGGAAGGGAAATATTAAAGAGTTACGTAAAAATAAACTGCTTTTATTTGCATAAATAAGTAAAATTTAAATGCTTAAGTCTTATCGGTTTAAGCTACAATATATTGATTTGATAATAAGTTTGATAAACCTGAAAATGTTAAAATAGGAAAATGTAATGAATAACAGAAGGCCCTAAAGCTAACCTAGTAGAGACTGTAGATTGTCTAGCTGATTGGGGGACTAGTTAATATTAAGAAATAAATGTAAACATTCAACATTTTTATTAACGCCCCAAAATCGAACTTCTCATGTTCGTGATTATTTAAAAATTTCTTACTTTTCACTATTTAATTTCTTTCAGATTTCTTTAACGGAAAGACAGGACAAAAAAATTAAAATATTTAATTAAAATTGGAGAACTTTAATTTGTATGTAAAGGGTAGAGGAAAAATCGAACTTTAAAATTAATAATGAAAACCGTATGGAAGTCATGGAAGTGTAGACATGTAACAAGAAGAGCAACCAAAGTACATAAACAATTGAAATACCACCTAAACTAAACCGAAACCCTAGCAATGTCAATTGTACAGTATTCTATATATGTTTTTCCAAAGTAATCATAATCTAATAACTATATTCTAACATATATTCACAGCAACTTCTTCGACTTGCTTCTCATGTTCGCACTAATTGATTTCCTGTCATGGAACATATTCTTGGGCTCATCTAGTATCTGAGAAACGCGGCTCAACTGGGAAGACAACTGTTTCGCCCTGCTAACAGGCAGACAGACAGACAACAGACAGGCCAACTAATGAGCTACGACATGAAAGGTTCTTCCCAAAACAAACTATGACAAAATGCAGCCCAAACTACTTAAAAAATAAAACGAAACAAAACTAGAGGAAAAAGGGGGCAGGCAGACAGAGCTGAGAACTGGAGAACTGGATGGAGTGGAGGAGGTAGAGAGAGGAACAACTGTCTTTTTATGACAAAACCTCGACAACGAGAAACTCTCTCTCTCTCTGAAGCTGCAACATATTTGATAGATCTATTTGTAGTGCCCCGCGCTGTTGCAGTTGCAGTTGCTGCTGCTGTTGCTGCTGCCTGTTAAATGCGACAACTTAAAATCCCATTTGATGCACTCCTCTTTTATGATGCAGGCCGCCGCCCTGAGTCTGCCTCAGCTCGGGGAGTTGCTGCTCGGCTGCTGCTCTACCATTTCAATCTTCATAAACTTGACAAAAATCCCAGCGAACAACGACGACGGCGACGACGACGACGACGACGGAACAGAAAACGAAAAATTATGTTCCATTAATGGAGCGAATGTTTCCTTTTATGGGCTGCATATAAAATGTAAACTACTTAAGCGGCAGCAGCCCGAGACGCCAGACAGCCAGAGAGAGAGAGAGAGAGAGAGAGAGAGAGGGGGAGTGAGAACGGTAGAGCGACTGCAACATGTGGAGAGGCAGCAGCAGAGCAGCAGCTACTACAATATTTGGAGTCTGTCTGCTCCTGTCTGCTTTTCTCCACTTTCCTCTCTGCCTCCTCCCTCGTCACTTCCACTCTGTACTTTCTTTTCCCCGCTGAGCTGGCCTCGGGGCTGCTTGCTGCTTGCTGCCTGCTGCGTGCTGCGTCTCATTATGTTGCATGTGACACTGTTAATGATTATATGTATATGTTGCATGCCACGCCCTCAAAGGAGCAGAGTGCCACAGTGTCTGCTCTCTCCCCCCTTCTCGAGTCGCTTTCGGCTTGTTAGGGCAACCCGCCTCGACGACCCCACCACAATGAAAAGAGCGTGACGTGAAAATCTAGGAACAAATGTTTTGGTTCCCACTTGTGAAAATCCCCAATGCCGACGCAGACAGCGACGTCAACTGCGACGACAGCTCGTTGTAGTTGTTGCAAGTTGAAGTTTCATTAAAAATACATAAAAATCAGAACGCATTTGCCTCCAGGCAGGCACAACATCCAATGTCGCCAAGCACGGGCAGAACAGGGACAACCCTGTAACAGGGTTGTTTACTCTATGTGTGTGTGTGTGCTGTCTGCTGGCATCAGTCTTGATTTGTTTAACAACAGTTTGTTAAATATAAAAAGAATATAACCCAAACTAATTGCTAGTTTGTGTTTTGTTTTAGGGCTCGCCCACAAAAATCAACTAGACACACACACACACACCCACCCAACCACATAGGCCATCCTCGAGCTGAGGCTCCTCCAGCAAGTAAACCACAACAGAAACAGTTTTAAAGCTGTGGGAAAAGTTTACAGTTGTTTCACATCTTGATTGGGTTTTAATTGTGCTGCGCTAATTTGAGAGCGCAAACGCGAACTCGATTCTAATGTTGCCCCATGTTCTTTCGTGCCCAACACACTGATAAGGTTGCCTAACCACACGAAGTTTGCGCCAAGAAATTGCCTTAACTAGAACTATGTAATTGCTGGGAGTTGGTTGAGAATTAATCGGGCGTGTGCCAAGGCATATTTAAATACCTTGTAGGATATACAGTCGGGTGTTTATGTATGTAGGTGTATTTGTTGAGTTTTTAATTGTTACGTCTGGAAAGTCGGGCAGGAAAATGGATTGCGATAGCATGGCAAAATGGGGTGCTGTATTTTCTTTAATTTTCGAATATTTTTAAAAATTAAAATTAAATTAATTAAAAACTTTAAAAATAATCAGTATTGGTTAGCAGAATTATAAAGAGTGTCAAGAAACAAACAAAGTTTTATTCCACATAAAAATCAATTGTTTTTAACAAAGTAAAGAATGAAAAAAAGTGAGATTAAAAATTCTCGAGGCATTTAGCAATTTTAACATAATATTTTTGTCAATTTTCAAATAACATTTGAAATATATTTAAATACTGTTTTTTTTACAATACCATATAAGCAAATTTAAAATTTGTTATAATATATAAATTAAGTAAAGTACCATAATAATTAATAGAATATTCTGTGGCGGTCACGCACGATACATCGCGAACAAGTTCCACCAATCGATGACTAAGTCGATGACAGACCAGCTGCAATCGAGCTAGAACACACACCACTAAGAAAGCGACGCGCCACAAGCAGCGTATTACAATTGCTCGGATTAAATGTACAATGTTGAATTAAGTGAAATATATAAAAAAAATATCATTTATTACTTAATTCCACAATTCTATCGTAATGATCTAACTATGCCCAAAATTCTCCTGTATGAATGTAGAAATTCTTTCTTTTACTTCATTAGTTTCCTATTAGTATACTCGCTCTCCGTTTCTCTCTCTCTCTCTTACTTCCTTCCTACTATAGTGAATTGCCTTCGCCCTGAACCTTTCCACCCTCTGCCCTGCTACTTTAATATCAATTACAAATGCTCCATGGCACACGAGCGTGCTGTACACGGATGGAAAACATGTCTGTTAATATTTCCAATAACGCCCAAAGGCCTATTGATATCCTAGGCTTACAGCCTAAGCCCGGTCCAAAGCGCCGCAATGTTGTTAATAGTCAAAGGTAGACAACAGTCTGTCTGCTGTCTGTCCGTCTATCTGTCTGTCTGTCGTACGGTTCGGCAAAGCGACAAATTTGCACTAAATGCAACTGCAGCTCCGTTTATGCAGCATCCTGCAGCCTATAGAGCTGCTCCCACTCTCTTTGTCTCCCCTTCCTTCTCCATGTAACTCATACAGGTTTCGTCCAGGCAGATCTGTCCTAGCCTCTGGTCAGGCACAACGACTTAACGGCAATTAATGCAAATGAAGGTGGACACAGACTGCATCCCTCTGTCTATCTCCCTCTCCCGCTTTGTGTGTGATGAGTCTGAAGCCAAAGAAGGTATATTGAGGTTTGGGGCTGCAGGGCATTTGGCGCACTTGTGCATGCCTAATTATTAGGACAATTTGCTCATGGAATTTGCCTATTAATTAGCCATTGCACACGGCCGTAGACATTGATGACGATGACGGCGGCTATGGCCATGGCGATGGCGATGACGACGAGGCAAGTTTGGATTTGCGGGCTTTGACTAATGCACTCATTGATTATAATGAAATCAGACTGAAGCTACATGTGTGTGTGTGTGCGGTGTGTGAGCGTGTGTGTGTGTGGTGTCTTTTAATTTGTCCACGCTCATAATTAATAGCCAACCACCGCAGGCTTTAATAGGATTTCAGCTCAAAGACGATGGCAACGGCGACGGCTATTTGGCTTTGCCCGGCGACATACCCCAACAACTTGCGGCGAAATTATTTCGCATGATTTATGCGCACAACGAGTTTTCAAATTAGTGCACATATTACTGATTCTTCCTGTACACAGACCTTTAATTACTCTGTAAGAAAGAGGGAGCTATATTGGTATGATATAAGAAATGTTCTGTAAGATTGCTAATGAATTTTTAAAAATTTATAAAGAAATTCTCTATAAAATACAGTGTTGGAAAAATAATAGAAAAATATTATTCTTTGCGCTTCAATACCAATTGCTAATTATGTACAATACAAATTTAAAGTATAGACGAGGAATTAAATAATGCTATATTTTAAATTTGCATTTAAATTATTTACACTATTTTATCTAATTTTTCTAAGCACTAAATAATTATATTAAATATTTTGTAACATTCTTACATTTGTCCCTAAATTAAATTGACTTTTAAAGTGGATTTTAATTAGTTTTCGAGATGATGTTTACTCAATTTCAGTAAGCTTCCTTCAAATCAAAAGTTATTATACCTCAATTGATAATCAAAACCTTATGTAAAAGTTTATAAGCTCTCAATTCCCTAAACACAATACGCTCTGTGGGAGGAAGAATCATCCCCAAGTTTGTCGCGTACTTTGGCAAAACAATCTTTTTTCTGCTGCCTTCGCAAGTCATTAAAAAAAGAGAATCGTTGCAAATAATAACGGCAATTCAGTCGTGCGCAATGCTAAAAAATCGTATATCCTTGTACTTATACATTGAACATTATTAATCAATGTCCAGCCAAAGAAATTCCTGTTGTTGCCATCTCGCCGTGACAGGAGTCCGATGAGGCTGCGTGGCCCAGTTCAGGTCGTCTGTCCCCGAAATTCGCGTGGTCCCCAGGGAACTTTGGAGACACTCATCGCCAGCCTAATACCTAAATACGTGTACGTACGTATATATATTGGGTGTATAGGTATGTATAAATATATATTGTATGTCCTGGTGCGGCATAAAGCAGCTTAAGCCCCCAAGGCGGCCACTTTTGGCCAAGGACAGAGATGGAGCTGGAGCTGAAGCTGGCGAGAACTTTGCTAATTTTCTTTCCTGTCACGTTGATTTTTTGTTTACCATTATAGCTGCCTGTTGTCGCCTTCCAAAAAGGACAACGTGCCCCCCCCCTGCCCCTCCCTCCCCTTTTGGTGAGCCAAGTTGATTTACGTTGCAGCCTCTAACGGCGAACGGCATTTCAATTAAATTTTATTTTCTATGAGTCTGCCTGGGCGTTCGAATCAATGAAATATAATCGAATTAATTACGTCTAGCTGGGACTGAAACTCCCCCCGGGGCATTAGCCATAGGTGTTAGCTGTAGAGAAAGAGAGGGAGGGAGGGTCACATAAATTTGCGATTGGGCTGCCTTTCATTGCTCACTGATTTCTGCCGGATTTGTATTATTGTTAATGGCCAAGTTGTGTTGGCCATTCACCAAGCTTCCTCCGGCTGCCACTGCTGACTTTGCATAAGGATCTGCCAAAAAGGCAGTCTGTCCACGTTCCACCTTCCACGCTCTGCGCTCTTTCCTCCACCATATCCATTGCTTCCTTTTAATTAGCATTCAGCTGGCAAGGAGTCGCCTCTTTGTTGCGTAATTAGCTGAGTTTTGATTTATTGCCCGAGCGAGAGTGGTCCGCCAGCGAGTGTCGTCCATACCGATCCCAGGTGCTCCATGCTATGTGCTGCCCCTAACGAAGAAGCTGCAGAAATTCCTATGCAAATATTTGCAGAAAATTAAAATTGTCAAATTTCAGCTTAATGCTTTGATGCGTTTTGTCAGTGTTTCGAGAACATCCGCAGAGTTGGCAGGGAAATACTTAAGTTCCCTTAAGAATTATTGAGGATATATTCTATCCTGTTAAGTGTATCCTATTAATAAATAAGGGAATCAGTCTACTGTAAGAAAAATAATGGATGGTTTAATTATGAAAGGAAACATTTTAAAGTTGTATTGTATATAATCTCAGGAAATTTTAGAATATTATCTTACTACATAGAGTCACTCTTTAATTCGGTTCCCTCTTGCTTACGATATTCTTTTGATATGTAAAACTATTCCCTTTTTGGCATTTTATTATTTATATTCCACAAGTTTAGCGCGTCATTTCGCTGGCATCTTCTATTTTAGTGTGACCAGCTTAGTTTTTTCTTTAAAATACTTAAAATTATGTGGCGCACGCAACTATCGATGCGTTATGATTTATCGGCAAAAATACTGTTTAAAGATGTGTTATATATGAGTCGATACTCAGAATGGCCTTGGCTTTTGACAATTTTAAATGATTTAAGATGGAATAATTAACTAAATGAATTTAGCAAACAGAAGAAGGCGTGGCACATTCCGAACAAAGTAAATTTATTCTTAATCCACATCAATTGCCAAGTCGATATGTATTTGAGCTATCAGTCCGTCTGTCCGTCAGTTCGTATGAACGCGTCGACCTCAGCAACTATAATTGCTAGAGGTATCTGTGAGAGATTGGTGGTTCCTTTGTACCATGCGCAAATCAAGCTTATTGTTAATGCCACGCCCACCGCCTACGCAAATCAGCAATTAATTTTCCTTACTTATTTTCTATGCATCTTTAATTGCGCCGTATAAAGATCCCCTCTGAAATTTGTTAAACGTTTTTTGAAAAGTGCAAACAAATACTAAAATAATTGGGATCCTAAGTATCTCAGGTATAACTTCGATTATTAGCTGAGATTAATGTAGCATGTCATGCAATTTATCCATCATAACACCTCAACTTGTTATGAACCTTATACAAAATTGCGAGCCCTATTACAATGTTTCCGTTGTTTTGATGGACCTCTCCGTTGCAATCACATGTCTGCAAATTAACTATTTAATTTCAGCTTGCATTAACACTGAAATTACTGTAGTGCAGTGTAGCAATGTTGTTGTTGCTGTTGTTGTTGTCTTTTCTCGCTTGTAATTAAGTTTTATAGTGTAATAAAAAAAATTGCTGCTGCTTAATGCGATGCAGCCGCCTATCAAACAAGTTTACTTTGCTGCAATGCAAAATCAGGGCGATTATGATGAAAATTCTGCTATGGCTTTGGGAAATGTAGAGGGGTGGAAGGAGTGTGGGGGGGGTGGGGAGGTAGTTGGAAAATATAAATGTGTGGCGTGGAAATCTTATTAGCCGCTGGTGCAATAAAACTGAAACCTCATAAATGCAATCTGCATATTATTCACTGCACAGCACGAACTACATAAACGACTGTGCATCGCTCGCTCTCTCTCTCTCTCTCTCTCTCTCTGTGTGTGTCTCTCTCCTTCTCTGTCTCTTTGTTGCACTGCGCCCCTTCGGCATTGCAATTATGCGTTTGTCCAGGTGCCGCGACGACACAAAGGCAGCGCGACCAGTCGATAATTAAATAATTTTAATGCAATAATGCCGGAGAAACACGCGTGGAGCGTGGGCGGAGGGGGGCGGGGCTGGTTGGTAACTGCGCCTGGGGATAGCGGGTGACCTGAGCCAGCACTATCAATTTGTACAACGGCTTAATTGATAATCTTTGGCTATTATTTAAATGCGAGCACGTCGGGGCTTTGATTCGATTCAATTTGTTGCGCTAACGATTCCAATTTGATTGCCAGAGCACAACCCGAGCAGCAACAACAACTCCAACAACAAAACAACAACAACTCCAACTCCAACAACAACAACAACTACGGTGTGATTGACCAACTGTCGGGCAGGGTCTGAAGCTGCCTATTATTTTATGTAGGTGGCTAACACAGCAGGGTGCGAATGGACTCTCGCGGGTGCGAGTGTGTGTGTGTGCGTGTGAGTGTGTGTGTGTGTGTGTGGCATATGATGGGTATTTAATTTGTATGTTTGGTCAGTTCAAGGATAAACTGGCATGCAAACGATTCACTTGTTTAGCTCGTTTTGGGATTGTAGCGTGTTTGGTTATATTGAATTAGATGAGGAGCTCGACATGTAGGGCCACTCAGATAAGCCTATCAATGAATATAATGCTGTATACTGTATGATTATTTATTATGTTAGGCAGTTATAGCGCAGACATAGGTACCTCGTACTAGGTTAACGAACTCCCTTAACTTTTAATTCATATCACTCCAATGCTTGGAATTTCTTTAGATAATTCTTTCATATTTAAAAACGGATATTTCTTGGGTAAGTTTTGTTATCAAAAAAATATATTTATATATTTAGAAAATTATGTATAATTATAAAAATATAATATATGTACATCCCTATTTAAATGAAGTACAATCTTTTTCAAATTTCTTTCTAAAATATTTGTATATTCAAAACAGATATTCCATTGCCAAGCTGTGGTATCAATAAAAGATTATGAACATTTCTATAGCAATTTTATCTACTATTTTATATCACATCATTTTTTCAATATTTAATTGGTGTCAACCATATGTTGGCTATGCGATATATATCGTATATCTTATCGTATTCAACTTATCACCTATGCATGTGCTATGTAGCTTACCCACAGCCCGTTGGTAATTCCCACACTTCTGATAAAAAGCCACGCCAGACTCATTTGTTTGATTGCTGACCCATTATGAAAGCTTATGTTATTTACTGCAAAGTCCCATATAAATCCGCAGTGCATAAAACCTCACAAAGGGCTTACGCCAAATTAGCCCCAGTTTCAGAAGGCGACTTCAAAGTGCACAATTGGCCCAGGTAGGAGGGAAGGACTGGGGTCTGGCACTGCATGGGGCATGCACTGAGGCAACTGTGGATGTGGCGCTGTGGTCATTCCACCCTGGAGAACTGGAAGCTGACCACCCAGTTGCAATTTCTGTCTGACCTCCGGCTCTGTAGCTCCCCCAGCTTGACCTGTTTTGTTTTTAGCTATGCCATGTTTTCTCTCTTTTTTCCCACCTCCTCCTCCTCCTCCTCCTCGTTCGGCTTCCCGGCGAGCTTTCCCCCGAACAGCCTATTAATACCCAGCAAGGCCGTAGCCAGGCTCTAGCATCATCCATGCCGGGGGGATGTTGCTAGACTTTTTTCCCGGCCAAATGCATTCAAAGCAAATAAAAAGCTAATTAAATTAAAAGCTAATTTTGGAGTGAAAGTAAAGCGCATTTCGCCTGCCCGCCAGCTTAACCGCATCGAAGTCGAGCCAAAAAAAAAAAAAAAAATTAAGTTCCATTTTCGAATAGATTGCGCTTTCAAGCGCAAGGGTATTACAACATGTTCAAGAGGTTTGTCGTAGAACAAAAAATAATAAAAAGAAAATTCCTTAAAAATACTAGATAAAATTTAATAGAAATAAAGATTTTAAGAATTTTGTTATGAAAAAACTTGGGAAGATTTGCAAAGATATTTCTCATAATCGTAAGCTGTCTTTTACAGACATGCTTAGACTATAGTGTGCTATAGAATGTTCCCTATTCGTAGTGCTATTTCGGCTCTTCCCCATGCGCTGCCCCATTTTATTTACCAATTTAAGAAATTAAATTTTATATCCCGCACAGAATGATATGATAAACGCCACAATATGTTAAATTTATTCTAAAAGTCTTTAGTTTATGGGCTCTTGCTCTCTCTCTCTCTCTCTCTCTCGCAGTGCCTACAAATTGTGTCCAGGCGAGGCGGCGAGTTCGTACACTTCAATAAAATAATGCCCGCTGGGGAACATATGGCAGTGCAGAATTTTATTACGCCGTTTATGGCTTTTCAGCGTTATGACGATGGGGGCAGGGTAGCAAATCGAGAGAGGAAGAGAGTGGGGGAAAGAGAGTGAGGGAGAGGCCTGACGAGCGGGTATTCAGCCTGGTTCCGATGGCGACTCGGCCGTGCGCGAATATTTATTGATGTCAACAATGGTGCAGGGGCGGAGGTGTGAAGAGGGATCGGGAGGTGGCCCACTGAATGTGGGATGAGCTACGTGACGGCATTTTAGCATTAAAACGCGGTTGGACGCTATCAACGCGCCTCGATCTAAACGCTTGACACGCCTCAGCGCCCACCAGCGTCGCGGCATGTGACATATGTCGATTTGGTGCGGGGGTGGCAACCCTTTCGCTTTCGCCTGATAAGCATCGCGCAAAGGAAAATTACTTAATTTTTTCTTTCCCTTTTTTCTTTTTCATGCATATTTTTATTTCTTGTGATGTGTTCCACATTGAGTTGTAAAATTTAGCACGCGACTCATAATTCAAATGCCTCGACAGTATGTGTGTGTATGTGTGTGTGTGTGTTGCGGGCGAGGCTTACCTGAGCGCACACGTAACACGCAGCCAAAAGGGGATTCAAACTCAGCCAGAGTTGCCACTGCCAGCGGCATCGTGTTTGCCCTTTTCTGCGAAATTTGTTTATTGCGGCACTTGAGTCGAAGTGGCATCATCTTCCAGCAGACATAACCAAGTGCTGGACCTGGAGTGGGGAAGGGACGAAGGACTACGACAGTCATTTTGTGGATACGACTGACTGTGGCATGCTTCGACGTGCCTGCGTCGCCAGTGTCGCCTTATCCTGCTGCCAGTTTGTGCTTTGCTTTGCAGAAATCGTTAAAGAAATGACAAATAAGACGCCGCTCTTGGCTCCCAGCGCCACTTCAACCCACTTCCCATGCACCTCTCTCCCACTCTCCCTCTCTCTCTCTTCCTGCCTGTCAACGGCTTGACGCTGTCTCGGTTGTTGTTTCTGTTTTTGTTGGCCGTCGCTAAAAGTAAACTAATATTTCATTTGAAAAATATACCAGAAATGTCTTTTGTACATTTATTTTTTGACATGTTGTTTTGTTTTACCCCCCTCTCTTTCTCTTTCTCTTCCCCTCTCTTCTTTTTCATTGCATAAACGCACGTTCACAGCGGGAGGAAACAACAACAACAACAAAGCGAGGCGCAAAGTCCTTGAGCAACGTTCGCGTTCAGATTTACGAGTATAGAAAACGAGAATGAAACGCAAAACGCAAAACGGAATGGAATGAAACGAAAAACGTTTCCATTTGAATAACAAGCCGGCAAATATTTTGGACAGCCTTAGATCCGGCGGCCACATTGCTTTGTACGTGTACAAAATGGCTTTTTATAATAGACACTCCGGACGTGGCAAGAGGCAAGAGGCAAGACTGGAGGAGCTGTTGTGACAGCCGCCTCTATGAAATATCTCTCTTTGAGCCATTTATTTGGGTTAAGCTGCCAGCCGCTTGGGGAATGCCAGTCAACGGCATTCCTAACTGGGCGCCTAATTGATGAATTATGAGACAAAACAAAAGGCGTATCTGAGGGGAAAAGTTTTCTTGAAAAGGTGGAGAGGTATTTTCGGGGACAACATACTGTAGGAAAAACGATAGTTCAGCAATTTTCAAGTTAGTCTAGTTTCATAGGCAGGAACTTGGTTAAGATAAATAGCAAAAAAATAATTGGAAGAAAATATATAGATAGGAGAAAAATACCGAAAGAGTAAACAAGTACTACTTTAGATTAATAAAATACCAAAAAATATACAAACTGATTTACCACAGCAAATTATAAACTGGAAGAAGGATTACAATTTGTAGTAAGGAAAATACCTAAAATACCCTAAAATATTTTTTTTTAAATATACTAACAATAGTTTTTATAATTCTATTATATTAATTCTAAAAAGCATAGTTATATTTCGCTTATTTGTATTTCCATATAGCGTTAATCTTTACAATCTTCACTATGGTTTTTATATATGTATCTGGAACAAATTTCTTTCCTTCCTGAGGTTAGTTTGTTATGAACGCCAACAATCCATACTGTGCAGTTTGGCCTTTCTCAGTCCTCCTAATGACCACCAGCTCCATGGAAACTGGTGCATAGGTTGCAACAAAAGGAGGGGCTAGAGCAAAGGGCAGCCCCCCAGCTCAGCCTTTCAGCCTTTCATCAATTTTTTCCGCTTATGGTTCGCTCTCTTTTTTGCGCTTAAATCAAGTTCCCCCACAAAATAATTTCATGTTACACGGCCTAGTACACACATACATGCATACATACGAGTATATATGTAGAGGAGCTGTGCACACATTTCTTTTTAACATTTGCGCATTGTGCAGTTTCATAATAAACCTACTAAATTCTATTTAACTTTGCTCGCGTTAAATATTATAAAAAATACTTTAGAAAGGAGGCTGCAGAACACAAATAAAATGCAGGCAAATTATTCGCTATGCTCGGGTAGTTCACATATGTGTGTGGCGGGAGGTAGGGGTAAAGCCTTTTGATAATTTCTTTGCTACAGGGACGGGTGGAGAGTGGGGGAAGGGTGCAAGTTTTAATTAAATTATGTGTGCAGTTGAATGTAAAGCTGCAGAGCGGCGAAAATGTCCAAACAACAAAATTATGCGGTAAATAAAACAGAAATCGCTATGCAAGTAGCGAAAAGTAGAAGGATGAGGAGTGGGAGCGGGCAGGGAGATGAGGCACTGCTGCATGCACAGAAATTGCCCTTGAGGTACAGCACACACACACACACTCCGCACACTCACACACACAGCTGAGTTTCATTAATTTTCCAAAATGTCAACAACTAATCTGCCAATTTGTTACTTTTTTCCCTGCAGTCGCCTAGGGGGTTGCTGGATGGAGGGGGTAGGGGAAGGGGCGGGGAGTGGGTGTGGGTGTGGGTGTGGTGCGGTTCTGTCCGAGGGATTGGATTAGCAAATTGCTTGTACGCCGCAGCATCAAAATCCTGTTTACTTTGTCAACATGTGTTAATGCCGTGAGTAAGCCACGAAAATCGAAGAGCAGCCAAACAGCTGAGAAATAACTAAGAGGGAAGGGGGTGACAAGAGGAAGGGGAAGAGCAGTGCGGGGCGAGGGCTGCCCGTTTGACAGTTGCTTCTATACTAATTTTTGCTACTTTAGCGCGAGTTTTTCTCTGTCTCAGCAAGGCGATTAATGTGTCACGACAATATCAAAGCTAATTGATCTGGCGACAGGGAGAGAGAAGAAAGAGAGACAGAGCGAGTGTGAAAGAGAGAGAGAGAGAGAGAGAGAGAAAGTGAGTGAGGGAGAAAAGAGACATTGTCAGTGCGGTAATTAGTTGGGTGTGGGCCAAGTCGAAGACAAGGCCAGACAGCAGACAAGGTGCGTTCACAGACTAATTATGCAGGCTTTGAGCAGACAAAAATGTCAGTCTGTTTAGTTAAGAAATGAAACAAGTTAATACCAACTGAGGGATTAAAGATTTTTTGATAGTTCTGTGTATAAGTTTAGTTGTCTGGAAGAAAGTGCTGAAAGCGTATCAAATTTTTTGGGAAGAAATTCTGTATTCCCAAGATATGAAACCGTTTATAAACTGTTTTGGCGTTTTCTTTAAATTTTCTTTTAAAGTATATCCTTTAATAATAAACAAATAAATATATAGTCTGCTAAGTAAAGTAACGTTTATCCTAATCTTAAAATTTATTTATTAATTATTAAAATTTTAGTAAAGTGAATTCTCAAAAATTTTAACCAAACTTTTTGAATTCTCTTAAATCGTATTCTAAGCATTAATATAAAATATAGTTTCCTGTTACTCTCTCAATATCTCAGTACATATGTGTACCCTCCTCTATTTATCTTGCTATTTAAGCCCTTCCCCTCTAAGTCCCACTTCATTAATCTAGCTCCAAATGAATAGTTTACACCCCTTTACATCTTGAAATTGCCACACTAACTACATATATGGATGTACTTTAAAACTCCCCCCACCCCAAGCAGTCTATTTATATGCAAAGGTTCATTAAGTCCTTGAACTCCTGGCATGCCACTACACACACACACACACACCTACACACACACTGTTTCAGCGACCACTCGAGGCACTTCACAGCACATCAGGCACACCTTAAACGCGCCCGCATCTCTTATTTATCTGCCGCGGCTGATGGATAAACCCCAAATAGCACTCCCTCTCCCTCTTGCTCTTACTCTCCCCCTCTGCGCTCTATTAGAAGTGGCCCTAGCAGTCGACTCGTAGGTGCCTGCTGCTCCCTAGTCGCTGCCATTGTCCCGTCGATTCCTGCCCTGCTGTGGCCGTGCGATATGCGCATTTGTTAAGTGAACTGTAAATAGAATTCCACATATGACGCGAACTTGCAGAGGGCGGCACCAATTTCAATTTATGCGATACAAGCGATAACTCTTTGACCCGCCCCTCACTCCACTCTCCCCCCTTGGCAGTCGTATTGAGTTGCATGCAAAACGTTGCTACCTGCAACGCCGGCGTCGCGTCGGCAATTGCCGGCGCGTGCGTCCGTCTGGCTGTTGCCAGCCTGCCTGCTTCCAGCTCCCTGCATGTGGGGTGTAACAGACCTTGATCCAATTTTGAGGCTGCTTACCCATCTCCCCCTCCATGCCCCATCCCCCCTGCAGGGCGAACGTCTGCATTAAAATAACATTTTTCTATTGGATTCAATGCTTCAACTCCGACGCCGTTCGGCTTTTCGAGTGGGGATAGGGGATGGGGAAGGGGAAGGGCAAGGAGCAGGGGGTAGCTGGTCTGGCTTGGGCTATATACATATATTTTATTTCATGGGTGTTTAAATTTTAAAATAACAAGCGACGGCGGCATCGCTCACCGACACGTGGCACAGCGGCAGCAACAAAAACAACAACAAACGGAGCAGCGACAAGGAGTGCGACAACGACACCAGGTGCAGGAGTGGGAGGAGCAGGAGGTGTAGCCTCCGGTGGCCATAAAGCTCGTGTTACAAAGCGCCTGGCGACTTCTTCGCCTTGTGGGGGAGCGGGTACCCGGGAAGGGTCTCGTGTTGTATTTGTTTATTGGGCTCATTTTTGGCTCTACAATTGCATTTGCCACGGGCAACTAAACAGCGTCAACCAGCGTCGCCAGGACTAAGCTTACTACGCAACCCCCTCCCGGTTTCAAGGGGGTTGGGGCTACAAGCACTTGGCTTTCATCCGCTGCGACTTCAGCTTGATGGGCTTATGTAAATTTTGCCGCAGCAGCCCAGCTCTTTTTGAGCAGGTGCCCCGCAGGGGGCAGAGGGGAGGGGCTACTCAGCTGAGTCTCGTGCAAAAACTTCGCATCGTATACAACGCACGCTTCATATATCAAAGCTCGGCCATGTCATGGAGCGCTTTGTACCATTTGAATAATATTTTCGACTAGGGTTGCCAGCCAGCCTGAAATATGACGCAAAAACATTGCCCCAGATGGGCTGGGGAATAGTTTCTTTCAAATACGTGTAGAGGTATTTGGAAAATGCTACGTGGTTGCTGCGTAGCACCCGATGTAAAGGTAGCATGGGAAAGTTAGGTAGGTTAAGGTAGTATAAGTGCTACTTCTAACACTTTTTAATACCCACTTACCATATAGTAGAAGGGAATTACATGCCAGGCAGCGGTATGCATCTCCGTCAAGTTCATATGTCCCTCTATGTGTCATTTTTGTCTGTATGAACGCCTAAATCTCAGAATCTATAAGAGCTAAGACAACCAAACTTGGTGACAATATGTAAAATTATAACACGCAGATAAAGAATGTTTAAGCATGTGACCACGCCTCCTACAGCTTTTGAAAACTGAAATTTGATCAAGATGAGGTAATACACATATCAGCTATTTAGGAAATAATTTAAGTGGGATTAACGGGTATACAAAAGTCGAGCACAATCAACGGTGCCTTCTTTTCCTTCTGTTTTAGCAGACTTCAAACCCCCTGCACCCTGTCTTGGCACCCTGTATCGCTACTGTACCATATGAAATATGTCACATAATCCCCTCGCGAGTGTTGTTTTGCCTTGCGCTCTATCGCAGCTTCGATCTAAGACAACTCCCCGTAGTAGCGTTGTACCTGGTCTATGCCCGTGAGACTTTGCGCACTTTCGCGCAAACTTGAGAAATGGCAAGCTTTGTTTGCTTCCCTTTTCCTCCGCATCCCCTCTCTCGCTTCTGTTGACTGAGCGACCTTTTATGTAAATTTCCCGGCCATATGCATTCGCTTGTAAATCCGCAGCTGTTGTCAGTCGCAGTGGCCATTAGTCAGCGAAGGAAGTCTCGAGTCCAGGCCCAGTTTGCCGAAAGTGCCCACAACTGGTTCCACTCTCCATTTCGCCACTCTTAAGACCATTAAATGCAACAGCTCAGCTGCTTTTGCTTCGCATCGCCGACTTTCGCTCGCTGAGTGATTCACTGAGCTGCCACCGAGGGTGGTGGTGGCTTCCAGTGCGGGAAATGCTTGCACAATGCCAAATGCCGACACGCGCGCAGGATTTGCTGTCACTGACACCCTCACCCCACAGAATCAGTAGTATCCTCCATCTTCCATCCTCCACTCACCCTCTGTGGGACTCAGCTGCAGCCACTTCTCGTTGCATAATTATCAATGTGCGCACTAATGAAGCCGACGTAGCCGTAAAATATGACGGAAGCCTGCCCTGGCAGGACATGTGCCGACTCCGTCGCCGACTTCGGCCTAAGCAAACAAGCGGAAGCTGCGCCAGAAGTTCAATTTGCCTCGGCTACATTTGACGCTTTTACGCAATTTTTCTTGCCCCATTATATTTATTATTGTCTTTACGCAGCGTCTTCTTAGCGCATTGTCCGACTTCAGGGTGGATAGGCGAGTCCTGTCATGCATTATGCTTATTGGGCAGGGGTTCTGTTCGTATACGCCCCGCCTGAATATTTGCACACAAGCGCGTTTATAGTCTTCGCTTGATGCCGTTTGCATTCATAATCCTAATGGAATTGATTTTGGGCCTGATCTCTGCACCGAATGGCAGGATAATGTTGGAAAATTGCTGCCATTGCGGTTAGTCAGAGAGACATGTCTGCCCTCCCTTTTCCGTTAAAGCTGTCGACCATATGCCGTATAAGAAAGAAAGGGGGTTACTCTCCAAAAAGTTTCTTAGGGTCGCGACTTGCCGCATGGGGCACTGAAATGAGTGTGCTTATAAATCAAACGAATACTTATTATATTCATGCAGTTTTAATGAGTTTCTCGACGGCTGCCTGCTGGCTGAGTAAATGTGTGTGGGGGTGTGTGGCAGAAGCGGGTCGACGCATAATTGTTTATCCTTTTAGATTCATGTGCTGCGCAGGCTAAGGTCATTGACTCTGCGACCCGTTGCTACCCGTTGGTCAATCAGGGTGTTGTTCCTGGTCGGGCTTATGGGATTTACTGGATAGCCATGTGCAAGCGCAGCATTACTTGAGTGATTCTGACATTGGGTGGAGAAATGCAGCCCAGCGGTGAGACTTTTATCATAATTAGCAAGCAACTCTTTAAGACTTTAACGTGTTTTAATAAGATAAAATTTGAAAAAAGTGTTTTGTTTGAGTAAATTATGGTATGAAGTATATTTTTTTAGGGTTCAATAGCTATGATCATGTTTAGTTAAGATTAAAACGCCCATACACAAACGCCTACTGAACTCATTGCTTAAGTAAACTTTCTCTATCTTGTAAGATTCAAGCCATACCTTCAGAGCTCTTTTAAATAGTTGTAATCGTTCTGTATGCCAAAAAAAGACGGTATAGCTTGACAGCTACGCCTGTAAATTAATTTTTAAAGAAAGGGGCGTGGCAAAATTTTAAAACAAACTTGATTTGCGTGCAAACTAAGACGTATTGCCCTTAAATTTGGCAGCCCTTATAGTCTCTGTAAAATAGGCTATCAAAACAGCTAATACCAAATATATCCAAGCATTATCGATTGACTAAAATGTTTATCGAGCTCTTCAACCAAAGCTCTGCTTGCTGTGTGTCAACACATGAAATTATCTGCTACAATTATCCAATTTGTAAACTTGGCCAACTAGTTGGAAACTTAATACACAACCTCCACACCCTCTTCAACCCCGAAATAAATAACAACAACACCGAGTGCCAGAGAGTTCCAGCCACAGAATAGACTTAAATAAACATTCCCAAGTTCGGGCAACTCTTTAATTAACAAGTTTTCTTGGACACAAATACAAACGGACTACGTGGTAGGTAAAGCGACCCGAATAACCATAACTATTTGCTAAACAACCGAAAAACCAACAGCAACAACAACAGATACAGAGGCAGAGGCAGAGGCAGAGGCAGATGCAGAGCACATTATGTTGAGGTCAGAGCAGAAGGAATAATTTGCTTTTAATTTGGTATTTTCTAATACCAAAACGAATCTTCTAACTGGAATTGGAAGTGCACATGGAATGCGGGGACAATGTTGCGAGCGGGCCAATAATTTCATTTGAAAGTCAAATGAAATTTTCAACACGGCGCTGCGAAATATCAATGAAGGGTTTACTATGCCGAGAACACACACTCGCTCTCCTGACAGGGCAATACATTTACGGCAATCGTCATTAGCAGCAACCGAGGCCGCAGCAGCGCCAGCAAATGAGCTTGGATACACCCATTCCGAATGAATGAATGCCAGCATTCAGCGTCGTCGTCCTATGTCATTCACTTGCGGTTCGCAGGCTATGCCATGGAGGATGGCCAGAATAGGGAAATAGGGGACTCGATCCAGGGGCCGGTCTGGTTTACGGTTTGGCATGGCCAAAAATATTTGCCGCGCAGGGTTTTGCTTGGTGCCTTGGTGACAATTGAAAATCCAATAAAGGTCGCTCCCGTTGCCGCTTTTCCCCACATTCCCCCCTCGGGTGCCTCTCCTGGTCTTGTAGCTATTTTAATTTAAACGAGGTTGCTGCCTAATCACAAAAGCGGCGACGTTTTACCAGGCCCCCCCCTCCCCCTTATACGCATCCTGTGTGGTCAAAATATTGAAGTAATGAACTTGCTTTATGTGCGCACTGCGCCTGCAAGTGGACCCCGTCTTCACGAACTGAAGGGGGGGAGGGAGGGGGAGCGGGGTCTCTATCAAAATGCCACTAAAGTTGTGCCTAGTTTTGGGGCTGTTTTCGAAAGGATGTAGCACATGCACTTTGAGTTAATGGCACATAAATCCTGCTGTATGCCATAATTTTTGATTACTTGGGCGTGGTCAATGTGGAGAGTCGCTCGGGGCTGGACAACAATGAGATTGTTCTTACCAGGTTTTCTGCCTCATGTGTAAGTGGGGCGATATGTGTGCTCTATGGTCTATGCAGGGCTAAGGCGGTTATTAAATAATTATGGCATTATTTTGTAGGAAGTGAGTCGACTGGCAATTGCTGGTAGGAGCTTTAATTTATAAGAAATATTTGAGAAAACATTTAAAAATATTTTCTATTGAAAGAATGTTAATTATATATCAGAGCTTTTTTTTAATATATGTAATATTTATAATATATGAAAAATTTATTTCATAATATATTCGAAAAACTTGCTTTGAATATTTCTTTAAATTGAAATAAGTTGTGGAAAACTAAAAATTCTTGACAAAATATTTAAATTGCATATAGTTTCTCCACATTAAAATATTCATAATAAACTATGGATTAAACAATAAAATAATTAAAAAAATATCTAGGAATATTTTTTTTATTTAAAAAGTATTTTGTCTCTATTTCATTATTTTAGGATAACAAAGTTTGGCAAGAAACGAAAGTTGAATGAAATTTTTCCGTTTTTAATATATTTTTAAACTTTAATTAAAGATCCTGTTGCTTAATGTGCCTTCAGGACTTGTAGATTGATTAAGATCTTCACAAGATCATTGTTCTCTTAAATGATGTTTATTTTTAACGTGGTAATTGCAAATTGACAGACACCTTCCCCATTTCTATCTATTGCCAAAGAGCACAAGGGCCTAAATTGAAAATGGTAAGGAGCAAAGCCGAGCACAGGGAAGGGGAAAGAAGGGCCGGCTGCCATTCCACTCGTTTGGCCACACTGGCGCACATGTCAGCATGTCCTTCAACAGCTTTTTGCCTGGTCGGACACTCAGATTGGGTAACTGAGGATTGCATGGCAAAGCTGCACGGGGGGCAGGGGACGGCAGTTGGGGTCAGTAACAAGTCTCACGACGACAGCAACACCTACGCAGCTACGTGGCAATGCCACACAATGGCAACACACCACAAAACAAGTGTCGAGCAGTTAAGTTTTTGCCTCGAAAAGGATGTGCGTGTGTGTGTGTGTGGGTGTGCGGCAGTAGTTACTGTTGCTCCGGCCCTGGTGTCAAATGCAAAACCGGATGCGGAAATGCAGGCGGCCAGAGGCAAACGGGAGGCAAAGGGATGAGGGAAGCAAACAGGACACCAGGCAGACAGTTAGCCAGGAGGACATCGGAGCCAGCCAGTCAAGCGGGCAGACAAATCAGCTTTGCTCACACACACACACACACACACACGCATACATACGCATGCAAACACAGGACACAGAGACAGACGCACAGTTGAGTGATTTTTCGATTATCATTTGCACGCCTTGGGTGACAAATCAAATGCTCAGCAAGTGCATTGAAGCTTGGCCCCAGCACCAGAGCCAGCAGCAGGCTGAGGCCCTCAACTGTGTCGTCCGTGTGTCCGGCTTTCTGCCAAGCTGCCTCAGTCTCTGCCTTTGCTTCTGCCGATCTATTGTTGTAGCTGTTGCTGTTCCCTGGTAAAATTTACAGGTGCTTATAAGCAAAGCGTTTCAATGAGGTCGTGTGTGTGTGGGCTCTACTAATCAGAGCGTGTGTTGCGGGAAGGAGAGAGGAAGAGGGTCTGTCTGCAAGTTGGCAAAACACTTTTACAGGCAGAGCTGCACATTGATTGTTGAGTAAATGAAGAAAGACTATGCATATTTCGTTTTTGAATTGACAAATTTAGCTTTAATTACATTGAAAATTTTTCACACAGAAATGTTGTTAGGTCTATTTAAAGACTTATTTGGTGTAAAGTATGAAATTAGGCAATATGCACACTTCAAAGTGTCTACATATAATTGATTAGCGCCTTTATGCCAAAAACTGTCTGTATGAATGCCTAAAACTCAGAGATTAATAAAGCTAGAGCTACCTTATTTTTTTATCGCAATACGTGTTTGCATTGCAGTGTCTCAGTGAAAGGTTTAAAATTTGGCCACGCCCCTTTTTAATTTGTAAGCAAGAATATGTATTAATTTTTATTGTGTAAAATTGTATAGAATGTATTACAATTTGTTATGTTTTCTCTACATTCAATCTCTATTCTCCATTCCTTCGCTAACTTAATTCAATAGTTCTCCAAATATTTCATTTTCCAAAATTCCGTTCAATTCAAAATGGCTACTTCGCCCGCAGGGCCAGAGGAAAATCGCCTCTTTGATTTTACTGTTTCCATTTGCCTGTTTCCCTCTAATTGGCTTATTCAAATAACAATTGAATTTTGCCCATTGCATTAGGGTCGCAATTTCGAGGCAAAATTCTATTGGAATCTGCCCGGGCATGTTTGCATTTTAAGCTGCGCTGTACGACATGGCGTATGCGCGTTATTAATGCTGTTGCTGCTGCTGCCCTGCATGCAATTTATATGTGCATTTTATGACAATGCACACATGCATATGCAACGCGTGTGTGCGTGTTGTTCTGGCTAACAATGTTTACTTTAATTACAAGCCCGACATGGAACTGTTGCTGTTCTCGTCAGGGCCCCAAATCCTTTGGAGCGATTTTAATTGTGAGACGAAGCCAAGTCGAGGACGACGACGACGGCAATGTTGCCGCTTGATGGATTTGTTGATTGTGGACAGAGGAGAAACGATTGACAAATTAAATTGCTTATTGATGAGCGCAATACGTATACGCCTTGTAAACTATATACACGTACGCGTGTATGTGTGTGTGAAGTGTGGAAATTGCCAACGTCAGCTGCTTTTAGTCGACTATGAAGTGAATGGAGTAAGTGCATAATGGAAATTTGCGAAAGCCAATTTGGTAATAATTTAAATTGAATATTTATGTTGTACTCGGATAGGGTTTTGTTCTCGTCGTCGTTGTGTGTGTGTGTATGTGTGTGTGTGCGCGCGGGTATGGGCCCACTTCAGTCACAATCAACTGCAGGCATTGTGAGCAAGCGAGATGGAGCGTGAGCTATGCATAGTACATTAGTTTTGAGTGCGCTGCCTATTTGCATATGTGTATTTGTCTTTTGCCAATGAATTTCTAATACACACACACACACACACACACACACACATACGGCCCTGTCAAAACTTCAACTGTCATAACACTGATGAGGGAGAGCGCGAGAGAGAGAGAGAGTGAGGGAGAACCATTTAAATTAGAGTTTTGTTTATATTGCATTAAGCCTAGGCAAATTTGCTGAGTCTCTGTTTGTCCATGTGTGCGTTGTGCATGTGTGTGTGTGTGTGTGTGTGTGCGTGTTTGCATATTTATATATGTATTTTGGCATTTATCGAATGCGTCTGGCCACAAAAATTGATGGTACATTACGCTCATAAAGACGAACATGAAAAAAAAGCATTGCGCATACGACACGTTGGACATGCAAGCAGAGACATGCTTGGAAAACGCTTTGAGGTTGACAAAATTCCTAAACAAATTAATGCAAAATATCTTTGAGCATTGCAAATGCAGCATGCAGATCGAATGCGTTTTTAATATACCCAAATAAATACGAAATATTTGCACAAATCAATAGAGAGAAGAGTAGAAAAAATATGAAAATAAAAATTGCTTAGCAAATTTTGCAGGCAGAGTAAACAATTTCTATGTTTCTCATATTGAATAAATAATTGAACGATTTTATCTTGAAAATTGCTGTAAAATGTACTCAAACGTTGCCAAGTAAATATAGCTAAATATTGAGAGCACTTGCCGATGTTTTATTATACAATTATGTGTAGTAAATAATTTATTCCTTTTTCAATAGAAATCAAAACTTCAATTTATACGTTTCGATTTTATTGAAATCAACTTGAAAAGCGCAAAGCACTTTGGACCAAAAAATGCTCTGCACATTAATCAACTCATACAAAGAGCTTCATTCAATTTTGCCACGCCCTGCGCCTCCATCGCAGGCACAAGTAGATTGTCCATTAGCAGCGTCAGTGGCTCGAAATCAATGGCTAATCAATTGAAATATGCAGACCAGACCTAATACGACACGTGGCAAGTGAAGCCATCTCCTCTTTCCTGCCCATTGCCTCAGTTTTTGTCAACTTATTTCAATAAACAACTGACCCCCAAGCTAAGGTAGGTGCTCTTCGCGGCAGCTTAACACCTCCGAACCAAAAAGCGCCAAAACTTCTGCTCCATTTGCCTGGCCTGGTCCATTAAGAATTCTAAGCAATTTCCTTATCAGCTTAGATGAAATCCTGCCCGCCAGTCTCTGCAATAATAATTAGCATAGGGAAGGCACTTCAAAACTGGCCCGGCCAACTCGCTGGAAATTGATCAAAACCTGCAAACGTATTGCCCCAGTCAACGTCATCATCGTCACCTCCATCCCCATGCCCATCCACATTGTCGTCCTTATCCTGCTTGTCCGACGAATTCATAACTTTCCCGCATATTATTAAACTCACTGTCTACGTCTGCCCACTGTCAATGACTCCATCAGCTTCCTGTGTCTCGCTTCCTCCTCTCATTCTCGCGCCAATTGTTCAGCTGGAAGCAATCAAAAATGTTGATAAAATAATTTCAAATTCCATTTATATCCTTAAGGACAATTTGCCATTCACCGGTACTAATAATATTATCAACAGCATCAACCCGCGCCTCTTGCTCCTTCGACATCTTCGTTGCGTTGCCATTCATCGATGTCGCTGCCGCATTTGGAATCTGTCCTGCGGCGTAGCTTGCTGTCTCCTTCCCCCTTATCTCTCTCTGTCTTTCTCGCTTTGCTGGCGCTTTTACAATTTGTCAGCAATTGAAATTCAGCAAACATTTTTGAATTTGTTTGCCTGGCTACACTTTGGCCGCGCTTTCAGTCAGCGACGCTTTAGCTACAGCTTCTGCTGCAGGAGTGGGAGTTGGTAAGGGGGAGGGAGGGAGGGGGCGTGGGTGTGGGGTGTGTTTCGGTTTCATGGCTGCCCCCAGCGGGCACATTTTGCATTTGCCTCCAACATTCATCGATTGCCTTGGCTGCTGCTGCTGCTGCTGTTGTTGCTCTTGTTGTCGTTGTCGCTGCATCTCGTCCGCTGCTGCTGCTGTGCGCTGTGCGCTGTGTCTCCCCGTGGAGGCCCGCCTGGCACCCACTGTTTTGATTTTTATCCACAGCGTGAATATGCAAATTGCCAGTGAAGCCGCAACGGGGCCAGGCCTGGACCAAGGCAGGCTGGTAACAAGGCGAGCCACTTCACCACAAGCTCCAATTGTGTTGGCCGAATTCTCGCAGCAGCCTCAGTCTCAAAACCTTTTTGGCCAAATGTTTTTTTGGCTAGTGGCAGAGCCAATCAAACATGTTGCCGCCCCTTACTGCCCTTCCCCTTGTGATGATATGATTTTCGGGCATGAGGCCTGGCGCAGTTCCAGACAGACACTGGCATTATGTGGCCTAGGTAAATGCCCTGCAGCCTATTCAATGTGGCCAAATTAGCGAGGTTTCTAGAGAGAAAGAGAGCGAGAAAGAGACCTGGTTCAATCTAAATGGAAATTTCTGAGTTATGCCAAAGTAAACAAGCGCAAAACATTATGATTTGTCAAACTGCGTGGTTTGTCTAATGAAAGCAATACAAATTATATGTAAAGCTTTTGACCCGGAAGGTATTTAAGACTTTTTAAATTTTGATTTTTTTACGTTCGAAATGCATTTTGAATTTTTAATTGAAAAAGCTTTAAAAAATTTTAAAATTTTTTATAAAAAGCTTCAACAAACATAAAGGTATAAAAATATAAAATACTAGTAAAAAATGTATTTAATTAAATTAAATTAAATTATTTTAATTGATTTTCTCAAATTAATTTTAACTTTAATTTTTCTACATTAAATTATATTTTTTTAAAAAATAAATAAATTATTGTTAACATTTTTATTCATTTACGAAATTTGGTATACTAAAAAGTAAACTATAGTTCACAAGAAATTTCCACATTAAGCTAACATAGAAACTACCCATAAAACCCATTTGACTTTTGGCATTTTCCACGTGCTGTCTCAAGCCGCTCCCCCCAAAAAAAAAAACCACTGCGCGCCATCAAGAAACTTCCAACAGTGGCGGCGCAAAAGGAAACAAAAAACTCTCCTCCCTCTGAGAAAAAAAAATTGCAATTGCATATTCAAGTTTTGCACTTGAAATTCACAGATTTGTATCGGTGCGCTCGTATGAATACCGAATACCGAATCTACCGAATATCGAATACTCAAAGAGTTGCAGTCCCGGTAGCGCTGCCTGGCAGCAGCTCGACTTGAGTGCCAGCTGCCCTGCCTGCCCCCACCAATGGCAATCCTGGTGCGCCGGCACGAAACGGAAGCAGACGTGGAGCGCGCAAGGAACCACAGGGTGTCTACAACGTACAGTGGGCGAGATAAATCTTTAGCCTTTAAACAAATGTTTGTGCATATTTGAACTTGCCAAGCAGTCAGCAAAGCAGCCAAAGCAGCCAACCCGCCAGGCAGGCAGTCAGCCAGTCAGGCAAGCCAATTTAAAATTGGCAAAAGGTTAAGCCGAAAAACTAACAACCAGTTGAAGATGGGGAGGGGAATGGGAGGTAGATGGGGAATACTTTGCTATGCGAGATTCGCTATTACGTTACTAGCATACGTAATTAAGCGCTATGCGCTATGTTCGGAAATATTGTCTTTGCAGATTGGAGTGCATTGATTTGATGGGTATATGTAGGGGTTGGGGAATATATAACATAATATTGTGTGACGTATCTAAATTGAAATATACAAAACATTTACGAACAATGCATCTTAAGATCAGGTTGTTCCATTCTATACATATATAATCAGGTATTTCAGTTTTTAAAAGTTTTTTAACGTTTCCTTTTCTTAATTGAACCTTATTCAGTCAAAAGTTGGAAATATTATAAGATAATAATTAAATATAAAAAGTTTAGTCTTCTTATTGGTAATTTAGACCATTCATTTTTTGATTTATCTTAAATATCTCAATCTAAAATTTCAAACCAAAAAACTTTCGATATCGTTGAAATGTTTTCTATTGTTTTTGTTAATGAAAACAGCTTCAACTGAAGTACATAATACGTTGCTGAAGAGTTGAATGAGCACAAAATCCGATAAAATTCTATTAGCTTCCTCTCTTTCCCTCTTTCTCTTTCTCACTATTTTACTCTCCCTCTCTCTCCCTCCCTGTCTTGGCTTTTCAGTGTATGGCTCAAATGAGCCGTTAATGTGAATCCTTTTCATGGACACACATGTGCACTCGCCTTTGTTTATGGGCAAATGTATGCATGCACATATGTGTGTGCGAGTGTTTAAGTGTGTGTGGGTGTGTGTGTGTGTGCCCGGGCAGCTCGTTAAATTTCATTCAGTTTACTGCGAGGGGACACAAAAATTGGCATAAAATGAGCTTTTTGCGCTGCTCAGAGAGAGAGAGAGAGAGAGAGAGAGAGGGTTGAAGTGAAAGAAAGAGATGGGAAAAAAGTGAAAAAAATATTAAAGAAAGAGGAGCACGTTTGCTATGCTGACATTGATGTTGTCGTTCTCGTTGTCCTCACCATCATCGCCAATGCCGTCAACATCCACGTCATGCTGCCCCTCAGCAGTCGCATCATTATCATCTGGGGCCATCATCATGCTTGTCGTCCTCCTCATCGTCCACGTCATCCACGGGCAACAAACACTGGCAAAGCCAATCGAGTACGGCTCCTTCATCCGTTCGACTATTGACATGGCCAAAAGAATGAACAACATCGCTGGCATTTGTCCGGATATCTGTCCAGCATTGGCATTGGCCAATAATTTGCAGCTCTCCCCCGTCTCTCGCTCTCTCTCTTTCCCTCTCTTTGCCGGACAGGCTCACATATGCAACTAATTGATATTATATGAATGATATGTTAAATCCAAATGGCCTGCACATGCCATGATGGAACAATGACAGCAAAAAGTATTCCTCCCCCGCCACATTATTTATATGCACTGGAAAAAGTCGAACTTTTTGCCTCCAACAACCAATGGATTGTCAATTAAGCGAGAGAGAGAGAAAAGAAGGTGGAAAGAAAGGGAGCGGGCGCATTATAAACAGATGGATATGTCAATTGTCAAGGTATCCGCTTTATGACGGGATTTACTTTATTTAAAAAGATTTTTTTATAAAGAGAGTAAAGAGCTTTCAGTGAGGTTAAGTACGATCAATAAACAATGATGAGATATTGGGGTTAGGCTGTGGAGGTATTTAAGACAAATTGAGACATATATATAAATATTTATTGATAACTATAATTGTATATGAGTTATATACCGAGTTTCTTTAAAAACAGAAGTAAAGCGCCTTTAGTGAGGTTATGAGCGCATTAAGTGAGGTTATATTTATATTATAAAAGTAACTTTGAAAACGAAAATAAAGCGAGTAAAGTAAGGTTAAGTTTGCTTAGTGAGTTAGAATAAGATATTTTATCTCTTAGAGATATTCTAATGCTAACAGATTGTACAAAGAATATTATGATCATAGTCTCTATATACTGACTTTCTAAAAGGAGAAACTCCTTAGGCAAAATTCCTTGTAATTTCTTCTTAAAAACACCTCTTAAATTTTAATTAAACTCGGAAAGGAAAGGAAACTCCAGAATTTGCTAAGCTACTTTCGGTTGGCTTCTCAACACGCCTCTCAAATGTCAAGTCTTTCCCGTCGTGTGAGGGAAGTTGGGGCAGTACTACAGTCCGACTAATTTACATGCAACCATCTTGTATTGTGAATCTAGGGGAGCTGACTTAAAAGTGCATTTCGCGTTGTTCCGCCACTTTAGCCAACTTAAATGCCAATTAGTTTCCATTTAGGTGAAGTTGCCACTCAGCTGTGCCCCCTCCCCCCTTCCCTCTGGCTTCATCCTGCGACCATCGCCCGCTCATTAACAATGCCAATTCGAAAAGTCTTGCCAAATCCAAATGCAAATCCAATCGGGCTACAATGACGCGTCTAATTAGTCAGGTTGAGTTGCGCCCGACGGCAAATCCCAGGCACGTTTTAGTCGTCCATTCCCTGTTCCTAGTTGCCCCTCTCCCTCTCACTCTCCCTCTGTCTCTCTCTCTCCTCTTGCCAGTTGCTGTGAACTTTCACACCCCGCTGTGTCGGTGCCCAAAGAGTGTCGGCATTATAAAATATTTCGCGCTGCGGCGTCCACGTCGAGTGGGAATTAAACAAATTTATTTGCAAATCGAGCAGCGACGCGACGCCAAAGACTCGACTCGACTCGCCTCGACTCGCTCTGCCTGGGCAACGTAACTTAATTTTGGGCATTGGCCACGTCGCGACCAGTTCCATTCGCATTCGCATTCCCTTTGCCCTGCCTTGTGCTGCCTGACTGTCCTGTCTGTTGGCTCCTACCCGTTCCTGTCTTGGCCTGGCTAAAATTTATTAACACTTTTGCCGCTCGTGTTTCAATCCCCCCGACGGCTTCATCGTCGTCGTCGCTGACTGCGTGACCGCTGCACTGCGCTGCGCCGTGTTGTGTTGTGTTGTGCTGTGTTGTGCCTGCAGTTGACCCTTCGCCTCTAGACATTAGATAACAATTCTCTTCCGTTTTCCAAATCGAAATCCAAATCCTTGTTGGCGGCGGAGGGAGAAATGTTGTAATTTTGTTGCAATTTTTAGCATGCGAACGCGGCATGCGGCATGCGGCACGAATGACGCCGACTCGACTCGGTTCAACTCAATTCGACTCGACTCGCAGTTGAACTTTGTTTTTAATTAAAAAGGTCAGAGCGAGTTCAATTTATACTGATGTTGCAGGGGGTGAATGAGGGTCGGAAGGAGGGAGGGGGGAGGGGGAGACCGACTAATCTGCAATTGAGAGAAAGACGTTTTTCGCTGTCTCAGCTCATTTCACTTCAGTCGTTTTGAGTTCTAGTCGCAGTGGGAGTCGCAGCCAAAGTCCGAGTTGGAGTTGGACTTGTAGCTGTTGTTGTTCTTGTTGTAGCTCTTGTTCTGGCCTGGCTGCACTGGCTCTGTGACGGTTTATTGTTGTGACACATTGACAAATGCTCTCGCACACCACAAATCGTTAATCTCATGTGCGACTTGCCATCCGAAAACACATAATGCCCATGCCAAATGTCAGGCCAATTAAACGCCCCTGTGAAAGGACAACTTCACATAGGGATGGACGTGGGTACACGGAGAAAGAAAACACGAAGAAGTAGCTTAAGAGCGGAACTTAATACTAAGTAAAATTTAGTTGAAGATTTTTATGTGTAGAGCAGTTTTTAAAATCCTCAACTTGATTTTGGATTAAGTCAAATTTATTTTACCAACAAGGAAAATATTATTATTATATTATTAAAATAAATTTAATTTATTAAATGTGAAAAAGAAACATATTTATATTTGGCTAAAAATCTAAAATAAAATAAATTTAAATTATTATTTTATATTTTTTTAAATTTTAACTGAACGTTTTAAGTACATAAATATTTATTGTGAAATTACTTATATTTCGCTATTCCATATTCAAAAACCTTAACGAATAATATTTTAAAAAATTAATTTATTAAGCTTCTGGAAGCCTCATCTCAAACAAGCTAAAGCAAAAGCTCTGTTACGTTTGAGCTTTATTGACTGCTTGATCCAAGCAGAAAATTGTCCAATTCTGCCCGACTTTTTAGTTGTCCACACAAACAAACATATCTATATACTTGCTCCATATTCATTCGATGACCGTGTCCGTAGAGATAACGGACGTACCGCACTCATCTCTAGTGCCCCAAAGCTCTCCTGCAAATGGCTTTGGCTCTTTGTTCTGCGGCCGCTTTTGCATTTGTTTGGCTGGTTCCGGCCTGTCGCCTGGCAATTGACATGATGATTTTGGGTACAAATTTTTGGTCCCCTTGTTGTGGTCAGGCAGTTGGAGGAGCAGCAGCAGCAACGGCAGCAACGACAGCAGTGGCAACCCAAGCCTCGCAGCCTTCATTCATGCAGTGGCCGTGTGCATGTTTTGTTCACGTAATTGACAACAACAATTGACAATCGCCCCCAAATGGCCATGCTCCAATGCTTGTGGTCTGCTCCTCCAGCTTCTGCTTCCACTCCTGCTCCTACTCCTGCTCCTGCTGCTATCGCTGCTGTTGTTATTGTTGGGCTGTCATTATCCTGCAGCACACGGGGGCAAAAAAGAATTGCCGTGTGGCTGCTGCCTTTTGGCCGTCGTCTGTTGGCCACCTGCGGCGCTAAAACTAAACATTGTCAGCTGATGCTTCTGTTGTTGTTGCTGCTCCAGTGGCATCTGCAAAATGTGTTGCAGCATGTTACTACGCCATGCAACACACACCAATTGCAGGGCAATTCAGTTCGGCATTATTTATTAATCGAGTGCTGTTGACACCTGGCAAAACATTCGAAACTGGCAAGCAAAAAACAATCAAGGGTTTTGATTGCAACCGTTCGATAAGCGAAACAACATGAAAACAATGAAAGCCAACGCGTTGCTATCGATTTTTAGAGTAATTGTGTATACTAAAATGTAATAGAAAATAAATAAAGAAAGCTATAACAAAGCGCGACCGACAGTAAGATACCCTTCGCTTTGTTCTAAAAAGCTGTTGCAAACATGCTTATAATTTGTAACAAAAGGACGAATCGAAGCCGAAACAAAATATTGTAAGTTAAATGTTTACTCTTAAAACAGTTAATCTCCGATTCGCGTAGGCGGTGGGCGTGGTATTCAATATTTGAATACAAATCATGTGGCGTATGACATACACAAACCTTTATACCAAATATGGTGTCTTTAGCTTTTATAATGGCTTAGATCTGAGTGGTCATACGGACAGAAAGATAGACAGACCGACGGACATGGCTCAATCAACTCAGCAAGTGATGCTATGCGAGAAATTATTTTGTGTGTGCCACGCCTTCTTCTGCATGATACATGTATTTATAAGGCTAAACATACAAATTATTAGTTTGTAAATTTTTATAAAATATTATATTATCTTATAATAATTTTTTAAAAATATTCTGTCTATATTTTGTTTTTAATTTTTTGAGTTTTTAAAGTTACCTATTAATTTACATATAAAGCAATCTTTATATAGCCCCCATTTACTGATTGAATCAGTTTACGATTGACCACTTCGTGCGCGTTCATGGCCAACTGTCCATTAAATCAGTTCCGTTTTTTTTAATCGTCTGTATTTCCTTTGAGCTCGTCTGGGCACTAATTGATAGCAAATCCATTTAATAACACCATCATTCTCACTTGGCGCTCACGCTTGATACTTTTGCAAGGATCTTGATCCGCGCTTAATGAACGCAAAAATTCTGATTGCATTCGTTTAATATTTTATAACTTATGCCACGAAACAACGCCGCGACATGCGCCCTCAAAAGAACCCAGTAGAAGAGAGAGGAAGAGAGTTGGCGAAAAAAAGAATGTGGTTTTTCATGCGAATGGGTCATAAAAAGAGGCTTCACTTTCGCCACCCTCCCACCCGATGACCGCCGCCCCCGCGGCCAGAGCCAACAAATCCCGTAGCCGTATCTGCAAAAATATGAATAACCATTCAATCAAGCAGCGAAAACAAGAAGAATATCGGATAAAAAATATGACCAGTCATTAATATCGATGGATTACATGCGTTTGAGCATTTACGGATATGACCAACCGCCAGACCGGGCCAAACGTTGCCCGATATAGCATCGCAACGCGAACCAAAAAAAAAAAAAAAAAAAATCCGCTCGCCTTGAACAAAGAAAAACACGCAAAAAATGAGCGGCAATTTTTAAAGCCCAACTCTCTGGCGAACACTTTACAAATGGCCAGAAACGGAGGACAAGAACGGGTAAGGGGGAAAGGAGGGGGTTATTTGGGCATATCTGCGACAAAAATCACCTCAATTAATTTAATTAGTCTGCGGTTGTTGTGCATTTTTGGCTACCCCCGCGCTGTCGCACGATTCCCAATGAATCCCGAATTCGGTTTTTTGGTTCTTTTATGCCCAGAAGTCATGGCTGAATGGCTATGAAAGGTTTACGCATGACGAAGGTGTGTATGACAGGCAGCAAAATGTAAGAAATACCCTGGCAAAAGTTTATAAAATTACTTAATCAGTAAGGATAAAAATTAAATTATTAAAATTAAATAATGTTCCAGGTATTATAAGCAATATTATTCAGAATTATAATTATTATTATTTCCTATTATATCATATATATATTTTTGTCTTATATTGTATTTTTTCATGTTTTAGCTAGACACATTTGAATTAAATATCAATTGCTATAGGGTATCATAGCGTTTAGTTACAACTTTCTTTCCATAGAATTTTTTTCGCAGAGCTAAAGTCTTTAATCCCCTCTTGCTGTGAGTATAGGTTATGACTTTGGGCCTAGGGCAGTCAGTTTGGGAACTATACAAAACACAGCTTGACAAACTGCGTTACCCAAAATGACTCTCGGCAATTGGTTTATAGTCCGTGCCCCGTTGTTCCCTCTATCGCACTCACTCGCTCTCCCTTTCTTTCTGGAAGTTTATGAAAATCAACCATAAAATATTTGATAAACGATACTGAACAGCGAGCGCCATTTGACAGTTGAATATTTCTATATGTGTTCCCCCCTAAAGCTGCCCCCCTACAAAGCTCGTCTCATCTTCCACACGCGCATAATTAATGCGCCTCCAATGGATGAGAGCACTTTACTCAGCTTTCTGGCATTTATGAGCCCAAATTTTTGTTTCGGGCTGAGGCTCGAGTTTTGAAGTGTTGAAATTGTATTCTTGCTGAGATTTTTATGCTTTTGACATTGTTTAGCACATAAAAATGTAAACAAGTTCATTGATTCCCGGGCAGCTTGGGCAGCTTGGGCAGTTTGCATTTCCTGCAGTTCCCAACTTGTTCAGCTATTGAATTTCCATTTGTTATTAACTCGAGGGAATGCAGCTTCCACAGCTACAAGTTATTGATATTGATGTCGATGTCGATGTTAATGTTGATAGTCTGAGTGAAATTCTTTGAAAAGAATAATTCCTAGGCTAATACAAAATTTCTTTGTTTGTAAATGGTCGCTTAAAGTGCAGACATTTGCACCTTTGGAACAAATTTTTATTACAGCCGATCTGACATGCATTAAAAAGATTTAAATACGCTCAGCTTTATGACAGCTGAAATTCTGTGGGGCGTTCCATCTTCAAACTCAGACAAAGTTTATGTTGCTTTTTTATATTTCTTCACATTTACGACAGCCCAAGAGATGCATCACCATCATTCTGCAGGTATAAGTGCCCAATCTCGCAGCGGTAAATTCTAAAAGCGGTTATAAAATATTTCATGCGACTTCATCGAGCTGCATCAGTAAATACTAGTTTTGAATTTTTGTTTTGTGTTCACGATTTGTTTTAAGTGTGCGAGCGTGTGTTGTGCAGCTTTGCTGCGTTTTAAAGATTTATTTTTCGTGTTTTTCTTTTTCTTGCATTCAAATATTGAGCTCAAAGTACACTCGAATGAAAAACTTCAACTTCAAGTCGTTGCCCTCTTGAGAGCAAAGCTTTTTTGGGGAGCTAAGAGAAATTGAGAGAAAATACTCACAGTATTTTGCATTTTAAATTCAAATTGATATAATTTTATTTTGTCGTGTTTTCTCTTCCGGCACATATGCATACGAATCTGCCTATAATGGCAGCTCGAAGTGTTCGGAGTGTGTGTATCAGTTTTCGGCTTTGACAAATCATTTCCAGCTACAATTTCCTCTCAAGAGACAGATAAAAAAATTAACGTTTATCATTTTTATGTTATGCGTTGCACTCAAAATGCAAATGTTATGTGTGTGTATTTCAGACGAAAAACACCTCATAGTCGAATGAAGACATTATGTGACCCCGTTAATTTGGGGAGCTACACAAATTTATGGAAGACATGCAAGTGATTGGGATGCATCTAGAAGAGGGTATTTGCTTTTTCTTATGAAATGTGTCTCTTTTAGAGTATGTATAATGCTAAAACATAACCATTTAGATTATATTTTCCAGTTTATTGATTTAAATTTTATTGTAATATTTTTCTGTCAATTCTAATTGAATTTAACATTAAATCTACAACAAATTTAAAAATAGACAAATTTAATATTTACAATAAAAATAAAATTAGGATTAAAGTATAAATAATAAAGTTAGAAAATATATTTAATTATTAAGTATAATAATATACCAAACTATCAATTATTTTTGTATAATTCTTATCTTTTACCTTATCAATAATAGCACGCAGAGTATTGAGTCTTCACCATTTCGCAAGAATTCACAGCTATCTTGTTTTATTTCACTTCCTCTGTGCTACTTTTCCATTTTATTATTGTTTTTTTTTTTTTTTTGGCTTTTGCAATTTCACTTTGATTTATTTTAATTTGTAATAAATTACAACTTTCAGCTGTGGTTAACAATATTTATGCCTGTGGCGGGCCAGCATCATATGCTGCTCCACCTATTTGAGTTGAACATATTCGAAGCGGGCGTAGCATCGCTTAATGGTTTTCCAATGTTAATGTGTTAAGGCAGCAGCAGATGGGCTCGAGAGGGGGGGAGGAGAAGGCAGACGAAGAGAGGTGAAAAAGTGAGAGTCTATCGAAAATGAATTATGAAATGTGAGTCAAGAGTCGAGAGTTATTATTGAAATACGACCACATATCGAACCCGGCTCGCAGCATCTCAAATATCGACTGTCATTGCCAGTAGCATCACCTATACAATATGGGAAAGCTTAGAGCCATGTGATATACGACGACGGGGCCAATAAATATCGCTGCGAGTGAAGGTGTCGTTCGTTGCACAGTAGCTCTGCTTGTGGCCAGTGCTGCGGCTTACCTCTTGGCGTGGCGTGGTGTGGCGTGGCTTGCCTCTTGTGGTTTATCTAATGCACAGACACATGATCCAAGCCATAACATATATGTTTTCTCTATTGGTTTATGGGTTAATGATCTTTGGCTGGAAGCTGCTAGCATTGGCTACAGTTCTGATAGGAAAATAATTCTAAATCGATTATAAAGTTTAAGATGAAATAAATTTGACCATCGTAAAGTTAGTTATTATTAGGGAATATCAATATTTATATGCAAATTTCTTAACAAACCTACTAAAGTTTTTTAAGCTACAAAAAATATTTCTAAATTTATTATTAAGTTAGAGATGAAATAAATTCTACCACAAGTAAGGCTAATTATAAAAAAAATATTATTATAAATTAGAACATTTTTAAAAAAGTCTTCTTAATTATATTTGAAATAAATTTGACCATCAGTAAAGCTAATTATTATAAAAGAACATCATTATTTATGAGAAAATTTTTAAAGACACATACTGAACTGTTTTTAGCTTTGAAAAATACTTTTGTATCAATTATAAATTAGGAGCTAAAATAATTAGATTGTAAGTAAAGCTAATTATTATAAATGAATTCCATAATTTATGGACATATTTCCAAAGAAACCCTCTAAGCTTTATTCAACCCGAAACCATTTAAAATTGCCTTGCACAGTAAAAATATTTGTCAAACGTTTGTGCTAAATCAAAACTAGTCAAAATGGAGTGCGATTTATGTTTTACGATATCGAACATGAACCATATTTTATAATGCCATTCGCCGTTGCTTGCAGCAATTTATGTCGACTGACAGAATTGTTTCTGGCATTTTGTTTGGACAGCTGCATCATTAGAAATGCAAATAGATGTGCGCAAATTTTTCGGAAATTTCGAAACATTTAATGCCAAAACAGACAAATTTATTGCCCGCTGCCACAGCCGCTGATGCTGCTGCTGCTGCTGCTCTACTGTGAATGCTGCCACTGCCATTCACACAATTTTGTGGTTTCAACTGTCAAAATTCATCAAAGCCCATCAAGTGCAACGCAGCGAACGCACCCGCCCACAACTCGCCCGGGGCACGCATCAAGCGTGAATTATGACAATGCGTTCAGAGATTCCCCCAACAACAAAAAATAAAAAAAAAGAGTGAAAGCTAGCGATAAGGCAGGCCCATGACATGGACCCTCTGCTGGGGGCTGTGCATGTGAATAATTGCTGCAAAAAGGCAATAGAAAATTTTTCAAAAAATTTTTCTGCATAAATTTCGTGGCAAAAGACTAGAAAGTATTTCTCTGTTGTTTTTGTTGTTGGGCAAGAGAACACAAATATAAAATACCAAACTAAATTAGTTAATTAATGCAGCCAGTGAACGAACACAAAGCGAAGCCAAGCCAGAACTGGACGCGGGTCGTCATCAATCATGTGCCCCGCTCAGGGTTTGCTCTGGCCCGAAACTCTTTTCCCACTCTCCCAACTTATATTCTGCGTGCGTGTGTCAAAAGTTTTGAACCCAAAAATGGGGGACGGGAAGTGTTTGCGATGCTTTCGCTTTCACTCTCTAAGCTCGATTGACGTTCGTGGATTGCCCAAGGGTAAGAAATATTCGCCCAATTAGATGCCCACACATATGTACATATGCGCCAGCGACAGGTAAATTGATTGGGCGCCTGGCCATAACCCCATATTATCTATAAATACCAAAAAAAAAAAAAAAAGCCGCATAAATTATAAAGCAAAGACGACCGCATTGTATCAGATTTCGCGCTTTGTGGATTTTTGTTTGAATTCCTTAATGAATCCCATCGCTAAGCCGCAGGCAAACACCAAACATCCATTAGCCAGGGGAGGTACCTGTTGGTACATATAACATAACACTTTTTGATTGTTTTAAATATTACCTTCGCACTGAAATACTCTACGAAATTAACCAAGAAAGTAAAAGTGATTGATTTGAATAAGCTCCCATTATTTCTGGAGCCAATGATAATTATCATAATATTTTCTATAATTTATTTTGTATTATAATTTTTTTGGAAAATTTAAATATTTTTATAGTCCCTTTCATGAAGGTATTTAAATTTTATATTAATTTCTAAACTGTTTTTTATTTTTTTTTATTAATCGATTTTTTTGCTGTCATCTTATTTTCCCTGATATCATTTTATCACTTTTTAAAATTATTTCAAGATGATCTTTAAAATGATGTGGTCAAAACTATTTGATCAATTCTATTAAAGCTTCGATATACCCTTGGTTCTATAGAGTATGCGAAAATTCTTAACACTGATTGACATTTTTAAACGCGCGTTGTCCCCCGCGGCATCGTCTCATTTGGCAAGGCAAACCCTTTGGGTCAGTTAATTTGTCAAGCTGTCGCGTTGGGGGAGGACGTTTGCACTGGGCAGGTGAACGGATCTATCATCTGCCCATGTGAAGGCATTTGAAATTTGCATAAAACCATCGAGAAACAATGATAATAGAGGGGACAAAAAACAAACGCTGAAATGAGGGAAAAACTTGCTGTGCATTTTTAATTAATTAATTAAGGCAAGTCTCGCTTTATGTGTGTGTTGCCAGTGTCAATAACGAGGCTATCAACGGCACAAGACAATGCTCTGTTCTAATCAACGTCATCATCAGGCAAAGCAAAACGCAAATATTTGTACTTGGATTATGTTGCTTCACGTTGAATTTGGCCCACTGTGTTTGCATATGCATGAACTTAATTCTAATTAATATTTTATTATCTTAATTATGCATCGCACCTTGCCGCGTCGTGCATCCGTCGTTCTGCGTCTGTGGGCTGCGCCCTTTTGTCGCCAGTTTAGTTTTCGACCTTTTGCTTAACAAATTATGGCCATAAATAAAGTAAACGAGTTAAAAGTGGTTTTGCGTGTAGACAGCCAACACGGACAGGCACAGAGACAGGGACAGGGACAGGGACACGAGGCCCGTCTCAGGCCCAGGCCCAAACCTCGCCTCGCGGAGTGTCTCCGGCTTCCTGTTTGTTGTCTCTCTTTCTCTTTGTGTGCACTTTCCACTGTCTGCCTTCGGTCTAGCCACAGTCTGGCGGCGCTTGGCTAATGTCATTTTCATATTGGTTGCGTTTTTTCTCGTGCCTCCAAAGCGAAAAAAGGGTTAATTTTTGACAAATGCGCGTAGTGAGTGCAACGAGAAATTTTGCTGTTGTTTGCTGTTGTGTTTGGTTAATTTGGGCTGATTTATTGGTTTTTATTAGTTGCACTAATTGGCTTAAAGCAAGGCGAGCAGAAAGCGTTAGTTCTGGCTCAGAGCAGGTGGTAGCGTTTTACCTTTAGTTTTAGCAACGGGTAAATGGGAAGATTATGTGGTAAAGATAAGATAAAAGAGAGGTGATTAGTCAGTTAAGTCCTTGGGGAAGCGTTGTCTGTAATATTATGAATGTAATAACGCTTGATTAAGATAATTACTGTAAGTTTTATTGCAATTATCAGATGATCTGTTGGCTTTATAAATGTTGGGGAATTTATAAATTGTTGATTGGCATTTATAGAAATTTATAGAAATATTTAATGGAGTAATGTATACATTACTTTAGTTTACTTTTTATAAATTTAAAGAGGTAAACAGTTAAGGTTGTCAAGATTTGAATTGAAATCGCAACTTTCTTTTTCTTTAGAGTTAAATTTATACAATTATTTTATTGAGTAATATTTTGTTTTAAATATTTAATTAAAATTAAAATTTCTAAAGTATATTAGGAATCAAAGAAAACAAATTATTTAATTTATAATAATTTTTGTTAAATAAAATGCGGTCTTTCTGTTCAAAGATGCAACGCATTCCAACATTCCATCTGATTTACTGCATATTTTTCCAAGTCTGCGCATTCTCTAACCAAAAATACAGTGTTTTGTGGGCAAAAAAGAATTTCATAACTCTGCGCCGTTGCTGCCCAATTAAATTTTGAACTTCTGACCAAAAACATGGAAAAATTGTTGTCTTTTTGTCATTTCTTTATGCTGCCTGCCTGCCTGACTGCCTGCTGGTAGAACCAAAAAGGGCAGCCTCAGCCTCGTCTGGTTGACAATGATGTTGCCGCCTTTTTAACGCAAATTCCATGAAAGCAGTCAGCATGTCAACGTGGAGTACTGTTCTCTTTGGGCCCCTTAGCTGCAGTCTCCAATAGCAGGTTCCAGGTTTCAGGACCTGCAACAGGAGAGGAGACTCCCTCTCTCCTCTGTCGGCTTAGAAAAACATGAAAAATTTAAACAAGGCGACAGGGCGCAGACAACGAAGACGAACTGTGTTTTGTCTGCTACAAAAATTGCAAGTGACAGGCAATTCATCATTCATTCGGTTTTCGAGCGGGCTGACTGACTGAATGACTGCTTGACTGACTGACTGCCGGACTGACGGACAGCCAGACTGACTGGCCAGCGAGGAGGCGGAGTTGGCTGACGGGCAGGCTGAGCTCCTTTTTTGTCGTAGCCAAAGCAATTTTATGGCCGGCAACTTTAAGCAGGGCCAACGGTTTGGCAATTTGATGCATTTAAAGCTTACACTAGCCCGATCGGAATTGAAATCGTGGGGGACATCTCAAGTGTGCACAGTGGTGTGGAAGTGCAAGAAAATTAAATTAGAAATAGAAATTTGTATAATCAATTTAAATTATACCAAATAATTGTGATGATTATTATATTAATATTTCATTGTAAATAAATAATTGGTATAAATTAATTAATTAATTTTTAAATTTATTAAAAAATTTAAATTTAAGTTCATAATTTATTTCTCCTAATTAATTCACTTGTTTCTTGCCCCACTGTGCAACACCTCAGCCCGTTTTGGTCATTTCGGAATTTTAAATTGTTTTAATGCGCGCGTTGAGCGTCTGACAGCCACGCCCCCCTTTCGATGATGTCGTCAAAGTGCCAGCTCGCGCCTCCCAGGCAGTTCGGGCTGCAGGTTGCAGGCTGCAAGTTCCAAGTTCTCCCATGCTTCCGCCTGCCTGCCTGCCCCATTCGGTTGCACTTCAAGGATCAATCAATTTTTTAGCACGCCCCGCTCTGATGAAGTGCCGCCGTTGGGACTGCCATCTCAGGCTGCCTCCTGCTGCTATCTGCCTGCCTTATGCTGCCTGCTGCCTGTTTAATATGCAGCGAGTGGCATCGCCGAGCGCGACGAGCAACTGCAGCAATTTGGAACTGGAACTGGATTGGCTGGCTGCATTTCATCGCTCATCGGTGCAGTTCATAAATTTTGCAGCGTTCTCCGACAAAACAAACAAACTGCTCAGGCGAAGGGCAGGAGAAGCGGAAAAGGGGTCCAAAATTTATTCATTGCAACGAAGACACACACGCATGTAATCAATTTTTATTTTAGATTCTCCCAGCGAGAGGCACCTCGCCTCGTGCAGGTGCAAATGCTCCTTCGGCTCCTCCAGAACTATTATAATTGGATTACACGGAGTTCGGATGGGTTCGGTATTGGCCAAGGTCCTTAAACTGAATGTACGGCGCGGCACAGCTTCTTCCAAGTTGTTGTGTCTGCTGCGATCTGCCAAAGTGTGTGTGTGTGTGATATGAGTGTGTGCGTGGACTTGTCTGGCTTGCCCCGACTTGGCCTGGCATTTTTAACGAGCGCATCGTCTGAGCTGCAGTCATTTACAGTCTCAACAGGGCGGCTGCTCTTAAATGACAACGGGGCGTGGCGCAAAAAGGAACTGCGAGACCGGTTGGAGAAGAGAGGTGGGCGAGGGGACTGGGGAATTGCCGATGGTGCTGCCTGCGTGTGGCAGTTGAGCTGGCAAGTGCGCCATAAAACGGTTAAAAGTGAGGCAGTTTGTGTGCTTAAAACGCAGCTGCCTCAATTGCGGCAGCTTAAAGTGTTTCCTCTTACAACACGCCATCTCACTCACTCTCACTCTCCGTCTCTCTCTCTCTCTCTCTCTCTTCGCTGTCTCTCTGCCCATTGTGTTAATCCCCACTTAACCTTGAGCTTAAACTATTTGAGTTTCAAGTGCTACTCTCTGGCGATTGCAGAGAGATAATAATAGTACAAGCTACCAGAATTCCTGCGGACGCACTGTGAGGATATCAACTAATTTTCTCGACTTCTTTTTACACAAAAGGTCACCGAGAACAAGGGGACAAAATTAAACTATAATGGCATGTAGACTATTGGATTGTTTAACGATGGCAACGGGAACAATGGAAGCTGGAATAATGTGAGCATAAGGAACACAGACTAATTGTAATGTAGCCCGATATCGAAATTTATAAAGCTGGTAGGGAAGGAGTACTGAAAACTCAGAATAATATTGCAAAGAGTAAGAATTAAATGGGAAACGATTGTTAATATTGGCTTAACACAAGCAACGACAGACAGACGAACCTGGCTCAATGTAATAGGCTAGTGATTCTGAGTAGGAATATAGTTCCTAGTTCCGCTTTGGGAATAATACATTATATATCATTTTTGAAAAATATAATTAATTAATCGCCAGCAATATAAACCGGACAAGTGTTGCTTAGATGTCCTTATGCTTCTCATAGAAGGCGTCTAGGTATGTTTTGTACTCCTTTTGATCATTCCACAGCGTGGCGGCCTGCTCGTTTAGGGGACTCTTGATATTCGGCTCACCGAGCAGTGATTGTATGGACAAAAGAATGTTGCGGACATCATAAAGGGCCGACCACTTGTCATCGAGAATATCCAGACAAATAGCTCCCTGCACATCGACATTGGGATGAAAGCAGGGAGTCAGGAATTTAACCATAGGCGCAGTATATGGATAAGAATTGGGAAAGTGGAGAGACAAGCGATATGTCTGATTCGAGTACACAGTGTTTGTGGGGCCAGCAATGGTTCCAACCCATTTGAAGATATTTTCCCCATCCGGAAATGCCGATATGCCCTTCTCGTTGCCCATCATTAGATTCATGAGTTCCTTGTTCAGTCGTTTGCTCACAGCATGATTATCCTTGGCAGGCAGCGTGTCTTCGTTGTGTTTGCCAGTGCCGTCACTGGCAGCACTTTGTCCGGGGCTAAGGTTCTGTTCCATTGTACTCCACTCAGGGAGTTTAGTTGGCAGTTTCGGAATATGCTAAGAGTTTTACTAATTATACTGCGAGAATCACATTATAACAATACTAGGTTATGCTAGGTTTGTCGGTAACTGTACAATAACAACAAAAAACACAAAAACAATGTGTACTAGATTGTTTGTTTCTTAACCTTAAACTGTTATACTATCCTACGATATACTATCCTTTATACATCATCTTACTCTTATTGATAATTGGTTTGGGGTCCTACGTTTGTACGTTTTACAGGAAGGAGACATCTCCGACTTTATATCTACATATATTTTTAATAAGCATTAATGGGGAAGTCTGTCCGTCTGTCCATTCGTCCGACTGCCTGTCCGTCCGTTTGGCCGTCTGTCTGTCTGACTGTCTGGCTGTCTGTCCGTCCGTCCGTTTGTCAGTTAGTCTGTCCGTCCGTCTGTCCGTCCGTCTGCCCGTCCGTCTATCCGTCTGTCTGATGCACTGCAAGCTAGTTTAGTCTCTCAGTTTTAATGAAATGGTATAGAAATAAGTCGGAACGAGCCGGACCGGAATGATAGAACCTATTGGTTAATTGTAATTTGTCAAGATATTACCATGAAACTTTCGCGATACATGTCCAAGTATCGCTTTGAATCTTTCCCTATCTATGTATATCTTAGAATGTACTCAAAAGGCTATATCGTAAATAAAGCTGCATGAGTATAATATCTTCGGGGAGTCGAAGTTAGCCATTCATTCTTGTCTTTGTATCGACTGAAATAAGTTGACGTCGAAAATCTAAATAAAAAATGTTTCAGTCTGTTTGAAGCTGTAACTTTATAGTATTGCTTGAAATTTCATCGAGACTAGTTCGATTTCTCGACAGATTTTTGTGGAGCACTGCTATGGTGTCCTCTGAAGTGCATGAGGTGTTGCTAAAGCTATGGAACGCCATAGGCCTGTTGGCTTACTATCTGCTTTTTGCGGAAACGGAGGTAACAATATGGATTATAGTGCTGCGTTTGGTGTTTACCTTCCTGCTAGGCGTGGTGCTCTCCTACTTGCTGTGGATATTGGTCGCCATCCATTTCGATTTGAAGATGCTCTATTCGGTCGTCTTCCCCCAAGTGCCCGTCTTTACGCTGTTCCTTCTCTTCAACGGCTTCTCCTTCATGTTGAGTCGCAGCGTGCGTGCGGTCACTTTGCTGATGTTCGTCAGTCTGGCCGGGAATGCCGGGAAAAGTTACTTGCGGGCTGCTGCCTTTGCCCTGGTGATTTCGGGCCCCATAACTAATTTGTTAGCGAATGCCGGCGAGGTTGCACGTGTTTTTGCCTGCAGCACACAGCTGACTTATAACCTGACCAAAACACGTTTCGATCTGATGGCTAAACCCTTTACGAATACATTGCAAGACATGAAGCAGGACATAAACGAGATCCAGGACAATTTCAAGGAGCTACAAATCGTACTCGCTAATCTCAAATATGCCGTAGAACATGAAGAACACCCCGACAAGGAGTTGGACGAGGCGGAGGCGGAGGCGGACCATGCCAAATATCGTCGCAGTGAACCATACTTTATGAACATTAGTCATAGCAACTACTCAACCCTGGAGCCCGTATTACCCCAGGCATCCATGATTCAGGAGAAATTCTTGCGTGACATACGAGATCACTGCAAGCGTCAGTTGAGCGAAGGTTATGAGGTATGCAATCAGGTGTTCGATCAGGGATTTCAAAAATGCGCAACAAACTTCCCCGAATGGATGTCCAGTGCCATATGCTGGCCATATCGCGTTGATATAATATGCAAGGTCAACATGTTTGGCACTCCCGACAAAGTGTGTGATGCCTCGAAGGTAGAACAATCATTGTTACTCTCTCTCTTTAAATTGACTTATCACTTATGTGATTTAGGTATTCACTCCTGATTTCGGCAAGTATTATGTTAAGTTCCTAGAATCCGAGCGGGAACTCTTTGAGAATAGCACCAATATGCAGATCAATTATAAAAAACATAATGTAACAACATCGGCACAGCTGCGTAGTGCTCAAAAGACATCCGAGGCATTTCTGCTGGACTTCGGGAGCCGTAAAGATTTATTCACTGTGATTATGTCTGTTATCGAGAAATTTCTATGCCTGTTTATTGTATTCGTGACGTACTCTTCCTTCCATTACTATTTGCATTATCGAACTGATGTGGAATTCGATAACATCTATATATCAAGTTATTTTAAGCATTTGGATGCACGTCGAAAGTTGGAAAAACGAGCTGTGGTATTCCCTTTAAGTAACTATGAGCGTGCCGCGTATATCGATGTTGATGAAACATGTAGAGCACACGTAAATCCAACCTTAAGAAATTTCCATCTGTTGCAATTGTCGCTGGAGATTGTCACGGGTTTCATATTCATAGTGCTAAGTTCCATGTTCACAAGCCTTTTGTGTGCCATCAACAGTTGCTCGCTGATCACCTACAATCAGCAAGGCGAGCACGAGGTTCGCTTTAGAGTGAGTCTACTCAATAGAATTCTAACATAGAATTCTAACATTATATAAATGTTAATATATTATTCTTAAGCACTAGCACTCTTTAGAATTGAATATCAATTTATACGACTTTGTTACTCGGTATAACTCGTTATGACTCTGTATCATTCTATATCATTCTATTTCATTCTTTGTATTACTCTACATTATTTTCTTACTCAGGACTATTTACCGATTGAGTTTTATAAACCTATATTTAATTCTATATAATTCTATATAACTCAATATCGCTTTATAAAACTTTATACAGCTCTATCGAACTGTATCAGTCTATATTACTCCATGTAACCCTATTTAACTTTATATAATTATATTACACTAAATAATAATATATTACTCTATATCATTTTGTCATTCTATATTTCTTTGAATCGCTTTGTAAAACTCTATATAACTTTTATCATTTTACATAAATCTTTTAAACTTTAATTCTAGATATGATTCGCTATCTCTATAGGTTTTATCACTTTATCTATAATAATTATCAACCTGCTCTCTCTCTCTCTCTCTCTTAGATCAATGGCACTGGCTTGATGGCTCGACTCCTTCGCACCACCATGAAGAACTTTAACATCCACGAACGTGTCTCCACATCTCTTACGAACGTGGAGTGTCTTCCTGTGGCTAGTACATTGCCTGGAAGTTTTTACGTGAAAATCATAATGGTATATGTATTAATTTTCATACTGCTCTTTAAGGGCAACACCGTTCTGCGCGTACGTCGCCTGATTTGCAGATATTTTTATCCGAAGCGTGAAAAACAACGCATTCAATACCTTTATGGTCTCATCTTGCGCAATCGTCAATCGGGCCATACGGAGATGTTACGTAGGATGGGTGAGAGAAATATGTCTCGCCGACATGTGCTGGGCAATGTTAATATCTGTATGATCCTCTATAAATCGTATCCGAAGCGGTTTTCCTGGTTAAGGAACTATCAATGTACGAAGTGCCTCTGCCTTATCTGCGGCGTTATGGAGGACGATCAGTTCGTCATGTGCAGTAAGTGCAAGTATCCGTATTGTGGCAGTTGCGTTAGGGAAATGGGCAGAACTTGTCTTTTCTGTGATACGTATATTGAGAGCAAGAAGAAAAATGACGCGGACGAGGATAATAAAGGCAAAGAAGCTGATGTGGAGAGCAACAAGGCGTCGCAAGGCGAACGAAGCAGTGTGGGTTCTGCGGATCAGAAAACCAATCGAAAGGAGAAATAGAAGAAGAAGAAGATATATTCATACTTTGAGCTACTTTGTTGTGCAAAAAAATATCAATAATTATACCACATGGTATTCAGCTAATATACGATATAGTCCGTTAAGTCCATTAAGTTTTTCTGTACATTTCTTAACCAGTTCAGTAATTAGCCGCTCCTATATTCAATTTATCCTTGTATTTTTCCTTTTTCCAGTCTGTGGAACTTAACTCTCGGCTGGTTCTCTTTTAAGTTTGATTCTTTCGTTTCTTAAGTGTTCTGAACTTTGCCTCCAGCTCTGTCTGGCATTTTGTCTGCTCTTTCGAAAACATTTCGACAGACATCCGTCCCATTAGAGACGACGACCCTTTTTGTCTGCTCTCGGAGAGACCTGTACCTAATCTAATTACGCACATGTCTAGGGTTCCTCAGAACTTGCTGTGTATGGTTGTTGTTCTTCCGTGTTGCCGTTAGACAAACTTTAGCCAGGCATTAAGCAGCCCCTTTTGCTGATTCGATTATGTTTTGCAGGAATTTTAGCACTACCCAACACTGTTGTGCAACAGGATTAAGTTGCAAAATTGTTAATTAAAAATAATAAAAACGCTCATTGAAGAAATGCCTAAAGCCCGAACGAGTTTGCCAAGCAGCAGCAGCAGCAGCAGCAGCACGAAAGTTTTCGTTGTGCTCAGGAAAATTGTCTAGACTTTTCTGTGGTTGGGGGAAAATTTTGCGCTGCTTTGGGGCACTTGGCGAAACAGTTGCAACAGCGACGGAGGCAGAGGCAGCCTTGAAAACGTCTTTGTTTTAATATTCATGCGGGCCGCACTCTTGCATGTAGTTTTGTGGGCGTGGCTACCTAAGGTGCCAGCCCCCATGCTTACAATAAAATAATTATGCAAACAAAAGCAACAGCTAAGAAGGAGTGGGAAGAGAAGCAAGAGGAGAAGGTAAGCAGGCGAGACCGCAGCCCCAGACATCTGCGTCTGCTTGTGCTTCTACTGCTTCTGCAGTTGCCGCCGTCGCGTCTTTCCACAGAAATTTCACACATTTCTACCAAAAAGAAACTGAGAAACATGCGCAAATTTTCTTACGAAAAACAAATACCAAAGCGACAGCATCGTGAAAACCCCAAGCAAGCAGCCAACCTGCCTCGCCCTCCAATTGACTCTGCTTCTCCACCTCCTCCTCCTCCTCCTCTGCTGGGCATGCCGTGTGCGAAGGTGATTATTTGACGTTCACACCTTGTCCGCCAGCAGCGTCTCTCTCTAGGACTGCGTCCTCCCCGGCTGTGACTGCGACTGCGACTGCGACTCCGACTCCAACTGGGCGAGGTCGTCGTTGTCTCTGCTCCATCTTCCTCCGCCCTTTGTTGGCGGTTGTTGTGATCAGCCACAATAGTGACAGGTGTGACAGTGCCCTGACAGCGTCGGTCGAGGCGGAGGAGCGGGCGCCCAGTTTAGTGAAGTAACGAGGCGGCTATAAAGATGTAAACCAGACGAAACTGTAAAGCAAAAAAAAATAAGGAAAATTATTTCCTAGAAATTGCGCCGAGCAGCTGAAGAAACGAGCAAGCAATGCAGGAGTGCAACCAAAAAGGCTTGTATCGACTACGAAATGCCCTTTGCAAAACCAAAATTTATTAAGAACTGCACCAAAGAAGTTTGGCAAACTGAAAGCAGCTTTTCCTAGAAATATTAGAAATTCATGGAAAATTTTGAATAAAGTTTAAGAATCAAAGAGTTGTTTTTGAAAATAAAGAACAAATTAATTTGAAAAATGAATTTAATAGATCCTTCCAATTATTTCAGTTATTTCAAGTTAAACTTACGTTTATAAATTAAAAAGGCTACGAAAATTTACCTTTTTCTGTAAAAATGTACAGTTTGTGAAATTATTTATATTTCTTTTGTTTTTCATTTGCCTCGTCAATAAATAATCTTGGCCACACAGATTGTAAGCTTACATCTAAATATTTACTGCAACTTAAGACAGATCTGTTACCTACAAGTTCGATAAACAGATGTAAGTTTAAACATTTGCATTTTCCTTGAACTATTGATAGCTTCCTGGCCGAGGGTTGCAGCACCTTGAACTATACCCCATGAAATTTCAGTGCAGCACAAGGTATAAAGGAGTGAAAACAAGGAAGAAAAATTATCTACGACACTCTGAATTTTTCATACCCTTGCAGTTACTTTAAACATGAAACCGTTTTGGATTGCTTAAGATGGCAGAAGTTTTATTGTGATATCTTAACAATTGAACATTAGTCGACCAAGAGGTTATATGGCAGCTATAGAACATATCGGTCCGACCCTGTTCGCTCCAACTTATTCATAAAGAAAGCTTGAAAATTGAGAGACTTGATGGCGTTGCATCCGACAGACGGACAGTCAGACAGACGGACGGACGAGCGGACAGACGAACAACGCATTTATCCAGTTTGACTTCCCTATTGATTCTAATTAAGATTATAAATATGCTTTAAAGGGTCGAGAATGTCTCCTAAGGTGCGTTACCAACTACTAGCCAAAATAAATACACCCTCTGTAAGGGTATAAAAATAGATATTTTTTCATATAGACGAATAGAAAAATGCCAGTTGGTTAAAAGTAAAAAAAAAGTAAAAGAGAAATAATCGTGTTTAGTCTCTCAAGCGTTTTTTATCATGCGCTCAACTTGGCGTTGATAATGACGATGATGATGGGGCTGGGGTGTTGAGGTCGGTCGGTTGAGCAGTTTGCAGTTTGCAGGTTGATGACGACGACGATGGGTGATGGTCAGTGCAGCGCATTGTTCTCTTGCGGTTCTCTTGTGCAATTTACGCGAGCAGCCAGTGAACTATTTAGCCAGGCTGTTGTTGTTGCACGCTGCACTTGGCCAAAGCGAGAAGGGCATTTCCAGAGGGGGTGAAGTGCGCCAGGGAAACTGTGAAATGGCGGCTCCTCTATAGCGCAAGCAGCAGGTGGTAATGCGCAGAAATATGGTGCAGAACATTTCAATTAGAAAACGCCGAGACAGACAGGGACAGAGACAGGGAGAAAGAGAGAACTTTGAAACGATGACAGGCTGTCGTCGCCCCCATCAACAGATTCATCACCAGCCACAGACCCATACCCATACCCACAGACTCACACTCACACTCACACTTACACCCATCCAGTCGAGTCGCGTTGAGTTCTGTTTCGTCAAAAGCCGTCCCAGACAAATGTTCCGCCTTTGATGTGCTCTGACGAACTGTGCCTCCTCGCGTTCTTCTCTCCATCGCGGTGTCTGGGTGCTGTCAGCTTTGCCCTGCCTTGGTCTGCTCTGGCCTGCTCTACCTGCATCGTGGTTATTATTTCAATAAAAATTCTTGAATATTATTTCAAGTTTGTTATGGCAGGTTAGTTAGTCGCACATTTTTGCTTTACCTCTTTCCAGCAAGCCATTCATGCTGCTGCCCGTATTTAATCTTTATAATTAAAATTTTAACAAAAAAAAAAAAAAACGAGAGAGAAGTGATGAGAAAAAGGCCGCCGGATGAACAAAGAAGGCAGAGAAGGCGCCTTCTTCTGGGTGCAAAGACGCGAACGTGTTAAAAATTGATTAAAGTAATTGATTTGTAAGAGTTGGTCAGACGCCTGTGGCAGAGAGAGAGACCGATGAAGTGGGAGGGAGAGAGAGAGGGAGTAGTAGAACAAGTTGAATTCGTAGTAGATTAATGTTCTTAGTTTGTTAGCATGAGGCATGTTGGAATCTTGTCGTTTCTTTGGGGGCTTTGCATGCATAGAAAGAGATCTCCCTCAACTTTGTGTTCTAGAATGGAATATTTTCAAAGTGAGGAATAACTTTATTAACTGTTGAAATGATGTTGCAGTTCGGTTTTTTGTTCCATTAAGAAGAGAAGCTACAGATAATAAAGAATAAATGAGATTAGAAACGGTTAAGGCTGGCGAGTTATAACAGGAACAACAAGTAAGAAAGCTACAGTCGAGAGGGCTCGACTCTGCTAACAGCTATGGAAAACGTTTAGCTGAATAACTTCTGTATTTATTATCCGATTGTTACCAAATTCATTATCTGACTAGCTATAGTTATCATATAAACCGAAAATGAACAATATGGCATCAAAATTGCGCTTGTAATCTATTTTTTTTATTTACGGGGCAGAAGGGGGCGTGGCCAAAATCCAAAGTAAACTTGATCACGTGTAATAATAACACATTTTGTCACCAAATTTGGTAGTTCTAGCTTTTATAATAGCTGAGATCTAGATTATCACACGGACGGACATGGCTATATCGACTCGGCTATTGAACCTGAGCCAGAATATATATACTTTATGGAGTCGGAGATGTCTCCTTCTGCCTGTTACATACATTTTCGGTTTAAACAAAGTTATAATACCCTTCTACTCTATGAGTAGCGGGTATAAAAACTGTGTAGTAATATGTTTAGCTTTCTTTCTTTTTGATTTAAAATTTGTATTATCTATCTGGGTTCTTAGACCTTACCTAAAAATAAATAAGATCATTTTTTAAAGAGATAAAAATCACGCATTCCTTTGAGTCAACTTTCAGGGCTTTGAAGTCAGAAATATTTCTTTATATTCAAATCATATTCAGACCACATAGAAATCTCAGCTTTGTTTGGCAATTTCAAGTCAAACTTCAAACGGAAAACGGCCAACAAGAGCTGAGATCCAATTTCACACACACACACACATGCAGAGAGAGACTCAGGGAAGCCAACGCTGCACCACAAATCTCTCATTGCAGCCACACGATGTTTCGTTTTTCCTCGCCTCTTTTTTTTCCCGTAGCCCAGTTTAAATAAATGTAGATAAATGTAAATACACTTACAAAGGGCATTATAAAATATGCTATTGTATAAATAAAAAAATGTAATATAGTCTTCAATTTAAATTGCCAAAAATTTCCTTTAATTTTTAATAATTTTATGCTACTTAAATTATAAACAAAAATAAGTCTAGTAACAATTTTGAATCTATTACCTGCTCAGTTAGTGTATTATATCATCGGCTTGATAGCTAACATTTTTTTCTTGTTTTTTGCTCGTTGCATTAAACCTCAAACCGAAAGTCCAACGGACGCAGAGAGAGAGAGAGAGAGAAAGAGAGGTCTCTATGCGTGCGCTGCGCTGGTTGAGCTCAAAGTTTGTGCCAAATGCTTTTGACTCTCGTCGGAGCCATCACGCGAGCTGTGGAGCCATGGATCCATGCAGCCATACAGCTGGTAGCTGCAGTCGACGCCTTTTGGTCTTTTAGAAGCAGTAGAAAAGGCAAAGCGCGAAAGAGTTAAAAGCGCAGAGCACATAGAAAAACATCAGAGAGAGAGAGAGAGAGAGAGGGGAGGAAAGCGCAGAGCCGTAGCATTTTCACCCTATTATTTCGAGCAATTTCATCAAAACTAGACCCGACCGGCCTTCTGCTCCAAATTGTAACCACAGCCGGGCGACTACCCAGTGTACCCAGTGTACCCGATACCCTGCGCGCTGCTAGCAACCGCGTTGCTTTTTCTAGTTTCGTTTGCCGCCTTTTTTGTTGCTCTCAATAGCAGCTGGAAAGGAGGCAGCGAGGCAGGGAGGGAACAGGCAACAGGCTGGAGGGAGTAGGCAGCGGGCAGCAGGCAGCAGGCAGCAGGTTTCTTTCTTTTCAATGGGCAGCTACGACTGTCGACTGTGTGGAGTGTGGAGTGTTTTTCTTATTTGGTTCCCACTTTTATGTAGATTGGTATTTATTTTCCACGCGAAAACCGGCAGAAAACAAAAAACTACAGAGAAAGAGTGCCAGAGCAGTTCTCACACTGAGTTGTTGTTGCTGCTCCTATTGCTGCTGCTGTTCCTGCTAGCTGTTCCTTAACTCTCCTCATCGCTCTTATTATCGCGTCAAGCAATGAGAACAACAACAGCAACTAAAACGCTGCCAGCAGCTATGCTGTGCAACTATTTTGCGGTCCGCTGCCTGACAAATGGCAGCAACGCCATCGTCGCCAGTCTCAGTCCCGCTGTCAGTGCCGTCCAAGCATTTAGCCAAAGTCCAGGCCAGCCGACGGTTGGCTGCGAAGTTTGGCCAGCGCAGCCACTGACCGCCTCTGGGTGTAGTCGTAGTAGTAGGCTCTGCGGTCCACTTTTCCCTTATACTCTGCCACTGCGAGGGCTCATTGAGGTATGGCATGAAGTTTGAGATGCACTTGAAGGATTGTAGAATTTAAAGTATATCGTAATGATATATGTATATTTTTCATTAGACTGATATTGTATAGCTAAAATGTTTAATGATTGGGTCTTATCGGTCTTAAATAATAATAGCTGTTATTATTATTAAATGATTTAAAATTTTATTTATATGGAATCTAAGAATAAAAATAATTATTAAATATATCCTAGCTTGCTAGCTATAACTTATTATTATGCTATAAATATTTCAAGCTAGAACTATAATTCTTATCTTATATTATAAATTTATATGCTATTTTCATAGCCTGTATTATTCTTTAACTTATTTGAATTTAAATTATTAAAAAAAAAGTATGATATTTTTTAACTTCATGGATAAATTCCAATATTTTCATTACATAAATAAGTTAATATAATAATTTATTATATCATGATATATAAAAAATTTCTGTAAGATTGTATTAGATATTAATTATAGTATTATTACAAAATATTTTATTTTCTTATGAATTTCATTAGATTTTATTTGTCTTCCGGTTTGCATTACAAAAATTCTTTTCTTTTATGAAAAAATCTTCCAATCTTTTTTCTTCAACTTACTTTCTATTAAAATCATTTTTGATTCGGCTGGAGTATTAAATTTCAATCGTAGACCTTGACGAAGATTCGTTCACCTTTGGCTTAGAGCATTTCGGCTTCGTCATTCTCGTTGAGTTTCTCTTTGCGTTTTCCAATGTTCTGCTTTGGCAGCCGCACTCTCTGGTAATTAGATTTAGTTTAGCGCACAGATTTTGATACGTTAATTGTAAATTGTGCAAATATATATAATTGTGTGCTGCCCCGGCAGATAGTTGCCTCCGATTTGCCTGGTTGCCCTCGAAGAGGCCGGCAAGTCCAAGGCGAAGTCGGACTTAGCCGCTGCTTTAGTTTTGCTAAATTAACAGAGCGGGCTTCCCTCTTCCTCTCTCTCTCTCTCCCTCGATCTCTCGCTCTCTCTTTCTCTGTCTCTGTCATTGTGGCGTGAATAAGACAAATGCTTGGCATTCTTTTCTCAAGCCTTTTGGCTACGCTTTTGATATGTGACCGAGTCGAGTACGAGGCATGACCATTGCAGATGCGCCGCAATTAATAGGCACGACAATTGCCTCAGTTCAGTTGCCCCACGGGCGCTCCGGTTCCCACGTGGAGTCCACATGAAGTTCTCGCAGTGAGTCAACAGAGAGCACACTCGACTGTAGCTTTCCTACTTGCTTTAATAATAACAATCTTTAAAGTCATATCGGGTCCCTAATTGCTGCACAATTCATTCGGGGGATTATCCAACATGCATACTCCTTATGCATAACGTATCCCACATTGGCCATAATTGTTTATGGCTTCGCTTTGGGCAGGGCCTAATGATGATCATTATATCCTTTTTGTGGTAGCCAGAGTGGAATCTGAATTTCATAATGATTGCAAATTAAATTGAAGGCGATTGGGCAAATGCGCATAAAGAGGCAGAAACTAAAATATGCTGCCCCCAAAAACGAAGAAGATCTTTAAGCGAGGGTGGCTTGAAAAGTTTTAAAGAGGTTTTTCTTCTTCTTCCTAAATTTATATACAAATCTAAGTAAAAGTATATTCTGTATAGCCCCAAGTTAAGTTTCAAGCTAAACTAACCGTAACTGACGGGGCAACCCTTGCTTGCTGATGACAAATCGAATTATCTGTGCTATATTAAAGCATAAAAGGGGCAGACAAAGAATGAACCAATTTGATGATGAAGACGAAACGCATGTTGGGGCACATCCGCTTGTTGCACTTAACCACATAATGCCCGAAATTGCCAAGGGAACAAATTCCAGGAAGCCCAGCTCTACCTCTGCTGGGCTACCTTTCTGCTCAAATTATGCGCTTCAATTTAAAGCGATCGCTTCGATATCCACTTGCTTTACACTTGCCGAAAATACGTATGTATATATATCTCTGTATATATTCGCGGACATACAATAACAAAATTATCATTGTCTCCTACATCATCCGCTTAATGTGCAACCATCAATCTGTGTCCGACTGCGCGCGACTGTCAAACACCAACGTGGACGTGGATGTGGATGTGGATGTGGATGGGGAAGACGACTGCGACTTTGAGACGAAGACGAAGACGGACCATCAATCGCATTAAGACCATAAAAGGATTGCTCATATGTAGCCAAGACCAAGTGAGCTGGCGGCAGCGGCTGTTTAGGCAACTGATGAAAAAGAATTTTTAAGTCCATTGTGTGTTGCAAGTTGCCCAAACTGTGAGTGTGTGTGTGTGTGTGTGTTGTGTGTGTTTGTTTCTTGAGTGGTAAAAGGACAAAATGTCACAAAAGCGTGACGATGTGTCGTAAAGTAGCCCCTCTTCCTCTGCCCCAAGAAAGGGTTGGCTTTTTACTACTTTGTGCTTGGATGCTTGGCTGCGCTTTTTATGATTTCCATGTGCCACACTCGACTCGCAAGTGATCCCAGACGAACCGAAACTGTGACTGACTTCAGCGCTGGGGGACCAGGGTTTCTCTCCTTGTCTGGACTCAACTCTGGCGGCTTAATCAGTTCAGAGCAAAAGGTTGCGAACAACAAAGACGCTTTGGCATTGGCCTCTGCTGCCCTGTGTCGAGTCGCTTTTGTTATGCGATGCATTCAGACAGAAATACCATATGTATACATAATATAACGATATAAGCATATCTCTTCCAACTGTCTTTATATAGCCTGTATAAGTATTTTATAATTCTCGCGGCGTTTGTTTGTTGATTTTTCAGCTGTCCAATTAGTCATTTTCATTGGCTTAAGCAGTTTATGGCCAGCCATGAAATGCGATTTAAACTGCCAAGGGAGCTGAGAGAGAGAGAAAGAGACAGGCAGAGGGAGGGGGATCTTCAGTTTTTCGCGCAATTAAAGCTATAAAAGTCTAGAGAGGCAGCCACAATGTGCTGTTTGGCCTTTATTATCAAAATATTGGCAAATAAATATTTACTGCAGGTTGCATGCAGCTGCTTTTGGCTGTCTTTGCTGCTGTTATTGTTGTAGTTGTTGCTGCTATTAGCCCAGTTTTAGTGCTGCTGCAGACAAATGTCTAGACAAATTTTTCGCAGTGCATTTAATTGCATGTTTAGTGCCCACTCGAAGTGAAGTGGGGCGAAATACTGCGAGCATTTTGAAAAAGCTGTTGGAAAGCTCTTGGCTTAAGTTGATTGGAGAACTTTAAGTGAAAGCAGGGTGCTTTAAGAGCGCGGATATTGATCGAAGCTGATTGCAGTTTGGCTTTTAATTTCAATAAATTACCAATCAATGCTTTTCTCTTTAATTTATATTTTAATAATAAGTAAAATATTTTAAATATAAGTAAAATTACATATATTCTTAATCAGCATCGATAGGAAAGTCGAATTAGCCATGTGTCCGTCTGTCTGTCCGTTCGTTTGTCCGTCTGTCTACTTCAATGCAAACTAGTCTCTCAATTTTAAAGCTATCTTTATGAAACTCGGTATACATGCTTCTTATTGCTGCACGCTGTAAATAAGTCGGAACGAGCCAGATTGGACTGTTAAATCGTTAAGCTTCCATTGATCCATATCGTCAGATTTAATATTTGGAGCAACTGCAAGGTTATGAGTCCTTCGGCGAAGAGAGAGAATTTAAGAAAGAAATATTGTTATATTTAAAAAAAGCTCTACAAAAAATATTATATATTTCCTTAAATAGTTTCTTTTTTTAATTTATACTTACGAAAAAGTATCTTCCTTTCCCTTTTAAACTGTCTGCACAACATTAGCTCAGTTGTCACTTTCGCAATTATAGCGTCAGGGATACCCTCTCATTTATCAGCATCAACAACTTCAGGAACTGCTCTACTCCACACACTTCCTTACACCCACTCACACACACACGCGCACACACTTAGAGACTCACACACACAGTGTAAAATACTGACAAACTCTCAAAGCATTTCTGATGGCTTTTGTTGTGAAGTGAGTCTTGTCTCTTGCTCTGCAGCAGCCACAGCAGTAGCTCCCCCTCTCTCCCTCTCTCCGTCTCGCTCTTCTATTGGGGCTTGCCATGCTGCTTGCACTTATTGTGTGTGCGCGTGAAATTCACAAGAAATTAACACAATTAACACTTTAATTGCAAACTTCCGTTTGCGCTACTTTTTCTTTGCCAAGTTCCGCCACTGGGACAAAAGATGCTCCCAGACTCATTTGCACTGTCTCCGGTGTCGTTGTCGTCGACTTGCAAGTCTGCAAGAGTTACTCTCTCATGTGTGTGTATTGCAAATACAGCTACAGACAGAGATAGAGAAAAAGAGTGAGAGAGACGGTTAGACTGCGCCTGAAATGAAAGCAATTAACACTTTAATGACACTTGGAAATTCTGCGGCAAAGTTTACTTCCCCTCAAAGGAACTCGACGAGATGCTGCGGGATATTTACAGCCACCTCCCCTCCCCCTCTTACCACCCTTCACGCACTGCTTACAACTTATTTTCACACTTTGGTCAAAGGCTTTTCCCTTTTGGTAACTCTTTGAAAATTTTCACATTTCTGGCCTCAACTGGCGAGGGGGAATGACAAGTCTCAGTTTAAGGTTTCTGTTCATTAAAATCGAAATTGGCAAAACTAGAAAATGAGTCTATCTCACTACTACTACTGTTCCTCTCTCTCCCTCCCTCTTGTTGTCTGCTTGCCTCGGGCCAAAACGGATGCATTGTGCAGAGCTCTACAAAGGAGTTATTATGCGTTTTTCTAATTAGAGCAAAAAAAAAAAAAAATGAAATGGGAGCAAGACAAATTAGATCTACCAGTGAGAGAGCGAGAGAGAGAGAGAGAGAGGAAAGAGAGTGGAGAAATTGCAGAATTTCATCCATAGCATAGACATGCCCGCAGTTGTTGTCTCTCATGTGTGCAGGAAATTGGCAAACGGTTCTTGTTCTCCATCTCCTTCTCCCAGTCGGACTGCAATCTGCTCTGATGATAGACTGAGAACACTGAACAACCAAGATAATGTGTAGAGCTGGCCAGAATTTGATTGCCTCACATGCTTGGGGCGCACACACTTGACACTTTTCCTGTGCACCTCATCCGATTGTGGTTATGTTTGCCCTCCCCCAGGGGGGACGGATTATGCGGGAACAGGTCTATCAGTTGGAGAGAGAAAATCACAAGTGAGAGGCACATGAATTTTGATGATGTTGTTTATAATGTGGGCAGTAGGATAAAGATTATTATAGTGGAAAGAGTTTAAAGAGAGACCCCAAATATCAGAGTTATTATAAGGTATATGAACAAGTGAACTAATAAATAATGGGCACACTTACTATGAATAGTTTGAAGATTAATTGAAAACAACTACAAATTATTAAGACATACAAATATTGGAAATAGATGAAACAGTGGGAACAGCTTAGCGGAAGGCAGAATAGTTAAGCTATCAGAAACAAAAAGATTCACAAATAGTGGTACCACTTATTATGAATACTGTGAAGACTTAATAAAAAGGGAGTGATTATTCGGTTAAATTTATCAATAAGTTAAGAGCTGGCCCCATTATTGTAAATTAGTGGGAACAGAAAGAAACTGAATACTTTAACTATTCCAAAGCATATGCATAAGAGGCAAAAGAAATAATAGGATGGGGTGAATGAAGATCATTTTTAAAAGTTAACACATACAAATAATGGGACTAGATAGATTGAACTTGAAAGGATTAATCAGACTGTAAACTTTAAGGAGCTTATAGCTTAAACTATTCTTCTGAAATAGTAGCAGCAGCTTTTATAAATAATTAGCTGAATAATTTAAAACTAATTCAAGCTATTAAAGCATCGAAATAGTGAGAACAGCTATTTAAAGTGGGAAGAATTGATAGCTGCAATAGGGGAAACAGCTACAAGTTTTTTATAACAATAATTGTTTATGGCCCAAAGCTTAGCCTTGCTTGTATTGTTGTTCCTTAATTTAACAGCCACTTAACTGAGCAGCTTTCGTAGACCTTGTCTCAATTAATACCAGATCATGTTGCCCTGCTCCCTACCCACATAAATTCTCTGGCCTGGTTAATTTAACCTCAACTTTAGGCAAATGTTAACGACCCCACCCATCTATTGTAACTCTCTCAACCTCCCTCTCTCTCGCTCCCTCTCCCTGTCCCTCTCTGAGCCATTGAGCAGCTTCCTTTCAACATTAAACTCGCACTTGCCGGCGCCGTGAAGAGAAACATCTTTCAACTTGTGGCACAGCAGCTTCATCCGCTTGTTGCCCATTGCTGCCTGCTGCCTGCCGCCTTTGTTGGGCTTCGTTTTGCCCCACTGTGCGCTGTGTTGAGCGCCCACCCGGAGGCAACTGGCAACTGGCCTGTCAATGCAATAAACGCAGCACAGCCAAAGGAGCAACAGCATCCTAGCCAGCCATTTCTAGCCCAGTGTGGAGTTGCCTCCTCTTCTGCATCCTCTCTTCTCATTGTTGTTGTTGTTGCAGTTGTTGTTGTTGTTTGCTTGCCTTTTTCATGTTTATTGCAAGTATTTCAATTCGGCGTTTCTCATTTTGGCCGTGCCGTTGCCGGGGCTTGTTTGCAACAATATTTATCCCCTGCCCTCCCCTTGGTGCTTTCCTGCTTTATATTTTGCCAGGCTACGTCGGCTAACAATGAGGAGCAACCCGAGCCGGAGTCGGAGCCGGGCCGGAGCCGGAGCCGGGCATATTCTGTAGCTGCTGCCGGCTTCCATTGCATATGGCAACTGCCTTGGCTGGACACGGTAACTGCTGCCCTGCTGCTTTTTCTCCATCTTCTTTGCATACACACGTTGGGCGCCATTTCTTTACATTTTTTTTTTGGGCTTGGAGAGGAGAGTGAGGGGAGGGGTGAACGAGCAGGGGGGAGGGGAAGGGGAGTCATATGTTTTGCCCACGCTAGACGACCCGCTGCGCTGTAAGTAATTTGTGGTTTCAGGCAAATACTCTGATGATGTTTTTCTTAAATGCTTTTCTCGCTGCCTTCTCTCTCTCTCGCAGTCTCTCCCTCTCTTTCTCTACTTTGCTTCTTCTCCCTTCGTTCTTGTAGCTTCTCTATAGCGCCTTTTTTGCGAAGCTTGTGTATCGTTAAAAATGCCTTTAAGGCATTTAATTTCTTTTGTTCATTGGGCGAGCGTTTTCTAATGGCGCGAGGGCAGTACGAGCAGCTGCGAAAAAGGCCAACCACACGCACACACTGCAAGCTCTCTGCCCCTTACCTTCTCTCTCTCTCTCTCTCTTGCCCGGAACCAAACTGAAGCAAACAAATCGCCATTGCATATCCTCGTCGCCCTCTGTCCTCTGTCCCCTTTCCCTGTTGTCCTCCGCTTTTAACAATTTCAATAGAAAATTAAAACGCAGCGAATTCGCTTTTCTTTTCACCATTCTTCTCTTTCTTCTCTCTCCCTTTCTCTCTGGGCGTCAGCTCAAGAAAAATTGTTGTTCTCCCCTTCCTCTGTGTGTGTGCGTGAGCTGGCACTTTTCTTTCGCCAAGCCTCTGCTGAACCGCCCCGTAGTGGGCTCTATGTAAATAGGCGTCGGTTTTCGGGGGTCCTATACAAATTGCATGATGTTGTTTGCCTGTGGAGGGAGCGAGAGGGAAGAGCGGGAGGGAGACGAATGTTTTTCAAGCTTTGCTACGTTAGCCTTTTGTTTGCAGTTTCTTGAACTCGCACAGGAGTTCAGGAGCTCTGGAATGGGATTTGTTTTTCCGTATAGATAATTGTAGCTACTAAAGTTACAACAAGGATTAACTTCAGTTGCACGGAATTCTTTGAAATAGGTTTAGTAAAATTTCATAAAGATTCTTCGTTATAAAAAGGGAAGTAAAGAAGAATATAAGATTATCTCAAGTGGAAGTTATACAATTTAAAACAAATATGATCATCTCTAATAAAAGAAATATAAATATTTTAAAAATGTATAATAAATTATAACTAAATATGACATGAATTGAAAATGTAATTAAACAATTAAATTTAATTTATAATATTTCTATTTAAGAACTGTAAAAAAATCATAATCTATTCTCAACTCTGAAACGATTCCAAACAAGAAAATGCCTAAGATCTCAGGATTTTCATTTATTCAAAAGATTTTTCTAGGTATCTCGAGCTTAGATTCCTTTTGGAACACATACCTCCAACTTTGTTGCACCTTTCCCATTCTTTGTAGAGCTCTTCCTTCTTTTATTCCAATTCCATCACAATTTACTTGCTTTCTTGTCATTTCAGACATGCTTCCATCAATGTTTATTAATATGACGCTCTTATGTATTAACCCTCCAACTCTCCACCCACACTCTCGTGATATATGATATTTCATCATGGTCAATCATGGCCATAGCCATTTTCATTCGTCTCTCTCTTCGTACCCCCCGCTGCAGCTTTACTTAAGCACACCCAGCAGACATTTTAGCGCTAACAGACCGCAGCCATATTTCGATTTAACGCACTGCGGGGGACAAGGGGAGAGAGAAAGAAAGAAAGAAATATTCTGAAGCTTGTAGAACTCGTAACTCTCGCGTCAGCTTAGCGCTTTGGGGTAACTGTGCGTATGTGTGTGTGTGTGCGTAAAATTTTTAAAATTCGCCACGAAAAAAATTTCCGAATCTTTGCGCAATCAGCGAGACAAGAAGAAGCAGAAGCGAAAAATTGTTGTAACTTTTGACTGACTGCGTGAGCAAGTGTGTGTGTGTGTGTGTGTGTGTGTGTTTGTTCGAGTGTGTTTGTGGGGTCGCATGAAGTGAATGAGTGAATGCGCGTCGAGGTTCGGGGCGAATGCAATTTTTTCATTTCGACAATTTACGAGCAACGCTTTGACGCCCCGCGGGGGCAGCGCGAAATCAAAACGCGAAACATTTTCCACAATGCAACATTCGTTCAGGTTGGTAAGCGAAGAGAGGGAGAGAGAGAAGGAGAGGGGGGAGAGAGAGAGAAGCAGGGAGTTGGCATTGCTAGAGTGGTGCCAGGAGCGCGCATTTTAATCGGCTATAAATTGCAACCCTTTGTGCCGCAGAGTTTGCGAAATAAAAGCGGAAATAGCACAGAGAACACACGCACCCGTTGGAAAATTACAGTTATTAATGCATGGGGTGCAAAATACTTTACCGCATGTTACCCCATTTCCCTCTCTTTGGCAGTTACGCCCCATGGTTTTGTCCCTTTTTTAGCAATACGACAATATAATTTACTCACGTGTTTCGAGCAGTTACTCCTTTTCCGCAAAATATATAGCACTTTTTTCAGTCTCTCTCCCTCTCGCCCTCTTTCTGTCTCTGTCTCCTTCTCTATTTGGTGTGACATGTCAAAATAATCTGACAGCTTAATTATACACGCGGAAATTTATATACGTTAGCAAACTGAAACCGAATCCTTAACACGTAACACCCAAAACCCGAAAGCAAACCCCTTCTTCCTCTCTCTCTCTCTCTCTCTCTCTGACCATTTCCTAGCCCATTTCTTTTTGCTTCTTGTTTCGTATCGTTTACCAATTCGTGGTTAAATCAATTTTCCACACTTGCTCCTTCGGCCTGCTTAACGGGCAACGGGTTCCGGTTTGCTTTTTATTTGACAGTTTTAGGTCAGCCTCTCTGCCAGTTCTTTTTTTCTTCTACGGCTTTCTGCTTTCAGTTGACATCCAGGCTAGTGATTACGCCATAGAGTTCCCCCCTCCCCCCACCCTCCGTTTCCTTCGTCTTGCACTTTATTGCAAAGGATCGTGAATTGCCAACTTTCGTTTGGCTGCATTGAGGGCAGCCCCCATTATTAAGTTTATGTGAGGTCGCTCGCATGCGATGGGGGGAATCGAAATTGGTATACATTGTAGGCAGATTCCATTTTTTTGGGAATTGAGGGAGGTGGAAATTGTAGAAGTACTATATATTAAATATTATGTGATTTTTTTCAAGGATATTTTATACAAAAGCAATAAATATTTATTTTTAATGTATATTGAAATTATTAGATTATTAAAAAGATATTTTAACAAGAAATTATTTTTTTGCTTTCTTTTTTTTATACTTAATAAAAATTATTTTGCGTTCTTTATTTTATATTTAAGTCCAAAAATTTATATTTATTATTATATTACGATATATGTCAAAGAGAATTCTTTGAAAAGTATTAATTAATAGAATATTTTTTACTATAGTTCCTGTTTTTAATCATTTCATTATAATATTTTCAAAAATCTTGAAATTTAAATAAAAAATTTATTTTTTTTTTTATTTGATGATTATCAAAAATTTCAATATTTTGTTGGGAGTGCCGTAGTTCTTTACTTTAAATTTCAATACGATATTTTTAAGATTTTCTAAATAATATTCATGGGATACCATAATTCCTGGTTTATAATTTAAATACGATGTGCTTATTTTTTCTTAATATTGTTCAAATTTTTTATTTACAATTTTATTTCATAATTATAAATAAAAAGAATATTTTTATTGGGGTACTATAGTGTTATATTTTAAATTTTAATACGACATAATTCATTAGCTTGAATACGAGTACCATTGGTAATTATTTAACTTATTTAACTAACTAACTTTAACACTTATGATTTTAAGATATGAATATAAATGTAATTAAAGATCTTCAGCTTCTTTTCCCTATTATTGAAATTAATATATAATTATATATATAGAACTCTTATATATATATAATGACACTTTCATGTCCCTGAAATGATTACAAAAATTATGAGTACGTCCAACTTCAAGGGCAACAATCAATTTCCGGTGGTTCTTCAAATATTATGTACGTATCTGTAAAGGGGAACAAGTACTTCTACTACTCATTGACACATGGTTTGAGATACGCAATCCCTTTTTGGACAATCTGCCCTTGTCATGCATTTGCGACCTCTCCGTGCACTTCTTTGCGTCTAATCTGAGCTTGGGCCTGCGCCCGTGGCCCATTTAAAAGCTTTACGCTGTTGTTTCTGGGCACTTCCTGAGCAGCAGCCGTTGCTGCCTCATGTGGGTCCAGATGCTCGAACTTCCTGCCAGCAAATTCGATACAACAACAGCAACAACAACAGCAACAACTGCTGCTGCTGCTGCTTTGGCTGCTGTTCAAAAATTCGATACATCATTCATCACAGCGCGTGGCATAGCGTGGGCATCAGACAAAAGCCATCCCATTAGAGCTAAGCATGTATTTAGTTACGAGTGTGTGTGCGAGTGTGTGTGTGAGTGTGTGTGTTCGGGTGTGTGTGCGCTGGAAGTTTTTGCGCCCGTAATCCCTTTCTAATCGAATTACGGCAAATCCCCTGAGCACTTTTTGTGCATTAAGGCATATTCAAGCGTAAGAAACTAATTTGAGGCGCCGCCAACTCGTGCAAGTTGGCCATACGCCCCTCGCACTCTCATGCATATGCGCACTTTCAGTACTCCCCTCACTTCCTCCCTCCAGCCTAGCAACTTCTAATTTAATAGAAAGTCATAAAAATGTTGTGGCGGCCAAGAGATATTTAAGAATTGATAAAAAGCGTCGAATCAGTGAAAAAGCCACGAGAGGCAGATTAGCCTGGGCTGAAAGGGGAAGGGGAAGGGGAGGAGATGCAGCTAGGTAGTGCTGGCTATGCGAAAGTTACCCCTAAACGAGCAGTTTGGTGTTTCCCACCAGCACCACAAACAGCCACAAACCAGCAACCACCAAGTCACTCTCTCGCTTTCCCTCTCTCTCTCTCTCTCTCTCTCTCTCTGATCACATTGTTTTCCCAAATCGGATTTTAGTTTTACACTAATTTCTTTGGTTTAAGACTCGCTCGTCGCTCGGTCGTTGGTCCTTGCTCCTGGCTGCGCTGCTCCGGCTCTGCTCCGGTTCGGTCTCTGTCTGCTGTTGCCTGTGTTGTCTGCTGGTGGCATTATAAACGCTTCGCTGGACATTGCTGGTCCTGTGCTGATGAATCCTCTTTGATTGCACTAAACTGCAATCGAGACGAATGCGCAAAACGTGCAATGTCATGCGGCAGGCTCGTCGTGGTGGGTTATTCCCCCATCCTCTCCCTCTCCCCTATATTCCGACTCTACGTAGTGTGTGATAAAATTCCATTCACTTGCCCACGACCCACTGCGGCCGAGCTGCCTTATCACAATGCTCGGATCGTGCTGCGTGCAGCGGTATCGGGGCTTTAGTTTTAGTTTTCCCTTCGGCTGCACATTTTTATGGGAAACACCATTTAATTGGCTGCCACGACAAATTTCCTACTCCTGCTCCCCCTCCTCATGCTACCCAGAGCAAGCTTACATTGAGGCAAATTTTGTCTAAAAGTTCGTCCAACTTTTGATAGCGTTTCCACTTCGGCTGAGTCATCTTGCCTCAGATTGATTACAAATTGCATTCGACAGTGGGGGTGTGCAGGGGCGGGGGGGAGGGGGACAGGGGACGTGGGCAATAAAATTGCAGCCAATTGCTTAAATTTGCCAGAAATGCAGATTGAAATTCGATGAGACTTATAGCAAGCATCTAAGAAGGCATGGGGAAGCTTTAAAGATGTGGGTAAATGAATTAAGAAATTTTACTTTACTTTTCAAGCACTAAAAATGGTCAAAACTTTGTTCAAGTATGTAATTGGCTTATGGAGACAGGGCATATCTCACATCGTAGATGTATTCGGCTCGAATAAAGCCGTATCTGTCTGACTGCCCTTGTCTGTCAGTTCATATGAACGCGCCCATCTCAGCAACTATGAAAACTAACGATACTTCATTTGGCTTGTAGATTTCTTTACACCATAAGCAAATAAATTATATTTTAAGTGCCACGCCCACCGCCTACAAATAACAATAATTTGCGAATAGTATGAAAAGTATTCAAGTCATAACTTTTCTCTTGAGAAATTATATTGATGAGTACTATATGTACCCAGTTCTTAAAGATCAATGCAATAGGACGAATTACACAGAACTTATGCAAGTACACGTTATTAATAGCGAAAGGTATTCAACTATTGGGCCTACTCGACTGTAGCTTTTGTTACTTGTTTTTGTACCAGACTCTTTAGATTTCTGAATTTATCATGGCTTTAATTTTATTGCCCAAATTTATGTGTTCTTGAAGATAACTTTAATTATAGATAGATGGATAGATCATTATGTCGATTAATTTGTGCAATTCCTAAAACCAATTTAAAAATTCATTTATATATATAAATTCCTTAAATTAAAGGAACATACCCAACGAAATTAGCCCATTCTTTTAATTCCATTATTCAATTCTTGTAACTCTATCTGAACTAATTTCTTTCCTCATTAACCCAACATCAACTAGAAAACTCTATAGCGAGACCTCCCAACTGGTTCAATTACTGCTAAAACTAACCAAGCCAAGCCAAGTTGGTAGCCACTGGAACTGACTCACCTTCAGTCTGGTCCACCTTGTGGCTACACACTACACTGCAGCCCTGAAGCCATCGATGCCGAAGACGAAGCTTAAGTTGCGCAGCTGCTGCGCTGGCGACGATGAGGCAACATCTTGACGTGATCGTTGTCGCTCCACTGGCACTTAAGATGCCAGAACTTATTTCCATTTGGCTGGGCAATTATAATATTTTGTGTGCGCCCCTCTGCACAGAGTGCCCAGAGCCTCATAAACTCTCGCCTCGATTCCTTTGCCACTGCAGACAGAGACAGAAGAAAGGGGGAGAAAGAGATGCAGAAAATGCGTTTACGTTTACCTTTTTGTGATTTGTGTGCCTTACCTCATGAATTTCTCGTAACGGGTTGCCAGACAAGAAGCAGAAAGGGATGCAGGACGGGGGGAGATGAAAGACGTCTTAAATATAATATTGACATTTCTTTTGGCAGCATTTTACGTTTTACATTTCCTTTCGGCTGGCTCAGGTTTCCAGCGGGGTTCGCAAACTTTGACTTACGCAGTACAAATAATTATAGACATTTCCCTTCGACTCTCTCTGTGTGTGTAGGGGGAAACTTGCTGAAATGAAGAGCGAAAAAATAGAAAGAAAAACTCGGAAATAAATAAGAAAAACTGAAAGAGTACGTAAGGTGGAAAGGGTAGTGGGGGGGGGATGTGGGGAGAAAAAGGGTTAAGTGCTTTGCTTTTTACTTTGAGTGGCGTTTACATTTTTGCGGCAACTGTCGCATAATTTACTTTGAATTATTTAAAAGGGACTCGCTTCCCCCTCTTTCCCGTTCTTCTGCCTTCGTCTGCGCCCGAGTGGGTCCAGTCTGGCATGGCTAATTGAGAAGACGAGAGGCGGCATTTCGTTTTGACCAGGTTCAGTTTCACCGCACTCGGATTACTCATAAAGCGCTGCAATCCATCAATTAGCAGCTTCTCTTTTTCTGCCCCTGAAATCGCAGTCCAATTCAGTCAAACAAAAAAACGAATGACTCATTGCGCTTTCATCAGTCGATGCGGCTGTCAATAACTCTGCCTCTGAGAGAGAAAACACTCTGAACACGATCCGCTATATTATGCACAATTGTTGTGGTGCCAGTTTCAACACATCGGACAGCTGAGCGCGATAAGCCACGTCTCTCCTTGTGGGTCAAGCGCCTCCAGCAGCATCTCCATCTCTCCTCTGTTATACTTTATTCAATCGATAATTAGCGCACAGCGCTTCAAATTTATGTTGTATTTTCAAAATGATGTTAGTGTTTCGCCAGAAAAATGTCGCCACTTTGGGTATAAGCCACGTATGGGGCTCCACTCTCGCGACTCACGCCTCGTAATTTCGCGCTCAGATCTTGAATTATTGTTATGATAATTGCGAACCGCCCAGGCAGGGCACACTCTGTGGGCTGTTGTTAATTTAATAAACACATTTAGTTGGTTTATTTATTTAATGTGTGTGAACTACGGAAATGCCAGACAAAAGATGTCATATAAGGCTGTGGACTGGAGGCTGTGAGTCAGCTGTGGAAGAGGTAATGAGATAATTGTAGAAGATCCCTTTACTAAGAATCTTCATAGTTGTAAGCAAAGACTTAACTATCAATATTCTTTTTGATTTCTAGGCATCTCTTAACCTAAATTACTTCTCTTATATTTCCTAACTTTGTTTTAAAATTATTTAATTAAAGATTTCTGAAATTTTTTCAAGAGATTGGTTAATTTGAGGTTGTTTTATTGCGAGATATTATATTATATTATTATTATATATTTTTACGCATTAATTAATCATTATTTTGTTTAAAGCTAACGCAGATCTTTTGCCTTACTTGTGCTGAATAAAATAGCATTATATATATTTATATTCTACAATAGTTTATAGATAGATAGCATCGCTTTAATATATTGGATTCTTCTATCCTATTAGACTTTAATTGTTGGTTTTTTACCATGACTAGCTCTTTCTTCTTGAACCCCTTTTTGAAATCAATTCTTAAATCTCCCTTGGCTAATTTCAAGATCTTGTGCAAATATTTAATCTATTTAAAGTCCCTGAACTTGGGCGTGCTTGGGCGAACCCTTTCTCCCCCTCACCAATTAAGTCGAGTGACTTTCAATGTCATGGCTGCTGGTTCCGTCTCCTATTTAGTCTAAGCAGCTGTCCAGCTGGTCTCGTCGACTGCCAGCTGTGACAATCCTGGCCATTATCCTTGTCGTCTGCAAGTTGCTTGTGATTTTGACAAGCCTCCGCTTCGTCCACCTTACCCCACGACTACGACACATGTGTGTTTCCATTGTTGTTGTTGTTGTTATTTGTAGAGCGCTCCCATGTCTGGGGGAGGAAGAGGGGGGTTTGCGACTGGAGCTGCTCATCTGACAGTGTCTCTCCACTCACTCAATGCAGGCAGGCAAAGCCAATTGTCAGCATGACAAACGGGGCAACAACTACAGACATTTTGTTTGTTTGTTCGTTGGAGATGTTTGCCATTGCTAATCCTCGGACACAACATGGCACCCCCTACTACAGTGGGCTGTCGTGTCGCGGAGCATATTGTGTTTGCTCTGCTGTTGCCCAGAAATTATTGATAAATATTTGTTAAAATGCTAGGCTGAATTATGCGCGAGTTCCTCTTTTTTTGGGGGGAGCCGAGCTTATGCCGGACTCTTGTCAATATTTCCATAGGGGGGTGAGGGCGAAGCTAAACATGATTGATTTATGGCTGGGTTGTCACCCAATCCGATACCTCATTCCACGAGCAAATAGCCAAAGCTCTCTATGCGGAATGAATCCCCACTCGATGAATGCGAAACGCTCGAATCGAACTCGAATGCAAAATGCGTCAATGCAACTGGCAAATCGAGCAAATGCCTCGCTCTGCTCCAGGACGACGACGACGACGACGACGACGACGACTAGAACTGACAATGTTGACAGCAATCGTATGTTTAAAAAGCATAATCCCAGACGAATGATGATGAATGGTCCCCCGGAACCAAAGCGAACCGAACTGAACTGGAAACCACCCACAGACGCCGCTTGCTCGCCGTCGTTTAGCTAAATCCTTGATGAATGATGTTGCCTCATCTTGCCAAGCTCCAGACTGGATGCTGTTGCTGCTGCCGCTGCTGCGTTTTCATATTTGCAGGAGAAATGCCAACGACATAAGCAACACCAACAACAGAGCCAGACGAGGGCCAAGCACAATTTTCATTTACGCGTCATTTTAATGATGTTAAGTGATTGTGCAGAAAACGAAAATGAAACCAAAACCTAACCAAAGCGAACCCAACCCTAGATGAGGGCAAGCGGGCCACAGTTTTTGCATTTACCACCCAAAGTTTTTGGTAAATAGATTTTTGTGCTCACTGTACTCGCCGCACTGCATGTTCTGGCTTCATGATGCGAAGCTGCCTCTGTAATCCATTTCAAATCATTTTTCACTTTTGTATACGATATTTGCCATGGTTTCAGCTAGGTCGTCGTCGCATTCTGCTCGGTTCTGTTCTGTTCTGCCTGCGGCAGCGTGTCTTCTGCGACTCAGCTTCGTTTTGATTTGTTTGGTTAGGTTGATAAATGATGTCTGCACCGCAATGCAGACAGGTTTGCTTTCAGCGGGAAATTTGCGATGCCATTGGATATTATTTCCAGGGTGAAAGGTGATGAGTTTTGGCTGAAACGTAATATATAGTTAAGTTTGGTTAATTCCAACAGCAGATGGGACTCTTTAAGCTCGAATAGATTGAAAAACAGTAGTATCTGAACCCCAGAAATACGAAAGTAGACGTTCAGGAAGGAAACCATTTGTGAATCTCAAATAAAATTAGTCCGAATGCACAAAACAAAAAGAAAAGTATTCTGCAAATATAAAATTTGAAAGATCTTGGCCTAAACAAATACTTTGGTTGCAAATCAAAGTTAAGAATTTAAATATCGATTTGCTAAGGCGGTGGGCATGGCATCCAAATTTTGAACTAAACTTGCGAATCAGACACTTAACAGCAACCTTGATGCCGAGTTTGATGTCTTTAGTTCTTATAATAACTGAGATTTGCGTGTTCATACAGACAGAAGAATATAAAATTAGACGGACATGGCTACATCAACTAGGCCAGTGATCCTGCGCAAGAATATATACTTTGTGGGGCTCTGTTACACCTTCTTCAGTCTGTTACATACACTTGCTCTTAGTTAATATAACCTTTGTGGCATTTTCAATACTCAAAGAGATTAAAATTAAATTTTTTTATTCTGAAATAATGTCGAGTTCATGGGTTTCAATTTATCTCAGTTAATTTTATATAATACCCTAAGCAATTTCTCAATTTCTTCTCTCACCAAACCTCACTGATTTGACATGGTTTAGTTAGATAACACCGCCCCACAAAGCGGTCCCAACGGAACTGGTCGAAACATGCGTTCCATCCAATAAATATTTCAATTTCCTGACATTTTTGCTTGACTTGACACCGTTTTGTGTGAAATTACTTATCGAGTTAATGTGATTTTCGCTTCTAATGAATTTGCTGAAATTAATTTCAGATCTCTCAACTGTGATTAAAGAAAAGAGACAGAAAGTATTGTAAAAGATTGAGTGAGGCAGTACGAATTGATATCAGTATCATCGCACTGTGTTGCGGGTGCTCTCGGCATTATCGGACGTCGTTCGGCATCGTTATAGAGCATGTGCCGATAAAAGTAATATCCTGTGAAACGCCACGTGGCGATGCAGTCATGCGTCGTGAAACTGCTCAAACCTCCCTCGCAGTGAGTCACAATCTAGCTAACAATTAAAACTGACTACAGTGCAGCAAATGCACTTGCAACTTGCAACTTGCAGCCTGTTCCGCGTCTCGCTTTATCCTTGAGCGTGTTTGGTAATGTTCTCACTTCAATAAACAACGCTTCGTTTTTTCCTTTTCCTTTTTTTCTGTGTTTGCTTTTGACACAAAAAAGGCCAGTCCATTTTCTCTCCCCTCTCCATAACTGAAATGCAATTGCATTTGCTACGACACTGTCCTTAAACCTCGATCCATTTTCGAGGGTGGTTAAGCAATTGAGTTCGACTACGTGAATTTATGAAGCATAGCGAAAAGTGCAACAACGATTCGCTCTGGCTATGTGGCCTGCTCCGTCGTGGTTTCTAAGGGGGTTTCCAAGGGGAAGAGGTTCGGACTCGGACTTCGCCCTTCGCAACGCTGTGTTTACTCCGTTGTCGCTAATTGTTTGATATATGACTGTGTTTAGTTGTTGTTCTTGTTGTTATGGTGAACAATTTGCTGTAAATCATTAAGACGAGACTTGTCGGGGTTGCACTGGACATTCCAACTTGTCGTAGCACCGCTTCACCCCTTTTGGGGTGGTAGCTTACTTGTTAAATGGGCCATACTGCAGGTGAAACTGTAGCAAGTGCTGCCTGTCTAACTGTAGATTAGTTATGTTATTATCGGGACTGCAATTACGTCATTTGAATCGCGCTAAGGGTTAACTGGGGGCGTAATTACAGCAGGAGTAGTTGATTGATAGGAAAAAGTTTTTCTTACTTAAAGTTTGGTCAAATATATTTAAGGTTGTTGGGGTTTTCTGAAGGAAAAACTTTGAGGACACGGTACTCTTAATGAATAAAATACCCTTTACTGCTAAATATATCTTAAAATGTTGAAGTCTATTTAAAATTTTACTTTTAACCTACTATATAAAATTTGTAATTTGAGTTTTAAAAAAAAAAAACACATGTATATTGTCGGATTGTGCGTAACAAGCAGAAAGAGCCATCTGCGACCCCATAAGTTATATATAATCTTGCTTAGTCGCATTAGTTAAGTCCTATTTCTCAAAGATTTTAAAAGCTAGAGCCGATAAACTTAAATACAATACCCGAAAGCAGTTCAATTCATTGTTGAATTTTGTCCACGCCCACTTCCGCCTCCGAAAATTGATCAAACTAGAACAGCAAGCGCAATTCTGAAGCAACTTCATTTATTTTTGGTGTGTATAATAATTATCGCCACCCAAACGATCTCTTAAAATTTGATTTACATCGAATAATATTAAGGAAAGTTATTCAAGTCAACGTTTTCTATATCTCTAAATTGGGTTATTTGTTGGACTAAAAAAATCATAGATTTTTTTTATGAGAAATTTGTTATAGTTATTGAATAAGATAGTTGCTTAGATCTATAACCAAGCTGTATTCAAAATTGTTATACAATAAATACAATTTATTTTCAGGTATTCTCAAGAACTTCATTCTTCTTATACTATGCCATCATTTAAATTTTTTCTTAAGTTTCATTGAAATTCCCGCAATAAAAACTAAAAGTCTCATATTTTATTATGAGCTGATAATAAGCTCAACTTGGCTGTCAACAGCGCCTGCAAACTGACCCCAAAAACTGCAGGTATTATTTATATACTAAAGTTTAGTCAAAAGTCAACTTCATTAGTGTCCAAGCGCCACCTACTCCCACGCCAAACTCCTTTCATTCTACTAGTTGCCTTGCCCGGCTACTGCTGTAGTGGCATAGACTATTCATAAACATTATTACAAAGTTACCTCCCCGGCGATTAAGGCGACTCCGAAGTTCGCCTTCTTGGCCGCAACAGAACTTGGCTCATATCACGGCGTTCCCTCCAGTTCCCTCCTCTACTTCGAGTTAGCCCGCCCAATCAAATTAACTACTTATAAAGTAATTTGAAGGAACTTTGGCTGCGCCAAAGCGAACAATGCCAACGCGTCGCCGGAGCTAATGAAAAATTCTATTAACGATGGCAGGCAGCTGCTCCCGAAGCCTTCGGCCTGCCGCCTGCTGCCTGCAGCTGTCATATGCGATGGGAGGAAGCAGAAGGGGGCAGGAGCAAGAGGGGTGTATGCATTTTTGAGTCAATCAGGTTATGGGGCTGTGTGTTTACTTAGGCAGCAAACGCCCTGCTGCCACTCCCCCCGCACCTGCCTGGCAAAAGTTTACATTTGACACACCTGCTTTCATTTGAAACTGCTGCGGGGCAATAATTGCAACAACGGGCCGCCGTCGCTGCCATCGTAGCCGCCGTCGTCGTCGCAGTTTACATTTGGCCAACACCCGCAACAGTAACAACAACAACAACAATAACAACAAATGAGTGGCAACAGTGCAGGCGGGTTGTGCCAGCTCCGTGTGTGCCTTGGCATTGTGCAAAACTGGCAAAGAAAGCCGTCGGAAATGTTGCATGAAGTGGAATCAGAACTTTGCCCCAACCCCAACCCCATCCTCCGCCTCCTCTTGCTGCCTTTCACATCATGTCTGCGCTTGATTGAACGCCCGACTGCCAAAATGCCTGCAAGCTGTCTATGGGGCAGGGGCGTAGTAGGGGGGATCATAGAGCGTGCGCCTTAAATAAACAATTCACATTTAATTACGTCTAAATTTGGTTTCGAGAACAAACAGCGACGACAGCCGCGAGTGCAGTCAGGCCTGCAAAAAGGGAGGAGGGGAGGCGGAGCAGCGAAACAGAAACAGGAACAGGAACTCAAAACCGAAACAGCTAAAGGAGCGCGTTGCAACATGAGCGTCGTCAATGAATGTCGAACAAATTGGCAACACACGCGATGAGAATGAGCATCGTGGTGGAGGCAGGGGCAGGGGCAAGGGCGAGAGGCGCTGTGAATGCTGAATGGCGTCCAGGAATAATAAACGGACCCGTGCCGCCTTGCGACGTGTGTGTGTGTGTGTGTGTGTGTATGTTTATACCCTTGCACATACACCTAGGGGATAGAATTATGGCTGACTCAAATTACTTTATGCTCTAGCCATGCACTGAGAGAAATAGTTATGGGAATTGCCGATATTATAAATTATATTCAAAATTAAATCCTTAATTAGTAAGAAATAAGTGAGATTTATTTTAATAGTATTTTTATATATTTTTATATTTTAGTTAAGTATTTAATAAATATTATATGTTTTATTTAATTTCTAAATTTAATAAGATTTGTTTTAATATTTTTATATTATTATATTTTATTTAAATTTGTAGATTAAAAAATATATATTTTAATTATATCTTTAATTAAACATTATTTATTTTAATATTATTCTACATTATTATATTTTATTTAAATATTTTTAGAATAAAATATATATTTGAATTATTTCTCTAATTTGTTTTTATACTTTCTAAATGCATCTTTATTTTTATACAATAACTTTTTTTCAATTTAAATTTGTATAATTTAATTTAAGCTTATGAAATTTTTTTAGCCTAAAATTTCCTATTTTACTGAATTTAAAGACAATTTACTCTCGGAAACCATCTCAATAAATAGTTAAATACTTGATAAAGATGTTGCCTAAATAAAGACAAACTTTCCTTAAAGAAACAATAAATAAATCCTTTCCGAAGCAATTAAGAAACGGCAATGTTTTTCTCCCAGTGCAATCGACAGCTCTATCGCCTGTTTGGCACTTTGGAGGCGAGCCAGTGCTGATTGCATGCAATTCAATGAAAACTTTCTGCCAAGACCAAAGTCCTCTGGACCCGCCATGCCACCCACTCTAAGCGTGTTCCCCCGGCTGACTGGTCCAGTAGGTAATGCACCCTCAAATCGATAGTAATGTCGGTTTGGGGAACTAAAGCAGAAGGTGGGGGGACTAAGTACGTTCCGGTTAGTGTGTGTGTGAGAGTGTGCGAAGCGAATTCCCAGTCTCAGTTGTGCCAAAGCACTAAATAATTGCCCATATGTGGCCCAGGGAGCAGCAAAAGAATGAAGCGAACCACCCTTTTCAACACCCACCCCCCAGCGAGGGTTGCACTAGCCGTTCGTGCTTGTTTCGTCGATATTTCTTTTTTCAATTTATGCTCATTTATTCTATCAATTTAACGAAACACACACAGTGAAAATCTATGGCTGACAGCGCCATAAGACAGATAGCTAGAGAGAGAGAGAGAGAGAGACATGGTATGGGTGTGGGGAAATGGAAGAACAGATTGCAACTCGTGCGTAAATTTGGTCCCACTGCGAGGCCAAGAGCTGTGGAAGAGGGTCGTCCGTCCGTCCGCCCGTCCGCCCGTCCGCCCGTCCTTCTGTACGCCCGACCGACCGCGCGTTGTGTTTTGAAAGCAAATATTTTCTGACAAGTGGAAGTCAGATGTCATATACGGTATGCGGTGAATATGCGCTACGCACACACCCAAATGCCGCCCGTCTCAATTGCTACTTGACATGCACACACAGTCACAGTCACACAATCAGAGACGGAACGGAAAAGGGGGTCGCTCGGAGAGCGAGAGCGAGAGTGGGTCACACAAGTGAAGTTGTCAAAAAAAAAAAAAAAAACTGGAGGAATTGGAAGCAAATCGTGAAGCCCAAGCAAAATGTCAGGAAGTGTGTAAGGCAAAAAATAAAGCAGAGCAGAGTGAGAGGAGTAAAGAGGAGAGGAGAGAGGAGGCAAAACTTCGGCATTAGAGCGACAACACAACTGACAATTATTGCTTGACAGCTGACAGGTTTATGGCGGCTGCGATATCATGAATTCCTCAAGCGTGATTACGAAATCTTCAAAAGTGACAGACTACCCTCCTGTCATATAACTTAAGGTTGGCAAAAATAAAAAACTTAACTTTAAGTTGAGGTAAAGCAGCTAAAGGTCAAAAGGAATGACTTTAAATCAAGGAAAACAAAATCAAAATTATTCTTTTAAGATCACGGATTTGAAAAAATAATTATGCTTAGATAATTTTAAGATATGTAGAAGAGATAAGCTTAAATAAGCTTACTTTGAATTTTAAATAAATTTATTATAAAAACATATTAACTGTTTTGTTGAAATTGAAAAACTGTGGCTTAAAGATACCCTTTTAAGTCTCTAAAGTATGTTTTTTCGGGTTTTTCACAATCTTTTGGAATAAATGTTGCATAAGTAAATTTTATATTACTTCAGATTAGACATTAACTATCTTACTTTTAACTTTAATTTACTTGAATAAATATTTATTTTTATAAAAATATTTTTAAAATTTTAAAACCAATATAAATATTATTTTGTTTGCACTATTTTGGTTACTAATTCAATATTTTAAGACGAAAATTTCTTTGTTGAAGCCTTATAAATTAAGAATATATTTAACAGCTCTAAAACAATTTAAATTTTCTTTAATTTACTTTCAAATTTGCTTCGAAATATTCGAAGCCTAAACAACCTTCTGTTTTCACGAATTGTGCGACGCATAAACGCGCTAGGAAGCTTAATTAGCAACAGAACTCGCGGGCCGCCGGGAGAGACGTGCACCAGAGAGAGAGAGAGAGTCCCTTTTTATAGGATGTTTAATAATTTATGTATTTCCGATTTATGTTCGCGTATTTTTGCGTATGCTTCCTGCGCCTGCTTTCACAACAAGCCACCTCTCCCCTCCCCCTACTGTCAGCATCTCTGCCCCCCTTCTCCCAACTAAGTATTTTGGCATCTTTGGCTCTCATTTGTATGCGTGCAGCGTTGCGCAGCGCACTTATTGCGAGACGGGGACACTTGGGTATTAAAAATGCCAAAGTACTGAGCAGTCGAGCTACCACCCAAGACACACCATTCCAACCCATCTCAGCCTCAGTTCGAGCGAGCTTCAGTCAACGAACCATTACTATTTCATACTCTGGTCTGGAGTCAGTCAAAAATTGTATTATGCACAAGTTGTCTTGTACGTTGGCAGCTTCCTGTTGGGTCTACGGGGGTAGACAGGGCTTTTTATTAAGAAATCATCGTTGATTGTGTGGAAGGAAATAATGTTGATTTCACAATTTACAAGGAGGCAACTGAGACATGCAGATGAGGACAAGAACGAAGGTGGCATGGGCTCGACAACTAGCCCTAGGGTGGTTGCTAGCTTTTTGTGGTAAGTTTATTATCATAATAGACGGCACACTTTTTTAGGCTGGTACGCGGGTGGTGCAGGGTTGTCCCCCAGGGGAGGTTGAGAGCGCAGTCAGTTACGTTTATGGATAATGCATGATGCTCTACCGATTCGAGCAGGTTTAATGGACTATCAATATTTGCAGAAGTTTCCATACCTGTCAGGCATAAAAGTTTATTATGATAGACAATACAATATTTATTAGCATATGTAATGAAGATAGAGATAGAGGTAATGCATATGGTTCCAAAAAATATTGCAGTTTTTTAGATATTTCCGAACTGTTTTATATTTTGTGTGCTCTATTTCTAAGCTGATATTAATGTTTAAGGCATAAGGAACATTCCTTGCAATTTTGTTTATGTTATCTCCAATACTTTCGCACGTAGCAAACTTTATTCTCAAGAACTTCGACTCTGTCTTTCCCTGTCATTTCCGATAATTCCGCTTGACTTTGCGAAACTATATTTCGTCATGGGCTGCTCTCGCTGACTTTTCGATGGCACTTAAGGCTTTTGCGCTCTTAAGCCGCCTCTTACCCTTTTGAACCCGAGCATTAGACATGCCAGCCGAAAATAGTTGGTACTTGGGCCAAAAAGAGCAATGACTACACAGACATACCCCAGGCTGTAGCTGTGTTTGTGTGTGTGTTTTGAAAAGGTTCACTCAACTGCGCAGCTCACTAGACATGCATATGCGAACTAAGTAGTATATATAAATGTGCGATGACTCGTTGCAAAAATCTATAAATCTTGTCAAGCACAACCCTCCCACTAGCCAAGCTCTACTTGGGGGCAACATTGTACATAGAGGCCGTCAAAACAATACCAGGAGCTGCCAGACAAGTATTCCTGCTGTGGGTCACCGTTCCCGGAAATTAAGGCAAAATGTTAAGGCAAATTTTCACACTAATCGCGCCTTGCAAGGTCCTCGGTACGGTACGGTCTGGCCTGGGGGGTCGATGGCGTCTTATGTTTCTGGGTGTTGTGCATAATCGTTAATGAATTATGGCTGCACATGTTCGTGTGTGTGTGTGGGGTGAACCTTTGCCTGAGTGGAGAAGAGAGAGAGAAGGTTGCGAGGGGGCAGAGAGGACCCTCTTAATATGCGTGTAGCACATGTTTTTGGGTGTTGCTTTTGTCGTTCGCTGGGCCATTTCAACGTTTTGGGCTTTAATGAAATTTCGCTGTGGTCTTTTGTTTTAATGCATTTCATATAGAGCACACACGCACACCCCATCCCTCGCCCCTAGCGAATTGGTAATTGCCGCCTGCATTTGAAGTTTGTCGCTTTTGCTCTGCAGGCAATTTCCACCCTCGCCTTCATTAGTCACGGCCTTATCAAGGTGCTGCCATCGCACCTCATGCGTGGCTTAAATTGTTTTTGCCAAATGGCGCCTCAAGCTGACCACACCCAGGTCCACCCACTCCGATTATAATGGCTTTTTTTCATAACAATATTTTATTTGTTTGATCAATTTCCTAATGACTCCGACATGCTCGACTCTGCGACTCTTCGAGTGTGCGAGTGAATTGTGAAAATCGAGTGGCCAAGAGCCTTTTCGACTCCACTCGAGCGCATCATTCACACTTTGTTTGCTCTGCTTGCCACCTACCTATCCTCTCCCTTTTTCCCTCTCCTGCTGTCCGTCACTCAAACTGCTCTTCCTGCCTGCCGCTGCCACTGGCTGCATGCATAAAACATTTGCCTTCTTTTTCATTCATTTGAATTGAAAAGCTTTTCGCAGCGATTTGTTATGCAAGCTTAGAAAACAAACAGGGGGGAAAAAAAAACAGAAAATAATCAGAAAAAAATGTAAAGAAAAACCATAACGAAACCTGATGCTCAAAATTTTTGTTGAATGCCTTCCCTGCATCTCATCCAACTACGCTTTGCATTTCGCTTTTTTCTCCCGCTGCTTGTTCTTCTTCCCGAGCATTTTCTGTTTGTTATCAACTTTGTTGCTGCTGTGAAATGTAATTGCATATGCAGCCACGCTTCAAAGCGCCCATAAAAGGAGCCACAGCGGCCGAGAGAGTCGTCCCTTCTCAGTCCCCCCCAGTCCCCATTCCACAGGCCTCTGTCCTGCATCGTCAGCTTTGCCACTTGGCAGAGTCGGGGAAAGCTCCCAGTGCAGCGGCTGGCAAACATTTTTTCCCTCCCCGCTTTCAACATACATGTTAGAGAGATGCATTTATGCGATCTCTTTTCTCGTTTTTTGATATACAACTCCTTGTCCGTTTTGAGTCCATGTGGTTATTCCCCGTTCATGTCCTGTTCCTGTTCCCGTTCCTGGTTATTATTAGTATTTTTGTCTGCGTTTTGCGTCGAAAGAATTTGGCAGAAACGCGGCAAACGCAACTGTGGGAATTGCCAAGAAAAATGCCTTTGCGTTTGAGAAAAGCTATGCCAGCCCACAATGGAAAACCATCTTGTATAACGTATGAACATATTAAAACGTAATTCCAATTTTGAAAAGATTTAAAAATGACATCCATTTATACCTCTTAAGTAAGTTTGAAACTTACAATCCTTAGGGCTTACATTCTCTATATTTTCAAAAATACTTTTAAATTCCTTTAACTCTTTCAAAACTCTAAACTTCTTTAAGCCTTTCCCTTTTGTCAATGCTCTACCCGTTTACTTTAGATCTTCTTTCCTTCCATTCTCCACTTTAATATTTCAAACTCCTCTTTAAACTCTCAATCCTCCAAAATAACCTCCAATTTGTTGTTGTTTGTTTTCCCATTGTCATTGGTATTCCGGAAAGGGGAGATGCGGGGAGGTTTGAAACTATTTTCGAAATGTTTTAAGCGATTCTGGCAAAGTATTTAATCCCTAGAATGTTTTATTGCTTAGATAGTGTTTACCCAGTTTGGCTGTTTCCCGCTGCCAGAGTTTGGCTATTGTTGTTGTTCTCGCACAGCTGGGGGAGCACAATCATATAAATGTCTATATATATGAAATGTATGCGAGCTGTACTAATACCCTTCGCATACTTCCAACTGAGAATATTTGCGCAAAAAAAAAACAGAAAGAAAGTCAAAACAAAGTGTGAAACGAAAAAAAAAAAAAAAAATAAAATAAAATCACAAAATAATAAATTCACAACTAGAGAAACAAATTTTACCCGGCGCTGCACTTTTAAGCTTGTACGCTGTCATGTTGTTTGGCGGGCTCTTCGAGTGTTGGGATAAATCTTCAATATGCCAGAACTTCAATTAAAAAGTTTACTATGAATATTGTAAAGTGTTTAAAAAATATGAGCAAATTATTGGAGGACAAAGAAAGTACCAAAATAAATTTGGTATATTTTTTATAAATAGATTTCTGAAGAGTTTTTTTTTTGAAAATTTCGATAGTTCAATCGATGTGCTGCACATAAACTCGTGTAGCTCACTGTACCACGTGGTAATTCAGCACCCGCTGGCATAATTGAGCTTAAAATATACCTGTACATGGGATTATGTTTAAATATTTTACCATATACGATATATACATGCATATTTCACTTCTGCCACAGACATATAGCATAGTAAACTGGCCGCTTGTTTTATTCTTGTTTTCATTTCGATGCACTTCGGCTGTAATAATTATTTTATTGTTATACCATTTGTTGTTGTTGTTGATTTATTTAAATGCTTTCCTCGACTCGAATGCTACGTGTCAAAATATGAAAATTAAAATACCAGAATTGAGTTTACCCGTGAGTTTATGAACATTTTTAATGCACGGCATTTATTCAATGGGGCATTTTCAATTGCCGCAGGCTTAACGCATGCAACTCGTGTCGTGCCCCTGCCTCTTCTGCTGGCGTTGCATTTACACGAGATTTCCTCATTTAATGCGGATTTTCATGCTGTAAATAAACATGGATATATCAACATGAATATTACTGTAGTCCCTTACGCGTTCTGACGTAGACAAACAGTTGTCTTAACAGCGGCTTAGCCGCAGTTCCCTCAACCCTTTCGACTGGAGCCTGTCCGTGGCATATGCCGAGCATTTTGTCAAACTTTCCGTTGCCTACCCAACTCATAAAACAAGCCTTATCCCATTCGCGACTAATTAAATTCCCGAAAAACACACAACTTTGAAGTTAAGGTCAACCGAACGTCAGAAAGCAGAAAGGGCAGAGGGAAAAGGGGGTCCTTGCGTTGACATTGTTTGCCAGCCGATGCGAGCGTTGATTGTATCTTTGCGTCTTGGAAAGATATTTATATAAATATTTGAAAAATTCCCTTTTAATTGCACAAAGTCAAAAAGTTTTTCCCTTTAAGCCTTTTCGGCATAATTATCGTGGAGCGGAATGAGGCAACATCGACGGCGGCGGCGACGGTGGCTGCTGCATCATCGAGTAGCTGCTGCCACTTCCTGTTGCTGACAGGCAGGCGTCCTGGCTCCCTGTTGCATATTCATCAGTCGAGCAAAAATATTACATAATTATACAAAGTAAGGCACAACACAGGAGCAGGGAGCAGGGAGCAAGGAGCAGGAAGCAGAGAGCAGGAAGCAAGGAACTGAGGCAAGGAGCAGAGGCAAGGCGCAGCCCGGAGTCCTGAGCTCGTGACTGACTGGCGTTTTGGTGTTTGATGACCCTGTTTATGAATACGTTAGCATTAATTAACTTTGATTTAATTAAACGCACTGCGAACGGGGTTCCGGGGCCCAGGTCACTTTCAAGGCGCCAACGCGACTCGCTTTGCCTTGCCCGGGCTTGTCTTGTCTGCTCAGGCTGCTCCTGTTGCTGCTTCTGCTGCTGCTGCCTCTGCAGCTTCTTGTTAATCTTTTAACCAGTCGCTGGCGCTTTGCGCCTTTTGCGGTTTTGGCGCCGCAGTTGGCAGCCAAGAGCAGCCAACTGGAAGAGCAGCAAGAGGCAGCGCCTCAAAAGAGCAGGTCTCTACTGCCGGCAATGCTCCTCCTGCTGCTTCTTCTGCTTTTTCTCTCCTGCTTTGGCACTTCTCAAGTGGAAAATCCTTTTTGCCTATTTACGTGGCCTTAACAAGTCAACACCGAAGGCGTTGTGCGCATCACCAGCGCGTTCCATTGTCTTCTTTGCGGCGCTTGGCTTTAATGTCTAAGCAGATTCCTTAGAAGTAATGTGCAGCATATTAGGTAGGGGCTAAACATGGGTTGGCTGTGCCTGAACCGCTGAAGGTCAGCATATCAAGTGAAAAAGCTGAGCAAATTTGATATCTTAAATTATTAGCCTTCTCTCATGAGCAACTCTTAGGATTTTTTTTTTTAATTTATTTACTACATCTAAATTAAAAAATTGACTTATTTAAAATACATTATCTTTTAAAATTTTATGAATATTTTTTAAAATTTAATTTTATTTTCTTTTTACATATCTTATCTTATTAAATTTAAAAAATATTTTTTAAAATTTAATTTTATTTTTTTTAAATACTTTATTTTTTTAAATTTTAAGAATATTTTTTAAAATTTAATTTTATATTCTCTGTAAAGCCTTGAATGGGTTATAAACTTAAGATGTTTCCAGTTAAAAATAGTTCCCTTTCTTGCTAAGAATTTCAGTTCATCTGAGATCTGAAATTCTCTATAAAATCTTATTCTAGAAAATCTAGTCGCTACCCTTAATTCATGAGCTTCTCTTTAGTTGTTTTAATTTTCACAATTAAAAATATTATAAATTTTTAACAAAGTTAATATATTAGATTAAATATGATTCTATCTATTTTTAAGTCTAACGAAAAATTGTGAAAACATTTCCTATTACATTTTTAAAAAGTTTTGAAGGGATAGATAAGTAGATATTTAGATAATTTCTAGTTAGAAATATTTGTAATATCTTTCTTTATCTTGGATCTGAAATTCTCTAGAAATTACTACAAAAATCCTTTCCTAAATTTATCCGTTAAAATATTTAATCAACAATCTTTTGAAACATTTAGTTGTGCATATATGTATATCATGCGTCTACCTTTCTGAACTGCCTACAAATAATTCCGTGTTCCTTTCTCTCCCTCTCCCTCGCTCTTTCCCCTATTATATTTACAAATCAATAGGATCTTCCAGCGAAGAAGTAATCTGCATTAGCAACTCGATACCTCGCACTTTTGCTCGACTTTTCTATTTGCCTTTTTCTTTGGGTTTCTTCGCAGGATTTTTTTTTTTTGCACTTAGATCTCATTTCATATGCGCTTTGATTGTTTGGGTTGCTCGCGCTATCTCAGTCTCAGTCTCTGCCTCTCCCTCGCTCTGTCTGTCTCTTTCTCTTGGCTGCTTTTGTGTGTGTATTTTGCTGGCTGCTTTCATAAATTAATTAATTGGCCTGCGGCCGGTCAACAACAGCAACAGCTACAACAACAACAACAACAAGAACGGCAACAGGCAAATAAATAAGCAAAAATATTTGCTTTAATTTATGTGGCAAGTGGCAGAGTGAGAAGGCAAGAACATACTGTCTTTCTCACTCCCGCTTGTGCTGAGATTGCCTGCCTGGGACAAAGGGCGGAGAGGGGGACCCTTTGCCCTAGTTACTCGCACCCAACAACACCGCCTAACCTGGCTGGCTGACTGTCCACCCCCTACCCCTCCCCCCTGTCCCCCTATCCCTCCCTCTCTCTGGCCGTGCCGCCCTTCGCCTGCGCCTGATGCCATTTACAAATTGCATTAGATTAAAGCGCGATAAAACGCGGGACGCGCGTTCACTTGGCATGATTTCGACTTATTTGCACTTACAAAAAGGCCAACCAAGAGAGGAGAGGGAGAGAGGAGGGAGGAGGGGAAAGGGCAGCCTGTACACGGCCTGGTAATATTTTCCACGCCTTGCACATTTTATAAAACTCAACGCGCGACACGCGGGAGGAAGCGGGGGCACATGTAGAACATGGTTAATTAGCAATTAATGAAGCGATAATGAAGCCAAGATAAACGACAGCGACAGCGACGACGACGACGAGGAGAAGGAAGCAGGCGGACGATAATGATGTTGCCCACGATGATGATGATGACGATGACGACAACGAGGCTGTTGATGTGGCACCAGAGGCCCCAGCGCTGCTCGCTGCAGGCAGCAGAGTCCCAGTTTGAAGCTGTCGAAGTCTTTGGCAGGCCGAGGCCGCGCCAGCTTGCGGTTACTCTCGATGCGAGTGTGCAAGTGTGTGTGTGTGTGTGTGTGTGTGTGTGTGTGTGAACGGCCTTGACGAGGATGCCGCATGGAGGATGCGGATAAGCGGGAGCTGCTGCTGCCTGTTGGTTTTAGCTTTGTTTTTGTACATTTTTTAGGCTGCTGCCAGGCATAAGCAGCTTCATTTGCTGCCGCTTCTCTGGCTTCTTTTGTACTTTTTCGCTAGCCTTAAAATAAAATGTGCTTTTTAAGGGCCTCACTCGCTGCGAGTGTGTGTGTGTGTGTGTTGGGCGCGAAATTGTATCATTTCCTTGGAAAAAAAATGTTTTTGCTTTTTTTTTCAATTTTATTTTATTTTTTTGCTTTGCTTTTCAGGTTAATTAGTTTGCCGGCGCTGGGCATGAAAGTTTCCTGTCACTTGCAGCGGCAGAGAAGGCGTTGCCAATTAGCTCGTTGCGAAGGTTAGAACCAAAGCTGAGGCTAAAACAGAAACTGGACAGCCGAACGACCTTGGTTAGCTACTTGTTTAGGTGGGTCAGAAAAGAGAATATGCTTTAAATTAGGCACAAATTAAATGTGTCTACTCATTGGGAGGCTTGGAGGATGCTTGTTATAGGGTGCAAAAGAATTTTTAAGAAATTAAATGTTAATTTTTGAAATGTTTTAAAAATATACCAAGCTCAAAGCTAAAAAGGAAAAAAGGTACCCCTTATCTTAAAATATAAACAGAATTTGATCAGCAGCTAAAAAAGAAAGTTAATGTAAGTTTTACCTAATCATCGTAAAAACCAAGTTAGGTAGAACTTCAATTAAGAAACAGTTTACAATTTTCGATACCTTTTTGACTTAATTGAAAATTTATAAAATTTAATTAAGCAAATATAAAGATTTCTTGAATCTTCTATACAAATTTTAAAAGCAATTTGATGATTTTCTATCATTGTGAAGCACGAGTTTGAATTATTTAATAGCATAGAAACTTTGGTTTTAACTTAAGGTAAATTGAATTTAATCTTTAAAAATATTTTATTTTCTTATTTTCTTAGATTATTTAAGAGAGATTTTACCTTATTTTTTGAGAATATAAAATGCTTTAGAATAATTTATTAAATTTCTGAAAGATGGCATCCCGAGTTCTATAAGGTATGTTGTAAAACTTTACCTCTTTACCTCTACCTCTACGTCTACCTCTTCAGCTCTACCTCAGTATTTACTAAGCCAAGATAGAAAAGAACTAATTCAAGAAAAAAATTTGATCTTTTTACGGCATTAGATAAATTTAATAAAAACCACTGAAAATAAACTTAATTAATTTCAAAAGTATTTTAAACCTTTTGCCCTGATTTTATAGAAATATAGGACCACTTTTAGCATTATAAATATTATTAGATGTGAGCTTACACTATTGCAAACCTGTTTGTTTCATCCTCTCTTTTCATATACCTCCATAAATATCAACAAAATATATTCTAAATCTAAATGTTGAATAGATTTGCAGTTTTTCAGTAAATGTTATTCAAATTATTCAAAACATATGCAAATCTCCTTTACGTTGCAATTTCACATTGTGATCACATTTTTCTTCTGGGAACGTTGCCAGCTTATCACCTCCAGGAAAACTAACTGTATTTGATTGCTCTAGTATGTACTAGTATGTCTTATCGAGTGCTTGTATCGGCTTGCAACTCCTTGCCACGGCTGGCTGCATAATCTATCTGCCACATTCAAACAACAGCAACAACACACGAGAGACAACTGTGGCAAATCTGCTGGTTTTCTCCGGACTTGCAAGGCTTATGACAGCACGCAAAAGAGAGAGAGAGAGAGAGTAGCATAAGGAAGAGCAGGAAGAGGGGCAGCAATCCCAAGCTGCGATCTAATTTTCATGTTATTTGATAGAAAACTCTTGTAGGTATCCATCGTTGCTCTGTTGCACTGTGCAGTCATGCCAAGAATTTATCATACAGCCGCAACTTTTGGTTGCATCACCAAGCGGGGCAAGGGATACAGAGGGGACAGGAGCAGAGGTGGCATGCTGTTTGCCAACCAACCAAGCAGCAGCAGCAGCAGCAACAGCAACAGCAGCTTCACCTCTTTGAATATTATCGAAAATGGTGTATCTGACTATGAAGCTTCCTGAAACTCGTCTCGGGCCTGGCAAACATGCTCATAGTTGTTGTGTTACCCATGGATGCTTCACTGGCGATCGTAACAACAGCAACAGCAACAGTTGCTGCCGTTGCTGCTGTTGTTGTTGCTGGCGCTGTACGAGATTAAACAATGATTGCATTTTCATTTGCATTTTAAGTCACGGTGCAAGCAAAACCAAAGCATAAGAAGTCGAGGGTCGGGATCTCACTTGCCAAGTGTTGTTATTGCTGCCGTTGTTGTTGTTGTGGCAGCAACAATTGCAGTTGTTATTGGAGATGCGCTTGGGTTGCCTTAGCGATTTATCATATCGTGAGGCTAAAAGCAAAGCTCGCTTAATTATATCGTGGCTGTTCGTGTCACGCTCGCATCCCCAGCGACTGCTACCAGCTGCCTAACTTCTTGGGGGCCAATAGCGCAGGAAAGAGGCAGAAAGAGAGAAGGAGAGGCACCTAGGGGAAAACTGGAAACAGGTTTGCCGAAACTAAACACATGCCGCCGCCGTTGCCGCCAGCAGCGTCGCCTGGCCAAGATTGAAATGCAAATCAGTTAATGGTGTTCCTGATGTTGTTGCACTCTTGCACCGTGTTGCACTCTCTTGCACCGTGTTGCAAGGGCAAACACCATTCATCTGAGCCGTTGTACGTGTTGTTTGCCTACTGCCTACTGCCCCCCTGTCCATTTCCTTTGCCCTCTTCCCGCTTTTGTTCTATGGCATAATGGGCATAGGCCCAAGCAGGCCAACTGAAATTGTTTCCCGCTGTTCGTTTTGCTTGGTTTTGACCCATAACTCAAATGGCCAAAATGCTTGGCTTTAATGTTGGCTTCACGCTCATAAAAATGAAAATTTGTGCGACAGATTTTCGGCAAGCGACCAAACATACTACATACTCCATACATACATATAGAATCCATGCCTGGTCCGCTCCGCTAATCTTTGGCATGTAACAGCTGCTACGCTTGCTTTGCCTTTTTTCCCCATTTTATACCATTTGCTTATACCCTACTGTAAGGGTATACTCGTTTGTTGAAGACACCTATACATGGCTGTATTTAGATATATATTTTTGTTCCATACATTTGTCAGGGCTTTTAACTTCTTAACTGTTCGTACAGTATTTAATATAATTATTATAAATTATAGCTTGTAGAGCTTTAACTGGTCAGATCTAATCACTAAAGTCTACGCATTTTATAGCCTAACTATCAAATTTGAAGATCTGTACACCATAACGTATTACAAATTCTGAGTTTAACCTGGAAATTAAATTGAAATTTAACAATTTTTTGAGGAAAACTTACCTGTAAATTTGGAAAAGTTTATTAAAATGAATCTAAAATAATGATAGAAAACCCTCAACTTGAATTAAATCAATTTTAAAAATTAAGAAGAATATTTACGCTTTTGCATAACGCGAACACTCACTTAATTACGTTATTAATATAAGGATAAGTAAAATTTAATACAATTATGTAAGAAAAATTTGCTTTAAATTTAATTTTTAATTTAAGTTTTAAAACAATACAAATTATTATAATATTTGGTCTGGTAAACTAATTAAATTTGCTGAAAATACATTAAAAAGTAAATACCGGCAGGGTATTTCAGTTTCGGCACTGCCGGAACTCACATTCCACTGCGTTTTTTGGTTGCCTTTGTCGGTCTCGTTTTGGTCCTTTGCTTTTCTGCTGGTCGCTCGCTTTGGCGTGCCCCACTCATCTCGATTACGAGGTGTAAATTTACTGAAGCACATAAAGCCATTTGGCGAAAGCGAAAGAGAGTGCCAAAGGGAGAAAGAGAGAGACAGAAAGGGAGCATGAGAGGGACGACGCTCCTACGCTGGCTGTCGCTCTCAATAATCCCACGCCCATGGCCAGCTCAAAAGCCAATTCATATATTTACCGTTTTGCCACTCGACTTTAGGGGCGCATTAAGCTCTAAGCTTTTCGGTCATTCGATGCCAGGGGGAAAGGGGGAAGGGGGAGAGGGAAAACGTCATCCTACGATGCCCAGAGTAGCGGACTAAAGCTTTATAAATTTTGATGATATGCGGATTGTGAATTGCGCACAGGAGTTGCGCCCATTTGTGTGCAGGGGGCGGGGCTCATTTGGCGAGCAGAGCAGCTCAACGTGTTGCTGGCCATTTCGATAAGTGATGATGATGATGGTGATGCCACATGTGGCAGCAGGCAAATGATTTTAAAGTTTAAAGACAGTACAAGTCGAAAACTTAGGAAATATCAAAGAATTCAACTCAATAAGACTCTGAATTTATATTAAACTTTCTAAGAGGACTCGAAGCTTTGCTCGGTTTTCTCATTCCACATAAATCTTAAACCCTTCGCTGATAAATTTGAACCTAATACGAAAGTAATAACTACACTCATAACTAACGCTTCGGGACATAACTTAAGCTAAACAAAATATATAATTTTCCTTCTTATTTATTTTACCGACCTTTCAGCACTTTCAATCTCAACGTAATTTCTCATACTTCTTCCCTCCTTTGCTATCTGCCAAATACAATCACTTTCGAGCGGGAAAAAACAACATGAGAGCCCACAGTGCGAGAGCAGACCATACTGTCTGCCCTTTAAATCATGCAGAGATCGCAAAACGTGCTCTGATCTTGGCTCTCCTTAGTTCTGCCTGCCTGCCTGCCTGCCTGCCTGGGCTAGAAGCAATTTTTCTCTATATATTTTTACACAAAGCGCGTAATTATGGGTTCGCAAAAATCTTTGCCAGCATCGCGGCATGATCGACATCTTCAGACTCGTGTGTCTGGCCAAAAACCTGATGAAAGGGCAGTTTATGGAACCGGGGGAATCTCTTGAGCTCTTAAGGTTCACATTGAGCTGCATATGGGAGAGTGCTTTATATGGTCGTGCATTAAATTTAACACAGTATTTTCATGTTGCTGTTGTTGTTGTAGCTGCTAGACACGCCCACTAAAGTGGCATGCCGCCATGGTTATGTAAACAGCCAGGAGGAGCAGTGGGAGCAGAAGAAGCTGGCTGAGGCATCGTAGTGGGAGACGAGTTGTTAAAGGCCACTAAAGTCGCTCGGGCTTTGATGATGATGAAGACAGCCGACAGTGCAGAGGGAAGTGGGAGTAGGTGGAGGAGGTAGGTGGGTGGTAGGTGCTGCTGCAGGGGCCAAAGGTTGTGCCAGCCCAACAGCCCCCAGACGTGTGCAGTAAGTGTTAATGTTGCATAAGTTGACTGCACTTGGCAACGTTTTGGGTGGCTTCAGAGGATCCACACGGCAGCCGAGACGATGCAAGCCAGATAAAACGACGATCAAGGTAAGCTAGGAGTATGATAAGTTGTGGATATTAAATAAATTGAAAGAGGTAGATCTCCCTAGAAACAGAAAGATCTCAAAGATTTGCTACCAATAAGCAAGGAAATTTATGGTTAGTCTGGACTTCCTTTTCTTCAAAACATTTTTCAACACTCGATTCCCTAGACATGTCTGAGTTGGGGGCGTGGCTAAAGCATTTAACTATTTATATAATTATACTTGCATTTGTATGCTCCATCAGTCTCAGGGTCCAAATAAGAGCAGACGAAGTCAAATCCCCGGGGCCATTAGCAGCGTAACAGAGCTGTCAACTACAGTGCTGCACATGAAACTAAAGCCACCCCTTAGAGTCTAACCCAATGCGCAATTTAAATGAATAATTGAAAGAAAATCCCCAACGAAATGTGAAATGAAAATTCATTGAGGAGTGAAATTAAGGAAAGCGAGAGAGTGCATACTTACAGTACTCACTGTACCGATTCGAGGCTAATGAATTCAAATGAGACGACGCCAAGAACCTTGTAGTAACCTTTGGCTTGCATTTAAGTGGCAACATATTAATTACAACAACACTTACAGGCCACCAATGAGTCCCGTTAGCAACAGAGCTAGGAAGGTATTCAAGATAAAAGCGAAAGAGAAATCATAACAGCTGTGACGTAACAAATGAGACCAGCGGGGGGTAGCCCGCAGTTCCTGCACAGAAAGCAACCACTTCAAATTGCCATGCAACTTTTTAGCAGAATTAAGACATAAAAAACACCAAGTGGGGTAAACAAGGGGGGGGACGCTGCGGGGTGGCGGGATTGCGGTGCTGCAGCAACCCCTAAACACTAATGAAGCTATCGGCTTGACTCCCGTAGTACCTCTGAAAAGTTGCAAAGAAATTTTAAGTGTGTTTGCCAAGGACATAAATTGAAAAACTGACCATATGAGCTCTGCCCCTGCAGTGGCAACTGGCAACGGCTTTGATGTGCCTACGTAGTACCCCGATGCCGCCTAAGCATTTGTTCAAATATTTGCAGGGCCCAATGGGCAAAAGGGACGGGCTGTAAACAAGAGGGCAGTGAGCGGTTTAAAAGCGATAACTACTAGAAGCTGTGGCACAGTGGGGTAGGTACAATTGAATTTTTAATATATTTTCAAGGTAAACTTTAGTGATGCGTATACCACAAATATATATATATATATTTATAATTTCTATCAGCTTCTTTAAGTTAGGGGAGTATATATTATATTTAAGAACAAATAAGCAATTACTAAAAATTAAGTTTAAATATATTTTATAGCTTTTGTTCTTATTCTAAATTTAAATAATTTAATAAAATATTAGCTTTAATTTTAAACATTGATTAAGTATGAAAAATTAATTATATTTTATTGTAATAATGGTCAATGAGAAAAATTATGTCTTAGGGAAAAAATATAATTTACTTTTTACATAATATAAAACAAATAATATTTTAAAATACTTTCCCTCGTGCAATTTAAAAGAAAAATTAAAGAAGTCTTCCGCACTGTAATTTAAAAATAAAAAAATAAATTAATTCTTTAAGTATCTTTTAGATATCTTAATTAATAAGTCACGTAATAAAATTATAAGTAAATTTTTTATACTATTTAAATAAATAATATTTAAAAATACTTTCCTCCGTGCAATTTTAAAGAAAAATTTATTAAAGTCTTCCGCACTGAAATTTAAAAAAAAGAAATTTATTCTTTAAGTATCATTTTAGATATCTTAATTAATAAATCACTTAATAAAATTATAAGTAAATTTTGTATATTATTTAAATAAATATTATTTAAAAATACTTTCCCTCGTGCAATTTAAAAGAAAAATTTATTAAAAGTCTTCCGCACTGAAATTTTTAAAAAAGAAATTTATTCTTTAAGTATCATTTTAGATATCTTAATTAATAAATCACTTAATAAAATTATAAATAAATGTTGTGAAACATTTAGTACCTATTCAAGACATTTCTTTAAAATTAAATTTTTCTTTACATTTTCCACCCAACTTCACCCACTGTGCCTCGCTCTGATTTGGCAGCCAAAAGGCGCAGGGTAACCACAGCAAATCAAGTGAGTTTATGCGGGTCACCCTCCTCCTGGCATATGATTTGTAACAATACAGCAAAAGCAACAGCTAGCCAAAAAGAGAAAAAAGAAATAAAAAGAATAAATAAATAAAAAAAAAGACCAATGCATTATCGAGCCGCCGCACAATAATGTTAACGAGCAGCGCTTCGAGAGAGAGATTACAATCAGTGACATAAGGCGCAGCAGCTGAAGCCAAAGGATGTGCGCAGTGTGTGTCTGCTGTGGCTACTACGGCGGTTTGGTTCTACGTACGGGCTCTCGACCCGTTCGAAGCCTTTTGCTACTTTGCCAAAGTGGCAAATGGACTGTGGCGCATAATTTGAACTTGGTGGCACAGCAGCAGCTGTGCGCGCGCTCTCGCCCTCTCCCGCTCTCGCTCTCTGCGCGGTGCCCCATAGCCAAACACAGATTTATCGGGTTCAGCATATGGGCGGGTTCCCAATCAATGCAATTTTGCGGATGTGGCATGTGTTGGGTCAAGTGCTGCCCCTCCCCCCGCCCTCCGCCCTCTGCCCCTTTGCTGTCTCTCATTAGCACTGAGTGCGATGCATGGGAACGAGAGCTGGTCAAAAGCGGCGGCCGGGTAAACAGCTAGCTAATTGCCGCCAATAGGCACTTAGGCAATAGCTGAATGTGACAAAACGATCGGCAGACAGACCAGACTACTGTGCGAGGTTAATAGGTTGATTCGATTTGAACCAGTTAAAGCGACCACTTTGGGCCACTTCAAACAACAACAAACAAGCTCGCGCACACATTAATTATGTTGCTTTCGAAAAAGTCGCCGCTCGCTATAAACAGGTTTTTTACGCCAAAGCAACAAATTACATAATGTATTTTAAACAAACAGATAACAATTCACAACTGCACTAACAACAAGCACGCGGCAGTCAAGTTTTCTGCGATTGATAAAGCAAACTTGGCGCACAACGTTCAACTGGCTCGTTGGTCTAGGGGTATGATTTCCGCTTAGGGTGCGGGAGGTCCCGGGTTCAAATCCCGGACGAGCCCAAGTCAAACAAATTTTTTATTTTTTTTATTTTTAATTTTTTATTGTTTTTTTTAATTTTTTTAAATTTATATAACAGCTTTAAGTTGTTGGAAAATATGCTACGATCGATTTCAATGCTTTTTTATTGCTTTATTCAATTGTTATTTATAAATTCCCCTGTAAGGTTGCTTCAGTGCATTGACACCTTCTTCATTTCCATAATTAGAATAATTTCGCCTTCAAACAAAAGGGGTAACCCAAGCCCAAACACTTCTGCCGAGACCTGAAAGCCGTCTGCATGCCATAAAGCAAACACGAGCAATTAGTCAAGCGATATATGGCCTCTTAAGTACTGCGAACAATTACTTAGGGCGGCAGCGGGTCACAAATTTGCAATAATGTAAATCGCACACACAAAGGCAACGGATTCGATTACTAGACGGGCGCGTTGACAGCTCGAGCGACAGGTAAAAGCCAGGGCGACTATGGAAAGAGAGACGACGACGAGACGACTACCGAGCGTGTCCATGTCTGGCCTGGCCCAGTCCAGTCTCTCACTCTCTGACAGTCTCTGATGCTCGCTGGGCGCCCTGGTCTGGCCTCTGTGGCTATTGAAAACCGATGCCCCGCAACGCACTCGAGACGACACACAGACAGAGAGGGTGGGAGGGGGCAGGCAGATTTTATATATGCATTGCAAAATTAACACAACAAACTTTTTGGCTTGGCTGACCGAAAGAGCCGCAGCTGAAGCTGCTCTCCCGGGTCACGAATCCCATTCAGGGCGGGGGCTTATGTGTCTGTCATTACCGCTTTAAATACTGAGACCAAAATCCATTTGCAGTCGGAGCAGCAGTAGTTGCCATGCCGGTGTACATGTATCCCATTTAGGCTGATGTATCCGATTGCAGCCATAACAGCTGGAAGCACGTAAATCCCATTGTTTCATGCGTTTTGCATGAAGTGAAGAGAGGCCCCCTGCCTGCGCCCCTGTCGAATTCAATGCCAAAGCCGCAGGCCGAACTGAAGCTGCATTTGATAGCTCGACATGTGCGAGGGCGCATTGAGAGTACTCCACTCTCTCTCTCTCTCTCTCTCTCTCTTTCTCCCACTCTCGCTCTCTTTTTACAACTGACAAACGCATCCCAAAAGAAACGTGGCTCGAAGGGGGCGGGGATCACGCTTACCACAGCCTGTGGTTAGCAACTCATCTTGGTTCGAGGCACGCGTTTCGCTCTCTCCTCCCCCTCCCCCTCCCCCTCTCTTTACGCACTCTTTCTCTCCTCCTGCCACGTCGTCGCCTGCGGACCCTGCAATTGACTTGAACCCGTGGCGCATCAATTGTTTTGGCTGCGGTTTGTGTGTGATTTTTATGATGAGGCCCCGAGGCCGCGAAGAGTTGAGTTCGTTTTGATTGCCCTGCCGGAAGCGGAGCTCAGGTTACATTTTAGCAACGTTTAGCCAAGCATAAAATGGCCACGGCAATACGAGGCGTTGCACAAGTACAGTGCAAACGGCTTAACAACAATAAAAGTTAACATGCAAAGAAAAATAGGGAAATTATAGTCAATATATTAAAAATAATAAAAAATGTTGCATAAACTGTGAAAATAAGAAATAAATATAAATAATTTTAAATAATGCTTTTGTTGTCAAAACTCTTCCACTGTGCACAGACTTTCACGCACCACCGTAATTATTCGCTTGGCAACAAGCATAACACGCAAAGCTGACTCGATCTACCGCGCGAGCTTTTTAGCACCCACAACTCACACACACACACAAACACACATATGTATGTACATAATTTGCAGCACGTACAAAATTGTTTAAATTAATCTAAAACATTTTCTCAATTTTATTTTCCCTCCTCACTCTCTCTCTCTCTGTCTATCTCGTGTGCTGCTAGTTGTTCGCTTTGTTATCTAACAGTTTCGTTCTTCGTTTGTTGCCTTTGTTCTATAAATAGCAATTGCTCTCGCACTTATACAATGGCAAACAGCAGCTCGTCACTTGGCTCGTCGCTTGCCACATGTCAGGATGGCCGAGCGGTCTAAGGCGCCAGACTCAAGAGAATTTACTCTTACCCTTCACAGAAGGGTGTGTGTGTATGAGCGTTCTGGTCCTCTCTGAGGGCGTGGGTTCGAATCCCACTTCTGACAAGATCTTTTTTTTTATTTTTTAATTTTTATTTTATAGAACTTATTTTTTTTTTTAAATTAAACAATATTTTGACATAGGCAACAATGCTTTATAGGGCAAATAAATATTTTTAAGGTAAATTAATTTGTGCTTATTTCTTTATAAATAAATTGCAAGCTCTAAATAAATTTTAATATGACTGGCTAATATTAATTAATTTTTTTACACTTATATTCAACATTTCTAGCTAATGATCATTAACAAGGACATTAAATGTACGCTGCAAATTAAGCAGGCCAATCTCAGCGTGTCAGGATGGCCGAGCGGTCTAAGGCGCCAGACTCAAGAGTTAATCTTGCCTTTCTTAGAAAGGCGCATGAGTGTTCTGGTCCTCTCTGAGGGCGTGGGTTCGAATCCCACTTCTGACAAAGTTTTTTTTTAAACTAAATACATTTTTCTAAGACAATATTTTAAAACTAAATGATTCTTTTTATTTCTTTTTTTATTTTTATAAATAAAAAAGAAAGTCTTATGGGATATTTTCAACAAAATAATTTATATTTAGCTTAATTTTTCAAAACATAAATATATATATATGTACATATATATCTCCTTTTAAATAACTTTTCGGTATCGAATTTACCGCTATACCGCAAATTTCTGCCGCCGTGCACGCACATGTCAGGATGGCCGAGCGGTCTAAGGCGCCAGACTCAAGAGAATTTACTCTTACCTTTCGCAGAAGGGTGTGTATAGTGAGCGTTCTGGTCCTCTCTGAGGGCGTGGGTTCGAATCCCACTTCTGACAAACACTTTTTGTTTCCAGTAATTTATGACATGTTCTTATTTTTTAGAAATTTTCATAATTTTCCTAATATGTGCTTGGTTTATTACTGCAATCTATAAATATACACAAAGTCAAGGTCTTTGCGCTTGCTTTATGTTTAGTAGATGCAGCTGCTTGGTCTCTTCTGAGCCACCCCGAATGTAATAATAATCCTAGCACTTATAAACAAATTTCCCGCTGAGCCTCCTTAAAACCCAGGACGACTGCAACTAATTAGGCTGCTGCTACTTTTTATTGCATGCAACCAAAACGTGTGTGTGTGGCGAGTGTTGTGTTTCAGTATTTTAATTTTCTTTTCACATTTCTCATTTCATTTTCATGTTGCAGCGATTGAGAAACTTTTCATTCGTCCTGCTGCTTCAGTCGAATGCACTTGTTAAAGTCTCGGGAACTGCCACCTACGTTCGGTTAGCCGCAACAAAAGCGTAAGACACGCGTGCCACAATGGGTACGCAATCGTTCCCCCTCCCTCTCTCTCTGTCTCTCTCCCCGTTTCTGTCTCGCCCCCCACTCTGCGGCAGTTTGCAGCGCAATGGGCAACTCGAAACTCAATTTAAATCCAGTGCATATGCAAAGTGTCACGTAATTTCAATTACACAGCACGGAAAACGCATAGAAGAGAGAAAGAGAGAGAGAGAGGGGGGATAGATAGAACTGAAAACGAGGGAAAAATAAAAAGGAAAACTCTCGCTCAGTTTATAAACTAAGCCAAGAGCGACGCTGCTGCGTGGCCTGGCCCCAATGTGGGCGCCACAGCGCGTGTTGCATGTCAATCATGGCTGCACTTGTCGCACCCCTCCCTCTCTCTCTCGTTCTCTGATGCACCCACCCGCCGGAACAGCTGGCACGAGTGTGTGCGTGTGTGTGTGTGCGTGTCTGGGTCGTTGTGTGTCTGTGTGTGCGGAAAGTCTATTGACTTTGGACAACAATAGAGACGCGGCTTAGTGACCCATAATGCGTTTGCCAAGAGTCAAATCCCCTGCTGTCTCCCTCACTCTTTCTTTCTGTTTCTCTTCCTCTTCCTCTCTCTCCTTTTCTCTTGCACTTTTTATTCATTCTCTTTTTGCTGATGGCTTTTAATCTGCATCTCAAGTGTCTCGCCTACGCCTTGTCCAGATGCCAACGTGAGTGTCAATAAGCAATGTCAGCAGTTGCCTGAGTACGTGTCTATATCCATATTAATTCTTGTACACTGTCTGACAAAAGCTGAGGGGAAGCAATATGCACAGCTAGAAATTTTTATTTAATTATTTTTATTTAGTTATTAGTTTAAAACATTAATGAGTGTTCACTTAATATAATGAAAGAAAATGTATACTATATGCATATAGTTTCATGTTCTTAGTTAAATCTTTAACGATTTGCACTTACATTATATTTTATAAATGTGCGTTTATTTATCTGTTGCTCTCTTAAGTTTAGTAATGAACAACATTTTAAAGCATACATATTTTATTCATTTTATATACATATATATTCATGTTCTGAGTTTGATTTTAACCGATTTGCATTAATAATATATTTAAATAATATTTATCTGTATATTGACGTTGCTTTTGAAATACAGCTGTGTTCACAAAGATAGCAGTGCAAGAAATGCAATCAAGCAATGCGTTTTTTCTTCAAGTTCCCTTACGAATATTTCAACTTGTACGCATTGTTATTGTAGAATGGAATGTGTACAAGGAAAAAACGAAAAAATCCTGTTAGAAACAAAATTAAATTTGTGAACATTCATTTACTTTTTGATATACAAAATTAAGTTTAAAGTTGCAGCTAATGAGCACTGCTATTTTAGTGAACACAGCTGTAAGTTCTAAACAGCTAGCATTATAAATCAAATGTAACTGCCTTTCTTTTTGATTTTTCCAATATAAATATCTTTTCGAAATCTGAGCTGAGTTAATTTAATTAAAAAGTATTTCTCTAAGTGCATTTCCGTTTTGTATTTTTTTTTTTGAGAGATCTTCTGAGGTATTTAGAACCTAACCAGTTTGTTTCCCTCGTTGAGGTTTTGTAACTTCCGTATGGGTTCGGTGTAGGTTGTCGCTTTTGTTATGGGTATAGCTTACGTTAGAGTCGGGGTCTCTCTCGTAGGTCGTGCGTCTGCGCAGCTGCATTTTGGCGTAACTAATTTGCTGGCGTTACAAATCCGTTTTAAATGCTGCTTGTTGCTTGTTGCGCTCAAATTGATTTTTACCAAGTTGTTGTTGTTGTTGTTGTTGTTGCTGCTGCTAACTCGCCTGACATATGGACTTTTAGGTGCCGGACAATAATAACAGGTTGTAATGGCCATGCTGGCCAACCACAAGCCTTTTGTGCGGCCCTGCACAGACGTTAGACGTGTGTGCCACATACTAGCACGCTACACGGTGCAACACCTGCCTCGTCTGCATATAGCAACAGCTACCACGTATCAGTATGTTTATCACTCACTGTCCTCGTTGCATTTCGGGGGTCTTTGGCGGTTTTCATTGCATCATTAATTTTGATGCGCGCTGACTGAACTGGTTCGTGTTCGGGAGTAGCCAGTGGAACCAGTAAGCCAGCACAGTGGATGGTGGATAGTTGATGGTTGGCCAGTGCGACAGGTTGTTGAACTTGATGGCCGGGATTAATTGTACAGCTTGTTGACATTGACAAGCCTATTAGGTGAGATGTGAGAGCAACTATCGGATAACTATCGCATAACAAACAAATAGATTGAAGTCATGGTGAATATGTAATGCAAAAATACTTTAGTAGTTCAGTAGTATATATAGATAGTAGTAGTATAGATAGTATAGCTATCGTGAAGTTGTATTGCAGGTTTTTCTTACTATCGTTTAAAAACACTATAACTATCGCATAACTTATCTGTCGAATTGTCTATGAATTGCAAACTGAAAAACAGCTTTATGTATTGCTTTTTGAAAGTTGTAATTACTATTACAGAGTAAATATCTTTTAGCTATCGTTTTGCTTTTTTATTGTAACTTTCTTAAAATTGTAGAACTATCGTATAACTATCGTAGATATACCATAGCTACAGTAATACTTTGATTGCAATTTTGTAATTCCATTAATGTTAGATAACTAATTATAAAATATTGTGAAATTCTTGAATTTCTTCAATCATCCTTCCTAAACTAGCGTGAAACTATCGCATAACTATCGCAAAACTATACACTAGCCTTTACCCCATTGAAACTGTCAAATATAAAGGCCAAACGCAGTTCAAGGATATTCGATCTACTTATGATTTATTTATGCACATGACGCAGTCACTTCCCCCCTCCCTTCCTTCCTCTGACCTTTGTTGTCCAGTGTTGAAATTCGCTGCACATTTCCAATAGCCATAACCTACAAATAGCGAAAAAATCCAAAAAAAGAATAGAAAAACAAAAACACATTCTCAACATTTTACGCCACTTTGTGTTGTATGCCACACGCTCTCGAATGGACCACAAGACGCAGCAGCAGAGGCAGGAGAGGGCAGCAGGAGGCGGCAGGGGAAGGCGGTGAAAATCTTGGGCTGACACTGACAAGTCGTGTGAAGCACACCTGCAAGAGTCAAGCACGCTGGCCGCAAGCGGCAGCCGAACTGAACTGGAACTGGAACGGGCCACCAAGACGGAAGACGGGGGGCTGCCGGGGCTGCTGCTGCTGGAGCTGTTGCAACTGAAACATGTTGCAAAATGCAGTCGAAGGGGTTCGCGCTGGCCTTAAAATGAGTGCAACATTGGCTGTGTGGCTGTCGCACTGTTTGTCTGGCTGCCACAGGCTGGCGTTGCGCCAAACTAGCACCTTGAAGTAGCGCAACAACAAGACTGATAGAGAGAGAGTGAGGAGGAGAGGGAGTGGCATGGGGAAAAGAAAGAAAAACAAATGCCACAGCTTGTTGCAAGCAGCCAACGCCGCCTAAGGCCTTTCGCTACTTGAGCACACACACTCTCGCACACACACACAAGCACGTGTGGCACGCACAAGTGGGCAGAGTGGGGAGCAGGGGAGAGGCTGTTGCCGCACCAAGGCATTGTCCTTTGCCACACCGCAGGCGCTGCGCGTGCACAACAACCACAACGAGCGAATGCGTCGGCGTCGACGGTGGCAGCAGCAGCAGCAGGTCGGCTATCCGTAACAATGTTGCACACTCAAGACGCGCCCGGTATTCGGCTAAGGCGATAATGTGACAAGGATAACGAGGCAGCCGGAGCAGCGGCTTGTTATCATGCCCAGCTACGCGACAATTCCGCACTGATCCCCACCCTCCCCTACACCAATCCCCCTGCATCCTCAGCCTCGTCGGATGTGCGTAATGCGCTCATTACGTGACGCCAAGTGGCAAGTGGCAAGTGGCTTAGTGTGCACAGTGGGCGAAGCGATCGTGAAAGGAATTAAAAATTGAAAAAGCTTGCATAATATTTAAAAGGATTTTTATTCCTTATTTTGCCTAAACATTCAATTTTTTATTGCAACAATTGCTTGATTTGCCCCACTGTAGCCACTTAGCTATTTTGCCGATTTTCGGCTGCAGTTTTAGACCCCAAGCCAAACACGACATTTTCATGCCAATCGCATTCCTTTTCTATTGCTTTCCCATCGCCTTCGACTTTGCAATCGCCTTTGCCTTTGCCTTTGCCTTGGGTTGCGGTTGCCGCAGCCGCTGCTGTTGCAGTTGCAGTTGCGGTTGCTGTAGCTAATTAGACAATTGTCGGTGTATATTGTCCTGAACGATAAGCCAAATGGATATACGCATTGTAAGTGGTTTTTTTCTCTTTCTGCATTTTGGGAGGGGCTGTGCTTGTCTTTCGACTTGTGGAATGAGAGTTTGTTGTAAATTGATGGAATTGTTTTGAATGCAGTCGATCGGGAGGCAAAGGCGATGCAAAATAGATTAGGAATGTTGGGTATGCTCGGCTAGGGGATATAATGAAGAAGGAAATAGTTAGTAGAAAGAGGAAGATAAGTAAAATTAGACTGTAATTTTGTTAGATAATGGGAAATTTAAGAAAGCCGATAGGACATTGGAAATCACTTCTCCCTATAAAGCTGAGTACATTCATATATTTAAATATGTGTAAAATAACATATTAAATAAATTGAATATTTCTAAAGAATTCTGAACTAGAATTTTGAATAGAGAAAATATATGACTATTCGATATAAAAAACGGACAAACCTTAAAGTAAAGTCTTTTTATACCATTCGGCCACTAAATATATGTAACAGGCAAATGGGGCCGTGGCAGATCCCACGAAGTATATAAATTTTTGCTTTTGTCCGTCCGTCTGTCCGTCCGTCTGTTGCAACGCAAACTAGTCTCTCAGTTTTAGAGCTATCTTGATGAAACTTGGTATACATGCTTCTCATTGCTGCACGCTGTAAATAAGTCGGAACAAGCCGGATCGGGCCGATATATCGTATAGCTGCCATAGAACCTATCGGCCGATTTAATATTTCTTGTTCTATTTATCTTGTTTTTTTTTCTATATAATTTAAGGTATAATAATATTTATTGTTTATAATTTATATAGGCACGTAAGGTAGATGATACAAAGTATGAAAACCCTGACGAAACCAATTTAAAGTGAATTGTTCAAAATTAACTAAATTTTCTTTGGGCAACCCTAACCACAAATTGAAGTATTAACCTAATAGGCCCATTGAAATTTACATATATTAAGAAGAATTTGTATTTAAAATACAAAGTATCGTGTTGTGCAGCAAGTGCAGTGACCGTTTAACTGCCTCACAACATACAACATGATATGAGGGGGTAGGGGCTGATTTCTGTTTGCTCGATTTACATATGACTAAGTATGGCTGAGCGTATTAACTAAACTGCGCCTAATTAAAAGTTAATCGAGCTTGAAAGGTCTGAAACGAAAAACTGAACAGTTGCAAGACACGACGCGGCAGTTGCGCTAATTAGCTGCGCTCTCACAGGCGCAGACAGCTGTAGACAGTGGACCGAAGACGGAAGACTGTAGAGTGTAGACTGCAGGAGAGTCGGAGTCGACAGTCGCTGTCACATGCTATAAATTTTCATAATTTGACAAAAATTGCACATAATTTCTAATACTCCGGTAGGCTTTATGCGCTAGCGATAAAAATCGCATCGTTGCACAATCCTCGAATCAAAGGAGGCTCCTCTCTCTCTCTCGCTCTCTGGCTTGGCAGATTGTGAGAGTTGCGGTCTATTAATTTGAAATGTCTTGAGATAAATTACTAAATGACTACCGCTTACGTGTGATCCATCCATCAATGCCATCATTAAGCCAAACATTTGACAAGAAAACGAAACGAGACGGCGACGGCGACGGCGACGGCGACGGGATTGAGAACGAGCAGAGACAAGCGGAAAAGGGGGCACCCAAGCCGAGCAAAGGGGAGACCCCTAAGTGTGTGTGTGTCGAGTCTTGTCTCCTTGGGAGCGTCGTAGGGTGCTGTCGATAGCAGTAGGTACTGCCATGGACGGGGTCTGGCTTGGCCTGGTCGGGTCGGATCGGGTCTATGCACAAAGGGAGCCGACGCTGCCGCTGCCGCTGCCGCTGCCACCGGCGTAGCTGCCTCAGTTGACGGGCTCTTGTTGTGCAAAAATATTTTTGTGCCTTGTCCCCTGACGTGGCTGACTGCACTCAGGCGTGTCCAGGTATTTGTTGTTGATTATGTTGATAAGTGGCCGCCACATATTTTCCAACTGCACTTGTAATAATTTGTTTGCCACTCATGTTTGTCGTTTTTTCTCTCCCTCCCTCTCTTCCTCGCTCGCTTCCTCTTCCTCCACTTTGTAGCCGCGCTTCTGCGTGTAATCAATGCCAATGTGAAGTGCGGCAGTTTCTGTTGGCCCTCTCGACTAACATTCCATTCCGCAGCAGCTGTGGGAGCCGCGCTGTCAGCACCGACTGAATCGTCACCCCGAGTTCCAGGAACTCTTCGCGTCTCAACGCTTTTCTGTTCCTCTCTCTCTCTCTCTCTCTTTCTAGCACTCAGCGCGCTTATCTTTTTGATTTTTCGCATTTATTTTGATTCTGCTTTTCGCTTTTTTTTTTTGGTATTTTAATGAGTTTGCAAAACATTTCAGCTAAAAAGGTCCTAACATCATGTTCTGTTTCTTTCTTCCGTTGCGGCCTGCGGTAAAAGTTTCTGGTTGTTATTAGCAGCATTTTTGATGGAATCCAATCGAAGCTTTTGATGTATCCATGCGAAATGTGGAAAAAATTAAGGAAACATTCTTGAATTCTTTTTCATTCGAAATGCAAATTTGCATAATATAGCTATGTGCTTTAATTGTTAATAGATGCATGTGGGATAAATAAAATTTAAGCATTTTTGATTAAAGCTAAGAAAAATAATTGTATGCATTAATTTTAAAATTCTAATTTTTTAAGAAATTTTAAAACGGAAAATAAAATATTTTAATTATAAAATTGAATATATATTAAAATTTAATTAAATTTAATTCCGGGGAAAAAACAAAAATTCTAGCCGATCCAACATTTGTTGCAATGGATTGGGGAAAACCCATAAAAACCCAATCAGATCAGAAAAGTTAATATTAGTTATTAGTATGAAGTGTTAATGAGTTAAGAATAGAAATTTTTATATTAGAAAGAGAGGACTCTAAGTTGAAAAGTCTAAAAAGATTATTATATTGATCGCAGAGAAGACGAAAAGGGTCATGCAAGCTATAATTACTAGAACAAATGTCTAATGACAATGGCTGAAAATTACGGGTAACTCTAGAAGGAGTTAAGTTGCCTGAGTAAGGAAGGGGAATCGACCTCAAATCTTATAAGTTTTATGAAAAACAAGACACTTAACATAATATGACGGTTAGCTAAAGAAGGAAGGCTAATTAAAAGAAGCCGATTATGATAAGGTGGTAAATCTACTCCTGGAAACCAGTTGAAACTACGTAAAGCAAAAAGAAGAAACTGCTTTTGAACAGACTCAATTCTGTCTTGATAAATTTGGTACTGCGGTAACACGCAAGAAGCATATTCAAGAATTGAACGTACAAGAGAAGTGAAAAGTAACTTGGTTGTAAAGGGATCATTAAATTCTTTGGCCCATCTTTTAATGAAACCAAGTACACGAAAAGCCTTGTTAACAATGTGTGTTAAAAATGCTTTTAAGGCTTTGAAATTAAATAATAAAAATTACAAGTTATTTAAAAAAAAATAGATATATAACTTGCCCTATTTTTCGTCTTTCTTCAAAATATAAATTTAATTTTTTTAAAAATTTAATTAAAATTTTAAAATTTCAAACTCAATTGAAATATTGGAGATTTAGATTTCATTAAGTTTTTTTTCATTTAAGTTTTTAATTTTTTAAATCATAATTTTTAATTTTATTTTTTTTTTAAATTATAAATAACTTTATTTTGGCATTATTGCGCTAACTAAAATAATACAAAATTAATAAAATGCACAACATTTTTAAAAATACAAAGAAACATATTAATATTATATGAAACATTCAAATAAAATTTAATTAATTAAAAAAATAATAATAATTAAATTAAAAACAAAAATGTATATAATATAAAATAATATAATAATATATAATATAAAATGTATATATATTTTAATTAGAATTTTTATAGTGAATTATAATAGATAAAATAACAAATTGGTTTAATTAGAAGAAATCCTATTAAACATTTATGCAATTTAAATCCACTACCCTAGTTCCCTATGTCTTGCATCTTTAAAAAATCCTCTCAATTTACTGACACACTCACACACACACACACACCGGCAAACAACCTGCTCAGCTTGCCACATGCCACAACTCACCTGAACTAGAGCATTTTTAGCTGCAATCTTGTTGGCCTTATGCAGCATCCTATCCAATGTCCTGTAAAAGCAGGACACACACACACTCCCACACACACACACACACACACACACACACACACACATAGAGACGTAGACTCTGCCTAGTCTGGATGGTAAGTAAATTTTATGTTTTATTATATTTAGGTCAAAGTTTTTAATAGTTTCGCATGCAGTATAACTTTCTGCTGACTGCCACAACAAAGAAGCTTTTATGGATGCAGCGGGGAGAGCTCGTCTTGGTACGTGCCACGTGTTGCAAGGCAGACGATTTCTTCTTTATGCAGCAGACTCTAAAACGTTTTTGCTCCAACTGGGCTTGGCCAGTGTTAAGCAACGCTGGCAGCTAATTCAATTTTGGGCTAGCTTTTATTTTATACCCTACACCGGCCTGGCATGGCTGGCAAATCAATTACAATGCCTGCCCCACATTGGCTGCATTTAACGGCTTTTAATTGCAACGGACCGCACGAAATGTCAACGGCTGGCATATTTTTCGACCTGCCTCTCTCTTTCTCTCTGTGTATATCCGTCTCACTCTCTGCGGTCTCTTGGTGCAGGTGCCTTCGGCTTTGGTTCACTTTTTTCATTGCGGCTAACCCAGAAAGAGAAGCAAAACGACGCGACGTCGCTTTAGATTTTTCCGCTTTTCCATGCAGTGCCAACCAGTTCAGGTTTTTCTTTTGGGCTTTCCCGCATTTTGTGAAAGGCACAAAAACCACGTTGACGTCGTCGTCGTCGTCGGCGCTTTGAGATTAGTTACACTTGTGCTCCATTTAAATGACCCGCCAACTAAATTATACCAAGTTCTTTGCTCCTTCACCAAGACTTTGCAAAAGTTTTTCCAAAAGAAAAGCAGAAAGTGAAAGACTTTTGCCGTGGAAAGAAATTTGCAATCAAAGTGTTTTTTATTTCTGCTTTTTTGCTTTTTTGCTTATCCGTTGACGTTGTCGACGCCGCCCTTTCCCTAGGTGAATGTTGAATGTCGCTCGATCTGAGCGCAAAAACTTTCCCCAGGCACTTTGGGGCGGGTCAATTGATTAAGCACCTCGAGCTGTGGCTATAAAGTGGAATAGCTTAAAGTTAGATAGGCTTTAATTTCACTATAAATTTTGTAAAATGTTGAAAAATTAATACCTAAAATTATTAGGCAGGCTGAGGCACTAGAGGCGTTTACAGCGATTAGGTGCCTCAAGTAGTTGCTATAAAATGCTAAAGTCTAAGAATAAATTCTCTTGAATTTTATATACTATATACGTGTGCATACAATTATGTATATTTTTTTAATATTTTAGAAATTGTTTCACAAATTTCAGCATGATCAAGCTAACTGATAATTAATGATTAAGCAACTTAAGTTGTTGCTATAAAATGGGAGAGTGTAGGGTAGAAAGGTAGAATATCTCTAAGTACAAAGTTTAAAAATTAATATTAGAAATATCAGTATAATCTCTTTCTCACTGTAGGTCGAACTATGCCTTGCATGAACCCTTTAGGGCATTATGTTCGAACTATAACAACTTATATTTTATCATAGCTAATTCAAATTCTGTAGACTTAAAATCTTTAATTCTTTCTCATCTGTGTAGAATTTAGTCCTCACTAGTGTATTTTTCTCTTTTCACGTTTATCTTTTTTCTATCCATGAGTCTATATTTCTTTACTTACTATCTAATGTTGGATTTTCTTTTACGCTTCCTCCGGTCGATGTAGCGTACTAACAACTAACACCTAACAATCTTCTCTGATCTGATTGGGTTTTTCTGGGTTTTCCCCAATCCTTTTGCAACAAATGTTGGATCATTTTAAATAAATAAAATTTTTAATTATTTTTTTGTTCACCCAGACTAGTCGTTAAATTTTTGTTTTAAATTGTAATTATTTACTTCACTTTTAATTTTAATTTTTTTAATCTTAAAGATAATTTTAACTTAATTATATGAAAAAATTTTTTTTTATTTAATATTAAATCTTTTAAAATTTTGTGTCGACTGCCATTATTTGACGTTAAATAAATAAATAAATAAATAAATTAAGTCATTTGATATTTTATTACTTTATATAAACTATCCCAAACTCATGCAGAAATGATGAAATAATAAAAAATTAAATTTTTCGTAGACAAATTTTTGAAAATCTTTAATTATATATTTATTTATTTTATATATTTATTTTAATATTATAATAATTATATTATTATATTATATTATATTATATATAGTATTATAAGTTATAGTTTAATTTAGTTACTGAAGTTATGCACATAAAGCTAAATTAGATCACATACCCTGCCATCAGGTTGAAGAGTTACTGCAGCAATTACTCAGTCCCTCCTCGCCATAAATCTTTCATTGTTGTGCACTTACCTGTTAATGCAGCGCACCCCCGCCCCCACTCAACTAACATCTGCTTCCCCTTCCCCCTTTCAGTGGCCATAACATTTAAGTGGAGCTCTGGCAACACCCAACTACATACATAAGCAGCTGCAGGGCAGCTCTGTCTGCAGCTAAAAGTGGAGCAAAAATAAAAGTTATGATTTAGAAATTAAAGTTTGCATTGTTAACTTCAATGTGTGTGTGGGTGTGGCAGGCACACACACGCACACACACACACATGCACATACACACACATACCAAGCAGAGTAAACTTTCAGCTGGTGTTGAGTGCAGGCAGCAGTTTTCAGCTTGAATGCCATAAAAAATAGCTAGCTAATGACAAAAGTATAAGATGTCTGGTTTGTAGCTACTGATCCATATGGAAAATGCACTCACACGCACACGCACACATACATATACGTATATGTATGTAGAGATGCCATAAAAGTTGAGAACTTGTTGAGGAACTTTTGCAGCAGGTGACGCAGTACAAACTGCAGAAAAAATGTGCGGAAAATTGCTCAATACCAAAAGAAAGAAAACCTCTAGAAAAAAACGAGGTCAGCAGTTAGTCTGCTAATAATATTTAATATGCTAGTACAGTATATACTCGATATATATATTCCGAGTGAATTACCCCTTAGTGTTGTCTAAAAAATCATGCACATTTATCTGAATTTATCAGGGAACTCCTCCTCTTGCTGCCAGCTCAAGCTGTGGCCACAAATACAGCTACAGCTACACGTACACTCGTGTATGTGTGCAGACACATTGATAAGTAGTTGGCAAGGTGGTTTATGCAGTGTTGGTAAATGCCGCAAAAGCAGCCACATGACTTCCATAAAACAATTGCAAATGCATTTTAACTCCATTTCAATGCCAAAATTAATATGCTACCATAAACTACAGATAGAACTGGCTAGCTATATATATAGAGCATATATATTAAGATACCATGCTGCAGTGGGAGGGGGAGAAGGGGGGATGAACAAGAACCAGTACAAGAGCAACGGCAACCACAACTATGCACATGGACAGGAATATTCCCTAGGTGAAAGTATGTGAAAGCATGCCATAAATCGTTGGCCTGTTCGTTGCTCTCGTGTTGTAGGTGGGCAGGCGAGAGAGCTGTATCTCCCCCTCTCTCTCATACACTCTGCATGTGTGTGTGTGTGTACGTGCGGTGTGTGCACTGGCTACGGCTACAGGCGATTAGAATTGATGTGGGTTACTAAGCAAACATGAAAGGCTATTACGTTAAGCGTTACGTTATGCTGCCTTGCCTCGCCTTGCGTTGCGTTGCGGCATTTTACGAGAAGCTGCCTGCAACTTTCAATGAAAGCGAAATAGTTTTGACTTCGGTATGTCAGTGTGCGAGGAGTGTGGGAGAGAGTGTGTCTGTGCTTGCTATCTCTCTCTTTCTCCTTCCTACTCTGTCGGCTTTTAATTATAAATTTGGCAAATTGAAGTTTTATTTCACAGATTTTAGACATGCTAATGCTAATTAACAGAGCGAAATGAAGATGAATGACAGCTTGAAATGGCATCTGAAACGGAAACCAAATATTTTCTAGCTAGCTGAGTTAGGCAATTATTTAAAGAGTGCAAAGTATTGGGTTTTATTACATTTTTCTTCATGTTTAAATTTAAAAAGAATTTAAGTGAATTATAATACGGGTAATATTTTCGCTTGAGATAAGTTTAAATAAATAAATTAAATATTAAATTAACTAATATAAAATATTAAATTAAAGTTTACCGAAGCATCTCTAGAGTAAGTTAGTAATAATTTTACTAATAATTCCATTTGTGTATTTATTTGACGAAGACTAAAAGCATGTGAAAAAAAACTACAAATATTATTATTATTTTTAAAATTAAAGTGAATAATTAATTAATAAATTTTTGAGATATTATTTTAATTATTAAATGATTAAGTAATTTAATGAGTCTGGCTTCTTGCACAGAAATCAATTTTTTATGTTATTTATTTAGCTTTAACCAAGAGCATGTAATTCAAAAGAATAATTAAATACAAGTTAAGTTAATAAAATAAACTGTAAATTGAAAAGTTAAAATAATTATTAACAAATACAAATTTAAAAAATATTTAAGAAATTTTTATTATGATAATTAAATGATTAAGTAGTTAAATGATAACAGCTTCTTGTTTAAGTATTAACATTTTTTTTAATATTTTAATTTCTTTAAATATTAATTTGTAAATATTTTTTACAGTGCATTGTTAAAAAAAAAGTTTTTTTTTTAATTAAATAATTAAGTACCTAAATGATTCTAGTTTCCTGCATGAGTAATAAAATATTCTTCTATTTACAAAGCTTACACCCAATTTCTCACAGTGCACTCTTCAAAGTACTGTGTGAATATTCAACTTGTTCTCTATGATTTACCCCGTCGTTCCATTTGTAAATCTTAATTTCCATTGACTGCATTCCTCGAGTATCCCAAAGCAAAACAACTTGAGCCGCCGCCATTGCGGATCTTAAGTCATTTTCCATTAGGAAAGCCCGCATTGTTTGCTGTCAGCCAGTGTTGTGTAATGGCCAAAAGCACATTTGAACACCTGTTGGAGAATGAAACTTACAGCAACAGCAACAACAGCAACACGAACAACACTTTATTGGTACACTGCCAATTTGTCGTACAAGAATTTGGTACAAAATAAAATAAACCTCAACGAAATTCATATTTCTATGGCGCATATAAAAAGCATAAAAAAAATACATATTTATGTGTATGTATGAGTGTGCAGCAACAACAACAACAAGTGAACTTACAAGTGTTATAGGTTTATGTTTTGTTTTGTTTCGGTTTATTTTGTCTGTGTGTCTCCCCCCTCAATGACAGGTCTTTGACATCCCACTGTGATTTTTGGACAGCCCCGGCGAGGCAACAACAACAAAGCTTTGCTTGTTGTAGCAGTTGTTGTTGTTACTTGTGGCATATGTAAGTGTGTATGTTAATTTGATTTTGGTGTCAAATGTTTCTTTTTTTTTGGTTATTTCGAGCTTTGTTTTTTATGGGGCTGCACTTTGCCTGCGCTTTTATAGCAGCAACCGCAGCGTCAAGTGTTCTCCCTCTCTCCCTCTCTCGCTCCCTCTCTCTCTCTCTCTCTTTCTTCTGCCGTCTCTGTCAATCTGCTTGATTTGTTTTTGATTGTGCGCTCTTATGTCTTTATTGACAACGACGCAATAATATAAATAATTTATTTCACACAAGCATCGAGCAATTTGTAATTGAACACGCACATCCATGAGATACTCCAGTGTGCGTGTGTGTGTGATTTGGCATCGAGTGCTATCGAAGAATCGAGGTAAACACACAAAGCCAAAGTGCCGCAGAGTCCGCATTCGGTAATTGTTGCACACTTGTAAACTCGCCATTTATTTTTCAATGGAATTTGCGCAAATCAAACAATGAAGAACTCAAATTGCATTTTAATTCGACAAACAGATAAAGTGACCTACAATAAATAACATCAGCAATGCGCAATCAATTAGCATCTCTCTCTCTCTCTCTCTCTCTCTATCTCTTTCATTGTAACAGTTTCTATTTTGCTTTGCATTCACTTAATTGCATTTTCTATTGGCTAAGCGGCTCAACTTAGGTCGACTTGGTCAGTTCAGCTCGACTTGAAATGAACTTGTTACATTTATAAATTTTCAAAATATTTTAGCAATTGTGGCTTCTATTTTGGGGAGGTTTTTTTGCTATGTTATTTAATATATATTTTCAGTTTGTAGTGCAGTATAAATCAGGAGCAAGGTAAAATTGCTAGCAAACATTTGTTTATTATTCTGCAATTATTTGCAACTTCATTTAAAACTCAACTTACTTGCATTTATTGTTTAGTAAGTTAGGGTATTTTTTAGTTGAAATCAGCTTAATGTTGCTTTGTTTGTAATTTATAATAATAATTAATTTATGTGGATACATTTATTATTATTTGTTTATTAGTTTTCCTTAATTTACATAGGAACTTAAGTGGAATAAGCTCGAATAAGCTAAGTGTAGAATGAAGCAGATTTTTTATGCCCTTCGAAAATTGAAAATGATCAAGAAAGGGTATACTCACTGTGTGCAAAGGTATGTAACGGGCATAAGAAGGCGTGACCGACTCCACAAAGTAAATAAATTCTGGCTCAAGATAACAAGGCGAGTCGATTAAGCCATGTCCGTCTGCCCGTCCGTCTGTCCGTTTGAACGTCTAGAGCTCAGCTATTACAAAACCTAGAGACACCAATATTTTACATGAAGATTTCTGTATACCATGGGTAGATCGAGTTTATTTTCAATTTTTGATGCCACGCCCACCGCCCACGCAAATCGATAATTTACGATTATTAGGACATCTATTAAAGTTACAGCGTTCTGCTTTGGTATCAACGTAGATGCATATAGTAGAAATCTATCCTTCCAAATACAATCCAATAGGACAATAAATACAGATGTGAAGGAGTGAGATAGCCATAGAAGTAAAAGACTTTGTTGTTGGCTAGTTGCGCGAAAGGTAGCTTACGATCGGGCATGTTTGACTGTAGCTTACTTTTTTGTTTTATTTTGTTCGTAATTTACAATAATAATTAATTTATGTGCATTTATTTAAACAAACAGTTTGAAATTAACTTTGAGCCAAAGTGGAGGAAGCTAAGCCAATCGAAATGACCTCCTACAAATATATCTCAATTATTTTAGTTTATCTAAGGAATTTTTAAATTTCAGCTACATCTTTCTTTTCGCAATCTATAAGCTCTAGTTCCTTAAATTTCCACTGAAGTCTATGCGCAGCTTCATTCAACTGAACCCACTCTATATCCATTAGCTGGCACGTTTTTTGTCTTGGCTTGCAATCAATTACGCGTGCTACAGCCGACAAAACAAAGTCATTTATAATGCCGCAAATTATTTGTCACTATTCTCTCGTCTCTCTGCACTTGTTGTGATTATACATATCTATATATAATATATATATATATTTTTTTGTTTTGGCACATTGCGCGCTGTTTACCAGCCCGAAACGCGGCACACATCTGAGATCTTTTCGGGGCCCTGGGCCAGGGCCATGGCCCATAATTAATTTGGCCACAAAGACATCCAACTACCGTTGGGGACTCAGGCGCACGAACAATGGCAAACAAATTGATTAATGACAGCGTATTAAACAATAATCGAGATAGGCTGCCCTAACCGGCTCGTGCCCAGGAGCGGAGTGCGGGGGGCGGGGCCGGGGTTACCTACCAAAAAATGTTGTTCGCCCACGCGCGAATTTTTTTTTTCGCTTACCACACACACGCAAACTTACACACGCACACACACACACACACGATCAACACACAAAAAGTTTTTATCAGCAACCAAAAGTGTTTGTTATTGTTGTTGTTATTGTTGTTGCTGTTGTAGTTGTCCGCTCAAAACAATTCATTTAAATAATAGCCAGGCCACTTCCCAGGCCCGGACAGGGAGGAAGCACATCATTTTTCATATTCTTGTGCCGTGGCTCCGTGGCACGGAAATTAATAATGTGTAATTAATATTTGCTTAAACGGAATCGAGAAATATGCGTACATTAAGTTTGTGGAGCAAACTTTGGTACAGTGGAACTTAGTAAAATATATGCAATGAGGAGTGAAATCTTTTAATAAATTATTAGATTAATTTATATATTAGTAGATGGAATAATAGATTTAGGCGCATTTTATTTGGTAATTATTATTATAGCCCAAATCTTCTTATTAGTTAATTACAAACTAGGTTTGATTTTAGAAATAATTTTTTTTTTAATTCATTCCATTTAAAAAAAATAAATTTTTTTTAAACAGCAAAGCTGAGTAATCCCTTAAAATTTTCTAAAAAATATATATAAACTACTTATTATTTTAAATTTTTATTATTGAAAGATATTTAAAATAAGAATTGCTATTTCATAAAAAATATAAATACAAATTTTTTCAATTTTTAAATATTTAAGAGCTTTAAATATTTTTAGTATTTCCAAACTTTTTATTTTATTTATTTTTTAATAAAAGACAAATTTTAGAAGACAATTTTAAACTATGTATCTATCTAAGAAATTTTTAAAATTTTACAAAAATTTCTAGGCAAACTTCTTAAGCTTCTTATCAATTTTTTTCAACAATTAACAAAGCTTTAGTCTACTTTTATTATTTCTTATATTATATATATGTATATATTTCTATAAAATATAAATACAAATTTTTTCAATTTTAAAATATTTAAATATTTTTAGTATTTCCAAACTTTTTATTTTATTTTTTTTTTTAATTGAAGACCAATTTTAGAAGATAATTTTAAACTATGTATCTATCTAAGAAAATTTTAAAATTTTACGAAAGTTTCTAAGCTAACTTCTTAAGCTTCTTATCAATTTTTTTCAACAATTAACAAAGCTTTAGTCTACTTTTATTATTTCTTATATTATATATATATTTTATATTGGCAGCCTTTTAAGGTATACCCCAGCCTACCCATCGAATACTCATTTATGATGTCAACATGTTTTCGAGCCTCCCTGCATGGCGATTGCAAATTCCCTTCAATTGGCACTCGAGCAGTAATCAGGGCTCAGTTTCGAACTCTCTCTCTCTCCCTGTCTCTCTCCTCATTCCCCTCTTTTGCAATGGATCTTTAATTTCAGCTGCAGAGCATATTCTGGGCATAATTTTTGGACCACATGCACAAGGGATAATAAATATGTCGCAAACACTTGAGGCGCTCCACTCCACTGTTCCCTCGCTGCCCTCGGGCTGACTTCATTTATGCAGTCACACACACACACCCACACACGCGCACACACATAGGGAGTGACAATGCAAGCAACCCCCAGGAACAACCCCAACGGGCAAATCTCGAGCTCCCGAGCGTACATGGAACATGCACTTCAACGTGCCACGGCCTGCACTCTCAATTATGACTTAATTCGTATCTAATGGATATTTTCAGTGAGAATTTCATGATTAATCGCTGCCTTGAGGCCATGAGGACGCATCAGATTGGGGGTTGCACGAACAAGGAGGCTGCCACTGCAGTTGTTCACACATGTTCAAAAAGAGTGTTGCCAACTGTGGTTTGGGGGCACGAACAATGCGGCAAGAACCACCCGAGCAATAACTCAGCTCACAACTTTCAAGTTCCCGTTCCGTTTTTGAAAATTTGCGACTAATACCTGCCCCCCCCCCCCTCTTTTCCTCGCCCATGCTCTTTGGTGTGTTCTGCAATTGTCGGGGTGTTTCGGTCGTCATCGGCAGCATATGCGCTCGTTTCGTACGGCGCGACGTGTTGCAACTTCCGGCAGCCGGAGTTGCCGTAGAGCAAAAACTGATTACGCGGCATTTGTGTCAACAACCGGCGACGCTTTTTGCTTTGCTCCACACGCTATGCACTTTCCAAGAATGTGACTTCGATTCCCCCCCCTTCATACTCCCCTTAAGATTCTCCCCCCTGCCTCTCTACACACACGTTACATTTTTTGTCGGCTTTTTCGCACAAAAAGAAATGAATTGCAGCTGTGCCTCAAAAAAACTGCGATTGCAGTCGCATTTTGCTTATCTAGCGCACACTAGCGCCATCTGTGCGCGCTTAGCTGAACTAGCGCGCTGGCGGAGAGGGTTGGGAAAATTGCCTACCCAATGCATTTTTATCTACGAGAGAGAGAGCGCGTAAAAGAGAGAGTGAGCGCGTCTAAGTGGGAGAGCGGTTGAGTGAGTGAGTGAGTGTGCTGTGCGGCAAAACAGAGCGTACAGTGTGCCCGCTCTCTCGCGCTCGCTCTCTTCCCATTCGGCTCTCTGTTTATCTTTGGCGTTGCATTCTTTTCGTGTGTAGTTTTTGTTGTTGCTTTTATTAGCATTGCGCGACCGCTCCCAAAAATCTGATTTACATTTCGTATGCACATTTTGACGCAATGAATTCCCATTGATATCTCACCCAAGTGACTGATAAGAATAACTCGATGGGGGTCAAGATATCAGAAGGTGATTATCGTGGGTATTTACAGGGGAATTTGTATAGAAATAAAGCTACAGTTGTGTTAATAAATAAAAGTAAATTTTGTTTATACTAAAAACATACTAAAATATAAGTAGAAAATAGAAAAAAAAATAATATAGAAAAATATTTTATTTTTTCTAATATTTTTTTTAAAAATATTTCATTCTGATTTCAGAATATTTAAAGACACAATATTAGTTCAAATACTACAGTAAATTAATTTCATATGATTTTTAAGTCTTTAAAAATAATATTAATGTAATTTGATATTAATAAAAATTTTTAAATTATTTTACATAGTGTAGAAAGCTTTATAAAAATATTTTTATATCATTTTGTTTCTTTCAAAAATTCCATAAAAATTCCTTGTTATATTTACTACATATTTTCTAATCCCAGACTATAATTCACATAAATTCCATTTATCTCTCGCAAACCCATTTAACACCTGACCGCCTTCTTATAATCCCCATTGCCATTTTTAACCTTTGTATGGAATTTTTTAAGGTGCCCAAAAGATTTTCGATTGTTTGACAACTTGATGTAATCAGCGGACAATTTGTTTGGCACTTTACATTCTGCACACCTGTGCCCACTCCACACACACACACGCACACACGCAGACACACACTTAATGCACCACATGCCACATGCCACACAAATAAAAAAACTTGCGAAGTCTTTGGTTGCAGCTGGCAAAAATAATAGAAAAAAAACTTTGCCCGCTGCATTTAGTCAAGTTTCAAACCCGCCATTTATCTAACTCAATGAGAGTCCAATTTGAGTTTCACTCAGTCTCTCATTTGCTTCCAACTTGCGCTCTCTCGCGCGCCGCCGATGCTTATCAGTGGCCGCTCAGATACTTTTTGCATTTCCCAATTCGTTGGGCTGCTTCGTGTGCGCCCTCGGCTTTGCTTGGCTCGTGTGCGTTCGTCGTCACCCTTCGCGAGAGAGCGCGCTCTCTCTCTCTCTCTCTCTCGCGCCACTGTGTGTGGCGTCAGTCAACAAACAAGTTTCGTCGCGTGCGGTGCTAGCTACGCTCTCAGATACTTTTTGCCAGTTGAGCCGAGTACGTTAACGTGTCTGGACGTTTTTATATGGACAAAGCGAATTCAATTGCGCTGCTGCTGCAAGAATTACAAGAAACAACAACAAACACGACACCAAAACAAAGCCCGAAAATAGCCAAAATCACAAACTAAACCGTTATCAGCCGAGAATTTTTGGCGTTTTTTGTGGCTAGTGCAAAAATTGTGTTTCTCCCCCTACGCTCTCGCTCTCGCGCGCTCTCTCTCTCTCTCTCGCACTTCCTCGTGTCTAGTGATCTAGCCGTAACTCGTTCCACGCGACGTGTGTGCAAAAAAAAAGCTAAAAATATTAATGAAATGTTTGCGCGTTTATGAATGGTTTTCCTCTAGGCCGTCGCGTATCTGAGAGATACATTTGCCCCAACACGCGCGCTTTGCTCTATTCTAATTTTGCCAAAAAAAGAAGAAATATTTTCGCTTTTATTTTCGCGCTGTGTCAAGTGTTTTTTCTGCTGCCAACGTCGTCGCAAATTTCACAGCGTAAGTTTTAATTAAGTTCGCTTTAAGCTTTATTAATGTTGCAACATTTGAGTGCCTAGACACGCAGTTGTTGTTGCTGCTGGTGTCGCCTGTCAGTCGGCAGCTTGCATGTAATTTATATCTGCAGCTCAAGTTAAGTAACAAGTCATGAAAATCGCCGCCAATGACGAAGTGACAGACGCGCCTCTCCCTCCTTTTCCCTGCCTCCTCCCTCCTTCCCTTTTTCTCCTAGCTCGATCGATAAGTTTTTATGAGTTGCTCTTTGCGGGTTTTTGGGTGAAAATTTCAAATCATTAATTATGTCGCACAGTTTTGTTCTTAACAGGTTTACCCCCCTTCCTTTCCCTCTCTCCCTTCCCTTTTCCCTTCCTTCTCTTCCTTCGACAAGCTTGCGCAATTCCAGGAACTTGTTAGAGGTTTCTATGCTGCATTCTCGCACTGAGATGTGAATCTGCAGCTTTATGAATGAAGCTAGATCTGAAAGAGATGAACAGATGGAGAGAGAGAGAGAGAGAGAGAGAGAGAGAGAGAGAGAGAGGGGGAGACTCCCTACTTGTATTTGTTGTCTTGTTCTGTGGAAACGCTTGACACTTCTGCAGAACAGTTACCATTCCTGCCTGTTGGCAGCTGATGGGGCGTGGCGTGTGTGCGTGTGTGTGTGTGTGTGTGTGTCTTGGCTTAGAACAGTTGCCTAATGGTCCAAACGTGCCTTGGCATCGTTGGCAGGCTCGTGTTAGTCGCATGTTGTGTTACATTTGGAAGAGAACTCAATTTGAGACTTGACTTTGTGTTACCTGTGACAGCTACAACACAAACTGTTGACGGCAAACAAATCTGTGTGTGCTGAGTTATCGATAGTTCGATTTACGAGGCAGCCCGGCCTGACAAGTTCGGGTGTGCCAGCAACCTGAGAGTTCTCGCCCCCAATATTTTCTCATTTGCTTTCCAATTGCCTCGCATCGATTACCAAATTTGTACGCACTGTTGCGCATTACACAACACTTGCACAACTTCTAACACTATTAACTAATACACTTTTCCCCCTCCCCCCTCTCTCTCTCACCTCTCGTTCATCTGTTGTAATCGCATTAACAAATTTGCGCACAGCGCGAGAAACATTTGCAGTTTTCCATCGATTCAGTTGCTTGCAACATATGAAAATTGAATGAAAAATTGAGGAAAATGGGGGAAAATTTTTTGTTTACTATAACAAAAACACGCAGCGAGTAAATAAACATGGCTAATTATGCATGATCAAAGCATAACTCTAGCTGGGCAGTGAGAGATAGGGAGAGAATCTAGTGAATGGGGCAACATGTCGACTGCCTGCCACTTGACGTTGCATAAGGCAGTCCCCCCCATGCCACATGCTAACCTTGATTAAGTTGACGTTCTAATGATGCTGCTAATGTTGCTGCCGCTGATGTTGATAATGATGATGATCATGATAATGAGGAAGAGGGAGAGGGGAGACAACATCATTAACAGCCTCTTTTGCCTGGCGGGTTCGTAGCCCCCGTGTTTTTAATTGCCGCGCGGCACTTAGCTAATGTAATTTATATTACATCTTGTGCTCTAAAAGCTTTAAGTAGCCAAAAAAGAAAGAACAACAACAACAACAACAGCAAAGTGCAGCAGCATCCCGAAAAAGAAGCCAAAGAAAAGGCAGAGCAGAAAAGAGAAGTGAAAAAAAAAACTTTTGTTTATATTTACCTAACATTGTACTTGAAAGATATTTTCGTTACTTTTTGTGGCACCTTCCCCGCACCCCTCCCCCTCTCCGCGGCGGCGTGTTTGTTTATCTAATGGCTAAAAAATATTTAAGCTGTAAAATGCTACTTTGCCGTCAGATGGCTAAAAACGCTGCCTCGCCTCGTGTTGAGTTCTGTTTCTGTTCTGTTCTATTTTTTTCGGTATTTACACAAGTCATAAATACCTTTTTGGAGAACCCACACACCAAAAGAGACGAAAGAGAGAGAGAGAGAGGAGAGGGAGCGAGAAAAGGTTTCTTTCTCTCAGCCTCCGCTCGGACATGGCGAACTTGTCTCGAGATAAAGTCGCACATAAAACTTGAATAAAACACAATTTTCCCGGCTTGCTATATTTGAAATTTATGTAAATTTTAAGCTGTCTCCCCCTCTCTCTCTCTCTGCCCCGCTCTCCGTCTCGCTCTCTCCCCCACCTGTCTGTGTCTTCTGCTGTTATCTTGAATGCTTTTCCTGTTGGTAATTAAAAAGTTTTCGCTTCTCTCATTTGCGTCTCGTCTGCTTAGATTAGCTAATGCAACATGTAACTGTGTGTGTGTGTGTTAGCTGGAAATGGCCTTGGAATTGGGTAATAAAGCTTGTTAGTGCTCGCTGTGGGCGTATTAGTGGCGCGAGGCCAACTGATAAGCGGGCTGAAACTAAAGTGAAGGCCCTGAATGGAAGCTGGCTTTAAGTAGCGGTACTTTTGTGGCTGCCACAAAGTGGCTTTTAATTTTTTGAAGAGTTTAAACTTTAAAGATATATGTGACAAAGACTCCGGGCTTAGCTGACGCATTTCTTATCAGTGTTGAGGTTATGTTACTCTGTTTTGTGTGAGAAAATTGCAAAGTTTTTGTGCGAATTTTATGTGGGAAATATAAGGAAATTTCTTAGATTTGCTCACTAAATTGTTGTATATTATTATTTATTTTTTACAGTATTTTTCTTTAACAAACTTCAACTGAATTTCAGCTAAGATGTTCTTATAAAAACAAAAGCTCTGTAGAAGGTGTTACTCTTTTTCATTTTCTAAGTTCTTTCTAAGGGATTAAAAAATTGTTGTGATTTTATCTATATAAATCTTTATGTCTTTATAAATATTTTAAGTAAATATTGGAAAATTAAGCTAGCTAAAATCTTCTTAATATGTTTTCTAATTAATTAAATATATATTTTTTAAATTTTATATATATTTATTCATTTTCTATCAGTTACTTAAAATAAAGTGAACTTCAGCGTGTCCAATAAGAAGAAAAGTGTTCGGGAAACTGAGTTCTTTTCAGTTCTTAAGTCTTATATAGTTACTTCATAAGCTATTTAGATATTTTCCATGTATATTTGATTTCCTTGAGTCACCTTTAAAGTAAATATTAGAAAATTTAGATAGCTTCATTTCATTTCTTAATCAGTTTGCTTAATTGTTTTATAATATTTTAAAATTTTAATATATATTTATTGTTTAGATTTTTACTTAAAGAAAACTGCACTTCAGAGAGTTTGAAAAATAGAAAAGTGCATAGGAAAGTGAGTCATTTTGAGTTCTTAAATTCTTAAAAAATGATTCATATACCTTTTTTGAATTTATACCTTGATTTTCTAAGAAATTTTAAGGTAAATACTAAAAACTGTAGCTAAGTTTCTAAAACTTACTTTGGAATCCCTTTTCTCTTATTTCTCTTAGCTTTTTTCTGCAATTTTCTCACTTCCCTGCCAACTTTATCTAACCATTTACATGCCATAGATACATTTACCCACTTTCAAGACATTTGCTTAATCCATGTTTAACAACTACACTTCCACATTCCCCTCGCCACTTTCGCACACTGTAAACACTTGCAATTCACGGGCTCACACTCTCAGCCATAACATATGATTTGTTCTATCGATTATGAGTTGCCAAAAATGCCTGCAAGGCACAAAGGGGCGGCAGAGCCTCAACTTGTTGGCTGCTGCTAATCAGCTATGCCTGCTACAGCTTGGCAATTAATAAAGCTAGACAAAACCATTCATTGAGCCGCTATTGGGTATCAGTTTCAGTTTCAGACTCGACTCGACTCTGCTCAACTTGACCTTGGCTTGGCTTGACTTGGCGCATAGAACGCTCCACGTTCCCCAGGCAAAAGATCATTAGTTGAAGCGGCTAATAAAAACGTTTGATTGCCCATAATTATGGCCAAGACGAAATGACAGAGCAGACGCCGCCGGGTCTGCAGTTGTTAGCCCTTGTGCCAAAATTAGTTTAAACGTCTTGAGAGGGAGACATAGAGAGAGAGAGAGAAGACAGAGTCGGAAAACTCGTGGGCAAACTGTCGTCTTGCATGCATTTTATGGCTTAATTAAGAGAGAGAGGGAAGGAGAGAGTGTGCCGTCTATGCTGTAATCGAGGCGCGAGTGATGTAAGCAGCGACACGACTTGCTGTGTACCACGCGGCGTATGCATAATGTAATTAATAGTCATAAATGTTAATTGCGCATACGCCACGTTAGTCAACTATTTGTGAAAACTTTGATGCTTTATTTATTCGCATGTCTGCACGGGTGTCTGCCCTGCCACACACACGCACACCCCGCTTAGACAAAGCTTTTGCCTTTGCTTGTCAATAAGTTCTTACCCGACTATTTATAGACACGTGTCCTTTACCCTCCCTTCCATCTCCCCACTGTGTTTGTATTTGTCTAGGTGAAAATTATGCGTTATGAAAACATTTTCACGGCAGACTCTTTGGGGGCTCCTTTGCTCCTTTGTGTTTGCGCCCCCAAAACTTTTTGCCAGTTAATTAAGCAAATATTTTTTGTTTGCCAAGTTAATTTGCTTTGGGCCATAACCCATCCAGCCAGGCCATCCCCAAATAAAGTTGACATGTGCGGGTAGCTTTGTCAGCTTTTGTTGTTGTTGTTGTTGTGGAAATTAACTCGGCTTAATTTGTAGCTAGACTAAAGTTGTGACCAAGTTAGTTTTTGGCAGGCTTAGTGTGGTTAAAGTGACAATTTCAACTGGTCCAAAAGTTTTAAGCGCTTGTGCTTAGGGAACTTAAAGAACTCTTTATAGTTGTTGCTTGTCTCAATCGATTCTATATTATTTTATTTATTTCGGCCACACATTCTTCAGCTCAAACAGAGCACAAACTGTTTCCCAGAATTCTTAAATATTTTTCGAGATTTTTTTCCGCTTCTGGTTTCGAGCTACTCATTTGCTGATAAAGCAAATTTAACATTGTTTGAGTATCAATAAACTCATAAATTTTAAAAACAGAACACACAGCAAATAAAAACGCGCGTGTATGTGTGTGTGTGTTTGTATATAGCAAAGGAAATTGTTATTATATGTTTTGTTGCTGTTGTCACGGCTCGCATTTATTTCCATTTCCATTTTTATTTTGTCTTGTCCGCATCGTATTCCGGGGGCGTCAACTATTTATGTGGCCACAGCCTCCTCAGCCTCAGCCTCCGTCTCCATCTCTGTCATTCGTCGTGTTCCGCATTTTACTTATCTTTTTCTGTCCCCCCCCCTCCCCCTCTCCCCTTGCTTTTTGTCAAGTTCGAGTGTAACAAATTTTTGCATATTTTGTCATAAATTTGTTAGCCATCGCCCAAAACTGTGTCCCACTGTTCCATTTAATCGTCATGTTTTCGCCCATGTTGGCCGTTTTCTGGCTACAATTTCTGTGCTCGGCTATTAAATGGTTTAACAATTTTTAAATGCGTTTCCATTGTTTTTATGGCCCCAAGTAAATTTAGAAATGTTTTAGACAGTTTATATTCTAGATGGATAGCTAGATATTTTGATTTACGCTGTGCGAACAGATGGCCCAAGCAACTTGACATGTGACCGTGAATTGGGTGCGACGAGGGGAAGGGGAGGGGGAGGAAGGGGCGCTTCGCGTTGGGAGCTTTTAAAAATAAATCATTCGCTACAAGTTTGGCATGTGCAAATTAATCGATTAAACGAAATAACACGGCGTAAATGGGGCGTATAAAGAGTTGACAGAGGAAGAAGAGGAGAGCAAAGAAAAATTGCGAGAAAACAACAAAGGAGAACATAAAAAGTTTTTTTGTAAATATTTCAGCAAGAATGGCAAAGCGTAAAACAGAAGTTAAGAGTGAAATAACTATGGGAAAATTTAAGCGAAAATGTTTGGGTAAATTTTAAAATATGGAAAGAATATTTTTATTTTTTTATATTAATTTTAAATATTTTTTGAATACAGAAAGAATATATTTTTTGATTTATTGTTTAATTTATTTTTTATTTTTAAGAACAAAAATTTATATTAAATGTAAATTAATTAAATGAATGTTTTTTTCTTTGTTTAAATATTTTTTATAGATTAATTTTAGCTATTTAGATTAGAACATAACATAAATATTTGTTTTTTTTTAATTTAAATTCATCTAAATTTAAAAACGTATGTATATACTGTATTTTAATATTATTTAAAAATAATTTGAATAATTTAGATTTTTAAGTATATAAATAGAATATTTGTTTTATTTTTCTATTTAATATATTTTTTAAAAATTTTTTTAAATTATTTCATCTTGTTTAATAAATTAATTTATTCCATATCTTTATATTATTTAAAATAATTTTTTGTTAGAATATTTTAAAAATATCAAAGAAGTATTATAATTTTTTTAAGTCAGTTTTAATTTGAATTAAACAATTTGTATAATTTATTTTAATATTATTAATATTAATTTTAATTATTAAAATTTTACTATCGTTTTATAAATAAATAAAAAGTAAGCCCGAAAATATATTTCCCCATCTATAGTCTCTACTGAAAGATCTCTTCTATTTTATGTTATTTACCCTACTTCACACTTACTCAAGTTTCCTTTGCCTTCTTCAGTGTTTATCTTCTAATCTGTGTCAATCGCCTGCTGTGCCCTGTTCTATTCCGCCTTATCCCAGTTCTATCTATACATTATTTCCACATTATACTCTGGTTTGCCCCGAGCTAAGCCAGCTTTACTCGGGCTCGTCTTTTGCCGTCGCAAATATACAAATATTGACCAAGAATCGGTCCCTTGCCCGTAGAAGGAGCCATAAATAAGTAGGCAGCGTTGCAAGATGCCATCGATGTGTGGTAAATACACAGTTGCCACAGCGCGCTTGCACAACAATTGCAGGCACTGTAGGTTGAATGTATGTATAGAAATCAAAACTGGCAAAGCCATCGACATTCACTAGCTTGGAGGGGATTGCTGTCACGCCCTGAGCTAGTCAGCTACCTTCCGAGTTTTATCTTATCGCGCCTATGACGGCGCCTTATCAGCTGCCTAAAGGTAAACAGTTGATAAGGCCAGAGACCCAGAATCGATGGCGACTCATTTGCCTGACTAAAGAACATATACAATACTAAGACAAAATATATATACATATATACAATGCATGACGCAGAATATAAAATTATAAAGACACAGCAAATCACTCGAAATCGCCTCAAATAGTTCATCAAAACGCCAACAAAATTATTCGAAATGAGGCGAAATTAGCCAAAATTAATTGCCAAGCTAAAATTGCTATAAAAATCTGGCAAAAGCAGCGATATTTTGTCTATAATTAGCAATACAAAAGTATGGCCAATTGTAGCCTATATTAGAAGAGACTAGCAAGAAGCGCTGCCTCGTTCTCCCTCTCCCACAAGCTGAGCTACGGTGTAAATGGCACGTTCCAAAAATCTTCACGTTTTCCGAACTGTTTATAAATGCAATCGTTGTGCGGATACCAGACATATGTCTCTCTCTCTCTCTCTCGCTCTGACTTACTCCCCCCTTGGGGGCCTATCAATTGGAAATCTATCTATATGTATTTCACATTTTAATTGGGCCAACGTGAGTGCAATTTTAAACAACAGACTTCGCCTGGCCCAGTGAATTATGTTAATTAAATTTATGATTGTTTCTCGTTTTTATGCCATAGCCAAAAATACTATATAATAATAGCCCGAGTAATGGGTAATTATTATCATCGCATGTCGCTCGGTTTCGGGTTTTCTGTTTCTGATTCTGTTCGATGACTCGCTTCATTTACAGCTGTTCGCCCTCTCCCTCTCACCTTCTCTGTCTCCGTTTCTGATTTCAATTTTTGATTGGGTTGTAAAAATTAATTGCAAAATATGTATTTTTAATAGACTTTAGCTCGAGGGGCCGCGTTGTTATAAAATTAAAGCGATTATTCTAGCGCAAAAATTGTTTTGACTTTGACTCGATTTTCAGTTTCAATTACCAAGTGGAAAATTCAACTTTAACTATTGTAACAAAGCTTGTTTTGGAGTCCAAACTGTTAATTACAATGGGCGAAAATGCCAAGGTTTGACTTGATTTCATTTTGATTACAGGATTGATGGATGCTGATAGATGATAATGATATTTCTTAATGAAGCTGTTCGAAGAAGTGTTGTATAGCAATTATTCAATTATTTGTTTGCCTTAATCAACACTGGTTTACCTTAATATGTGTTTCGATTACACAATTGATAGATGTGGAGGCTGGAAAAGTATCTTCACTAACTAAATTGTGAGATGACTATGGTATTTCTGCGTTAAGCTGTTCGAAAATGTATAGCATAGCTATTATGCTATTTCTGCTTACCTTACACAACACTGTTTTATATAGATACGTTATTTGATGATCAGATTTATAGATGTAGATGCAGAAAATGTGCGCCTAATAACTAAACTGAGGGATGATTATGATATCTGCTAATAAAGCTACTCGAAAAGTACAGTGTGGTAATTATTTTATTCTTATTTTACTTACTCAACACTGTTTTATATAGATATGTATTTTATTTATCAGATATTAATGTTGATGATAAAAAAGCTGAAACTAAAAATGGTTTTAACATTCCAGTGTGAAGGTGCTTAAGAAAAAGTTGTGCAGCAATTATTCTTTTTCTGTTAACCTTATTCAACACTGTATTATCTAGATAATTATTTTGACTATCCGATCAATAGATGTAGATGCTTAAAACGTTTCTTTAATTACCTCACAAATATTTGATAATGATATTTCTGTGTTAATTTGTTTATGAGTATTATTCTATTTCTATCGACCTTACTCAACACTCTTTTATCTAGATAAATAAGCGATTATTCATGAGTTCCTCATGTCAAGCATGCAAATGCTTTTTGAGACACGATCTCAAGACCTGTTCGAGTGTCTGATTACATCATAATGCATTTGAATCGAGCAACCTTCGACTAGCGTAGCGAAATGAATGACATTTTCTAGTACCCACTGTATGATACACTGTGCCAGAGCACTTAGTCGTAATCGTTGTGTACGGAGTATATCAAAAAAAATTTGCATTTAACTTTCCGTTTTGTCTGCGATTCGTTTCGCCTCTCGCGCATTTGCGTTTCATTTTGCCTCGCATTTATTTCTCATGCATGCGAAACGTGTTTGGCAATTCCAAAAAATGACAAAGAGTATTTTTTATTTTTATCTAGTATTTTTTGTGTGTATTTTCGAAAAAAGCATAAGCGAGACTTGCGTCTAGACACAGCTTTGGGGCTTCTAGGCAAATGACTTCAACTTGTTGTTGTTGTCTCTGTTGCACTCAAGGTGAGTCGCGTCGTTTGTTTGTAAATTTCGAGACGCTTTCAAATGCTCAACAAAGTATGGTGGGGGGGTTTGCTCTGAAAGAGAACTTTGCATAATTAATTAATAATTAGTTACTTCATTGTTAAACAGGTGGCGTCTCGACCTGCAACCACGCCCCCTGCTTATCGGAAATACTTTTACGCCCCTCGCATCTGGCTCATCATTAAATATTTAAATGAACCACATTTCCATAGAGTCTCTCTATTTGTCTCTGTCCACTTGGCAAACATGGGATCGACCCAATAATTAGTTGCACTTAAGTACACATTAGATAAATGTGCGGTTTCATCCCGATTCGAGAGGGGGAATTGGTAGAGGGGGTGGGGAGGACGTGTTGACACTTCCGCGTGCTCTGGTGAAATTGATTAAAAGTAAATATTTTGTATTAAAATTTGTTCATCCCTCTCACTCTACTTTCCTCTCTCCCTCTCTCTCTCTCTCTGATGATATACGCTTTCCTTTACCCAGCTCGTTTAAGTTTTGGGGTTTTCCACATGAAAATTATTGATTTTCAAATCTAACGTCGACTTTGCCGATTTCTTGTTTGGTTTATGCGCTGCTTGCGTCTTTTCGGTTTGTTTATTTGTTTATTTTATGTTTGTTTGACTCGAAAATTATTTGGGTTAAATCAACAGTGGGACGTAATCAATGAATAGACGAAAGCGCAGTTTGTATATTCGAATATTGCCCCCAAACAAATATACTCTCACTTTTTCTCTCTCTCTCTCTTCTGAAACGAAAGTTAAAGAGTGAAAAAGTTTTGGTATTTTTCTTGGCTGCGTAATTGCTTCCTGGTTGCAGTTGTTGTTAGTTTTCAATTTCTTGAATAATTTTGTTATTTGCATTATGATCTTTATATAAAGTGGGCGGCATTTTAACAAAGTTTGTTTGCAATTAGTTGCACAGTGGGATAGATGGGGTTGCAGGGGGTAGAAAAAAAGAGGTAGCGCTAATGAGATCATGTTGTATATGATATGGAGTACTTTGAGTATAGAGCAACGTAAAGTTGTAAAATTTGGCGTAGTGTGTTATGGGAGTACTTTGAACTGGCTTACGTAACTACTTAAATTACTTATATGGAGATTTCTGATAAATCCACAACTTTACTGTCAAAATTTACAATGCAATTCGATATCATATATAGAAGCAGCTTGAACCAACGTTTTTATTTCATCATAGTTCAATTATACATTCGATGTTTCTCTCATATAAAAGGAGATATCTCCGAGCATATAACCAAATAGAGCATTAATCCGTATCAATAGGAGAGTCGAACTAGCCATGTCCGTCTTTCCATCTGTCCGTCTGTCTGTTGCTACGCAAACTAATCTCTCAAGTATCTTAATGTAATTGGTTATATTTGGTATTTTTTTTCTTTAATTTGTAAACCTCTTTCCTTTAAAAGCCGTGTCCTCAAACCTTTGCTTCAACTCTGGAAACCTTTTGCTTTCAGCTGGCGTAATAAATCCCTCAAGAATCTCCCACAAGTTCACAACATTATGTAAAACTATCGATTACTCTTCCACTTTCGCATATCGTTCACTTCTAAGTCTGCCAATTTCCTGTCACTGGTTCCCCTCACTCAATGCGCTGCTTAAAGTCTCAAGATCCGCTCGCAGTCAGCTTGCTTCGCTCAACATTTGCTATGCAAATAGAAACCAAGACTTGGGACTTAAATTGCCTAAGCTCTCTCGAGCGCGTGTCTTATCTCTCTCATTGGCCTCTAAGTACCTCCCTTTCCCCATCCCCCTTCTACCCCAACTACCCCCTTTCTCACGCACTTTGGCACAGTTCAGCTGTCACAGCTGACGACCCCGCGGGCAACATACGAGAAGCGCAGAGAGATAGAGAGAGAGAGAGGGGGGGGGACAGTGCCAATTAAACTCGACCTGAGCTTTTAAGCAAGGGGTGGCAACGCTGCCCAGGGGGAAGGGGGTGCCTGCTCCTCCACAGTTGAACTTAAAGCCTCGCAACGAGTCAAGTCAAACTAATAACGGGGGGGCTCAAGTGGAAGGCAAATGTGCTAAAAGGTTTGCTCGACTGTTGACAAAAAGCCATAAAATGCCAGACGCTGAAACAGTAGAAGTCTTGCCCCTGCCACCAAAAGCACACACAGTGAAGCAAAGAGAGAGAGAGAGAGAGAAAGAGGAGCGAGAGCGGAGACCGCTTAGACAAGGAGCGCGCATTGTGCTGGCGAAATAAAATGCTAAAATTATTCATTTTGCAAATAAGCAGCGTAAATATTTAATTAACAACTCAGCGCGCACACACACACGCGCACACACACACACATGTGGCGCAGTCTAAGGTTTCTGCGCGCTGTAATACAATATTTATTTATACTTGTGTGTCGCACAGGCAGTCGGCAACAGCGACAGGCAAAGTCACCTACTACGAGCAGCTCCCGACAAAACGAGGCAGCGTCGCGTCATCATCTCTTCTTCTTTGGCTTGTGCAAAAACTGTTATCAGCCTCAGCCTCAGTCTCTCCCTCTGTCTCTGCCTCTGCCTCAGCCTCTGCCCCAATTCCCACTCGGCTTCCAATTAGAGCGTAGAAATTATTCGAAAAACTTTTTTATTAGTCGCATTAAAGGAAAATTCTGGAGGCTTATCAATGTTTAATATGCTACAAATTTATTGAGTGACTGAGGCAAGAGAAATTTGTAATTGCGGCTAAATTTTCTGAAGCGGATTTTAAGGCACATAAATAATGTAAAGGAGAGGAAATTATATTTAAAAATTTTAAAGCATTTTAAAGTATTTTAAAAGAATTCTAAAATTACTTAATAGATACTGCAACATGCAGATATTGGTTATTTAATTTGTGTATAAGTTTGTGACATTTTTTTTAATATTTAAAATTATTTTTGTTTATGAAAAAAGAAATATTTTATAATTGATTTGAGAATTCTTTAGCAATCCAAATTGATGATAGTTTGTATTATTCATTACAAATAATTTAAAATAATTTAATGAAATTTAATAATTAAGAAAAAAAGTTAAAAAATACTTCAAACTTCGTAAAATACTATATAAATTTTTACAAATTTATTAAAATTAAAAAATATAGCCACATAAAATAATGGGTTCGTATAAGGCAAATATTAAAAAATATTTCTATCTACACACATTTTTCGCAATTTAAGCCAAATTTTTCCATTAGAATTTCGCCTATATTCTTCAGCTCTGCTTTAATTATATTAGAGTGCCTTGGGGCTACCAAATATCTGCATATATTTAGCTACCTTCTCACACCTTTTGCTTGGCTGCTGCGTTGTGCATCGCTTTATGAAGATTGTCTTGCTACACGTTTGATTTCATTTTGCAAGAAGTGAGCAGGAATTGTAGTAGTAGCAGAAGCCGTTAGGCCAGTTAGGGTCCTAGGGAGCTAAACGCTTGACTGACCCACTACCTACTACTCCTCCTACTCCGCTGCTTCTCCTCAGCTCCTGCTCCGCACCCTCAGCACATTCTCTTGGGGCTGGGCCTGGCTGTCTGTACCCTGACTAATTAAATTAGTTAAGTCTGTAGCAGGCTCACTTTGTTGTTGTTGCTGTGGTAGTCCCTATTCGCCCTATTGTTGTTGTTATTGCCCAGCTTTAATTGCTGCTATGACTTAATAGCTTTAATACCACTCGCCCAATTCGTAGTATCACGTGAATTGGACGTAAATTTTCGCAAAAAAAAAAAACTTTAAGCGGCTTAGCGCAAAAAATCGATAGAGCCTGCCTAACGGTTTGCCCCTTGGCCAACTAACTGAGCAATTCGTTAGCCAAATAAAGCAATTAATAACAAATATGTTTATGCATTTTATAAGCCATCAAAAGCGGCTCAGCACGTGGCAAAGAAGGAATCAGGGGACTAGAAGGGGGTAGGGTATTTTATGTGCAGGTGCTTAAATATTCCATTAAAAGCGCGTTAGGCGCGAGGCCACAGCGCTGGCCAGGAAGTTAGGTACGCTCTCTCTCTCTCTCTCGATAAAGAAGCAAAGAATCAACAACAATTTGTTGTTGTTGTTGTTGTTGCTGTTGTTGTTGCCCTTTTCGTCATTGTTTCAAATGCGCTGAGCAAACAAACTCGTAAAAGTCGGCACAGAATATTATTGCCTGAGACTTTGGGGTCGAGCTATTAAAATGTCATCATTCTGGCAAGGGGTGAACAGGAGCAGAGGCGTAGCGAGAGAGGGGGAGGGGGAGGGGGGCGTGGCACACGCAACTTTGAAATCGTGCGCCTGTTTTTATTGGCATTCGCAGTGTGCCCAAATCCCCCGATGACGTATTTATTATTTAACACCTAGCATCAGTCAGGGGCGTGCCTACGAGGGGGTGCCACCTAGCAGAAGCTAAGCTAAGCGGAAAATGGCTATAAAAATGTTGACCTTTTTTCCCATTTTTTTTTTTTTGCACGCACCCAATGCAATCTTCTGCCCACGTAAAGCTCTGTGGGTGGCCCCGAAAGTTTTTACGAGGCGCACTCTAGTTTTTACGAGTCGGCACACCATAAGTTAAAATATTTAAAAGTGTGCTTAATTATGCTGTGAGAAAACGCAGGCTATAAAGAACGCACACACACACACACACACACACACACAGAGACACAATTCTTCCCGGCCCATAAAGCGCTTTCGAGCTACTTTTCTATTTGCCAAGTTAACAAAGTAATTTCATTTGGCGGTTTTTTGGCTTTGAAGCTGCAGCAAAAAAAAATACCAACTAACTCTTTAGTCAGTTTAATGTGTGGTATATACTGCTTTTAATACTGTAATTGTATTTTAGTTAGTTCGCTTTGGGTTCTTCATTTGCCTACCATAGCATTCTTAACTAACTCTCTTGATTTGCCTCCATTTACAGTTAAAAGCCACAACGCAGTCCACTTGGAATCCACACGCAGTCCACACACAGTCCAGTTCGCAGCTGCACAACTGTTTTTTGGGGTAAGTCTCCAGCTTGCATATCGCTCTCAACGCGCTACTCCAGCTATCCAACAATCCCAACTGTCCAAGTGTCCAACTGTGCGCCCCCCCTTCGCACTCTACGCCTCTGTGTGCTCAAGTGTCCAAGCTGCTCTGTTCACGTGTTGTTTAACACGCTCTGGCGGCTGCCTGTTACCAATTCCCCCAAGCTGAAATCCAAAGCCAATGCCGACCCCCCTCCTTCCACGTCTCTGGCTATCATAGACATTCAAATTGAATTACACGAAACACACAGCGAGGGGCGCTCAACGAGTTGGCCGCATTACCAATGCAATTGCAAGTGCAGCACGAGGGCAGCGGCAAGAGGGGCTGCTCAGGTGATCTATCGCCAAACTAGTTTACGCAACATGTGGCATGTGCATTTTGCATGCCACACAGCACAGCAAAAAAAAGAAAAAAAAATTGACATCTTGACATGTGGCGTTGCCTCTCAAGATTTGCCACAGATAAGCTACAAATGGTCACTCCGTGCGACCGGTTTAGCTTTCTGCCTTTGCCTCGATTTGGGTTCTTTGCAAAGTGTCTTTTAAATACAAATGTTATGCGAGTCCCCTCCATGCCACGCCCCTCTTTCACTGTCTCTGTACGTGCCACGTTTTGTGGCTGCAACAATTTTCAATGGATTGACGGCAGACAGCGAATGCACATTAGAAAACGTTGGGGGCCAGCGCACTCGATCCCGAAAAGTCAGCAACAGCAGATGCTACACGCAGTGACCCCCCCTATCTCTCTACGCCACTGCCTGCCCTCTCTCTCTCTCTCTGTCTCTTTCTGCCTTGCAAATTGCGCTTGGCTACTGCCATAACTGGCCTGCAGTCGAGTTGGGCACGTACTGCCTGGAAAGTATCTGCTGCATACTCGAACTCAATATCAGTTACCCAGTTAACCCACTGTGCGTCCCTCTCCCCCTCTCTCTCTCTCTCTCTGTCTCTCTGGGGTGTCAATTGGCGCTGCATATATTTATTTTAATTGCACTTCGAGTGCGTCTCTACTCGAGGTGATAAACAGCGGCCAAGTCCAACTCGAATTCGAGTTCGAAATTCATGTTCGATTGCTGACTTTGACACCCGTTGAGTGCGTGAAAGAGAGAGAGACAGGGGGCACCTCTTGTTTTCGCTTAGCTAATTGGCCATTGAACGGTAGTTTGCAGTGTTGCCAAATCATTGGAAAATCATTCGGTTTCATGTTCGCACTTTGCCAGCCAAACGTATCGATTTCCTTGTCGAGTTTACTGAACCATGTGAAATCGTTGTAGATAATCATTAAACGCTTCATATTTTGCTGTCTTAGCTTGTTTCAATTTAAATGGTAGCTAATTTGATATGTTGCTTAGCTAACTATAATCAGGGTTGCATTTTGTGAGCTTGAAGAAAATACCTAGTGGGGTCTTTAAGTGGACTACGAAATGAATTAACTTATTGGCAAATTAGTTAGAAAATTTTATTTAATTTCTGTTTTTGAAGTGCACAGATTTGGTAGCTTTATTGTCATATTTATCTGTTTATGTCTGTATGAACGCCCAAATCTCAGCGACTATAAAAGCTAAAACCATCGAATTATAAATGTTGCTTCAGCATTTGTCCACGCCCCCTTTTGCCCGCAATTTTTATTAAAATCTCTATTGCAGGTAAAGTTTTACCAAATTTAATAATTGAATAATTTAAAAACATGTAGGTCGGCTACAAAACGATATGTGAAAATCATTTAAGAGTGTTGACTTTATTTTATTTATATATATATAATTTTTTTGTTCGTGTTTGTATGAACGCCTAGATCTCAGTGACTACAACAGGCAGAGCCATCAAATTTGGTGAAAACACTTGTATATATTGCAGCGTCATAAAGTTTGCTTTTGCATTTGTCCACGCCCCCTTTTGCCCCCAATTTTTGTTAAAATTTTCATTGCAAGCAAAGTTTTACCAAATCTAATAATTGAGGTCTTTAAAAAATTCAAAAATCATTTAAATTTATTTACTTTATTTTCTTCAAGTAGTTCAATAATTTGTTAGCTTTATAGCTATATTTTTTTGTTCGTGTTTGTATGAACGCCTAGATCTCAGTGACTACAACAGGCAGAGCCATCAAATTTGGTGAAAACACTTATGTATATATTGCACTGCCATTTAAATTCTCTTGGAGTTAAGCCACGCCCCCTTTAGCGCCCATAATTGATATCATTGTCACTACACAAATGATTTCTAAAGATTTTATCACAAAACTTTTCTGTAAATTAAAAATCCGTTACCTTATATAGTCAAAACTTATTTGTTCTTAGCCTTTTCTTTCTATTTTTGAATTTCTTAAAGTGTTTGTTAAATTCTTCCTCTATTAATTTAAATTCTCTGTCATCTTTCCTTATCATTTAGCACTCTCGAGTGCGAATTATGTGACAAGCTCTTTGCTGATTTCTGTTTCATGCATTTTTTATGTCAAAATATCTGCAAAACATTTGCCAGCTAAAAGCATTTGGTCTAGACAGCTTTGCTCTCCATGCACAGGCGTAGCTGCTCTCAGATCTCTCTAAACAAATCCCCTCAATAGTTTGTCTTCTCTCTCTCCCTTCATAATTGATATTCATATGCGGGCTCTGCCTTGCCATGTGTGGCGAGTGTTACCTGCGCTTATAAATAAGCAGGCATAATCAGGCGACAAAACGAGCAGAGAGAGAGAGACCTCATCTTGTGGCTATATAGCCATCATAGCTGGGCCACCGCATGCATAAATAAATAAATAATTTGCAACAATTACCATAAGTTGCGCTGACATCTCCACTCGGTGTAAAAGCCGCAGTCGCAGCCTCAGCCTCGGCCTGAGCCAAGTTTCAGTTCCACTCTCGGCACGGGCGGATGATGACGTTGTTGCCGTAGATGATGATGATGATGATGATGATGTCAGCTAGAGAGCTACCAGTCGATAAACATAAATAGCTGCCACAAGCAGCAGCTGCCTCTCGCTCACTCTCTCTCCCTCTCTCTCTCGCTGCGCTGCCACCTCGTTAAGTGTTTGGCTTTATGGCCAATGGAGGCGACAGACGCGTCTCAATTCCAACTTGGAGTCGGCTTTAATTAGCGCTCGCCTCACAATTAAATAATATTTGCACCAGGTCTGCCCCCCCCTCCCTCTCATCCTCCCTCCCTCTCTTTCTGTGAAGCTGCCGACTTGTTAACTCGCTGCCTGACAGTCTGCCAACAAGTTTTAATTACCAGACGAACAGCGAGAAAAAAATGCGACAAAAAATACACAAGAAATACGCGGAAAATACGTGAAAAATACTGCAGCAAAAAAAAAAAGATAGTCTCCCCGGCATTTAGTTTTTGATAGTCGCTGCCGTTTTTAATGACTCTCCCGACTGGCGTATGCAAAACACTAGTATTTTTTATGGTATTTTATGGACCGTGATTGTTATCCGCTTGAAAGAAAAAAAAACACTCCGCAGCGTTTGCCACTGTGACAATTTTTTTCTTCTTCTTGATTTGTTGCTAATTTCAACGGCAGCCCTTCTTTATTTGTTTTTCTGTTTTTCGCTTTTTTAAGGTTTTTTTTAGGTATTTTTTTTACAGCGCATCACTAGACATAGAGACGAGACGAGTTGTCGTCCGATTTACGAGCTTTGATTATGACAGGCCTTCTGGGTGTTGATTGCCTCCATCTCTGTCCCGCTCACTCACACTGAGTGTCTACCATGACATTTTGACATGCATTTTGTCAATAAAAACAGCAGCACTTTTGTCATTTGATTTGATTTTGATGAAGGTCGACTCCATTAGCGCCTATAAAGTTACGGAAATTTCAATCGAATTTGCCCTTCGACGCCTGATGCTGATGCCACTCTCGCTGTATCTCTGGCAATAAAAAATAGATCTTTAACCACTGTAAATTTAACGAGAGAATGTCAATTCAATTATATAGTGAATTTATAGCGCAGATCTCGGATATATATTATGCCAGTTTGCGTAGTCAACTTTGTTCTGTAATTACTTTAACCCATTTTCGCAAAAAAAAAAAAAACATCACAAGTGTTGACCTGCTGCATGCCACGCCCTTCTCGCTGGTATGTGCCACGCCCTTACGCAAAGAGAGAGTATCCTCGTGTCTCGAGCTTATTTACAACTTGACATTTCATTTGCTCGCGAATCGCGGCACTTCACTGCGCTCCAATTGCATTTTATGACAGACCAAACTGACCTACTTAAAGTGCGAGACACACGCCCACTGTGCCACGCCCTCCGCGCCGCCCACTGTGTGAGCGTCCTTCCCAATCGCATTATAAATTTAATGTGCGACCTTTTTGCGTGCGGCCTCGGCTCGACCGCAATTTCAATAGATTGGCGATTGGCCGGCGAAACGAGAGAGAATCAAAGGAGAATCGAAGGAGAAATCAGCGCTAAAGCGAGGCCAAAAAGGACACTTGAAAATGTCGTAAAATTTAACTAAAATGTGCATAAGTAGCACAGTACGAGGAGGGGGCGGGGCGGGCGGGGGGCGTGGCTATAACTGCAAATGAGTGCCAGCTACAAGTGAAACAGTTCAGTTCAGTTCATTCTACTTCATTCTCGCATTGTACGTCGCTCTATGCTTTAAACAGCCGCACTGTGGCAACCCTGCGCACAGAGTTGCCGCATTTCACGCTTACTGCACGCGCGTTTTCGCCAATATCCTGAGCCATTTCCTGCTTGGCTATTCTTTTTTTGTTGTTTCTTAACTTTTTTCTTTATTCGAAGGTCGCCGAAAGACTTGAAGGGGTGTGCGAAGGGGTGTGCGAACGGAAAATTCAGTGACAAAAGCTACGGGCACAAGTTTCGCAAAGAGTTCGCCGCACGGTTTCTTCTTGGCATTGAATGAAACGTCTTCAAGTAGAAGCAAAACATTGTAAATTGTTTTTCTTTGGCACACAGAAAACACAACCGAAAAGAAGTGCCCCCCCTCCCCGTTCCGATCCCCCCGCCCGTTGCGCCCCTGTGTTCACTGTTATTTTTGTTAAATTTTTTCAGGGACTGCCAGCTTTCTTTTCGGCCTGGCCATGTGCACTTCACAAGCAGCTTGGCATAGAAAAAACTTTACTTGTTTCGTTGTTGTTTCATTGGCCTGGGCCACCCTGTGCCTGCCCCCCTGTACAGCATGGCTATCTATCGAATATTGATATAAGATGCTCTAAGTCTCGAGTCCTGCGCTGCGCCTGAGCGATTTTTGCTTGTGCAAATATTTTATTGACTATTATTTTGTCCGCTTAACCTTGTCCGGGCTCAAGCTCTGGGTCTGGGTGGGGTTTACGGCTTTTGGGGTATTTGTTTTTTATCTTTGCTCGCAATACATCGATGATTTTTATTTATTTTTAAAGCGCTCTTTAAGCGAATGTAGCAATAAAACAGATGCGGCGCAGTTTGAGAGACTTTTAAAATTTGTAAACCAGGAAATGCTTAGCAGGTCTTAGCAGGAGATACATTTCATGTGGATTTTGATGCAGTAATACCTGGAAATATATAGAATAATCAGTTGAATTTTGTAAAGATTTTGTGACTTAAAAATTCAAAGAATATTTATTTATTTTATTTATTTATTATCTAATTTAATTATTTATTTTACTAATTTATTATTATTATTTATTTTTATTTTATTTATTTTTATTATATCTTTAGTTTATTTATTTAAAATATTTATTTATTTTAATTATTATTTATTTATTATTATTTATTTTAATTATTTCTTTAGTTTATTTATTTAATATATTTATTTATTTTAATTATTATTTAATTTATTTATTTATATTTATTTATTATTATTTTTTTTTATTTTTTACTATTTATTTTAATTATTATTTATTTTTTATTATTTTTATTTTTTTATTATTATTTATTTACTATTATTTATTGATTGCTTATTATTTATTATTATTTATTTATTATTTATTATATACTTATTTATTTATTTTATTTTGTATTTTTTGATTTTTAATGAGAGTAGTTTGAAGAATCGCCTTTTATTTAATATATTTAAATTATCAGAATATCCGCTTCTAAGCAAAATTTTTAACATTTTTAGTTTCTCTTCGGATTGGCATTTCAAATAAAAAACCTCTAATAATCGATTAACATTTCCACAGTCATCGATCAAAATGAGCATCGCGATAATAAATTGACTAAATTGCTGCTAATTTTAAGCGTTTCCAATTTTTGCGCATCGCATTGGATCGTGAATTGCGGCAATTAAAACATTTAGCACGCATTTTTATTCACACTCACAAACACACACACCCTCTAGCTCACACACACACACACACACACACACACACAATCCATCATCACGACTGTGAATATAATATTTAAAATGCGTTGGGTTCCAGTCGGTCTGCTCTGCTCGCGCAACTAATTGACTGCTGAAGCGTTGCTCTCTCTGCCTCGGCCGCTCTGCAGCTCAACCCGCTCTCTTTCTCTCTTAATAATATCGCACATAATTGCCGCCAGGCTCTTTGAGGCGCTTCAAACGGCGCGAAACTAATGAAAAAATCATCATCAAAGAGAGCCAAAGAACGAGGCAATACAAATAATTAACAGACTGCGGGCTGTGCGGAGTGTGTGGAACGTATGTGGAGGGTGTATGTGTGTGAACGAACTCCATGTAGCAAAATCATTGCGTTTTAAAGCCATTGCCACTAATTTTATTAGACTTTTGCTTGTCCCACTTTTCTTTTCTTTCTTTTTTTCGCTCGGCTCAAATGATTATTGCAAGCCATAAAAAGAAAACAGCAACAAAAACAACAACATCATCTGCAGAAGCAGCACGGACAAGGGCCGGTACAGTGGGTGGGGCTGCTGGCACAGCTGGCTGAAAAACCGAAATGAAACCATCCTTGAAATCTATTCTCTGTCCTTGGGGTTCACTCAGTCCAGTGAGAGAGACAATTGCAATGAAGCGGCCAAATGGCGAAGAAAAAGGAAAAGAAAAACAGACAGCAAAATAAAGACAGACCAGAACAATAACAACAACAACAACAAGCATGGCAACTGATGCCGCCGTCGTCCTTACATAATTGAATAACATCAAAACAAACGCAAGGGACATCAACGTAGAGGAAAAGGCAAAATGAAAATGAAAATGAAAATCAAAATATCTGTTAGATACAAGATAAATGCAATTTCAACTGAAATTACCAACTCAAATTGGCATTCTAAAATTTCAATGTTATTGTTTAAAGCTGACGGGGAAAGCCTCGATTTGCGCCCTCCCCCATCCCTATATGAACTGTAATTAGTGGCAAATATTATCATTAGCTTTGTTTGTTATTTCGTAATTATGCAAAGGAAAACATGCAGAACAATTAAAAGTAAACAAAACAAAATACGCGAAAAGGGTTCAAATATGGGAAAATCAGGGGAGACAAAGGTTGCCATATGTATATAAACGTGATAAACACAGTATCAAAATAACACGCAATAATATCCAATGAATAAATAATTAATATTCTCTTGTTGCATTTGGAACTTAGCCTGGTAAACAAGGGGCTTGGGTTTTATAATAAATTGAATTTTTCGGGACGGAAATCTTTTTTGAAAATTCCCGTTTAGATTCAATGAATATAAACAATGTGAGAAGTAAACTTTAGATTAAATTACGTTACATATATAGGTTTTTTAAACTTTAAATAATATTATATTTGGTTAATATTTATTATTTATTTCATTTTTATTTATTTATTATATTTAGTCTTTTTTTAAGCTTTTACATTATCCCTTAATAATCTCAACTTCATCATCTACATTTACTACACAAATTATCACAATAAAAAGTCCCACTTCAGCCCGCATCGCTAATACACCCCTTTCAAGTCCACACACACACACGCGCGCAGGGTATTTGCCGCCGTCAAATATAATCACTAAATCGCCTTTCAAGCGTCACTTGTCGTTAATTCGCTCGTCGCACTATCATTACCGTTACATTAAAATAATGAAAAGCTTTCACTTTAATGCGACAACACAAAATCCGCAGTTAGTCAAATGGCTGCAGCAACCACTGTGCACACATACTGTGCAGCAGCAACAACAACAGCGCGAGGGAAAAAGTAAATGCCGAAACTGTGAAATTGGAGTGGATGTCGGCAACCCACACAGCCGCGCAGTCACACACACGCACTCTCGCTCTCGCTTGCACACACACACGCACACACAGAGAGAGAGACACTCAAACATTGCTGCCGTAACTGCTCCAGTTACTGCAACTGTTGCTGTTGTTGCTGCTACTGCCGCTGCCGCTGCCGCTGCCGCTGCCGCTGCTGCTGCACGTAGGTTTTGCTGTGGCTATAAACAAGGACACGTACGCAATTAATTGCAGAATTATTACAAATTTCATTACATGCTAAAATATGCAAATTGTTTGACGTTGGCGTCGGAATTCCCCAAGCTCTGCCGTTGCCTGTGGCATTGCCTTGCTCTCTTGCTCTCTCTCTTTCTCTCTCTTTGCTTCGGACTGCCGCTGTCCATGCAATTAAATGCATTTGCATACATAATAAATAAATAATGCAGCAGCAGCAGCGCGCAGCGAATGCGGCAACATTTCGTTGCAACACCGAAAAAAGTTAAATAAATGTGCACACACACACACAAAAATTCACACACTCGCCGTGAAACGCCTTTTAATTATAATTTTAATGCGTTTATGAACATTAGAAATGCATGCGAAAATTGCTCGCTAAATGCAAACGAGTGCGAAGAGTGCACGGCTTGTGCAGGGAGCGAAGAGCGGAGAGCACAGAAGAGAGTTCGAGCGTGTGAGCGGGTGAGCGAGTGCCACCTTTAAGGGACAGCTGGCTGGCTGCATTAAGAGACACATTAACAGCAGCAGCAGCAGCTGTGCGTGTGCAGTTGTTGTTGCTGCTGCCGCTGCTATCGAGTGGCCGTCGCCCCTCGGCCATGGAGGGTTGCTTTGTCAGTTTCCATTTCCATTGCAAATAACAACAACGAGGCAAAAGTCCATTACATCAAAAATATTGTTGTTGCTGTTTGTCTGTCTGTCTGTCTGCCTGCTGACTGGCATTGTTATTGTTGTAATTGCGCCTGTTTGCCGTTGGCATGTTCTCGCTCTTGTTGTTGTTGCTGCTGTTGCTGCTGTTGCTGTAGCATAAAAATTGCATGTCTACAAAATATTTGGGTTAAAATTTTGCACGCACACACACTCGCACTCGCACACAAATACGTGTGCACATAAAAAATGTTTTATTTGCATGATTGCACACAAAACGGCAGTCGTAGCGCTGAGAGGAAAGAGAGCGGGAGGGCAGAGCACAAAGTGAAGCATAGGCTGCCACTGTCGCTGCCTCTGCCTCTGCTACCTCCGCTGCGCTGCTGCCAGTTGAGTGTCAGTTGAGTGGCGTGTATGCTGCCAGCGGCGACAGCAGCAGCATCGAGACTGCAATCGAATTGTTTGTGTAATTGTTTCTCTTGTTATTTTCATTTTTCAGTTTTTGTGTTATTTTCCTCCTTTTGTTGATTGTTTTGCAACAACAATAACACAAATAATAACAGCAAACAGCAAAAACGCACCTTGCGGTTTCTGTGGTCGCCGCGTGCCGCTGTTGCTGTTGCTGTCGCTGTCGACGCCACCAACGCAGCTGCTGCGACTGCGCCGCGACACTAACTGCACGAGTGAATTGGACTGTGAGAGAGAGAGCGAGCGCAGTCGACGTCATATGTGCAGAGCAGAGCTGAGTGCGTTGTTGTTGTTGTTGCGTTGTTTTTTCGCTTTTGCTTTATACTTTATGCATTATGACTGAATGGTTTAGAAATCGTTTCGGGACTGTGTTGCGGCACTTTGTTGCAAGTTGTTTGCCTGTAGTTTCTGTAATAGGTCTCCAAAGAGATGTTATCAACAGAGCTGACGTGTTGACAGCCCCCTCTCTCGCACTGAGTGTGTTGCAAAAGTGGAACAAAGGAGAATGTGTCGCAAAGCATTTATTTATTTGCAAAAACTGTTGACTCAGAGAAATAGTAAAACAAGTAGAAATGCAAACAGGAAATTTTCAAAAAGCAGTTAACGCCATAGAAATATGCAAAATAAAATTTCTTATGTTGTACTTTGCATAGAAAATATTATCAAATTTTTGTTGGCACCTGCCATAAATGAAGTATGCTTTGCCTTTGAATTTTACCGCACAAAGCAACAAAAGTGAGAGCGAGAGAGAGATAAGCTGCCAAAAATAGCAGAGTGTTATGCTCCCTGCTATTTTAGTTGGTTGACTCATCGTTTCTCTCTTATTTTAGATCGCCACACAACATTGCTATAGCGACTTTGGCAGTTGTCGTTCACCGTCCTCGATAGTATAGTGGTTAGTATCCCCGCCTGTCACGCGGGAGACCGGGGTTCAATTCCCCGTCGGGGAGAGACGTTTGAAGTCAATTTTTTTTTTTTAATTCATTTTTTTAAATTTCCCTCTTAAAGACTTTAATATTTTATGGACTTTCCATATTTTACGATCATGTTGCGGTCAAACTATTTCGAAAATGCAAAGCTTAGCCAAATGCCAATGCTGAACCGTTTCCCTCATAGGGGCAAGGGAAGGCAAGGCCAAACAAAAGCCACACCCACCCACACACACTCGAAATAGCGAGTGAAAAGTGCGTTTCGATTTATTCAAGCCTGAAAAAAATGTTGTGGGCGGGGGAGGGGGGAAAAGGCAAAACGCCAAACGCCAAACGTAACCAAAAATCTGCGCAAAACCGCAAAACAATAGTCGGAATAGTTTGGGAAAAATCTATGCCAGCGCGCGCGCGCCATTGTTGTTGTAAGCCCTTGCCCAATGACCCCCACCTCCCTTCCCCCCTCTGTCATTGCGCCTAAGGCCTGTGACCAGTGGACCACAAAAATCACGTTATTTCAATTTTAATGCCAAACAATCGCCGGCTCTATCAATGGGTCTATCGCCCCGGCCGGGGCTATCTGTATCCAACAGATCTGCGTGCGTGCGTGTGTGTGTGTGCGTTTTGTTAGGCATTCTTGAAATACTGGCAGTGACTAGGGCGTAACTTTGGGGCGTAACGCCCACATGCGAAAATTGAAATAATCCCCCCAAGCCGAGAGTGCGTAATATCGCCAATTCATCACTGGGCGTTAGGCACGGGAAAGCGTGCGTAGGGAGAGAGAGAGAGGGAGATAGTAGAGTTTTTTGTAGAGCTTCTGCTCTTTCACTTTCATTTCATTTCAGTTCAGTTCATTGGATTCCATTTCATTTGGGGACGCCTCTTCAGTTCCATTATCGGATGCGTGGTCTAATGAAGAATTATGTTCATAATTTTCTAATTTATCGCCGCGACCCTCTCCGACAACTTTGTAGTTTGATCATGAAGATGGCGATGATGATAATGATGCAGGCTGTCGTAGCTGTCTAACACTTAAGTGTGTCAAAATGTTGTCGCTACGAGGCGGCTGCCTGCCTGCCACACACACTACACACCAGACACAGAAATGTGGCATGCAGGCGGTCGCCGCTCACTCCACACACTTGTCCAGTGTCAGTTACAGTGCGTGAGAGATGTGTGTGTATTTATATTTATGATGCGTCGAGTCAGTTCAGACTCAGCTCGACTCATCTCTCTCCCCTTCCCCTCTACCTTCCTCTCGGTTCACAGTTCAAAAAGTCCTTTCAAGTTTCTTGTTTCAACAAATTTCAAGTGAAAGTTTTCTCGTATTTTCGCCCCACTGTGTGCGCTATTAATTTTCACTTAGTTTAACTTTGCAGCTGCGTATTAAATTTCCTTGTCAATCCTTTTGCCTGCTTAAATCGAAACAGATGACAAAACATTTTCCGATTTTCCTGATTTTCATTTTAGTTTTTTTTTTCGACAGACTGGATTAAGTTGGGGCTATATAACATATGTATATGTATTTTTAGCTACATTTAATTTACAGTGCGCTCGGGTCGATTTCGTCTTCGTCCTCGCCTTCGCCTTAAGTGCTGTGGAATTTATGTGACAGCATATTAAATTTATACGCTTTGCTCTTCATTACAGATTATACTATATACTATATACAGTGAGTGTGTGGATTAGTTTGACGAGTGGATACACATGTTGCAGTTGGCCCACAACTTGCATGGGTGAGTGTTTGTTCTTAAGCAGCAGATTAAGGGGCCTGACCCGCAAGTCGAAAGTCGTTTAAGCCGGGGCAGACATTTCTAATGCGTTGTGGATGCCATTTGTGGCACCTAAGTGTATTTCGAATTGTTGCTTAAATTTTGTTAAATTAGTTTCTAAGAATTCTCGCATGACTCATGCCTAATTAGCATCACACTTTGTGGCCGTCGTCAAGGTCGTTGCTAATATGTTTCTCGACAATAAAAACAGGTTCCAAAAATGCCAATTTCGGTGCAGAAAAAAAGCCATAAATTATTTCATGTTTTAAGCACAGCTCAGACAGTCAAATGCCACGACGTAATTTCAGCAAATTTGCGATAATAAATATTTAACCTATAGAAACAATTTGCATAATGCGCTCAATTTGTAAATAATTGTAGCGGGGAACCAGAAAAAAGGCTAAAAAAAAGGCTGAAAAATATTACGAAATTATGCCAAATCCTCTACAGGAAATGCATTTACGAGCGTGAAAAATATCTCTGGGATACTTTTCGGGGGGCTTTGCATCCCTGAGATACTTTTTGTGCCCGCAGAGAGGCGCCAAATTGCGGGGAAGCGCAAGGACCTCCAAGCGTGTGCTATGTGACGCCTTGCTTTTTTTTTGCTGCTGCTGCTGCCTGGCATCCTTTGTGGGCGTGGCACTACGCCTACACGCGCACAAACAATTTACTAGCCTTCCCCTGACGCTGCCCCTGCCTACGCTCCTGGCCTGCCCTGCGTTGTCGCCTGTTTGTTATTTACCGACAACTTTATGGCCACATGTCGACGTCGTCAACGACGACAAAAAATTGTCATCATAAACAACAAAAGTGCAGAAAAAACAACGCAACAAAAACAACCAAAAAAAGCAAGAAAAACACACGAAAAATGCTTGCTTAAATTTCTGCCTCGCTTTTTGCGCTTTTCTTTTGCCTCGTCTCGTCTCGTTTCGTTTCGTTTTGCTTGTTGTTGTTGGCGAACATGTGTGAAAAATAAGCAGCCCCGCCTCCCCTCGCCTGCCCTATCCACAGTGGGAGTAATGTGGGGGGCGTGGCGAAAAAGCGCCGCGGCGTCTATTTAATGAAGTGCCATACACACAGTCGAGTCGACTCGAGTCGAGTCGAGTCGAGTCGAGCTGCCCCTCCTGGCCTTAGGCCTTTTGTCAATTGTTTTTTTGTTGTTGTTTTTCTTTGCCACATGATGACAGTGTGAATTTTCACATGACTCCGCTGCAGTTTGGCATCGACGCCGCATAAAGAGCCGCCGCCATTGAGTTGTTTATACACCGGGTTATATTTGCTCAAGGTGCTTAAGAAGATTTGTGGGAGGCTGCAGCTGGGGCTTCAGCCTAAACGAGGTTGGCTAGTGTATAAATTAGCCCCTTTTTCTAGAGAAAATTACGGCTTAAATATGCCAGATACACGCTGGAATTAAAGCCTATATAAAGTACAAGATTTAGAGAACTGGCTGAGGGAATTTTAGCTTGAAAAATGTACGAAATTAATTTAGTTATATTTATGTTGAAAAAAATATTTAAAAAAAATATATAGTTAATTAAATAAAATAGTAAATAAATATATAATTATAATAATAAATAAAATAAATAATAATTAGAAGCTAAATTTTTTCTGGTAAAATTTAATTTTCATATTGTTTGCCCCACAATAAAATGCAAAATAAATACGAGAAAAATTTCCCGCTAAAAAGAAAACAATAGATGCTCATTTGGCCAACAATCAAGTAATTGTTTGTCAATTACATATACATACACACATATAGTAAATACGTATTTATTAACATAAATTATTAATCAGAATTTTGAGAAATATTTATGCGCATGCAATCTGAATGAATTGTGAATGCTAAGTGACTTTGGCAACGAATCGAAAATTCGACTCAACTATGGCATTTTCCAGCAGCTGAATCAATATTGATTTTAGGCTAGGTGGGTTTTTTTTCCAGTGTACAGCCTGAGACAGGTAATTTGTTTAGCGCACAAATATTTATTTTAATAATTTTTTGTTGAAATTCTCAACATGTAATTGTCATTTTGTCAGGCAAACAATGGCCCCAACACACACACAGAGCTCAAGACCCCCAAAGACCCTCCATAGACCCCACCCCAAGAGTCACGAATCACGAGTGCTAAGCTCCTCCATTGTGTTTGTCTCGGCTGCGTGTCTCGCGGGTCGCATAAATAACACGAAATTAGCAGGCGAAATAGAAATATGTCAAGTGGAGTCGGCGAAAAAAATCGAGAAACTGAGCAGAGAATAAATCTAGAAAACTTGTTTCGAGACAGACAGAGAGAGAGAGAGAAAGAGACGGGGAGAAACACCTGCGTAGATTTCGGTTCAAGTACTAAATCACCTGCTCGGTAAAAGTTTATTTTTATCTAATTTGAATTTATGCGCGTAGATCTTTTGCGCCAGATCAGAGACAAACTGAGGTCGCTGTGGCAAACTGGTTTATGCCTGGTGATTTATGCCGAGCGAGAGAGAGAGAGAGAGAATGGGAGAGAACAGATTGTGACTCGCCGATATGGTTTATTGAAAATGATATACGCCAGATATGCCCTGCTAGGCCATTTGATGTGGATTCTATGTAAATTGTGTCGCGGCCCTGAAGCAGTTGAACCAAATCCCTTCCCCCTGCCTTCTACAAAGACAGTCCCAAATAGGCCAAATCTGGGGGCAGGGGCAACACCTGTTGAGAGGGGACTCCATGGGGTTTTCTCGACTTACACGTATGTGTTGAAAGTTGAAGTTGGGATTAAATACGGAAAAATTATGATAAGCACAATTTGAAGTGCAGCCTATGACGAGGAGGTGGTGGGGGGATTGAACAACGCATTAGAGGCACTTACAAGAGATACAAGCTTAGAGATTGGAAAGGTTTTTTCAATGGAAATATGATGAAGAGTTTGAGATTATTGTAGGTTATGTTCGGCTTGGAGGCAGGTTGTAGGATTGTAGGTTATGTTGTCGGAGATAAAGGAAAGTTGCACTACTTAAGGGGCTTAAAATTGGATTTAAGCTGCAAAAGAAATCAAATACATGGTAATTACATCTATAAGCTCATAGAGTAACCTTTTCTTAACTATTAACAAGTAAGAAAGCTACATTCGAGTGTGCTCGACTGTAATATACCCGCTACCCAGCTGCTTGTACATCAAAATTATTTGCGGAACAATAAAGAAGGGCTACAATCATATTTTGGAAAAATTTTGCCAAAGTTCTAATTATTTCCTGTACAAATAAAGAATTTGCGCTGTCGGCAGCGCTGCTTACAGCTATGGAAAACGTTAAGCTGAATAACTTCTGTGTTTAATATCGGATTGTTTCCAAATTTTCAGAGATCATCTGGCTAGCTATAGTTATCATGTAAACCGAAAATGAACAATATGGCATCAAAATTGCGGTTGTAATCAATTTTTTTTCGATTTTCAGGGGCGGAAGGGGGCGTGGCCAAAATCCAAAATAAACTTGATCAGCGTGCAATAATAACACATATTGTCACCAAATTTGGTTCTAGCTCTTGTAATAGCTGAGATCTAGATTTTCACACGGACAGACAGACGGACAGACAGACAGACGGACATGGCTATTTCGACTCTGCTGTTGTTCTGAGCTAGAATAAATATACTTTATGGGGTCGGAGATGTCTCCTTCTGCCTGTTACATACATTTTCGGTTTGAACAAAGTTATAATACCCTTCTACTCTATGAGTAGCGGGTATAAAAATGATACCTTAATTTGTACAAAAATCTTACTTGTATTTTTAAATTGAAAACATTTTCTCAACTATTTTAAGTAAAAAGAATTTCCTAATTCCTGTACAAAGCTTTCTTTTACATCTTAGAACTGAAAATATGTTTGGAAACACAATCCTTAAATCGGCATGTAGTGAAAGAGTTGGAATTCCTTTATTAGTTAAACAAAAGTTTTGCTGCATCTCTCAATATTTTTATACATATTTACCTCACTTTTTTCAATGCTTAAGCAAAGAAATTTCTTTACAATCTGCCCTAAGGCATTTTCTCATAGATTCTCTTGCATATTCGAATTTTTTTGAATACACACTCATACCCGCTCACTCACTGATTCATTCAATCACTCACTCACATTCAGTCAAGCGTTTCATTGATTTTGCGGAATCTCAGCTGCAGCAACAACAACAACAACAACAACGAGGGGAGCTCATAAAACTACAAGATACAACATAATAATCAACAGTGAGTGAAGTAATTGGAGCTCCAGCAGCGTCAGAGCTCTGCACCGGTAGGAGAAGCAGGCGGCGGGGAAGGGGGCAACAGATGGAGTATAAATCTCGAATAAAAAAGAAATTCATCTTCATAAAACGAAAAAACCGGCAGCGGCTGTCGATGCGCAATACACATAGAGACAAGGTACACACACACGCACACACACACGCACACACACACAGTACACACTCACTACACACACTTGCCGAGACCAACTGCGAGATAGTTTACTTGCGATAATCACACAGCAATCCAAAAAGCCCCACAGTGCTGCCTTGCCTCAGCTGCCCCAGTTGAAGCTGCATCCCCTCCCTATCTTCGCCCTCCCCCTGCACCCCCTTACACCGTCATAAACACTTGAAAAACTGTTCGAATTTGATGTACCACTTACAAGTCGAGCGGCGGCTGTTGTTGTTGCTTTTCGCTGTTTTCTTTTTAGCTTTTTTTGTTTTTGTTGCTTTCTGGCGGCTTCTTTTGGTTCAAGCTCGAAAATTACATATAATGTGATTCGTGTTGTTGCACAGATTTGGTTGTTGTTGTTGTTGTTAGAGGCGTGAACCTGTTGAAATTCGTAGCCAGCGAGAGACTTTCATATATACCTATAAGTCCGGCATCCGTTCTGAAACCAAATCATGTTTGCCCGCAAGGCGAATTTGGATTGTTTTTTTTGGGTCCAGCAAGAACAACATAATTATTTGTTATTGAGCTTAGAACCTGTCGATTTTTGTTTATTATTATTGTTATGATTATGATTCTTGTTTTTTTTTTTTTTTTTTTTGAGCTGTCGACCTTAATCACATTTGAAAGTTAGATTTGTGTAGATTTCGCAGCGATTTGTACCACTGTGCCGGCTGGCTGGCTAATTGCCGTATTAACCTATGGCCCACAGTTGCAAATGATAATGATGAAGATGATGATGATGATGATGATGAAGATAACTGTAAGTGCTGCCAAGCCAAGCCAAGCCAAGGCAAGTCGAGGCGAGAGTAAAGATTGAACTCTGCTCGACATATTCCGCTCTGGCCAAGTGAAAGTAATTAGCCAGTGTTGCCTACGGGTGAAAGCTGAA